>CM069165.1:11189259-11286759 GCA_035221665.1 Okamejei kenojei
GGTCCATTGTTGGCTGTGTGCGAGGTGATAACAAGTTATACAGGCAGAGAAGCTCAGCAGGACGACAGTGAAACTAGTGGTGGGGGAGGGACGGAGAGAGAGGGGGGGGCCAAGGGTTAATTGAAGATAGAGAAATCAATATTCATACCTGCTGGGGTGTTAGCAAAATATGAGGTGCTGTTCCTCCAATGTGCGTGTGGCCTCACACTGAGAGTGGAGGAGGCCCAGGACAGAAAGGTCAATAGGGGTGTTGCATGTTTAACCAAACCGAATGGTGCACGCTGGATTACCGGCCAGAAATGAGTCAAGAGTTTCACGTGGTGAATTCATCGCCGGCATCAGCGATAAACATTGTATATCGACTGGAAACTAATCAGGGGCCTGGGATAATGTGGACACAAGGAACTGCCAGTGGCGGTTTACCAAACAAAAGACACAAAGTGCTGGAGTACTCCAGTTAGTCCAGCGGTCTGTGCAAAAGATAATAGATATCTTGGACCGAGACATAAACCTGAACGCATCAAGAGGTTTGAATTGTATTGTGCGGAGAAAACAAATACTGATGCGTGCAAAGGTCATAAGGTCATAAGTTCTCGGAGCGGAATTAGGCCATTCAGCCCATCAAGTCTACTCCGCCATTCAATCGTGGCTGATCTATCTAATCCCATTCTCCTGCCTTCTCCCCGTAACCCCTGGCGCTCGTACTAATCAAGAATCTATCTATTGCTGCGTTAAAAATATCCATTGACGGCCTCCACAGCCGTCTGTGGCAAAGAATTCCACAGACTCACCACCGTCTGACTGAAAAAATTCCTCCTCATCTCCTTCTTAAAGAAACGTCCTTTCATTCTGAGGCTATGACCTCTGGTCCTAGACTCCACCGCGAGTGGAAAAATTCTTTCGACATCCACTCTATCCAGTCCTATCCAAGCCTCCACGTCCACTCTCTCCAAAGAACAGCACGGTGGCGCAGCGGTAGAGTTGCTGCCTTACAGCGCCAGAGATCTGGGTTCGATCCTGACTATGGGGGCTGCCTGAATGGAGTTTGTACCTTCTCCCCGTGACGCGTGCGTTTTCTCCAGGGTGCTCCGATTTTGGTTTGTAATTTCATTGGCTTGTATAAATTGTACATTGTCCTTCTTGTGTAGGATAGTGCCAGTGTACGGGATGATCTGCTGGTCGGCACGGACCCGGTGGGCCGAAGGGCCTGTTTCTTGGTTCTTGGTTTCCTGGTCCTCCAAAAATATTCCAAATGGAATTTAAACTGGAGGCTTCCATGCTGTATCGCTAAAGTCTGGTCTAAATGCATTGAAGGGGAAGTTAGATAAGTGTCTGTAAGGCAAGAATTTATAGCTCTGTTGGGAGAAGTAAGGAGAATGGGATTAGCTGGACGACTCTTGAGATAACAGCAGGGTGTGATTCAATGGGGGCTAATGACTTCCTTCTACGTTTTAAACAGTTTGCATTTCGGTGATTTATTGTCTAGGATCTAATTGATGAGCCAGGGTCATCCATGTATAGATTCATTGATTATTAGGAGCAGGTCACTGGCTGGAATCTAAGAACGTTAACTCCAATAATCAATATCATGGACTCCAGAAGCAGATTCTTGTTATCTCGCAGGCTAAAATCTGGAAAATTGACCCAATTCTCTCTCAGGCCTTCGGTTATTGAGTCATGGAGTCATACATACAGCGTGGAACCGAGTCCTTCAGCCCAACTTGCCCACTTGTCCCTTTTTACACGAGTCCTACCTGCCTGCGTTTGGCCTTTATCTGTCTAAACTATGTACTTCCATGTTTCTGAAACATTGTGATAGTCCCTGCCTCAGCTACCTCCTCCGGCTGTTCATTCCATACATCCACCACATTTTGTGCGATAAAGTTACTGCTCAGATCCATAATGAATCTTTTCCCCCTCACTTTAAACCTATGTCCTCTGCTTCCCCTTTATTATGTGGCGGGAGAGTTGCTACCTAACAGTGCCAGAGACCTGGGTTCGATCCTGACCACAGGAGCTTGTCTGAATGGAGTTTGTATGTTCTCCCCATGACCTGCATGGGTTTTCTCCGGGGATCTCCAGTTTCCTCCCACACTCCAACGACGTGCAGGTTTGTAGGCTAATCGGCTTGGTATAATTGTAAATTGTCCCTATTCTCTGTAATCGGCTTGGTATTAGAGTAAATTGTCCCTATTCTGTGTAGGGGATCGCTGGTCGGCATGAACTCGATGGGACGAAGGGCCTGTTTCCATGCTTGACCTCTACACTGAACTAAACTAAACTAAACTAAACTACTCTGGATAAGGGGCTCTGTGAGAGTCAAGAGGCTCTAGATGTCAGCTGATCTATATCAGTGAGACCAAGCGTAGGCTTGGCGATCGTTTTACTGAACACCTCCGCTCGGTCCTCATTAACCAACCTGATCCCCCTGTGGCTCAGCACTTCAACTCCCCCACCCATTCCGAATCCGACCTTTCTGTCCTGGGCCTCCTCCATGGCCAGAGTGAGCACCACTGGAAATTGGAGGAGCAGCACCTCATATTCCACTTGGGCAGTCTGCACCCTAGCGGCATAAACATTGACTTCTCCAATTTCCGAAAGCCCTTGCTGTCTCCTCCCCTTCTCAGCTCTCCCTCAGCCCTCTGGCTCCTCCTCTTCCTTTCTTCTTCCAGCCCCCCCACCCTACATCAGTCTGAAGAAGGGTTTCGACCCGAAACGTTGCCTATTTCCTTCGCTCCGTAGATGCTGCTGCACCCGCTGAGTTTCTCCAGCACTTTTGTCTACCTTCGATTTTCCAGCATCTGCAGTTCCTTCTTGAACAAGAGAATCTGTGCATCCACCCGATCTATTCCTCTCATGATTTTGTACTGCTGGGCACACACTGTAGCTCAGGGTGTTACTGGAAGCTGTTGTTTCCTGCCTGCTTCATAGCATCCTTGCTTGCCCTGTTAGCACTTCCTGAGTAAATTGAGGGATGATCTTATAGAGGTGTATAAAATCATGAAGGGAATAGATAGCGTGAATGCACAGAGCCTTTTGCCCAGGGTAGGAGAATCAACATCCAGTAGACATAGGTTTTAGGTGAGAGGGGCAAGGTTTATGAGAAACCTGAGGGGGCAATATTTTCACACAGAGGGTGGTGGGTGTATGGAACGAGCTGTCGGAGGTGGTAGATGGGGAGGTACTATAGCAACAGGAAAATTAAGATCCAGAAGACAGGTTTGAGGTGAGAGGAGCAAGATTTAACAGGAAGCTGATGGGTAACTTTGTCACTCAGAGGGTGGTGGGTGTATGGAACGAGCTGCCATATAGGAGTTGGTTGAAGCAGGTACTATAACGGCATTTAACAGATACTTGGACAGGTACATGGATCGAAAGGTTTTAGCGGGCTATGGAGCAAGCACAGAGCAAATGGGACCAGCTTAGATGGGGCATCTTGGTCGGCAAGGACAACTTACGCTGAAGGGCCTGTTTCCATGGTGTGTGACTCCACGACATTCCTGGCCTTGTTGCCCAACAGTGAATCCCTATCATAAAAAGAGCATCACTATTCAGGTTTGGCCACAGCCTTGATACAGCTACCTCTGTAGTCATCCACCCCCCCCCCCCCCCTTCTCCTCCCTCCCCCTCCCCTCTCCTCCCCCACAACTATTAGAGAGCTGCACTCTAACATCGATGTTCCCCTGATTATCCTCACGGCATCGTCTCACTATTGGAGCCTCTTTGGAATGAACGGAGACCGAGCGCGGGGAAGCTGAACCGAAAGGTTGACTTGATGGGGCCGGGGGTGAAGGGGGGCTGGGGTGGGGGAAGGGGGGCTGTGGTGGGTGGGGGAAGGGGGGCTGTGTGGGGGGGGGAAGGGGGCTGGTGTGGGTGAAGGGGGTCTGTGTGGGGGAAGTGGGGCTGGGTGGGGGAAGGAGGGATGGATGGTGGGGAAGGGGGCTGTGGGTAAGGGGGCTGTGGGTGGGGGGGGCTGGTGGGGAATGGGGGCTGGGTGGGTGGGGAAGGGGGGCTGGGTGGGGGGGGGGGGCTGGTGGGGGAAGGGGGGCTGGGTGGGGGAAGGGGGGGCTGGGGTGGGGGAAGGGGGGCTGGGTGGGGGAAGGGGGGCTGGGTGGGGGGGGGGGCTGGGTGGGTGGGGGTAAGGGGGGCTGGGTGGGGAAGGGGGGGCTGGGAGGGGAATGGGGGCTGGTGGGGGAAGGGGTGGCTGGGGGGGAAGGTGGGGGGCTGGTGGGGAATGGGGGGCTGGTGGGGAATGGGGGCTGGGTGGGGAAAGGGGGGGGCTGGGTGGGTGGGGGAAGGAGGGCTGGGTGGGGAAAGAATGGGCTGGGTGGGGAAGGGGGGGCTGGGGGGGAAGGGGGAAGGGGGGGCTGGGTGGGGGAAGGGGGGGGCTGGGGGGGGAAGGGGGGCTGGGTGGGGAAGAAGGGGGCTGGGTGGGCAAGGGGGGCTGGGTGGGGGAATGGGGGGGGGAAATGGGGGTGGGGGGGAAGGGGGGGCTGGGTGGGGGAAGTGGGGGGGCCTGGGTGGGGGAAATGGGGGCAGGGGTGGGGGGGGCTGGGTGGGGGAAGGGCGGGGCTGGGGGGGAGGGGGGGCTGGGTGGGTGGGGGAAGGGGGCTGGGGGGGGAAGGGGGCTTGGGGTGTGGGGGGCTGGTGGGGGGCTGGGTGGGGGGCTGGGTGGGGGGGGGGGCTGAGTGGGGGAAGGGGGGGCTGGGTGGGGTGGGGGGGAGGGCTGGTGGGTGGGGGGGAAGGAGGGCTGGGGTGGGGAAGGGGGCTGGGTGGGGGAAGGGGGGCTGGGTGGGGAATGGGGGCTGGGTGGGGGAAGGGGGGGGCTGGGTGGGGGAAGGGGGGCTGGTGGGGGAAGGAGGGCTGTGGTGGGGGGATGGGGGCTGGGTAAGGGGGGCTGGGTGGGGAAGGGGTGCTGGGTGGGGGAAGGGGGGGCTGGGTGGGTGAAGGGGCTGGGTGGGGGAAGGGGGGGCTGGGTGGGGAAGGGGGGGCTGGTGGGGGAAGGGGGGGCTGGGGGGGGAAGGGGGGGGTGGGGGGGGGGGGGGGGGGCTGGGTGGGGAAGGGGGGGCTGTGTGGAGGGCTGGGTGGGGAAGGGGCTGGGTGGGTGGGGGAATGGGGCTGGGTGGGGGGGGAAGGGGGGGCTGGGTGGGGGGGGCTGAATGGGGCTGTGAGATCAGCTTGGTGTGGGGGTGGGCAGGGGGGAATTGATTGTGGGTGGGGGAAGGGGGGTTGAGGGATTGGGTGGAAGGGGGGGCTGGCCAGGTAGAAGGTGTGATGGGAAGGGGGCTGGGGGAGGGGGTTTGTGGGGGAAGGGGGCTGTGGGGGAAGGGTGGGTGGGATGGGGGGTGGGGGGGGGCGGTGGGTGGAATGGGGCTGGGTGGTGTTGGAGGGCTGGGTGGGGGAAGGGGGGGGGCTGGGTGGGGAAGGGGGGGCAGGGTGTGTGGGGGGGGGGCTCTGGGTGGCTTGGGGAATGGTGGGGTGGAATGGGGGGGGCTGGTGGGGGAAGGGGGGGGACTCCTTGTGGGTGCTACAGAACCGCATACAAAACATGGCGACTCTTTGTGTACAGCCCAGGTTCACTGGATCCAACTGGGCTTGTATTCACTGGAATTAGAAGGTGAGAGGGATATCTAAAAAACATGTAAAAATTCTTAAGGGATTGGACATGCCAGGAAAAAAATGTTCCCGTGTTGGGAGCCCAAGAACCATGGCTACATTTAAGAATATGGGGTAGGCCATTTTGGGACTGAGATGAGGAAAAGCATTTTCCCACCCAAACCACCCCAACACACGAGAGTTGTTTATTTTTTTTGTGAACTGTGGGGACATTGTGTTTTTTTTTTTTGTGTTGTATGTGTGTTTTTTTTTTGCTTCACTGATTTTTTAAATTTTACATTTTTTTTTTTTTTTTTTTAGGCAGTTGATTTATTGGCGTTTTTTTTTTTGTTTTTTTGGTGGGTGGGGGTTTGTTTGGTGGAACAATTCTCTGGAAAAAGGCAGTATATTCAAGAGAGAGTTGGATGTACGCCTCTGAGGGGCTAACGGAATCTAGGTGAGGTCCTGCTGTAGGATTTTTACGGGTTGTATGCCAAACGAAACATTACGCTGTACCTAGGTACATGATTCAAGTATCATTGAATCATTATCTCTCTCTCTTTGCATCTCCACTCCCCTCTCTCTTTCATTTAAATGATTCTTAAAATATATTTTTCTTAAATAGGAACATAACAAATAAGAAATTACTTGGCAATACTCCGTCTCTAGACTTTCCACTGTAGACAGCGTGGAAACAGGCCCCTCGGCCTACCAAGTCCTCGCCGACCGGCGATCACCCCTACATTAGCACTATCCTACACACACTAGGGACAATTTACAATTTACAGAAGCCAATTAACCCACAAACCTGCACGTCTTTGGAGTGTGGGAGGAAACCGGAGCACCCGGAGAAAACCCACGCAGGTCACGGGGAGAGCGTACAAACTCCGTACGGACAGCACCCGTAGTCAGGATCGAACCCGGGTCTCTGGCGCTGTGAGTCAGCAGCTCTACCCGCTGCGCAACTGGATACACCGGCCTATCTGGACTTGCCCCTCTCTTCCTGAGAACAGACTTGAAACGACAGCAAGGCATCAACTCTACCGCTGCTCTGCACCTATCCATTAAACAAATCTCTTTTGTCATCAGCCAGCATATTTGTACTTTCTTTTCTGTGTCAAATGGTATCAGTTACAATACAGATAGCATCTGAGGAACATGGCGACAGATCTGTGTTGCTGTCTCACTGCAGGCTTTTCCCCTATGGCTCCCAAGGGTCCTTTCACACTGGCACCAGTTGTTGCCGTATCAAACTCAATTGCTCTCCTCGGTACAGAAACAAATAGAGTCATTAATTACTCTCTATCAGTTCAGACCTACTACACAGGACAATCGATACAAGGCATTTGTCATTCACTCCAGCTCCACAGGCTGTGTGTAAGAAAGAAAAATAAACTCATGAGCTCCATCAGCCAGCACTTAGAGATACTTTTTGACACTGGTGGCGGTGTGTGTGTGTATGCGCGCGCATGTGTGTGTGTGAGTGTGTGGGTGTGTATGTGTGTGTATGTGTATCTTTGTCTGCGAGTGTGAGTGTGTGTTGCATGTTGTTGCATGTGTGTTTGACAATGTATGTGTTTGTGTGCATGTAATTGTGTGTATGTGTGCGTGCATATTGGTCTGTGTCTGTGTGCGCGTGTGTGTGTGTGTATGTGTGTGTATCTGTGGGTGGCGTTTTGCCTGTATGTTTGTGCAGTGTGTGTGTGTGTATGTTTGCGTATGTGTGTATATGTGTTCTATTGTGTATGTTGTTTGCGTATGTGTTTGTGTGTGTGTGTGTATGTGTTTGTTGTTGTGTGTATGTGTGTGTGTGTGTGTGTGTGTGTGTGTAAGTGTGTCTGTGAGTGTGTTGTGTTGTGCAAGTGTGGGTGAGTGTGTCGTGTGTGTCACTGTGGGGTGTGGAGTGTGTGTGTGTGTGGTTTGTGTGTGTAGATCACTGTGTGTGTGTTTTGTGTGAGTGTGTTAGATGTGTGTGAGTGTGTGAGTGTGTGTGTGTGAGTGGTGTGAGTACGGTGTGTGTGTGAGTGTGTGTGTGTATGTGTGTGCGAGTGGTGTGTGTGTGTGTAATGTGAGTATGCGTGTGTGTGAGTGTGAAGTATGTGTTGGTGTGTGAGTGTGTGAGAGTTATGTGTGAGTGTGTGAGAGAGTGTTGTGTGAGAGAGTGGTGTGAGTGTGTGTGTGTGAGAGAGAGTATGTGTGTGTTTGTGTGTGGTGTGTGTGTTGTGGACGTTGTGTGATGTGTGTGTGTGTATGTGTATGTGTGAGTGTGCGTGTGGTTTTGTCGTATGGCGTGTGTGTGTGTACATGTGTGAGCGACGTTGAGTGTGTGAGGTGTGTGAGTGTGTGTGTGGTGTGTATTTGAGTGTGTGTGCACGAGTGTGTGTATGTGTGTGAGTCGCGCGTGTGAGTGTGTGAGTGTGTGTACGTGTGGTTGAGTTGTGTGGTGTGTGTAGCGTGTGTGCCAGTGCACGAGTGTGTGTGTACGTGTGTGTGAGCGTGTTGTGTGAGTGTGGTGTGAGCGTGTGTGTGAGCGTGTGTGAGCGGTGTGTGTGTGAGCGTGTGTGTGAGTGTGTGTGAGTGTGTGTGTGTGAACGTGTGTGAGCGTGTGTGAGCGTGTGTGAGTGTGTGTGTTGTGAGTGTGTGTAGCGTTGTGAGTGTGTGTGAGTGTGTGTGTGTGATGCGTGTGTGGTGTGAGTGTGTGTGCAGTTGCTTCCTTTCTGTGCTGCCTCTGTACAGTTAAGGTGGAGCCTGTGAGAATTTGATTTAAAACCACCGCTGGTGAATAATAACATTGATGCGATGGTTCAGTCTTTTAAGACAATGGATGTTTTAAATCAGACAAGAGATGTTGGTAAGATAGACACAAAATGCTGGAGTAACTCAGCAGGTCAGACAGCATCTCTGGAGAAGATGGGAAGTTTTGGGTTGGGACCCTTCTTCAGTCTGATCCTTTATAGTAAATTTATTTTATGGATTCAGTTCAATAACAATCCATTCAGCACAATTATATGAAAGATATGTGTGTAAGATAGCAGACCACACTGAGTCCGTACACAAGAGTAACCACATTCTGGATTCCATTTTGTACCCTTCCAGTCTGAAATCCCCCAAAATGTTGGAGGTGGTCTATTGACTGACAGCAGGACGGAGGATTTGGATTTCTCAACAATTCCGAATTGTGAAGCTAGAGGTAGGAATTAGGTAGAGTGGAAAGGAGAGGGGATAAATACGTTTTCCAGGTGGGGTTATGGGGAGAGAAAGAGGGGGGGGGGGGGGTGTGGTGGGGTTGGAAGTGGGGGGGGAGCTTAGGGACAAAAATGGGAGTTCCCTAAAATTCCCTAAAAGTTCAATAAAAATGCAGAATTCAATGTTCACCCCTCAAGCAGAAGATGTGTTTGAGGCTCAGACTCAAACACACAAATTGAAGGCAGAGATGGACAAGCTCTTGATTGGAATTGGTGTCAAAGGGTTTGGGAAGAAGGCAGGAAAATGGAATTAGGTGGCTGGGATCAGCCATGATTGAATGGCAGAGTCGACTTGAAGGGCCGAATGGCCTAATTCTACTCCTGGAACTTGAGAACTTGTGAACAAGAAGTGTCTGCCCCGTCAGAGAAGCTGCCCTTTCAGAATATATTAAACCAAAGCCACAAATTGCCGCTCAGAGGGGAGAGAAGGATCCCACAGCACCAAGCAACAAGCTGCGAGATACATTTTTCAGTGCCTTGCTCACTAATTCTCCTGAAAACAAAAATATGTTCCTGTCAGTTGGTAGAACTTTGCGATGTCCAATGCTTTCTACGTTTCTGCAAGATGTAGTTCCCCGCCATTTTGTTTTTTAAAGGTACAGCCTTCAGCCACCAAGTCAATAGACAATAGACAATAGACAATAGGTGCAGGAGTAGGCCATTTGGCCCTTCGAGCCAGCACCGCCATTCAATGTGATCATGGCTGATCATCCCCAATCAGTACCCCGTTCCTGCCTTCACCCCATATCCCCTGGCTCCGCTATTTTTAAGAGCTCTCTCTTGAAAGCATATATCTTGAAGTTGCACCGACATTCGATCGCTCATTCACATCAGTTCTATGTTATCCCACTTTCAAATCCACTCCCTACAGAGAAGGGTCAAATTTACTTAGGACAATCGATCTACAAGCCCTCACGTCGTTGGGATGTGGGAGGAATCCGCACTCTAAGAAAACCCATGTGGTCACAGAGAGAACGTGCAAACTCCACACAGACAGCAATACCTAAGAGATGCAGCAGGGAAACAGGCTCTTCAGCCCACCAAGTCTACGTCGACCTTCGATCACCCACTCACGCTGGTTCTGTGTTGGCCCACTTTCACATCCATTCCCTACGTGCAGAGGACAATCGGTCTACAAGCCCACACACGTCTTTGGGATGTGTGAGGATACCGGAAAAAAACACCTGAGGAAACCCACGCGAGCACAGGAGAGAACGTGCAGAGGTTTCTACACACAGACAGCACCCGAGAATCAGGATCGAACCCCCCCGGGTCTCCGGGCTGTAGGCAGTATACAAAGTCAGTACCTATTTTTTTTTTTTTTTTTTTTTTTTTTTTCCTTTTTTCTTTTTTTTCTTTTTTTTTTCTTTCCCTCCTTTTTTCTTCTTCTTTCTCCTCTTTCCCTCCCTGGTTGCAAAATGTCAGCGAACTAGGAGAGGTCAGAGTTTTGAGGGTGAGAGGGGCAAAGCCTAAAGGAGGTGTGTGGGGCAAGATTTTTTTCCTCCCATTGGAGTGTGGGTACAGGGAATTGATTCGGCTGCCAGTAGTTAGGGGGGTGGAGATGGAGGAAGATACGATAGGGTTGTTTTATGAAGCATCGGGATGAAACAAGATATGCATAACTCACGCCAAAAGTCTGTCAGCTGGCCACTTGTGTTTGGGCCAGAGAGGTCCTGAGTTTCAGGCCTATGCTCACCTATACAGTATGCACCCACACCCGATACCCACCTCAACCCAGTGCCACCGATCCACCGCGGCTCCAGAGCGAGGCCAACGCAATGGAGGTTAAACGCACGAGTGAACTCCCCGATAACCATCAGGTCACAGACCACCCCCACACTCACGGGAGCCCTTTTGCCCGCCCCCACCCCCCAATCACACCCGTGCAAACCCCCAAGGCCTACCCTCAGTTGGTAATGGCGTGGAGGGAGGACCCCGTAAGCCCCTGGAGAAACAACCCACAGTGTCACCACAGTTTACCCCAGAGAATTCTGGCGCCGGGCGGCGGGAGCTCACCGTTGTGGAGGGGGGAGAGAGGGGAAAGCACGCGGCAGGGAAGACCGGCGTGTCCACCGGGCACGTCTGCGGATGCTGGGGGCCGGGTTCTCTGCAGCTCCCCAGCCCCAGAATTCCGCCCTGGTTTTTACCCCTCTCCCCCCCCCCAACTCCGCCCCCCCCCCCAGTACGCGTTCCCCCCCGGGCCTTGAGTTTAAACACTTGGGTTTTAAAAAAAACCCCCCCCCCCCCACTCAGTTACAGCAGGCAATCGGCAATAACACACACCAGTATCCTCCCGTGGTCCATTATTGCGAGGGATAACTGTACTGATCTCAATGAACAATAGCTGGGCGTACAGTCCATTCATCTAGATTTTATCCTTGCCTCCAAGAGAGCCGGTACTGTGGCTCAGTGAGTATCAATTATGTTGTGAGAAATCAATTAGTTTGATGCTCAAAGGTTCTGGGAGCAGAATTAGGCCATTCGGCCCATCAAGTCTACTCCGCCATTCAATCGTGGCTGATCTATCGTTCCCTCTTAACCCCATTCTCCTGCCTTCTCCCCATAACCCCTCACACCTGTACTAATCAAGAATCTATCAATCTCCACCTTAGAAATATCCATTGACGGCCTCCACAGATGTCTGTGGCAAAGAATTCCACAGATTCACCACCCTCTGACTAAAGAAGCTTCTCCTCACCTCCTTCCTAATGGAATGCCATTTAACTCTTGAGGCTGTGGCCTCTAGTCTTAGACTCTCCCACCAGTGGAAACATCCTCTCCACATTCAATCTATCCAGACCTTTCACTATTCGGTATATTTCAATGAGGTCTACCCTCTCATCATTCTAAACTCCAGCGAGTAGAGGCCCAGTGCCTTCAAATGCTCTTCACAGGTCGTCCTACTCATTCCTGGGATCATTCTCCCAATCCTCCTCTCCAACACCAGCACATCCTCAGATAAGGGGCCCTAAACAGTTGGTAATATTCCAAATGCAATCTGTCCAATGCCTTATAGAGCCTCAGCATTACACCCCTGTTTTTGTATTCTAGTCCTCCCGAAATAAATGCTAGCATTGCATCTGCCTTCCTTACTGCTGATCTAGATTGTATCTTTGCTTCTCAGAGAGCAGGTCCTATGGGTCAGTGGACTCCTGTACATTCTGCTCGATGGCTGAGCTGTTTATAGCTGCTGTGTGCTTTGTCCTGCATCTCACCTTGTTTCTAGCTCCGGGATTAACCTCTCTCTACGTGGCACAGTGGCGCACGGTAGAGTTACTGCCTCACAGCGCCAGAGACCCGGGTTCGATCCCAACTACGGGTGCTGTCTGTACAGAATTTGCATGTTCTCCCCGTGACTTCCGTGGGTTTCCCCCGAGATCTTCGGTTTCCTCCCACACTCCAAAGACGTGTGGGTTTGTAGGTTTAAGAAGGAACTGCAGATGCTGGAAAATCGAAGGTAGACAAAAGTGCTGGAGAAACTCAGGGGGTGCAGCAGCATCTATGGAGCGAAGGAAATTGGCAACGTTTCGGGCCAAAACCCTTCTTCAGACTGACTGGGGTTAATTGGCTTGGTGTAAATGCAACAATTGTCCCTAGTGTGCGTAGGATAGTGTTAATGTGCGGGGATCGCTGGTCGGTGCGGACTCAGTGGGCCGAAGGGCCTGTTTCCGCGCTGCATCTCTAAACTAAACTACTCTTGCACCCAGTGCCTCTGGCAGTTTATCATTGGTGTCTGCGTGTCCTTCTGTAGCATCTATTTTTATCAGGGTCCAGGGATTTGACTTCCTTTTAATCACGGACTGCGATAGCGCTGAATCCGCTGCAGTTAACACTGGAGTTTAATCTCCGTCACACATAAATAGGAGGACCTCTGTGGAGAAAATACTGAACCGAACAAGAATTGATCTGCGGAGAATCTGTTCCAGAAATGCACCAGACGGTGACTTAACATGTAACCTGAGAGACACAACCTGAACTGATTGCCCCAAGGTGGCTGGGAATAAACAGAGGAATCTGCATCATTATCTGACACATCCAGGTACCCACACCGTTCCCCAGTGTCCTCGTCACGACCAATTTAACGCTGCCTCTCCACTGGAATAATATTCCCGCCAAACCCCCCCCCCCCCCCGCGTGTGCTTGCAGCTCACTTCATTCTCTATACCGTGTATATTTTTTAAATTGTCTAGCCTTCACTTCCGCTTTCAAGGACACAGGGATGGCACGGTGGCGCGGCGGGTAGAGCTGCTGCCTTACAGCGCCAGAGACCCGGGTTCGATCCTGACCTCGGGTGCTGTCGGTATGACGTTTTGTACGCTCTCCCCGTGACTGCGTGAGTTTTGCTCCCACACTCCAAAGGTGTGCAGGTTTGTAGGCTAATTGGCTTCTGTAAATTGTAAAACAATATCCATAGTGTGTAGGATAGTGCTAATGTACGGGGTGACTGCCGCTCGCCATGCACAAAGTAGGCCGAAGGGCCTGTTTCCATGATGTATCTCTAAAGTCTAAAGTCCTGTACATCCTTTAGAATTATATCACTTGAATTATTATCTCCTCCAGCCTTTCCTTCCAATGTGTAGCGTCCAGCTGTGGACCAGCTACTGAGCCACATTTAATTTAGTTTAGAGATACAGTGTTTAGGAAACAGGCCCTTTGGCCCACAATGTATGATCCCCGCATATTAACATTCCCCTACACACACTAGGGACAATTTACAATTATACCAAGCCAATTAACCTGCAAACCTGTACGTCTTTGGAGTGTGGGAGGAAACCGGAGCACCCAGAGAAAACCCACGCGGTCACGGGGAGAATGTACAAACTCCGTACAGACAGGGCAGCAGTCAGGATCGAACCCGGGTCTCTGGCGCCACCCTGCCACCATATCTGGAGGTCCTATGTGGCTGTGGGTAGTGTGATTGGTGGACTGTGCTCCTGTAAGGATTTCACTGTTCCATTTCAGGACATAGGACACATGATAGTGAAATACTTGACCGTTCACTCTTGAAAATAGATATTTTTCCATCTACTCTCCCCTGCGTTCCCTCTCAGAATTAGTGCAGCCACGTTTACGCAGCAGTAGAGTTGCTGCCTTACAGGGCTTGCGGTGCCAGAGACCCGGGTTCTATCCCGACTACGGGTGCTGTCTGTGCGGAGTTTGTACGTTCTCCCCGTGATCCGCGTGTGGGGTTTTCTCCGAGATCTTCAGTTTCCTCCCACACTCCAAAGGCGTACAGGTATGTAGGTTAATTGGCTTGGGTTTGTATACTTGGTATAAAGTGTAAATTGTCCCTAGTTTGTGTTGGCTTGTGTCAATGTGCGGGGATCGCTGGTTGGTGCGGACTCAGTGGGCCGAAGGGCCTGTTTTCACACTGTGTTTCTAAACTAAACTTAAATGAGTGCATCACACAGGAGGCAGCCTGAACACAGGAGTGCACAACATGAATGTGGCTGTTCATCCACACCCAGGGCAGCCTGCAGTGAATTGATGATGCAATGGAACTGTATCGAATGGTCTCGGCCTGTGTTTATTTTGATTGCTGTGACACTCAGACCTGTACAGTTTCACATCAGTCAGTATTAAACACGGCACATAGCCCAGGCCCAGTTGCACACTAGCCACAGAAGCAGATCTACAGTCACTTATTACAATCGCTCCACACTCTCAAATCTCCACTCTTACACCAACATTTCATTTATTTTCACTATGATTTTCCAATCTCCAGATTCAGGGAGAGTTTCTTCCCAGCTGTTGTCAGGCAATTTAACCATCCTACCACAGCTAGAGAGCAATGCTGAACTACTATCTACCTCACTGGTGACCCTCGGACTATCCTTGATTGGACTTTACCTTGCACTAAACGTTATTCCCTTATCATGTATCTGTACACAGTAAATGGCTCGATTGCATTCAGTCCGCCGACTGGTTAGCACGCAACAAAAGCTTACCTCGGTACACGTGACAATAATCGAAATTGAAACTGAACTGAACTAAACTGAACTGAACTTTTTAGATCAAACGACCAACTTCTGGGGCTGGGCAAATAACAACAGATTCAACATGAGAGGGGTCCTGACCTCACCACAGGGGGCTGAGCTGTTCCATTCCTTGCAGGCTCTGAATGTTTACCTAGTTGTTTGTTTGGCCAAACAGAGGGGAAACGGCTTTGTAACATTTAAGCACGTCTTCAATGGCTCGAGTGGCCGATTGTAGAAGCTCCGTTTCATGCTTTCACCGCACGGACGTATATTTCTAAGGGGGCCATAAATCTCCAGGTGCCTGACTGAGAATAGTTCCTGTCCTTGTAAACCCTGGTCCCAAACAGCTCGCCCAGTTTACCGCCAGACCTACGTATGACAGAGAAGCCAGCAGCAAGCACGAGACACACAAGCACTCTATTAAAAAAAACGCTTCCTCAATCGTATCTGCAGGGTATACGTACACGGCCAATACATTTGCGCAGCAAGTCATCTCCTGTTGGAGGGGAATAAATCAGGAAAATGGTGAGCAGTGGTCTTCAGCAGTGCTTCTGAAGTCTTTCTCTCGCATACGGTCATAGGGTCTTAGAACGATACAGTGTGGAAACAGGCCTTTGTCCCAACATTCACACCGGCCAACATGTCCAAGCTACACTAGTCCCACCTGCCCACATTTGGTCCATGTCCCTCCAAAGCTGCCCTATCCATGTACCTGTCTAAATATTGGGATAGTCCCAGCCTCAACTACCTCCTCTGGCAGCTCGTTCCACATACCCACCGCCCATTGTGTGGAAAAAGTTACCCCTCAGGTTCCTATTGAATACATTATCCCTCAGATTCCTCTCCTGCCTGTAACACACCAAAAGCCAACTTTTGTGTCCTCACTCATGCCGCCGTGAGAACAAAGTGGGATCTGACATGGGGTGGGGGTGGGGATACCGAGAGATCGGAGAGGGACCTGACGAGGGGAGGTGGTACTGAGAACAAACTGCAGATGCTGGTTTAAACCGAAGATAGACACAAGAAGCTGGACACAAGGCAACGGGACAGGCAGCATCTCTGGAGAGAAGGAATGGGTGACTTCAAGTCCAGACCCTTCTTCAGACCACATTTATTATAGTACCAATACGTTTCCGATACAATTTCTTTACACTACCTGTGAAAACATTTCTCATTTTGAAATTTTCAAATTATTTAAATTCTCACATTGCAAATTGACAGATATTTATATATATGTTTACTGTTAATTAGGATCAATGCAAATTACCTTCAGTTCACCAGCAGATGCAGACCTTTTTTTTTCATTTTAGTTTCCTAATTGTCACTTGGTTGAATGTAAATTGTCGACAAGGAGAAAGTGAATTCATTCATTTATCAAATTCATTTATCACAATTTCGGGAAATTATCTTTTTCACATCCAGATTATATAAGAACATATGGAACCTGCCATTCACTGTGATCAAGTCCTATCTTATACCACAGCTACTGTTCCGCCAAGCCACATATTGCATGGTTTAGTTGAGTTTAGTTTAGTTTAGTTTAGCGATACAGCGCGGAAACAGGCCCATAGGCCCACCGGGTCCGCACGACCAGCGATCCCCGCACACTAACACTTTCCTACACCCACTAGGGACAATTCACATTTATACCAAGCCAATTAGCCGACAAGCCTCGTCTTTAGAGTGTGGGAGAAATCTGGAGATCTCGGATTAAACCCACGCAGGACACGGGGAGAATGTACAAACTCTGTACATGCAAGCACCTGTGGTCAGGATCGAATCTGGCTCTCTGGCTCTGTACAGCAGCAACTCTACCGCACTCAAAGGGGTTACCTTCATGTTGAAACATCAATTGTGCCCAGCTATGTCCAGCATCTTGATCTTTGAATCCCTTTTGGGAACAGAGATTCAAAATTCCCAAAGATTCAGAACTGTCTGAGTGAAGGGATTTCTCTTCAGTTCAATCCCAAGAGGACAATAATACACCAGTCAATGAGATGGAGGTGAGGCACGTCATCTAGCTGACAACAGGAAGTCTACTCTCAAGCAAACACCATCAATTTGCCCAAAGAACAAGAGGTCATTTAAAAGGAATAACAAAAACCTCGGCACATTGGCCTTCATCAGTCCAAGTATTGAGTATAGAAGTTAGGAGATCACGTTGCAGTCACATAAGACGTTGGTGAGGCCGCGTTTGGAATATTGTGTTCAGTTTTGAGCACCTTACTGTAGGAAATATGCTGCCAAGTTGGAAAGGGTGCAGAGACGATTTATGACAATGTTGCCAGGACTCAAGGTCCTGAGCTATAGGGAGAGATTGAGCAGGCTGGGACTCTATTCCTTGGAGCGCAGGAGGATGAGGGGTGATCTTATAGATTTGTACAAAATCTTGATAAATCGGCTAGACGCACAGTGGGTTTGCAACAGAGTAGGGGAATCAAGAACCAGAGGACATGGGTTAAAGATCAGGGGAGAAATATTTAACAGGAACCTGAGTGGTTACTCTTTGTACAAAAAGGCTGGTGGGTGTATGGAACGAACAAGTAGTTGGGGAAAGTACTAATGCAATGTTTAAGAAACATTTAGACAGGGACATGGATGGGACAGGATTAGAGGGATATGGGCCAAACACAGGCAGGTGATACAAGTGTAGATGGGACAAGTTGGTCGGTGTGGGCAAGGTGGGCCGAAGTGTCGATTTAAACGCTGTGTGACTAGGACTCTGTGACTCCAAAAAAACGTCAGCCACTTCTCCCAATAAAAGCTAAGTGACTTCTTCAGAGCAAATGCAGGCGGCTCAGTGGTGTAAGGGTGGCATAGTGATGCAGCTGTTGGAGCTGCTGCCTCACAGCACAAGGGAGCAGGGTTCGATCCTGACCTCGGGTGCTGTCCGTACGGAGTTTGTACATTCTCTCCCTGTGACCACACGGGTTTCTTCTACTGCCAAATCCCAAAGATGTGTGGGTTTGTAGGTTATTTGGCCCTTGTAACTTGCCCCTTGTATATAGGGAGTGGATGAGAAAGTGGAAGAACATAGAACTAGTGTGAGTAGGTGATCGATGGTTGATGTGGACTCGGTGGGTCGAAGAGTCTGCTCCATGCTGCAGCTCTAAACTAAACTCAACTCAACTGAACTCAACTCAACTCAACTGAACTCAACTGAACACAACTGAACTGAACTCAACTCAACTCTCAACTCACTCAACTGAACTCAACTGAACTCAACTCAACTGAACTCAACTGAACTCAACTGAACTCAACTCAACTCAACTCAACTCAACTGAACTCAACTCAACTCAACTCAACTCAACTCAACTCAACTCAACTGAATTCAACTCAACTCAACTCAACTGAACTCAACTGAATTCAACTCAACTCAACTCGAACTCAACTCAACTCAACTCAACTCAACTCAACTCAACTGCCAAAAATAATCAGATCCAAATCAAATAGATAAAATCCATCTCAGTGACACAGTCAACAACTGCTCATTGATGGGGAAGATACACTGTCATTTCAATCCTGACTCACAAATGTGTTGTCACTAAATGTAGCATATCCTGAGGCAGCACATATTGCCTTTAGGCTCTACAGCCAGAAGTGGCATTGTCTCACCATCCACCTTTGTAGAAAAAATACTTAATTCCAACAATTTGAGGCCAGTCTGACCCAGACCTTCATGAGTTCATGAGCGATAGGCCATTCGGCAGAATCAAGTCTACTCCGCCATTCAATCATGGCTGATCTATCTCTCCCTCCTAACCCCATTCTCCTGCCTTCTCCCCATAACCCCTGACACCCGTACTAATCAAGAATCTGTCTATTAGCCCTGTCCCACAGTATGAGTTCATTCCAAGAGCTCTCCCGAGTTTAAAAAAATCAAACTTGTGGTGAACACGGAGAATGAACGTGACGGGGTACGTCGGAGCTCGGGGACGTCTCTTAGCGCTAACGGCAGGTACTCGGGAAGACTCGCTAACGGCAGGTAAGCACGGGAAGACTCGTGAAGATTTTTCAACATGATGAAAAATGTCCACGAGAGCCCCGAGTACCGACGAGTGGCCATTACCGTAAATCTCCGAGTTCGAATCAGGGCAAACTCGGGAGAGCTCTTGGAATGAACTCGTACCGTGGGACAGGGGTTTTATTCTGCCTTTAAAATATCCATTGACTTGGCCTCCACAGCCGTCTGTGGCAAAGAATTCCACATTTTCTGACCTTCCAGAGGAAAGAACAAAGTAAAAACGAGATAGGCTGGAAATCTGAAATAATAACAGAAACCACTGGAGAAACTCAGCATGTTAGGCTGAGCCTATTTCTCTTTCGCACACACGCTTTGTGTCCTGCTGAGTGTTTCGAAGCATTTTTCTTTTTATCTCTTCATCAGAAACTATTCGCCCCAGGAATCAATTTGGTGAATCTATGAGTCATAAAGTTATACCATATAGAAATAGGCCACTCGGCCCAACTGGTCCAATCCAGCCAAGATGCACCTGATCTATTCTCCTTTGTCTGCAGTTAGCCAGATGTCCTCTTAACCTTTCTTATTCATGTACCTGTCCAAATGTCTTTTGAATGTTGTAATTGTACCAGCCTTTACCACTTCTCTAACCTTAAAGCTGGCTTTAGTTAGAAAAGTACGGTCTAATAACGGCAAAAAAACTAATACTCAAACTTTGGGAAAAGACAACAGTTCCCACAATGAAGATGTGGATTACTGATATGTCCGAGACACTACATTTAGAAAACATTAGGCTTGTCTTGGCTGAAACAGCAGATCAATTTCTCAAGACATGGTTGCCTTTCACTGAATTTCTGCAACAACAGAATGGTTAAACAAAAATTTAAACCCGATACCAGGGATGGGCGAGGGGGGTTGGGGGACGAGGTATATCTCCTTCTTGTCTAAAAGAAAGAACATAAGGCACAGAGTGCTGGAGTAGGTCAGCAGGTCACGGAGCATCTCTTTGGGTTGGGACCTTTCTTCAGATCGATTGTGGGGGGGGGAGGTGGGAGGCGGGAGGGGAAAGCTGGAAGAGAGGAAGAGCAGGACAAAGAACTGCAGATGCTGATTTATACCGAAGATTGACACAAAGTGCTGGAGTAACTTTGAAGAAGAGTTCCCATCCGAAAAATCACCCATCCTTTTTGTCCAGAGATGCCGCCTAACCCACTGAGTTACACCAGAATCTTGTGTCCATCTTCGGTTTAAACCCGCATCTGCAGTTCCTTTCTTTTGTGGTATAGCAGCCTCTTTATGGCATCTTGCCAAACGTCTCCCATTAACCTTCAAACTATCCAGAAGTTGTGTCCACAAAAATCTCTTGTGGGATTGTCTCATATTTCTCAACTATACATTATCTCATTATATTATGATCCTCTGCGTGCAGTATTATCCATTATCCATTATTACTTTTATGTATTGTATCATCTATTAATATTGTTTATTTATTTATTTATTTATTTGTGGGTTGCAACAATTTTCCAACGACAGATGTTAAGGCCTGAAGAAGGGTCTCGACCCGAAACGTGCCCATTCCTTCTCTTCAGAGATGCTGCCTGTACTGCTGAGATACTCCAGCATTTTGTGTCTATCTTCGGTTTAAACCAGCATCTACAGTTCCTTCCTGCAGATGTCGAGTTTAGTTTCGTTTAGTTTCGTTTAGGTTAGTTTAGAGATACAGCACGGATTCAGGCCCTTCGGCCCACCAAGTCTACACCGACCAGTGATCCCCACACATCCCCGCACATTAACACTGGTGAGAATTTTTACATTTTTTCATTCACACCAAGACAATTAACCTAGAAACATAGAAAATAGGTGCCATTCGGGCCTTCGAGCCAGCACTGCCATTCAATGTGATCATGGGTGATCATCCAAAATCAGTACCTGTACGTTTTTGGAGTGTGGGAGGAAGCCAAAATTCTCGGAGAAAACCCACTTGGCCACGGGAAGAACGTACAAACTCACACAGACGGCACCCGTAGACGGGATCGAACCCTGGTCTCTGGCGTTGTAAGTGCTATAATGGCCCTGTCCCACAGTACGGGTTCATTCCAAGAGCTCTCCCGAGTTTAAAAGAAATCAAACTCGTGGTAAGCACAGAGAATAAACGTAGCGGGTACGTCGGAGCTCGGGGACGTCTCTTAGCGGCTCGTAACGCTAACGGCAGGTGCTCTGGAAGACTCGCTAATGGCAGGTAAGCACGGGAAGACTCGTGAAGATTTTTCAACATGTTGACAAATGTCCACGAGAGCCCCGAGTACTGACGAGCGGCCATTACCGTAAATCCCTGAGTTCGAATCAGGACAAACTCTGGAGTGCTCTTGGAATGAGCTCGTACCGTGGGACAGGGCCATAAGGCAGCGTCTCTACCGCTGCGCCACCGTGCCGCCCTTAATTCCCTTCTTTCATCTTCCTGCTCCTTGACTCACAGAATTAAATTACTTCTAACAACATCGGAAACCATTCCACATTACCGGACATTTTGGAAGATAATTGATCGAATATCATGGTGGCCCAATCTTTTAGAACTCTATTTTGGAGGATTTCTGGTGCAGAACATTTGTTGGCTATTTGAGCATTTAATTTCTCCAGGTTTTGCTCTTTTCTAAGAGTAATTATTTTAAATCCTTCACTGTCATGAGACCATTGATTCCCATAGCTTCAATAAAATTATTCTGTCGTCAACATTGAAGTCGGACCAAAATAATTTTTATTTAATAGCTCTACCATTTATTTATTCTCCAATTTAATTTTCTTGCCATTATTTCTAAAGGATCTCTCTTCATTCACATGGTTGTACAAGTTTAGTTAAGTTTAGTTTAGTTTAGTGTAGTTTAGTTTACCTTAACTTAGCTTAGCCCAGTTTAGTTTAGAGATACAACAGGAGAGACCACACTATGACCATCGATCACCCTTTCACACTAGTTCTATGTTATCCCACTTTCTCATCCACTCCCTACACATGAGGGGCAATTTAATTAATCTTAAGAGGTGAATTAACCTACAAACCCACATGCCTTTAAGGTGTGGAAGGAAACCGGAGCAAAAAAATATTTTACCCATTGGAAAAAAACGCACGTGTTCAGAGGGAGAACGTGCAAACTCCACACAGACAGCTCCCAAGGTCAGGATCGAACCTGGGTCTCTGGCGCAGTGAGGCGGATTATTACAACTATTTTTTGTACACAATACTATTCACATTGCTATCTTTTCTTTCAAATATGTTTTTGTTCTTGTTTGTGGATTTAATTCTCTCCAGGTCTCCAGGCTTGCTATCATTCTTGGAAGTGATCTCAAGGGGCTGTCCCACTTGGGCGACCTAATTGGCGAGTTTAGAAGAGTTTGAAAAAATGACATGTTGAAGACCTCCTTCGACTATGTTGAAGACCAGCTTCGACTAGCTACGACTAGTTACGACTAACTTCGGGAAAATTGGACACCGAATAGTGGAGAGTGAAGACGACCTCCTTCGATCTCCGTTCGACCTCCCTTCGACCATGTTGAAGAATGTCTACGACTACCTTCGACTACCCTCGATTACCTACGACTAACATGCCGACCTACTATGATCTACTACGACTAAACCTACGAGTAAAAAAAGTATCGATTTTTTCCATGGCGACCTTTTTTTACACACGGGCATTTTTTAACATATTGAAAAAAAGCCGCGACCTCGCTGAGGCCTCGAGTACGCGGGGACTACTCTCGAGCATGAAGGAGAGTTACGAAGACCTCCTAAGACCTCGTGTCGACCATGCTACGAGTATGAGTCGAGGGCAAGCTCGCCAGAACTCGCGGAATAGGCAGCCCAAGTGGGACAGCCCCTTCAGTCTATTCTTTTCACCTGGTATTATCATAGATACATACAGTGCGGAACCAGGTCCCTCAGTCCAACTTGCCCACGCCATCCAAGATGCCGCATCTGCCCACGTTGGGCTCATATCCCGCTAAACATTTCCTAATCATGCAGCCATCCAAATGTCTTTTAAATGGGGCGGCACGGAGGCGCATCAGTAGAGTTGCTGCCTCACTGCGATGGCAGCGCCGGAGACCCGCGTTTGTTCCCGACCACGGGCGCTGTCTGTACGGAGTTTGTACATTCTCCCCGTGACCACGTGGATTTTCTCCGAGATCTTCGGTTTCCTCACACGCTCCAAAGACGTACAGTTTTGTAGGTTAATTAGCTTGGTAAATTGTAAATTGGTGAATTGTCCCGAGTGTGTGCAGGATAGTGTTAGTGTGTGGGGACTGCTGGTTGGTGCGGACTCGGTGGGCCGAAGGGCCTGTTTCCGTGCTGTATCTCTAAACTAAACTAACTGTTGTTATAATACCTGCCTCAACAACTACCTCTGGCAGCTCATTCCATATACCCACCACTCTCTGTGACAAGATATTGTCCCTCATGTTCCTATTAAATCTTTCCCTTCTCACCTGAAACCTAAGTCTCCTGGTTCTTGATTCCTCTTCCCTGGGAAAAAAATACTCTGTTCCTCTTTCCTTCGCTCCATAGATGCTGCCTCACCCGCTGAGTTTCTCCAGCATTTATGTCTACGACACCTTCGATTTTTTCAGCATCTGCAGATCTTTCTTAAACACTGTGTATTTACTCCATCTATTACCCTCATGATCTTATACACCTCTATAAGATCACCGCTCATCCTCCCGCGCTCCAAGGAATAAAGTCCGAGCCTGCTTAACCTCTCCTGATAGCTCAGACCCCCAAATCTTGGCAACACCCTTGTAAATCTGTGGCCTTAGCCACACATTCCCTGCAGTGGGAGGTCCTTCTGCAGTTGTACAGGGCCCAGGGAAGACCACACCTGGAGTATTGCGTGCAATTTTGGTCTCCTAATTTGAAGAAGGACATTCTTGCTATTGAGGGAGTGAAGCATAGGTTCACCAGGTTAATTCCTGGGATGTCGGGACTGACATACGATGAAAGAATGGATCGACTGGGCTTATATTCACTGGAATTTAGAAAGATGAGAGGGGATCTTAGAGAAACATATAACATTCTTAAGGGATTGGACAGGTTAGATGCAGAAAAAATGTACTGATGTTGGGGGAGTCCAGAATCAGGGGATACAGTTTAAGAATATGGGGTCGACCATTGATAATAAAGGGCAGGCCATTGAGATGAGGAAAAACCTTTTCACCCAGAGAGTTGTGAATCTGTGGAATTCTCTGCCACAGAAGGCAGTGGAGGCCAATTCACTGGATGTATTCAAGAGAGAGTTAGAGATAGCTCTTAGGGCTAACAGAATCAAGGGATATTGGAAGAAAGCAGGAACGAGGTACTGATTTTGGATGATTACATTGAATTGTGGTGCTGGCTCAAAGGGCCGAATGGCTTACTCCTGCACCTATTTTCTATGTTTCTATGTTTCTATGTTTCTAAATGGGACTAGCTCTGATGAGGCATCTTGGTTTGCAGGGATGAGATGGGCCAAAGGGCCTGTATTCATGCAAAATACCACAATGACTGAAAAAGGAGATGCATTGACCCAGAAACTAATTGGCATTATTGTTAAAAACAGAATTTATCAAAATTACTTTATTTCTGGTGCACTGGTTTCTGAAATATTTTTATATTTAACTGTCAAGCCTGAGGGAATTGCAATTTTTAAGAAAATATTTTCAGAAACTATGTCAAGAAATTGTTGGCTATGATTGAAGAAACAATATTATACAATTCTTTATATAGGCACAACAAGCTGGGGTTACTCAACGGGCCAGGCAGCATCCCCGGAGAAAATGGACAGGTGAGGTTTCGGGTCGGGACCCTTCATCTCAACTATCCATTTTCTTCCAAGATGCTGCCTGACCTGCTGAGTTACTCCAGCATTTTGGATCTACCTGTGGTTTAAAAACCAGCATCTGTAGTTCCTTTTTATTATATTATATGATTCTTCGATCTTCCCAACCATAGTCACAACGTCAACACCAGTCCAGGAGGAAATAAAATGGGTTTGGTGTGGGATAAACTGAAGGATGATGTGGATATGATGGGACGAGAGGCCTGTTTCCATGCTGTGCCTCAATGAAACAGCTCCAACAGTCATATGCTGTCATATGCTGAGAGAATGGAGCGGCTGGGCTTGTACACTCTGGAGTTTAGAAGGATGAGTGGGGATCTTATTGAAACATATTAAGGGATTGGACATGCTAGAAGCAGGAAACATGTTCAGGAAACTCAGCGGGTGCAGCAGCATCTATGGAGCGAAGGAAATAGGCAATGTTTCGGGCCGAAACCCTTTCGTCTGAAGAAGGATTTCGGCCCGAAGCGTTGCCTATTTCCTTCGCTCCATAGATGCTGCTGCACCTGCTGAGCTTCTCCAGCGCTTTTGTCTACCTTCGATTCTCCAGCATCTGCAGTTCCTTCTTAAACAACATGTTCCCGATGTTGGGGGAGTCCAGAACCAGGGGCCACAGTTTAAGAATAAGGGGTAAGCCATTTAGAACGGAGACGAGGAAACACTTGTTCTCACAGAGGGTTGTGCGTCTGTGGAATTCTCTGCCTCAGAGGGCGGTGGAGGCAGGTTCTCTGGATACTTTCAAGAGAGAGCTAGATAGGGCTCTTAAAGATAGCGGAGTCAGGGGATATGGGGAGAAGGCAGGAACGGGGTACTGATTGGGGATGATCAGCCATGATCACATTGAATGGCGGTGCTGGCTCGAATGGCCGAATGGCCTACTCCTGCACCAATAGTCTATTGTCTATTGTAGTTAGACATCATCAGCACAGTGAAGCTATGTTGCCTCAGATTCAAACCTCAGATCTGCAATGAGTCGAGATCCTATTTCATTCCCCCCCTGCCATTGGGAAGAAGGAACAGGAGAACCGTAACATCCAGGTTCAGGAGCAGCTTCTTCCCTACAGCCATCAGGCTATTACACACTACAGCCTCCAAATAGACTTTGAACTATATAGATAGGGACATTATTTTCGACTGCACTACTATTGTTTGCATATTTGTCTCTGTTTGTCTGCGAGGTGTGCGTGTGCAAATGTATAGAAAGGAACTGCAGATGCCGAAGATGCACGCAGAATACTGGAGTAACTCAGCGAGTCGGCCAACATCTCTGGAGGAAAAGAATAGGTGCTGTTGAGGGTTCCAACCTGAAAAATCACCTATTATTTTTCTCCGCAGATGCTGTCTGACCCGTTAAGTTACTTCAGTATTTTGTGTAAAAAAGTATATGTATGTATATATATATACTTATTATATATAAAAGTATATGTATATATATCAGTCTGAAGAAGGGTTTCGGCCCGAAGCGTTGCCTGTTTCCTTTGCTCCATAGATGCTGCCTCACCCGCTGAGTTTCTCCAGCACTTTTGTCTACCTTATATATTCTTAAATCTATCTCGTTATTGTGTGTTTTACAGAGTACTATGTTTACATATCTGCTGTGCTGCTGCAGGTAAGAAATGAATTGTTCTGTCATCGGGACATATGATAATAAAACACAGTTGCGCAGCGGTAGAGTTGCTGACTCACAGCGCCAGAGATCCGGGTTCAATCCTGACTACGGGTGCTGTCTGTACGGAGTTTGTACGTTCCCCATGTGACCGCGTGGGTTTCCTCCGGGTGCTCCGGTTTCCTCCCACATTCCAAAGACGTGCAGGTTTTGTAGGCTTTAGTCAAATTGGAATTTGTCCCTGGTGCGTGTAGAATAGAACTCGTCTCAGGGGTGAATGTTGGTCAACGCGGACTCGGTGGGCCGAAGGGCCTGTTTCCACACTCTATCCCCAAAGTAAAGAGAAGTCTAAAACCTTCTTGACTTCTTGAGGCCAGATATTGTCGCTGTATCAACTTGACCAATTTCTCTTTAGGGCATTCCAAAATATGATGTGATATTCAGGTTTAATTAATAACAAAAATCTATTTTCTCTCTGTTTGTTTCTTGGGGGCATTCCAGGACCCATGACAATGGATTGTAACCTGATCATTCATGTCCTCTAATATTAATTATAGTTATGTTAGAATGATGAGTCAGCATTCCCTATTGTACTGTTGGCTGCAGCATCCAGTTCTGCTAATGGACTGTAACACATCTCCTTAATAACGTCCTCCCTCCCAAAGCTCAGAATTTAAGTTATTTGACTCTCTTAGTCAGATTTGATTTATTTTTTATCCAGGGTGGCATGGTGGCTCAGCGGTAGAGCTACTGCCTTACAGCACCAGGGACCCGGGTTCGATCCTGACTAGGGGTGCTTGCCTGTAGGGAGTTTGGACGTTCTCCCCGTGACCTGCGTGGGTTTTCTCCGAGATCTTCGGTTTCCTCCCACAATCCAAAGACTTAAAGCCCTGTCCCACGGTACGAGTTCATTCCAAGAGCTCTCCCGAGTTGAAAAAAAATCAAACTCGTGGTAAGCACGGAGAATGAACGTAGCGGGTACGTCGGAGCTTGGGGACGTCTCTTAGCGGCTCGTAACGCTAACGGCAGGTACTCGGGAAAAACCGCTAACGGCAGGTAAGCACGGGAAGTCTCATGAAGATTTTTCAACATGTTGAAAAATGTCCACGAGAGCCCCGAGTACCAACGAGTGGCCATTACCGTAAATCTCCGAGTTCGAATCAGGGCAAACTCGGTAGAGCTCTTGGAATGAACTCGTACCATGGGACAGGGCTTTTACAGGTTTGTGGGTTAATTGGCTTGGTAAAATTGTAAAATTGGCCCTAGTGTGTGTAGGGTAGTGTTAATGTGCAGGGATCACTGGTCGGTGTGGATTCCGTGGGCCAAAGGGCCTGTTTCCGCGCAGAATCTCTCAACCATTCAGCCCATCGTAATCATGTTGTATCGCAGAAGGAACTATCTATCCAATTATCCATTCCTATGTTCTTTCCCCATTGTTCAGTTTGTTAAAGGACACAGAGCCTTCGGCCCACTGAGTCCACACCGACCATCGATCACCCGTTCACACTAGTTCTATGTTATTCCACTTTCGCATTGGCTCCCTACACACTAGGGGCAATTTAAAGGGTTAATTAACCTTTAAAAATCCCACACAGCTTATGATGGGGGAAGAAACCGGGTCACCTGGAGGAAACTCACACGGTCACAAGGAGAGCGTGGAAACTCTGCACGGACAGCACCTGAGATCAGGATCATACCCGGGACTCTGGTGCTGTGAGGCAATAGCTTTTTAGTTTAGAATAGTTTAGTGATACAGTGCCTAAACGGGCCCTTTGGCCCACCGAGCCCGAGCCGACCAGCGATCCCCACACACCCGCACTATCCTACACACTAGGGATAATTTACAATTTTATTCTCTGCGCTAAATTTAATTTATCATTATCACTCTCACACATTTCATGTGTGTAGGAAGGAACTGCAGATGCTGGTTTACAATTTTACCGAAGTCAATTAACCCACAAACCTGCACGTCTCTGAAGTGTAGATGGAAACCAGAGCACCCGGAGAAAACCCACGTGGTCACGGGGAGATCATACAGACAGAACAAGTAGTCATAAAAACCCAGGTCTCTGGCACTGTAAAAAAAGCGACTTGACATCATTGCACAGCTCACAATCCCTTTCGAGCATTTCTGCTGTCTTCCATTGAAATGTGTTATTCAATTGGTTTCCAGAAAACTCACTGCCATCTTAAATGAAAATGATTAATGTTTTCATTGTTATTTTTGTTGAATTAAGCTTAGACGCAAGAACAAGCTGTGGCATGTGGCACGGTGGTGCAGCGGTAGAGTTGCCGCCTTCAGGTACCAGAGGCCCGGGTTCGATCCTGACTATGGGTGCTGTATGTATGGAATTTCTATGTTTTCCCTGTGACCACGTGGGTTTTCTCCGGGTGCTCCGGTTTCTTCTCACATCCCAAAGATGTGCAAGTTTGTAGGTTAATTGGCTTTTTTTTTGTGATAGGAGCAGAATTAGGCCATTCGGCCCATCAGGTCTACTCCACCATGCAATCATTGCTGATGTATCTTTCCCTCTCAACCCCATAACTCCTGACACCCAAACTAATCAAGAATCTATCTATCTCTGCCTTAAAAATATCCATTGACCTAATACAATTTAAAGTTTTACATAGATTACATTACTCCAAAGTTAAATTAAATAGAATCTTTCCACAGATATCCTCTACCTGCGATAAATGTCAACATCCAGAGGCTAATTTAACACCAACTTTTGCAAATTGTATAAAAATTAAGAATTTCTGGACTGAGATTTTTAGCATAACTTCTGAAGTTATTAATACTAAACTGGATCCGGACCCAAAATTAATAATACTTGGAACATCAGAACAAAGTTTAACTCTTACAACATATCAGAGAAATTTCCTTACAGTATAATAATTGGGAAGAAACTAATATTAAAATTTTGGAAGGGCACTATATCCCCCAGAACTAAAATGTGGATTACGGAAATGTCGGAGACCCTACACCTGGAAAGAATCAGATTTGCCTTAATGGACAAACAAGAAGTTTTCGTTAGAATATTGTCTTCTTTCATTGATTACTTAAAAGGGTAGAATGGTTCAGCAGGGAACCCTAACTGAAACTTGGACTTAGGAATAGATGAAAAGTTATATCTTATATTCCTTGATCTTATCTCCTATGATGTATTAATAGTAAATTATTCCATTCATTATGATTTTCTTTTTTGATGTTGATTTTTATTTTATTTTTCTTACTGTTCTCCTCTCTTTATAAAAAAAAATAATTAGAATCAAAATGATACACTTGACAATATTAATAATGTATGTCCGTTGAACATGAAATATTGCTTTCATAACATATGTTTGCTAAATCACTGTCTACATACTCTAATAAAAATATATATTAAAAAAATATATATATATCCATTGACTGCCTCCACAGCCTTCTGTGGCAATGAATTCCACAGATTCACCACCCTCTGACTAAAGAGGTTCCTGCTCATGTGCCTTCCTTAAGGAACGTCCTTTAATTCTGAGGCTATGACCTCTGGTCCTAGACTCTCCCACTAGTGGAAACATCCTCTCCACATCCATCTTTAAACTGTCCCCACTGTGCAGGATAGTGCGAGTGTACAGGGTCAGCATGGACTCGGTGGGCCGAAGGGCCTGTTTCCGCACTGTATCTCTAAACTAAACTACACAAAGCTAAGCACTCTGGTTTTCAGCTTCCTTCTTGCAAGCACAAAATGTTGACAGCAATTTAGGATATACTGGTTAGTTTGGTTTAGCTGTCTCCAAGACCCTAACTTCCTGACCTGTCAGACACTATTCCAATGCCTCCACTGCACATTCATTGACTGCACCAGTTGTAGGCAGCTGTGGGAAACATGCATTCTAGTCCTTTGAAACAATGGAGCCTAATTAATGGTTTAATGATTTGTGCTTGCATGAAGTAAAGATGAAAACGAGAATTGCTCTTCCATTAGCTGCTTAGTGTCCAGTTTGAAGGACGATTTTTTTTCGATCCTCCTGCATCCGATCCTAATGATCATAAAACTGGATGCAAGTATATCAGTGGATCAGTGGCACAGCGGGGGTGGAGCTGCTGCCTCACAGCGACAAGTCCCGGGTTCGACCCTGGCCTTAGGCGCTCTGTGTGTGTGTGTGGAGTTTGCACGTTCTCCCTGTGACTGTGTGGGTTTCCTCTGTGTGCTCCAGTTTCCTCCCACAACCCCAAGATGTGCGGGTTTGTAGGTTAATGCCCCTGTCCCACTTAAGAAACCCGAACGGAAACCTCTGGAGACTTTGCGCCCCACCCAAGGTTCCCGGAGGTTTTTGTCAGTCTCCCTAATGATCGAAAGTGGTTTCCGTTTTAAAAATCGGTAATTTTTTTAGTCGAAGCCGGTTGCGATGCTAGTTGAAGATGGTTGCCAGAGGACAAAAACCTCCAGGAACCGCACGGAAACACTGGGTGGGGCGCAAAGTCTCCAGAGGTTTCCGTTCAGGTTTCCTAAGTGGGACAGGGGAATTAGTGGCCTCTGTATCGCTGGTCGGTGCAGCTTCGTTGGGCCGAATGGCTTGTTTCTGCACGGTGTCTAAAATAAACAACTAATGCAAGATATGCAAAAAAAGTAACGATGATAAAGGAAATAGGCCACTGTTAGACTGATGTTGCTACTACCGTCTCCTACTACCCCCCCCCCCCCCCCCCTTTCCCCCCTCCAACCTCGTGGCTTCCTCCCTCCCCCTCTTGTCCACAACACAATGCGCTCACAAAGAATTCATGTCAGGGGAAGTCAATTACCGATACTGATGCTGGCGAATTAATGGAAATACTCGTCAGCTGTAGAAATGAACCAGAGCATTAATTGTGCTTCAGACTCACTAAGGCCGTGCTAATGATGGAGTCTGCTGAGCAGATCATCACCAGACCTGCCGTGAACACGGGTGTCAACCTTGTTGTTCGGCAGTGTAAAATTAAATTAATAAATCCCAACCACATGGAAACATAACATGAAATTAATGGCCTTTAGTGCCAGATCAGATGCAGTCATTTGTAGCCTGGCTTTCCGCACCAAGGACTTCAGAAATGTGAGTTCCGCAAAACACGGCTGCATGTTGTACAATGTAATTTTTTTTTCTCTCTTGCTTGTGTGTGTGTGTGTTCCCTCAGAGTTAACACGGGCGATCCTACTTGTAAATTGAGATGTAAACCCGTATCACAAGCAAGGGACATGGGGCAATCAGTGTTTGAGCTGGTTTTGAACAGGGTTAGGGTGTAAGGCCTGCGCAGGGGTGGCACAGTGCCGCAGGGGTAGAGTCGCTGCCGCACATAGACACAAAGCGCTGGGGTAACTCAGCGGGACAGGCAGCATCTCTGGATCGAGGGAATGGGGGACGTTTTCAATCGAACTCACCCACAGAGTCGTGGAGCTGTGCAATTCTCTGCCACAGAAGCCAGTGGAGGCCAATTCACTGAATGTTTTCAAGAGAGACTTAGATTTAGCTCTTAGGGCTAACGGAATCAAGGGATAGAAACATAGAAATTAGGTGCAGGAGCAGGCCATTCGGCCCTTCGAGCCTGCACCGCCATTCAATATGATCATGGCTGATCATCCAACTCAGTATCCTGTACCTGCCTTCTCTCCATACCCCCTGATCCCTTCAGCCACAAGGGCCACATCCAACTCCCTCTTAAATATGGCCAACAAACTGGCCTCAACTACCTTCTGTGGCAGAGAATTCCACAGATTCACCACTCTCTGTGTGAAAAACGATTTTCTCATCTCGGTCCTAAAAGACTTCCCCCTTATCCTTAAACTGTGACCCCTTGTCCTGGACTTCCCCAACATCGGGAACAATCTTCCTGCCTGTCCAACCCCTTAAGAATTTTGTAAGTCTCTACGAGATTCCCCCCTCAATCTTCTAAATTTCAGCGAGTACAAGCCGAGTCTATCCAGTCTTTCTTCATATGGAAGTCCTGCCATCCCAGGAATCAGTCTGGTGAACCTTCTCTGTACTCCCTGGGGATATGGGAAGAAAGCAGGAACGGGGTACTGATTTTGGATGTGTTTAAGAAGGAACTGCAGATGCTGGAAAATCGAAGGCAGACAAAAGTGCTGGAGAAACTCAGCGGGTGCGGCAGCATCTATGGAGGAAGGAAATCGGCAACGTGAAGGGTTTCGGCCCGAAACGTTGCCTATTTCCTTCGCTCCATAGATGCTGCTGCACCCGCTGAGTTTCTCCAGCACTTTTGCGACCTACTGATTTTGGATGATCGGCCACGATCATTATGAATGGCGAATCTGGCTCAAAGGGCAGAATGGCCTACTCCGGCACCTATTGTCTATGTTTCTATGTTTCTATGAGAGTCTTCTTCCGTCTGAGAGTCAGGGGAGAGGGACACATAGAGATATGGAAGGGTAAGGTGTGAAAACAAAAGATTAAAGGGGACGGAGTTCAAGGAAGATGTAGAATAGATCAGTGTTCGCTAGGGGAAGGTGACAGCGAAGCAGACAAGGATAAAATGTAATCAGGGGGACAGGCAGACTGGTCAGAGGACTAGGATGGGAGCGGGATGAAAGCACGGGTTACATGAAGCAAGGCAGCAACTCTACGGTGCTTTAGAAGAAGAGAATTCTGAAGAAAAATAAAAATAAAATGCCACAATCCTGTCTTAAATGTGTGTTTTTTACATGGGTTCTGCAGTTCCTCCTACATTCCAAGGACATGCAGGTTTGTAGGTTCATTGCCTTTTGCAAATTGTCCCTAGAGTGTAGGATAGAACTGGTCGCCACGGAATCGGTGGGCCAAAGGGCCTGTTTCAATGCTGTATCCCGAAACTAAACGAAATGAAACAGAATTGTTCCACATCTCGACTTGTGCCCTCAAAAGAAAACATTTTATGGTTTGGAATCTGGAAGGAATACTTATATTCCTTATATACTTATATACTCAGTCTGAAGAAGGGTCTCGACCCGAGACGTCACCCATTCCTCGTCTCTCCAGAAATGCTGCCGGTCCCGTTGAGTTGCCCCAGCATTTTGTGTGTACTCAGGCCTTTGCTCCTTCTCGATAGCAGAGAGGATTTGATGTCTTAACTTCTCCAACATTATCTCATCACTGCTCTCTTCACTTGCACAACAGTGTGAAGGATTTGTGCAGGGAGCTGTTCAGAAATATTGATCGGAGGAAGCGCTGCGCATGAAAGGTGGAGCGAATGTTTACCTTATTGCCTGTTCCAATACTCAACAAGGAACATGTCACAGCAATGAAAAACGCCAGCAATAAATATGTCCCTTGAAAATATGACACAGAGGACGGTGTGAGTGCCTGGGCTTTTCCGACATTGTCAGCTCAACAGTATCATTACCTAAAGATCATACTCTATATCATTGTCATAGAGTCATGCAACGTTGAAACAGGCCCTTTGGCCCAACTTCCCCACACTGGCCAACATGTCCTAGCTACACTAGTCCCACCTACCCGCGTTTTGTCCATATCCCTCCAATCCTGCAATTCTTCAGTCGGGATATTGGTGAGGGGGGTGGAGCTCGAAGAAAAGTGGAGGCAAAACATAGCCTGGCAAGTGATAGGTGGATACAGGTGAGCGGGGGGGATGGGGGGGGGGATGTTGGCAGATGGTTGGACCCTTCTTCAGACCCAAAACGTCACCCATCCGTGCACTCCAGCAGCTTGTGCCCACTACTCAATATTGCAGCATCTGCAGTTCATTGTGGCAACATTGCTTACAGAGAGAGAGAGAGAAGGTGAGAGGAGGAGAGAGAGAGAGAGAGAGAGAGAGAGAGAGAGAGAGGAGAGGAGAGAGGGGGAGGGGGGGGAGGGGAGAGGGGAGAGGGGAGAGGGAGAGGGAGAGAGAGAGAGAGAGAGAGAGGGAGAGGGGAGGGGGAGAGGGAGAGGGATATGGGGAGGGAGATGGGGAGCGAGAGAGAGGGAGAGGGCGAAAAAAGAGAGGGGGAGATAGTGAGATAGTGAGAGAGAGAGAACGAGGGACAGAGAGATGGAGAGAGAGATGGAGGGAGAGGGTGAAAAGGAGAGGGGGGATAGTGAGAAAGAAAGAACGAGGAACAGACAAAGAGAGAGAGAGAGAGAGGGAGAAGGAGAGGGAGAGGGAGAGAGAGAGGGAGAGAACGTAAAAGAGAGGAAGAGTGAAAGAGAGCGGGAGGGGGAGAAAGAGAGAGAGAGACAGAGAAAGAGTCAGAGACAGAGACAGAGAGAGAGGAACAAGACTAATCCAAAATGTGAAGTAAATAAAGCATAAGGAACACGGTTTCCTTTTATGCATGCCTCTGGAAGTAGTCAGCTCAAAGGGAAAATCTGCAGGAACATTAAATGGTGTCATCAATATTTGATATCGCAAACGGTTGTAATGAAGAAAGATGAGAAACACGGCCAGAGGATATAAATCTAAATTAATTAAAAAACAAATTTAAAATAAATATTAGGAAGCGCGTCTTTACTTGGGGAATGACAGTCTCGTTCAAAGACAAAACAATTCTATTCAAAAGATGAAATAAAAAATTCAGAAAAAGACACATAGTGCTAGAGTAACTCAGCAGGTCAGGCAGCATCTGTGGAGAACGTGGATGGGTGATGTTTCGTGCTGGGACCCTTCATCAGAAATTCAACACTGTTGAAAGGAACCTTCAAAGCCCCGTCCCACGGTGCGAGTTCATTCCCAGAGCTCTCCCGAGTTTTAAAAAAATCAAACTCGTGGTGAGCACGGAGAATGAGCGTTGCAGGTACGTCGGAGCTCGGGGACGTCTCTTAGCGCTAACGGTAGGTACTCGGGAAGACTCGCTAACGGCAGGTAAGCACGGGAAGACTCGTGAAGATTTTTCAACATGCTGAAAAATGTCCACAAGAGCCCCGAGTATTGACGAGTGGCCATTACCGTAAATCTCCGAGTTCGAATCAGGGCAAACTCGGGAGAACTCTTGAAATGAACTCATACCGTGGGACAGGGGTTTCACCATCAGCTCTCAGAAGGGTCTTGACCCGAAATGTCACCTATTCCTCTTCTCCACGGATGCTGCCTGGCCCGCTGAGTTACTCCAGCACTTAACCATATAACCATATAACAATTACAGCACGGAAACAGGCCCTCTCGGCCCTTCCAGTCCGTGCCGACCATTTGTTTGCCCCTAGTCCCATCTACCTGCACTCAGACCATACCCCTCCATTCCCTTCACGTCCATATACCTATCCACTTTGTGTCTATCTTTGGAGTAAACCAGCATCGGCTGTCCCAGCCTGCACACTGCAAGTGTAAATGCTGTCATCTGCAAGTTTGATAAACTGAAGCACTTTTAAGGGAAAACGTGTCAGTTCCCCAACCCTGAACGACAGAATACCCTTCCTAGTTGTGGAACTATTCAGGTAGATGGAAGAGAAGGAAAGACTGGCTGTTCTAAATAACATTGTCCCACACCACAATGGCCTGCCCATCATGGTTTGAACATCACGATTTTATTTGGTTTGGGAACTGCTCTGCCCAGGACACGAAGTCTCTGCAGAGAGTAGTGCGCTTGGCCGAACGCACTATGGGAACTACACTCGCCCCCCTGCAGGACCTATACATCAGAAGGTGCAACTCCAGAGCCAATAAGATCATGGGGGACCCCTTCCACCCCAGCAACGGGCTGCTCCAGCTGCTACAGTCAGGCAAGCGCCTCCGTTGCCATGCTGTGAGAACGGAGAGGATGAGAAGGAGTTTCTTCCCAGAGGCCATTCGGACTGTAAACTCCTATCTCTCCAGGGACTAACTTTACTGAACCAATTTATTGTTGTGTGGTGTCATTTAAAAAATTGGTATTTTTTTCTTTTTTTCCTCCCAGAAATATGTAATATGTGAATATGTGTTTCTGTTCCATTCTGTTTTGTCGGGTTTTTTTGCACAGTCCGCGAGCATTGCCACTTTTCATTTCACTGCACATCTCGTATGTGTACGTGACGAATAAACTAGACTAGACTTGACGTGATGGTTGAAGACTTCCCCAACATCCCTCCCAGGTGAATCTTTGGCCTGGCTGACTTTTCATCCATCGCCACACACGGCTGTGGAGGCCACCAGGGAGAGTCTAGGACACCATGGATTCATTTTTAAGGCTTTCAGAGATAGTGGAATTCATCGCCACGGCTGTGGAGGCCAAGCCAATGGATATTTTTAAGGCAGAGATAGATAGATTCTTGATTAGTACAGGTGTCGGGGGTTATGGGGAGAATGGGGTTAAGAAGGAGAGATAGATCAGCCATGATTGAATGGTGGAGTAGTCTTGATGGGCCGAATGGCCTAATTCTGCTGCTATCACGTGAACTTATGACTTTCCCCACACCCTTCAAGCCTCCTCCTCCTCGGATGTCACTTCTAAAGATCCAGGCTGGAGAAATTCTTCCCCATCTCCATTTCAAAGGTATGTACCTTTTATTCTGAGGCTGTGCCCTCTGGTCCTAGGCTCTCCCACTAGAGGACAGATCCAGAACATCGCCGATCCAGATTCCATCTTCACTGCCGCGCAGTAGCTTTTGGATTTCTCCAGAGACATTCTGTATTGGCTTATGCATTCAGAGTTGGCTTAAAGTGCTTGCTTTAAATCACACGTACACAAGCACATATCTACCCCTCACGCTGCCTCGGCAAGGCCAGCAGCATCATCAAGGACCAGTCTCACCCCGGTCACTCCCTCTTCTCCCCTCTCCCAGCAGGCAAGAGGTACAGAAGTGTGATAACGCACACCCACAGATTCAGGGACAGTTTCTTCCCAGCTGTTATCAGGCAACTGAACCATCATCAGTTAGACTGTGGTCCTGACCTCCCATCTAATCATTGGAGGCCTTTGAACTAACTTTAATCGACTGTCTCGGACTTTGTCTTGCACTAAACGTAGTACTCTAAATCCTTTATTTGTCCACTGTGGACAGCCTGATTGTATTTATGTGTAGTCTTGTCTTTGACTGGTTAGCACGCAAACAAATGCTTTTGCCCGTGCGTTGGTACGCATGACAATAATAAGCTAAACTAAACTAAACTAAACCGATCTACCTGAACTAAACTACTAACACATCCACTCATTTTAAAGTGGCTGTCCCACTGCGGCGACCTAATTGGCGAGTTTGGAGGAGTTTGCCCTCGACTCGTACTCGCAGCATGGTCAACACGAGGTCTTTGTACCTCTCCTTCATGCTCGAGAGTAGTCCCCGCGTACTCGAGGCCTCAGCTAGGTCGCGCCGTATTTTTCAAAATGCTGAAAAACACTTGCGAGTAAAAAAAAGGTCGCCATGGAAAAAATCAATACTTTTTTTTACTCGTAGGTTTAGTCGAAGTAGGTCGTAGTAGGTTGGCGTGTTAATCGAGGGTAGTCGTAGATAGTCTTCATCATAGTCGAAGGGAGGTCGCAGCGAGGTCGCAGCGAGGTCGAAGGAGGTCGTCTTCACTCTCCACTATTCGATGTCCAATTTTCCCGAAGTTAGTCGAAGCTGGTCTTCAACATGACTCTTTTTTCAAACTCTCCTGAACTCTTCTAAACTCGCCAATTAGGTCGCCGTAGTGGGACAGCCCCTTAAGTCACACATGCAACACACACCCACTAACTCACCCAGTCACACTTTGGGCTTTTAATCTTCAGAGATGCAGCATGGAAACAGGCCCTTCAGCCCAACGAGTCCACACCGACCAGAGACCACCCCGTACACTAACACTATCCTACACATCAGGGACAATTTTCCATTTTTAGTGAAGCCAATTAGCCTACAAACCTGTTTAAGAGGGAACTGCAGATGCTGGAAAATCGAAGGTAGACAAAAGTGCTGGAGAAACTCAGCAGGTGCGGCAGCATCTATGGAGCGAAGGAAATAGGCAACGTTTCGGGCCGAAACCCTTCTTCTTTTGTCTAGACTGAAAACCTGTATGTTTCTGGCGTGTGGGAGAAATGGTTGGGGTTACTGGTCCAGTGTTAGCAATGTGACTGACTTTGGACTTTAGACATACAGTGTGGAGTGTGGATAGAAACTGGAGCACCCAAAAGAAGCCCACGTTGTCACAGGAAGAACGTACAAACTCCGTACAGACAGCACCCATTGTTAGGATTGAACCCGGGTCTCTGGTGCTGTAAGGCAGCAACTCTGCCTCTGCGCCACCGTGCCACTACACATTCACACACACTCAGCATGTGTCACCATGGAAAGAGGTGAATAGGGAATGACATTGAGGGAGAGAATAATACAATGTCAGCAACTGATTTAGTTTAGTTTGGACATACGGTGTGGAAACAGGTCCGCACCGGCCAGCGATCCCTGCACGTGAACACCACCCCACACACGCTAGGGACAATTTTACCTTTACACCAGGTGTGGGAGGAAACCGAAGATCTCAGAGAAAACCCGCGCAGGTCACGGGGAGAACGTAAAAAAATCCGTCCAGACAGCACCCGTAGTCGGGATCAAATCTGGGTCTCTGGCGCAGTGAGGCCACAACTCTACCGCTGCGCCACCGTGCTGCCCTTTGGATAATTTGTTGCCAATTAGATGGTTAATTTCCCACCCCAGATAAAGTGATGAGTGCCATATAGAGTGCCATATAGAGTGCCATTCTCCAGCACTTTTGCCATTTACATTACTGGATAATACAGATCAATAACTACACGCTGAATATCATGAAGGCTCTAATTTATTAATCCCCCCCGGGGCAATAATCAATTGTAGAGCAATGTTTTGCAAAGAGTTTATCGAGTTTTCTACGGGGTCATATGGTTTTTGTAAATTCTGTACATTCATTTTTCCAAGTTGATGTAAATATATTGCAATTGCAGAGAAACATGCATTTACAATGTCGTGCCTTTTCTGTCCTCTAGAGATGTCAAAGTGGTTTGTGGTCACCACTATTTTTGAAATGGAGTTTGTATGTTCTTCCTGGGACCGCGTGGGTTTTCTCCGGGTGCTCAGGCCTCCACCTACACTCCACACTGTATCTCTAAATTCGAAAGACTAAACTTGGTCATTCTCACCTCCGACTCAAAGGGTGAGAATTGCTCCAAACATTTAAGCACAGAAATCCAGGATGGCTCTCCAATGCTTTAGTAAAATAATGCCACACAGTTATAAGGTCACTCATAGAGTGATACAGCGTGGAAACAAGTCCTTCGGACCAACTTGCCCACATCGGCCAACATGTCCCAGTTAGACTAGTCCCACCTGCCCGCGTTTGGCCCATATCCCTCAAAACCTATCCTATCCATGTAACTGTCTAACTGTTTATTAAAAGTTGGGATAGTTCCTGCCTCAACTACCTCCTCTGACAGCTCGTTCCATGCACCCACCACCCTTTGTGTGAAAAGGTTACCCCTCAGATTCATATTAAATTTTTCCCCTTCACCTTAAGCCATTGTCCTCTGATCCTCGATTACACAACTCTGGGCAAGTGACTGTGCATGTATTGTCTTTATGCTGTGCATCTTCCCGATGTATTCCTCTCATGGTTTTTTTTATACACATCTCGAGGCACTGTGCTCTAAATCAGAACTTCAACCACTTCCATTCTGGCTGAGAGAAGTCGAGTTGTGCCGCGGTAGAGTTGCTGCCTCACAGCGCCAGAACCCCAGGTTCAATCCTGACTACGGGCACTGTCTGTACGAGCTTGCCCACGTGGGTTTTTGCCGGGTGCTCCAGTTTCCTCCCACACTCCACAAGACGTACAGGTCAGTAGGTCAGCTCAGTTCAGTTCAGTTTAGTTTAGTGTCACGTGTACCGAGGTACAGTGAAAATCTTTCACAAAAAAGCCTTCTGTAAATTGTAAATCGTCCCTAGTGTGTGGGACATTGTGAGTATACGGAGTGATCGCTCGTCGGCGTTGACTCAGTTGGCCAAAGTGCCTGTTTCCAAGCAGTATCTCCAAAGTCTAATGTCTAAAGGCAGTCACATTGCTAATGCTGGATTAATAATCCTAATCTATTCTCTTCCATTCAAAGTAAATCCATTTTTACTACCAATCAGTAGGTTTTGGATTAGCGTTTGTCCATGGACATTCTTCATTGACTTATGCGTTCAGGGTTGACTTAAATAAAGTGCTTGCCTTAAATCACATGACAGCAGATTTAAGCACTAGAATGTAGATCTATGTCAAGGGAGACACAAGGAACTGCAGATGCTGGTTTACAAAAAACAAAGATAGAGTACTGGAGTAACTCAGTTGGTCAGTCAGCATCTCTGGAGACCATAGATAAAGTCATAGTCATGCCATGTGGAAACAGGCCCTTTGGCCTAACTTGCCCACACCGACCAACCGGCCCCATCTACACTAGTCCCACCTGCCTACGTTTGGCCCATATCCTTCTAAACTTATCCTATCCAAATGTCTTCTAAACTTTATGATAGTACCTGCCTCAACTACTTCCTCTGGCAGCTCGTTCCATATATCCACCACCCTTTGGGTAAGAAAATTGCCCCACGGGTACCTAGTAAATCTTAGCCCCCTCACCTTAAACCTACTGTATGTCCTCTAGTTCTTGACTACCCTACTCTGGGTAAAAGACTATGCATTCACCCTATTTATTCCCCTCATGATCTTATACACCTCTATAAGATCAACTCTCATCCTCCTGCACTCTAAGGAATAAAGCCCTATCCTGCCCAAATTCTCCTAATAGCTCAGAACTATCTATCCTACCTATTCCATGTGACGTTTCGGGTTGGGACTCATCTCTGGAGATGCTGCCTGACCTATTGAGTTACTCCAGCACTTTGTGTCTATATTTAGGAAATTGAGTTCAAGTCCTATTGTATTTTGGCAATCTAAATTTAACTGGTATGAAAGGGAAATATAAATCTGCAGCCTTCCCTGATCAGAGTGTTGATGGGCTGAGGTGATACAGCAATCTCCTTGAACTAACCGTTCTGTGAAAACGCACACCTCCAGATTCGGGGACAGTTTCTTCCCAGCTGTTAATCAGGCAATTGAAACAACTTACCAACAACTAGAGAACACTCCTGAACTACTATCGACCTCGTTGGAGATCCTTGGACTATCTTTGATTGGACTTTTCTGGCTTTATCTCAAACTAATGTTATTCACGTTATTCTCTTTATCATGTAACATTACACTGTAAAATGGCTCGATTGTAATCATGTATTGTCTTTCCGCTGACTGGTTAGCACACAACAAAAGCTTTTCACTGTACCTCAGTACACTTGACAATAACATTCACCCAAATACTAGGCCGAAGGGCCTGTTTCCACACTGCATGACTCTATGAATCTGACTCTATCCATGGTCTCCAGAGATCCTGCTTGATCCACTGAGTTACTCCAGCACTTTGTATCTTTTTTTTTGTAAACCGGCATCTGCAGTTCATTGTGTCTCCCTAACACTGACTGTTTGGCTGTTTGTAACTAGTGACACCCTCTAACTAATTTAGTTTGGTTTTGCGTGGAAACAGGCCCTTCGGCTCAACTTGCCCACACCGGCCAACATGTCCCATCTACACTAGTCCCACCTACCTGCGTTTGGCCCATATCCCTCTAAACCTGTCCTATCCATGTATCTGGTTAAATGTTTCTTGAATATTGCGATAGTCCCTGCCTCAACTATCTCCTCCAGCAGCTCGTTCCATACACCCATCACATTTGTGTGAAAAAGTTACCCCTCAGGTTCCAATTAAATCTTTTCCCCACACCTTAAATCAATGTCCACTAGTTCTCGATTCCTCGTATGTATAATATGAGGACACAGTCACACTTTAGTTTAGTTTGTTTTAGAGATACTGCACAAAAACAAGGCTTTGGCCCACCGAGACCGCACCGATCAGCGATCCCCATACACTAGCACTATGTTACGCATTAGGGACAATTCACAATTTTACATTTTTGGAGTGTGGGAGGAAATCGGAGCACCCGGAGAAAACCCACGCGTTCGTGGTGAGAATGTACAAGTACAAACAGAATGTACAGTACAAACAGTACCCCTAGTCAGTATCGAACTCTGGTCTCTGGCGCTGTAAGGCAGCAACTCTACCGCTGCGCCCTTGTACACACGACAGATTAATATTAATACACACTAGTGGTGCCTAATCGTTTATACACACCAGGACCAGTGTACACCTTGTACACTCCACCATAAGATCAACACCCACAAAGATAGTCCAAGCCTTTGTGTGTACAACAATAGCCAGAATGTTAGTACACACCACAACACCCTGTTTATATGAACCACAGTGTACAGTGGTTCTACTGGGACAGACTTGTATGTATACACTCGCGAACAACCTTGGAACTTGCACAATCGCATGGTCTCAATCATTGTTCAATTTAGTTTAGAGATACACCATGGCAAAAAGGCCCCTGAAGAAGGGTCTCGACCAGAAACGTCACCTACTCCTTCTCTCCAGAGATGTTCCCTGTCCCACTGAGTTATTCCAGCATTTAGTGTTTGTCTTCAGTTTGAACCAGCATCTGTAGTTCCTTCCTCCACATAAATGTGGGAGATATTATTGGAGTGCAATTGAGGGATTCTATTAATACGGATTCTATCTGCAGTTCTTTCCTGCACACAAGTTCTATCTTATCCCACTGCGATCTTTATCAGGAGACAGCACAACATGCTGGTGTAACTCAGCGGGACAGGCAGCATCTCTGGAGAGAGGGAATGGGTGACGTTTCTCGGGTTGAGACTCTTCCTCAGACTGCGAGACAGGGGAGAGGGAGACACAGAGACACGGAAGGGTAAGGTGTGAAAACGAGAGATCAAAGGGGACAAAGTCCGAGGGAAATGTAGAATAGATAATTGTTAGCTGGGGGAAGGTGACATCGAAGCATACAGATATAACGTTTAATCAGGAGGACAGTGGGGTGGAAGATTGCAACCTTCACGTGGTCCGCCCTGTTCCGACTAATGCAATCAACCAGATGTGCGCACACAGAAGATCAAATAGAACAAGTTGTCCGACAACTTTAGGCTGTACACGCCACACGACAGAAGAAGAAGGAGGACAGTCAGTCTGATCGGAGAACTAGGATAAGGGATCTACCAATATGGCTTGACTGCAAGATGACAGAACCTTTCAGTCAATGTGACAGAGTGTTAGAAAAAAATCCATGTCCTCGCGATAACCTTTTCAGTTACATACAGTGCATAGTCTGGTATGTGATGTACGCATGCACTTGTAAATGAATAACAAAGGTCGGGGCTCAGAATATTTTGATTCATTTTCTGTCGGCATGTTAGAGATAGGATTCCCTTGTAGCCACCGTTTAGTTGAGTGGAGTTGAGTTTAGTTTAGGTTACAGCATGGCCACAGACCCATCGGCCCACTGAGTCCGGGCTGACCAACGATCACCCACGTGCACTCGCTCTATCCTGCACACTCACTCGGGACAATTTACGGAAGCCAATTAACCACGCCGACCGGCGATCGCCCCATCACACGGGTTCCGTTATCCCACTAGTTCTGTTATCCCACTTTCTCACACATTTGGAAGAATTACAGAAGGGCCAAATAATCCACAAACCCGCACGTCTTTGGAATGTGGGAGGAAACCGAAGCACCCGAATGAAATCCACGCGGTCACGGGGAGAACGTGCAAGCTCCGCACAGACAGCGCCCGAGGCCGGGTTCAAACCCGGGTCTCTGGCGACGTTAGGCAGCGGCTTTACCAGCTGCGTCACCGGGCCACCCTTGTACAGGACACCACAGGATCAGTCAGGACGGGAGGAGTAGTCCAGTCTGAGCACTCTCTGTGGGTGCTCAAAGACTTCATAATGTGCAAATCACTTTTAATGCACCATTTACGGATAAAAAAAATAATTCTAATTCGATTTCTGCCATGTGTGTAGACACAAGTGTAGTGTCAACAATTTGTTCAGATTATGACACAGAGGCAAGAGGGAGGCATTTCAGTGGCATTAAAGCAACACTATGGGTCACTCTAACACTACTTATTGAAGTTACGTAAAGAGAGTGAACTGCTGTTGTGAAGTTCATAGTTTTAGTTTTGCAGATACAGCGCGGAAACAGGCTCTTCCGCCTACTGAGTCATAAGGTCATAAGGTCATAGGTGATAGAAGCAGAATTAGGCCATTTGGCCCATTAAGTCTACTCCGCCATTCAATCATGGCTGATCTATCTCTCCCTCCTAACCCCATTCGCCTGCCTTCGCCCCATAACCCCTGACACCCGTACTAAGTCCGCACTGACCATTAATCCCCGCACACTAACACTATCCTACACGCACTAGGGACAATTTACCATTTTTCAGAAGCCAATTGACCCACAAACCTGTATGTCTTTGGAGTGAGGGAGGAAACCGGAACTCCCGGAGAAAACCCACGCAGGTTGCGGAGATAAGTTCAAACATAAAGCAGGGATAGATAAATTCTTGATTGGTGCGGGTGTCAGGGGTTATGGGGAGGAGGCAGGAGAATGGGGTTAGGAGGGAGCGATAGATCAGCCATGATTGAATGGTGGAGCTGTTTGATGGGCCGAATGGTCTAACTCTGCTCCTATAACATGACATAATCTCTGCCTTAAAAATACCCATTGACCTGGCCTCCACATTCGTCAGTAGCAATGAATTCCAAAGATTCACCACCCTCTGACTAAAGAAATTCATCCTCATCTCCTTCGCTGGGAGCGAAATTCTCTGCCACAGAAAGCAGTGGGGGCCAATCCACTGGATGTATTCAAGAGAGAGTTAGATTTAGCTCTTAGGGCCAATGGAATCAAGGAATATGGGGAAAAAGCAGGAACGGGGTACTGATTTTGGATGGTCAGCCATGATTATATTCAATGGGTATATGGCTCGAAGGGCCGAATGGCCTACTCGTGCACTTATTTTCTATGTTTCTACTTTTCAATGTTCGATGTTTCTTCCCAAAGGAACGTTCTTTAATTCTACGGCTATTACCTGTGGCCCTGGGGTGATGGAGTCCCACTCATTGACTATGGAGCTTAGGTGGCCTTTCGTCATGGAGCAGGGAGCAACTTTGCAAAATAACCGAACTGAACAAACGGAAACGGAACTTTCACAAACTCCCCTTCCCATTCCCACGCTGACCTTTCTGTCCTGGGCCTCTTCCATTGTCAGAGTGAGGCCCAGCGCAAATTGGAGGAACAGCACCTCATATTCCGCTTGGGCAGCTTACACCCCAGCTGTATGATTTTTGATATCTCTAACTTCAAGTAGCCCTTGGATCCCCTCTCTCTCCGTCCCTCCCCCACCCTAGTCACCGTACTAGTTTCACTGTCATCCTGTTGAGTTTCACTGTCTGCATAACTTGTTATCACCTACACCACAGACAACAATGGACCATTGTGGGCTCCACATTTCCTTGATCATCGTTGCTTTTTGCATATCTTTCTTTCATTTGTTCTACGTACCAACTATCTCTCTTGATTCCCTTTCCCCTGACTCTCAGTCTGAAGAAGGGTCTCGACCCGAAACGCCACCTATTCCATTCCTGCAGAGATGCTGCCTGACCCTCTTGGGTAGCTTACACCACAGCGATATGAAAAAATGAATTCTCTAATTTTGAATAATTCATCGCATCCCTCACCTCCACTGGCCCCTTCCTTTACCCGAGACGTTTTACCAGATTCACAGTTCTCTACACTGTTTCTCCTGCGATCAAACCTTCCCTAGTCAACAATGGACCTACCAGGCATCACCCGGCCTGATTGTGGCTAGGCCTGACAGTTCCATGTCTTTTCTCGCTCCCTGCCCTTCACTCACCCCCACCCCCCACTTTCAGTCTGACGAAGGGTCAAGACCCGAAAGGTCACCCACTCTTTTTCACCTGCTGAGTTATTCCAGCACTTTGTGTCGATCTTTGATAACTTTTAAAAAGCTTGGAGTGACCCTGAGGCCAAGAATCTGGGAGTGACCCAGACCCTAACCTCTCCCAGAACAGCGGTGGAGTTGCTGTCTCACAGCGCCAGAGACCCCGGTTCGATCCTGACCATGGGTTCTGTCTGTACAGAGTTCACACATTCTCTCCCTGACCACGAGGGTTTTCTCCGGGAGCTCTGGTTTCCTCCCACCCTCCAAAGACATCCAGGATTGTAGGTTAATTGGCTTTGGTAAAAATTGTAAATTGTCCCTTGTGTGCGGGGATGTTGCTGTGTGAGGGGATCGCTGGTCAGCGCAGACTCGGTGGGCTGAATGCCCGGCTTGCTACGCTGCTTCTCTAAAGTGTAAACTCCAAAGAATGGTCGATAAAGTTATCGGTGAGAGGGTGTGCGTGAGGGAACAGGATGTCGCACATCTGATCATTTTAGAGGTGTACAAAATCATGAGAGGAATAGATCGGGTGGATGCACAGATTCTCTTGCCCAGAGTTGGGGAATCAAGGACCAGAGGACATAGGTTCAAGGTGAAGGGGAAAAGATTTAACAGGAATCTGAGGGGTACATTTTCCACGCAAAGAGTGATGGGTGTATGGAACGAGCTGCCAGAGGAAGTAGTTGAGGCAGGGACTATCCTAACGTTTAAGAAACAGTTACACAGGTACATGGATGGGGCAGGTTTGGAGGGATATGGACCAAGCGCAGGCAAGTGGGACTAATGTAGCTGGGACATGTTGGCCGGTGTGGGCAAGTTGGGCCGAAGGGCCTGTTTCCACACTGTTTCTCTCTATGAGTCTATGAGTCTACCTCAGGGAAGAAAGGGAATTAAGTTCATTGAGGGCTGGCCTTTAATGTGAACATGTTTCCTGGTGGAACATGAAGAGAACAGACTGTTCTAGGAATAAATAAACCTGTCACTTTCCAGAGATGTGCGGTTGACAACCCCAATCTTTACGAACATTTGGTGTTTCACAACTAGTAATGTCATCAGGAGAAGGTGGACACTGAAGCAAAATGGCAGGCAAGAGGAAAAAACTGACACTATCATTTCCCAGCAGGCATAAAGACACCCTGTGCACAGGAAGGAACTGCAGATGTTGGTTGCAACCGAAGGTAGATACAAAATGCTGGAGAACTCAGTGGGACAGGCGGCATCTCTGGAGGGAAGGAATGGGTGACATTTTGGGTCAAGGCCCTTCTTCAGTCTGGAGTCTGAAGAAGGATCTTGACTCCAAACGTCACTGATAAAGACACCCAGTGTCAGTATTTGTGCTATGCCGGGCAAAGGTGATTTTCTGCTGCACTAGAACTTCTTTCACAATATTTTGCAAAGTTCATTAGTTCCTGGAGCAGAATTAGGCCGTTCGACCCATCAAGTCTACTCCACCATTCAGTCACGGCTGATCTATCTTTCCTGCTCAACCCCATTCTCCTGCCTTCTCCCCATAACCCCTGACACCCGTATTAATCAAGAACCTGTCAATCTGTGCCTTAAAAATACCCACTGACTTGGCCCCTCGGCCATTTGTGGCAATGAATTCCACAGATTCACCACCTTCTGACGAAAGAAATTCCTCCTCATCTCCTTTCTACAGGTACGTCCTTTAATTCTGAGGCTGTGCCCTCTGGCCCTAGACTCTCCCACTAGCGGAAACATTCTCTCCACATCCACTCTCTCCAGACCTTTCACTATTCGGTAAGTTGCACTGAGGTCCCCCCCTCATCCTTCTAAACTCCAGCGAGTGCAGGCCCAGTGCCGCCAAACGTAAAGGAAATTCTTGACTTGAGTTTGTACACACCAGCACAGGTGATCTTGCTCAGAGCAAAACGATTACCAGCTCTGCTAGAATTACTGCTGCCACATACACACAAAGGCTATCCCTCTGCTGCAAGATGCCTTTGCACATTCTATGCACATTATCTCACAACCAGTATGTAGAAACAAGGAACTGCAGATGCTGGTTGATACCAAAAAGGACCCAAAGTGCTGGAGTAACTGAGCAGACTAATGTCCCTCTGTAAGATTGATTAACGGCACAGAGGTGCAGTTAGTTAAGCCGCTGCCTCACACTGTCAGAGATCTTGGTTCGATCCTGACCTTGGGTGCTGTTTGTGTGGAGTTTGTATGTTCTCCATATGACCGCGTGGGCTTCCTTCAGATGCTCCAACATCCCAAAGATGTGTGAGTTCAGAGGTTAATTGGTGTCTGTAAAATTGCCCAAATTTGCAGGGAATGGATACACAAAAGTGGGATGACATAAAACTAGTGTGAACAGGTAGGTGTGGACTTGGGCCTGTTTCTATGCTTTACATTTCAATTTAGTGGTTTAGTTTAGAGATACAGCGTGGAAACAGGCCCTTTGGCCCACTGAGTCCATGCTAACCAGCGATTACCCCGTACACACTTGATCCATCCTACACGCTAGGGGCAATTTACAGAAGCCACATCACCTACAAACGCGCATGTTTTTGGGGTGTGGGAGGAAAGTGGAGAACCCGGAGAAAACCCACACGGTCACAGGGAGAACGTGCAAACTCCGTACAGACAGCATCTCGGGATCGAACCCGGGTCTCTGGCGCTGTGAGGCAGCAGCTCTACCGCTGCGCCAACGTGCTGCCCACATCTGCAGAAAAGGGCGTTAAGGTGTCTATCTGTGGGATCCACCGCAGCATTGTGCACCAGGGAGAACTGCAGGTCCGGCAGATCAACACTCCCTGAAGCAACGTGGCAAGAAATTCCATTACCTCACAAGGTATGTCAAGGTGACCTGTAAACTATTGCAAATAGTACTCGGGAGATGAAGTGGACTGCAGGTACTGGAATCGAGCAAAACACAAAGTGCCGCAGGCACTCACGGGGTCAGGCAGCGTCTGTGGAGGGGAAGGGACAGGCAATGTTCCAACTCCAGACCCTTCTACAGACACTGAATTATGTACTTATGTATACATGCATACATGTCACATACAAACATACACAGTCTCACGCACACCCACACTACACACTACACACTACACACACACTACACACTCACACTACACACTACACACACTACACACACACACACACTCCACACACTACACACACACACACTACACACACACACACACACACACACACTACACACACACACTACACACACACACACACACTACACACACACACACACTACACACACACACTACACACTACACACACCACACACACACACTACACACTACACACTACACACACACACTACACACTACACACTCACACTACACACTACACACACTACACACACACACACTACACACACACACTACACACACTACACACACACAACACTACACACACACACTACACACACACACACACACACACACACACTACACACACTACACACACACACTACACACACACACACACACTACACACACACACTACACACACACACACACACACACACTACACACACTACACACACACACACACACACACACTACACACACACACACTACACACACACACTACACACACACACACTACACGCACACACACACACTACACACACACACACTACACACTACACACACACACACACTACACACACAACACACACACTACACACTACACGCACACACACACACACTACACACTACAGACACGCACTACACACTACACACTACACACACACATATATACGCACAAACTGCACATATACATACACGCATATACACACACGCACACCACACACATACACACAGGCACATACTATGCATACAGGCACACACACACTACACACATACACACAGGCACATACTATGCACACAGGCACACACACACTACACACATACACACAGGCACATACATACACACAGGCACACACATACACTAACGCACACACTCCAATCTGGAGAATATGGATGGGCGGGATTCTTCTTTAGACCCAAAACGTCGCTATCCATGTTCTCCAGAGATGCTCCCTGGCCCATTGAATTACTCCAGCACTTTGTGTGGTTTTTTGTCATTCAGCTGTAGTTTCTTTTTGTCTCCATCTTAAAAGGGAAAGGGTGAGGGAAAGGGAAGGGTAAGTGGCTGGGCAGCACAGTTCACTTTAGTTTATTGCCACGTGTGCCGAGGTACAGTGAAAAGCTTATGCAGCGTGCTAACCAGTCAGCGGAAAGACTGTGCAGCGGTAGAGTTGCTGCCTTACAGCGCCAGAAACCCAAGTTCAATCCTGACTACAGGTGCTGTCTGTACGGAGTTTGTACGTTCTCCCCGTGACCGCGTGGGTTTTCTCCGGCTGCTCCGGTTTCCTCCCACACTCCAGGTATGTAGGTTAATTGGCTTCTGTACATTATAAATTATCCCTAGTGTGTAAATCATCAGAGGATTACATCGAGTAGACACTTGCCCAGAGTAGGGGAATCGAGAACCAGGGGACCTAAGTTTAAGGTGAAGGGGGAAAGATTTAATAGGAATCTAAGGTGTAGCTTTTCACGCAAAGGGTGGTGGGTGCATGGAACAAGCTGCCAGAGGAGATAGTTCAGGCTGGGGCTATGACAACATTTAATAAACAGTTAGACAGGTACATGGATAGAACAGGTTTAGAGGGATATGGGCCAAACGCAGGCAGGTGGGACCAGTGCAGACGTTGGGCAACTCCACTAAACGAATGCCCCTGTCCCACTTAGGAAACCTGTGGAGACTTTTTGCTCCCCACCCAAGGTTTCCACTAGCGGAAACCACTTTCGACCATTAGGGAGACTGACAAAAACCCCCGGGAACCGCACAGAAACCTTGGGTGGGGCGCAAAGTCTCCAGAGGTTTCCGTTCAGGTTTCCTAAGTGGGACAGGGGCATAAATGTGTATTTGTGATGTGAGCACGTATATTGATCTGCTTGCGTGTCAACTAGAATAAAGTACACACCCTTCATTTGAAACTCCTTAAAATCTTGTTGATATTCTGGTGGTTAGACATAACTCTTCTTCGTGTGGCGTGCTCAGCCTAAAGTTGTAGGACAACTTGTTCTATTTGATCTTCCGTTTGTGCACCTCGAGTTGATTGCATTAGTCGAAACAGGGCGGACCACGTGAAGGTTGCAATCTTCCACCCCCAGACAGTGTTAGCTGTGAGGAGGATGCTAGGAGACTGCAAGGTGACTTGGATAGGTTGGGTGAGTGGGCAAATGTTTGGCAGATGCAGTATAATGTGGATAAATGTGAGGTTATCCACTTTGGTGGCAAAAACAGGAAAGCAGACTATTATTTAAATGGTGGCCGATTAGGAAAAGGGGAGATGCAGCGAGACCTGGGTGTCATGGTACACCAGTCATTGAAAGTAGGCATGCAGGTGCGAATGCATGCTTTCATAGCAAAAGGATTTGAGTACAGGAGCAGGGAGGTTCTACTTCAGTTGTACAGGGTCTTGGTGAGACCACACCTGGAGTATTGCGTACAGTTTTGGTCTCCAAATCTGAGGAAGGACATTATTGCCATAGAGGGAGTGCAGAGAAGGTTCACCAGACTGATTCCTGGGATGTCAGGACTGTCTTATGAAGAAAGACTGGATAGACTCGGTTTATACTCTCTGGAATTTAGGAGATTGAGAGGGGATCTTACACAAAATTCTTAAGGGGTTGGACAGGCTAGATGCAGGAAGATTGTTCCCGATGTTGGGGAAGTCCAGGACAAGGGGTCACAGCTTAAGGATAAGGGGGAAATCCTTTAAGACCGAGATGAGAAAGACTTTTTTCACACAGAGAGTGCTCTGGAACTCTCTGCCTCAGAGGGTTGAGGCCAGTTTTGGCTATATTTAAGAGTGAGTTGGATGTGGCCCTTGTGGCTAAGGGGATCAGAGGGTATGGAGTGAAGGCAGGTACGGGATACTGAGTTGGATGCAGCATGATCATGAATGGCAGGCTCGAATGGCCTACTCCTGCACCTTTTCTATGTGGTTTATCATGTTCTCCATCCACTATCCAGGCCTTTCCAGCTTGCCGCTGATTGGAACTACACACTGTGACATGCAATGATCGATGTGAATACTGCACACTCAGAAAACCATCCCTTGCTTCCCTGCGCAACTTAACTGCTTTCTCTTCCCCTTCCCAGCTCTCCCTCAGCCCACTGTCTCCGCCTCTTCCTTTCTTCTTCCCCCCCCCCCCCCCCCCACACCCCCCACCCTCAAATCAGTCTGAAGAAGTGTCTTGACCCGAAACGTCGCCTATTTCCTTCGCTCGATAGACGCTGCCTCACCCGCTGAGTTTCTCCAGCATTTTTGTCTACCTTTGATTTTCCAGCATCTGCAGTTGCTTCTTAAAAATTTAATTAGCCAGTTCAGTTTTACTGTCACGTGTACCGAGGTACAGTGAAAAGCTGTTGTTGCGTGCTAAAGTAAAAAAGGCCCAACAGAGGATGTACTTCCTGCGGCAGCTGAGGAAGCACAATCTGCCACAGGCAATGATGGTCCAATTCTACACGGCCATCGTAGAGTCTGTCCTCACCTTCTCCATCATGGTCTGGTTTGGCTCAGCCACCAAGCACGACACCCGGAGGCTGCAGCGAATCGTCCGATCAGCAGAGAAGGTTGTTGGCTGCAACCTTCCCCCCATTGATGAACTGTACACTGCAAGGGCCAGGAAGCGAGCGGGCAAGATCATCTCTGACCCCTCTCACCCTGGCCACAAACTCTTTGAATCACTTCCCTCTGGAAGGCGACTCCGGACTGTCAAAGCTGCCACAGCCAGACACAAAAACAGTTTTTATCCACGAGTAGTTGCTCTACTCAACAGCCAAAAATCTGTAGCCTCCCTTTGATCTGGTATTTTGTTGGTTCACATGTTTGATCAATGGTGTTTTATCAACAATGTATTATTATTATTATTATTATTATTATTATTATTATTATTATTATTATTAAGGTTTAGTGTTTTCTGAGTCATTCGTAACTGTCACTGTTGGTCATGTTGTTACTTGTGGGCGGAGCACCAAGGCAAATTCCTTGCATGTGAATACTTGGCCAATAAACTTACTTACTTACTTACTTAACCAGTCAGCGTAAAGACAATACTATACAATACAATTCATTTGAACCTCATTGAAGTTCAAATGAAATTTGGTTTCTGCAGTCATACAAACAAGAAAAAGAACCAAGACACAGCATAATTTACACAAACATCCATCACAGCGAATCTCCTCCTCACTGTGATGGAAGGCAAAGCCTTATCTCTCCCCTGCTCTCCCGATTCTCCTCCCGATGATGAAGTCAAAGCCCCCGGCGGGCGATGGTAAATAGGTCCTGTGGCCAATAAGGATTACAATCGAGCCGTTTACACTGTACAGATAGAGATTTTAAAGTGTGGAGCGATTGCAATATGTGACTGGAGATGTGAAATGGCCAACTATCAAAATGTTCGCATTGTCCGCAATCTGAGCTGTGACCTGCGAACTCAGGCTCGGGGGCATGCCTGGAGGCCACAGTCACCCCTGTACCTTGGAATTAAATCAGCCTGCCACCGTACTTCAGTTTGCTGCTCAACGTTGCGTTTTCGGGAGGTCACCTGAGGCCCCGCGCTGAAGAGAAAAGAGACATCAGCCCGCAAGCAGATAGACACAGAATGCTGGGACAGGCAGCATCTCTGGGCTGAAGGGATGGGTGACGTTTCTGGCGGAGAAGTCTGGAGAAGGGTCACGGCCTGAAACGTCGCCCATTCCTTCAGCCCGGAGATGCTGCCTGTCCCACTGAGTTACTCCAGCAGTTTTTATGTCTATATTCGGTGTAAACTAGCATCTGCAGTTGCTTCCTACACACCCAGCCCACAGGCATTTGTCTGCATTGCCACCAGACTGGAGGTACAGAGGCCTGAGGTCCCAAAGATGCTCCAAAGGTCTCCAGATGTCGATGGTTTATCAGAGCACGGCCTTGACTTCCCAGCTACCCTATTGGAGACCTTCAGACTATCTTTAATCGGACTTTACTGTGGACTTTATCTTACACCAGGGCCTTACAGCACCGGAGACCCAGGTTCGATCCTGACCACAGGTGCTGTCTGTATGGAGTTTGTAAGTTCTCCCTGTGAGCACGCGATTTTCATCCGGGTGCTCCGGTTTCCTCCCACACTCTACTGTACATCTAGTAGATGGGAATGGGAGGGGGAGTTAAAATGTTTGGCAAACGGTAGAACTATTTCAGTGCGTTTTTTTTCAATGAGAAGTAGACTGTTCTAAAAGCCTCCCGTTCTATATTCAAACTTTCAAGAACGGCAGAAGGAAAGATGCAATGCTGCATCTCACGTAATGAAGTCCCACCCTGCCCGACCTCTCTCTATAGCTCAGCCTCTCAAATCCTGGCAATATGTGAAATATTTTCTGCATGATTAAATACGTTATATGCCAAGAATTTCTGCTTCAGAAAAATGCAATCCTAATGCCGCAAGACACCGATAATGAAGGGGATAGTCAGAGGGTATTGATACGTTGGTTAGATAGGCATTGTAATGGAAAGTGATGTACATCGTGAAGACTAAGGTGGGTAGGACATACATAATGAATAGTCAGGTCCAAGGAAGAATTGAGGAACACGAGGTGAACATCAGCAAAAGTGCAGTTGTCAGAATTTTGCAATAGGTCTGCAGTAGGGCAGCACGGAGGCCCAGCGGTAGAGTTGCTGCCTCGCAGCGCCAGAGACCCAGGTTTGATCCTGACTACGAGTGCTGTCTGCATGGAGTGCGTACGTTCTTCCCCTGGGTTTTCTCCGGGTGCTCCGTTAACTCCCACACTCCAAAGACGTGCCGGTTTGTAGGTTACTTGGCCGCGGTAAGTCGTAAAATTGTACCGAGTGTGTGTTGGATAGTGTACTGGTCGTCATGGACGTGGCGGGCCAAAGGGCCTGTTTCCGTGCTGTATCTCTAAAGTCTGAAGTCAGACTCAGCAGGGCAGGCAGCTGCTGCAGGAAGCTAAACAGTCTAGGCTTCGAGTATGAGATCAATTGGAGGGAGGGAGTAGGAGAAAGAGGGAGAGAAAGGGAAAGAGATGAAGAGGGAGAGGGAGAGAGGGAGAGGGAGATAGGGAGAGGGAGAGAGGGAGAGGGTGAAAGAGGAGGGAGAGGGAGAGATAAGGAGAAAGAGAGAGGAAAAGAGGAGAGGGAGAGGGAGAGAGGGAGAGAAAGGGAGAGGGAGAGGGAGAGGGTGAGGGAGATGGAGAGGGGGAAAGAGAGAGACAGAGAGAGAGATAGAGAGGGGGAGAGAGAGAGAGAGAGAGAGAGAGAGAGAGAGAGAGAGAGAGAGATGAGAAAAAGGTACAGAGCCATGGAGTAAGTGCTGGTGAATGGGATTAGTGTGGGCAATTGTGGATGGATGTCATGTTTCAATGCTGTACGACTTTGAAACTGAATCTGTATTGATGAGTCAGCATCTTGCCGCGCTTCTACACCTGCAGAGCCACATTGATGGAATACAGTGACAGATTTAAATTACAGCTCAATTCTGATAGACCCTAAAATTATATAACTACGAGAGGCGTAGAGAAGGTAAGCGGCCGGAACTTTTTTTTTCCCAGGGTAGAAATGTCAAAGACTAGAGGATTTCGCTTTCAAGGTGAAAGGAGCCAAATTGAAAGGTGTTGCATGGGGCAAGTTTTTTTTTTTCACAGAGGATGGTGGGCACATGATGTTTCCAGGGATTTTAGATTTGCACGTTGATATGCAGGGAATGGAAGGATATGGCATTCCACTGCTCATCTGCACAATAATGGCAATTTACAGTATTCTGTTAACTTGCCAACCAGCACATTTAGTTTAGTTTAGAGATACACTGCGGAAACACCGGGTCCGCACAGACCAGCGATCCCCGCACACGAACACTATCCTACACACACGAGGGACAACTTTACAATTATACCGCAGATCCAGGAAAGACCCCACGCAGGTCACGGGGAGAACGTACAAACTCCGTGCAGACAAAGGCCTGGAGTCAGGATCGAACCCGTGTCTCTGGCGCTGTTAGGCAGCAACTCTGCCGCTGCTCCATCTTTCTGCCCCTAGTCACAAAGTCGTCACTAGGAGAACCGGCAAACTTCACACGCAGACAGCACCCGCAGTCAGGATTGAACCCAGCTCTCCAATGCTATGTGCCAGCAATAGACAATAGACAATAGACAATAGACAATAGGTGCAGGAGCAGGCCATTTGGCCCTTTGAGCCAGCACCGCCATTCAATGTGATCATGGCTGATCATCCCCAATCAGTGCCCCGTTCCTGCTTCTCCCCATATCCCCTGACTCCGCTATTTTTAAGAGCCGTATCGAGCTCTCTCTTGAAAGCATCCAGAGAACCTGCCTCCACCGTCCTCTGAGGCAGAGAATTCCACAGACTCACCACTCTCTGTGAGAAAAAGTGTTTCCTCGTCTCCGTTCTAAATGGCTTACTCCTTATTCTTAAACTGTTTAAGAGCCCCTGGTTCTGGACTCCCCCAACATCGGGAACATGTTTCCTGCCTCTAGCAGCTCCACTAGTTACACCATTCTGTCACCCTAAATGCAGGGCAGGTGCAGATGCAGAGCAAAGCATTTGCAACATAATCCAGTCTATTGAGCAGAGGATATGTTATATCGTAGTTCATCTCCACCCTTGCACGGATAGTCATTATCAGTTAGCAGCACGTGGTGTCATAAGGGTCATACAGTGTGGAAACAGGCCCTTCAGCCCAACTTAACCACACCAATCAACATGCACCATCCCCACTTGTCCCACCCGCCTGCATTTGGCATAGATTAAGTCTTAGAATAAAGGGGAGGTCATTTAAGACTGAGGTGAGAAAAAACTTTTTCACCCAGAGAGTTGTGAATTTATGGAATTCCCTGCCACAGAGGGCAGTGGAGGTCAAGTCACTGGATGGATTCAAGAGAGAGTTAGATAGAGCTCTAGGGGCTAGTGGAGTCAAGAGATATGGGGAGAAGGCAGGCACGGGTTATTGATAGGGGACGATCAGCCATGATCACAATGAATGGCGGTGCTGGCTCGAAGGGCCGAATGGCCTCCTCCTGCACCTATTTTCTATGTTTCTAAGTCAAGTCAAGAGAGTTTATTGTCATGTGTCCCAGATAGGACAATGAAATTCTTGCATTGTTTCAGCACAACACAATATAGTAGGCATGAACACAGAACAGATCAGTGTGTCCATTTTTACCATTATATAAATATCAATAAATAAGTAGATAAAGTGCAAATAAACAGATAATGGTCTATTAATGTTCAGAGATTTGTTTGAGTTGAGTGTAATAGCCTGATGGCTGTGGGGAAGTAGCTATTCCTGAACCTGGACGTTGCAGTCTTCAGGCTCCTGTAAACCTCTAAACCTCCAAATGTCTTATAAGTTGTTATAGTACCCGCCCCAACTACCTCTTCCATCTACTCGATCCATACACCACCACCCTTTAGTGCATAAATGTTACCCCTCAGGTTCCTAATTAAATCTTCCCCACCTCAACTTAAAATTATGTCTCTGCTTCTCAATTCCCCAATTCTGGGCAGAAGATTATGTGCTTTTACCCGATCTATTCCTTTGAAAACAAGAGAAGTCCCTTTCAGCAGATAGACACAAAGTGCTGGAGTAACTCAGCGGGTCATGCAGCATCTCTGGAGTAAAAGGTGATGTCTCGGGTCGGGACCCTTCTTCGGAATGAAAGGGTCCCTTTCAGCAGCTCGGAACGATCATACCAACTACTATGAGAACCCCGCATCATAGTAGTACAGATGCAAAGATGATGTGGAAGGCCGGCACTAAGGGTGGGCAAAACGTGCAGGAAGGAACTGCAAATGCTGCCATGCACGAAAGATGCTGGAGCAACTCAGCGGAACAGGCAGCATCTGTGGAGAGAAGGAATTGGTGACGTTTCGGGTCGAGACCCTTCTTCAAGTTAGGCATTGGTGTGTATAATGGTAAATGATATGACATTAATAAGCCTCATTTTGCTTCATTATGTTCATTCAAATGCGAATTTAAATCTTTCTGTTCAATTACTAACGCACCAAAACCCAATCTCTGTTGCCAACGGAGTCAGTGCTCTGTCCCAAGGGACGGATGCATGATGCCACACTGTCTCATTGTCACGGCAATCCTTCATGTTGAAGGGCAGTGAAAGCATCGGGAACATGGAGGAAGATTAGAAATGGGACACAGCTGTAGAGGCAATTCCCCATTCCCCTGAATAAAGAAGGGGCCAGTGTTCCTATTTTGAATGGCGTAATGTGACAGATGTATTTGCGGTGTCCATTGATAGGAAAATACAATGTTCCCTGATGTGAAGTTAGGATCGCATTACCTCACAAAGCTCCCGGGAGGTTCTTGGCGAGGACTCCTCACCCTGACCCTGTGGTGTTGATGAACAATGAAGCAAGATGCAGAAGGAAGACACTCAGCGGGTCTGAAGAAGGGTCTTCACCCGAAACGTCACCCACATTCCTTGTATGCGGAGCTGCTGCTTGTCCCGCTGAGTTACTCCATCCCAAGTCAGGCCCTGGTGTGGATGCAAGTTCCCCCATCCTCCCCAGTTCGCATTCAATGTTGTCTATCTTTGCTGTAAACCAGCATCTGCAGTTCCTTCCTACACATGTTAGATGCAGAGGTCATCATGCATCGCTCTTCAAAGTGTGGCCTCCGATAAAAGACGTTTTGCGAAACATCTTCACTCAGTCCGCCTGGGCCGCTGCGATCACTTTCACTCCCCTTCCCAATCCCACACTGACCGATCCCGACTCCGGGTGCTGTCTGTATGGAGTTCTCCCTGTGGCACGCTTGGGTTTTCTCCGAGATCAATAGGTATAAAAGAATTACATATAATCAAATATATTAAATTATCAATGGATTGGACATGCTAGATACAGGAAACATGTTCCCGATGTTGGGGGAGTCCAGAACCAGGGGCCACAGTTTAAGAATAAGGGGTAGGCCATTTAGAACTGAGATGAGGAAAAACTTTTTCACCCAGAGGGTTGTGAATTTGTGGAATTCTCTGCCTCAGAAGGCAGTGGAGGCCGATTCACTGGATGTATTCAAAAGAGAGTTAGATAGAGCTAACGGAATCTTAGGGCTAACGGAATCAAGGGATATGGGGAGAAGACTGGAACGGGGCACTGATTGTGGATGATCAACCATGATCACATTGAATGGCAGTGCTGGCTCGAAGGGCCGAAGGGCCTACTCCAGCATCTATTGTCTATGTATCTATGTATTTATGTATCTTCGGTTTCCTCCGACACTCCAAAGACATACAGGTTTGTAGGCGAATTAGCTTGGTGTAAATGTAAATTGTCCTTAGTGTGTGTCGGATAGCGTTAATGTGCGGGGATCGCTGGTCGGCACGGACTTGGTGGGCCGAAGGGCCTGTTTTCACACTGTATCTCTAAAACTAAAAGCTAAAGTAAGAATTCAATTGTTCCGTTTCGGGACTTGTGACAATAAAACACTCTTGACTCTTAACTCAATTCATCTCTTTGCGCATCATTTATCAATCTCATTGTGACTATAATCTCAGCTACATTGCCTACTTTGCTGATGAACCAGTATTGATGTTCTAAACACTTCACGCTCAACAAAAATAAAAGATGTACCAATGTATTTATGGAATACTGCACAGTAGGAGATGAGTAAATAGCTTTAAGGTGAGAGGGGCAAAGTTTACGCCAACCGATCTCTGTCCCAGGCAAGGCTATCGGCTTGCACTAGTTTAGTTTAGTTTAGAGATACAGCGTGGAAACAGGCCCTTCGGTCCTCCAAGTCCGCACTGACCAACGATTCCCGCGCACCAGCAATATCCTACACACCTGGGAAGATTTTACATTTATACCGAGCCAGTTAACCTACAAATCTGTACGACTTTGGAGTGTGGGAGGAAGCCGAAGATCTTGGAAAAAATAATTATTCCAGGAATGAGTGGGTTAGCCCATGATGAGCGTTTGATAGCACTGGCCCTCTACTCACTGGAGTTTAGAAGGTTGAGGGGGGACTTCATTGAAACTTACGGAATAATGAAAGGCGTATATAGAGTGGATGTGGAAAGGATGTTTCCTCTGGTGGGAGAGTCTAGGACCAGAGGTCACAGCCTCAGAATTAAAGGGCACTCTCTTTAGAAAGGAGGTGAGGAGGAACTTCTTTAGTCAGAGAGTAGTTAATCTGTGAAACATTGCCACGGAGGGCTGCGGAGGCCAAGTCAGTGGATATTAAATCAGAGATAGACAAATTCTTGATTAGGACGGGTGTCAGGGATTATGGAGAGAAGGCAGGAAAATGGGATTAGGAGGCAGAGATCAATCATGATAGAATAGCAGAGTGGACTCGATGGGCCGAATGGCCTAATTCTACTCCTTATAACATGATTTTCAATGAGAGAAAATAAATGAAAATAGACTTTGGAAGGGTCTTCGTTTTTCTATCTTTCTAACCCTCTTCCTTTGAAAATGCTCTTCCTTTGTTCAAGTCAATACGTGAACAGTGGTCTCAGATTACACATCCTCACCCAGACACGGAGACAGTCTCAGATTACAGTTTCATTTGTAATCTCTCAGTTTTAACTTTGGGTGGCACGGTGGCGCAGTGGTGGAGTTGCTGCCTTACTGCACTTGCAGCTACGGGTGCTGTCTGTACGGAGTTTGCACGTTCTCCCCATGACCGTGTGGGTTTTCTCCGAGATCTTCGGTTTCCTCCCACACTCGAAAGGCGTATCGGCTTGAAGGTAAATTGGCTTGGTAAATGTAAATTGTCCCTAGAGTGTGTAGGATAGTGCAGGGATCGCCTGTGGGTGTGTTTGGTGGGCCGAAGGGGCCTGTTTCCGCGCTGTGTCTCGAAACTAACCTAAAATACGATGATTAAACTTGATTCTCTCTCAAAACCTGACTCTTCTATCTCAGCTGCAGATTCTCATCGTGATGTCAACGCTACTGATATCTTTCACAAGCACACGCATCGGTTCCACCTGCCCAGACATTTCATGTGTGTGGGAAGGAACTGCAGGTGCTGGTTTACACCGAAGATAAGACACAAAATGCTGGAGTAACTCAGCGGGTCAGGCAGCATCTCTGAAGAAAAGGAATAGGTGACCCTTTGGTTTGAGACAAGGTGATAACAATTTATACAGACAGTGGGACTCAACAGGTCGACAGTGAAACTAGTATCAGAATCAGAATCAGAATCACACTTTATTCACCAAATATGTTTTGCAACATACGAGGAATTTCATTATGACGATTAGGGTGGGGGAGGGACGGAGAGAGAGGGGATGCAAGCATTACTTGAAGTTAGAGAAATCAATATACATCCCGCTGGGTTGCAAGCCACCCAAGCTGATAGAAACATAGAAAGTAGGTGCAGGAGTAGGACATTTGGCCCAGAGCCAGCACCATTCAATATGATCATGGCTGATCATCCAGAATCAGTACCCCGTTCCTGCTTTCTCCCCATATCCCTTGATTCCGTTAGCACTAAGAGCTATATCCAACTCTCTGTTGAAAACATCCAGTGAATTGGCCTCCACTGCCTTGTGTGGCAGAGAATTCCACAGAATAAAATCAGCATGAATTGCCCTGAATTGAACTGGCCACTGTTACTCTCCGTGCTAAATTGTCCGTTGTTATTACTATCTGCGCTGAATTTAATTTATCATTATTACTATCTGTCTTGAATTGTCAATCGTTATTACTCGCTGTGCTAAATTGAATCAGTTGCTATTACTGTCTGTCTGGAATTGTCAGTCACTATTACTAATGGTGATGGATTAAAACTGTCACTATTACTCAATCCTGAATCATTGGGCACTAATAACTTCAGTGCTGAATAGAATCAGTTGCTAAACTATTAGTTGATATTACTTTTGTTTTCAACTTTTATTGTATACGTTTCAATTCTGCCTTGGTTTAGAGATACAGCGCGGAAACAGGCCCTTCGGCCCACCGAGTCCGCACCGACCAGCGATCCCCGCACATTAACACTACCCTACACACACGAGGGATGATTTACACTTATACCAAGCCAATTAACCTACAAACTCGTACGCCTTTGGAGTGTGGAAGGAAACCGAAGACCTCGGAAAAAACCCACGCTGTCACAGGAAGAACGTCCAAACTCCGAGCAGACAATAGACAATAGGTGCAGGAGTAGAGGCCATTCAGCCATTTGAGCCAGCACTGCCATTTAATGTGATCATGGCTGATCATCCCCAATCAGCACCCCGTTCCTGCCTTCTCCCCATATCCCCTTACTCCGCTATCTTTAAGAGCCCTATCTAGCTCTCTCTAGAAAGCATCCAGCGAACCTGCCTCCACCGCCCTCTGAGGCAGAGAATTCCACAGACTCACCACTCTCTGTGAACGAACCCGGGTCTCTGGCGCTGTAAGGCAGCGGTTCTACAGTTGTTAAACTATAAGTTGATATTACTTTTGTTTTTACCTTTTATCGTGTACGTTTCAATTTTGAATTGATCTTGTTCTAAAATCTACAAAATGAATACGACTGGAGGACAAAAGTAACAAAGACTTTTCACCCAGAGAGTGGCAAGCACCTCAAGTACAGGGCGTGAGAGAGCAGTAGCAATATTTAATGACTTTGGGACAAACAGTTGAATCACCTAGATATGGAAGGCTATGGACCAAGTGCTGGAAGATGGAGTTAATATGAATGGGTGACCAATGGCTGGAGTGGATATGATGGGCTGAAGGGCCTGTCTCCATGCTGTACAGCTCTATAACTCCATGTTCAAATATATGATCCTTCAAGAACTCACTCTGTAACATGTTTTGGAACATTTGGACTTTACATGTTAGGGATACAACGTGGAAACAGTCCCTTCAACCCACCGAGCCCGCACCGACCAGCGATCACCCCATACACTAGCACTATCCTATGCAATAGGTTAATTGCCGGGATGGCGGGACTGTCATATGCTGAGAGAATGGAGCAGCTGGGCTTGTACACTCTGGAGTTTAGAAGGATGAGAGGAGATCTCATTGAAACATATAAGATTGTTAAGGGTTTGGCAGGAAACATGTTCCCGATGTTGGGGGAGTCCAGAACCAGGGGCCACAGTTTAAGAATAAGGAGTAAGCCATTTAGAACAGAGACGAGGAAACACTTTTTCTCACAGAGAGTGGTGAGCCTGTGGAAGTCTCTGCCTCAGAGGGCGGTGGAGGCAGGTTCTCTGGATGCTTACAAGAGAGAGCTAGATAGGGCTCTTATAAATAGCGGAGTCAGGGGATATGGGGAGAAGGCAGGAACAGGGTACTGATTGGGGATGATCAGCCATGGTCACATTGAATGGCGGTGCTGGCTCGAAGGGCCGAATGGCCTACTCCCGCGCCTATTGTCTATTGTCTATTGACAATAGGGACGATTAACAAAATTCAATTGAAACTGCTGCATTTCTTGACTACTTAGTGAAACAGCAACAATATCAATTTTTTATATTTTCTAAATTCTTGCTTGACTATGTAGAGATCGAGCACGTTGGAACCACATTCTGAATTCACTGTTATTGAATAGTTAACACAATACAGAACAGGCCCTTCAGCTCACAATGTCAGTGCCGAGCATGACTCCAGAGCTAATCTCATTGCTATAACAAGAGCAATAATATAATGTATAGTATTATCATAAACCTTACAAAACTAACTGCAATACAATAAACTAGTTCAGACTAAGATAGTCAGCAAGGGTTAACAACTCCCCCTCCCATTCCGTATCCGACCTCTCGGTCCTGGGCCTCCTCCACGGCCAGAGTGAGCCTCAATTCTGTTAACCCTTGCTGTCTCCTCCCCTTCCCACCTCTCCCTCAGCCCTCGGGCCCTGGCATTTCCCTCTCTCTCTATCTCCCTCCCCCACCCTAGTCACACCAGCTTCTCATTTTCACACCACAAACAGCTTACAATGGCTTGTTCCCTTTATCATCGATACTTTTTTGCATATCTTTCATTCATTATTCGTTATCTCTCCGCATCACCGGCTATATCTCTCGTTTCCCTGATCCCTGACCAGTCTGAAGAAGGGTCTCGACCTGAAACGTCGCCTATCTCCTTCGCTCCTTAGATGCTGCTGCACCCGCTGAGTTTCTCCAGCCTTTTGTGTAACCCTCGATTCTCCAGCATCTGCAGTTCCTTCTTTAACTCTCTATGTCTCCCTCTCCCCTGACTCTCGAGCTGAAGAAGTTGTATGGGGCTCTCGTGAGACCATATCTGGAGTATTGTGTACAGTTTTGGTCTCCTAATTTGAGGAAGGACATCCTTGTGATTGAGGCAGTGCAGTGTAGGTTCACGAGATTGATCCCTGGGATGGCGGGACTGTTATATGAGGAAAGATTGAAAAGACTAGGCTTGTATTCACTGGAGTTTAGAAGGATGAGGGGGATCTTATGAACCATATAAAATTATAAAAGGACTGGACAAGCTAGATGCAGGAAAAATGTTCCCAATGTGGGGCGAGTCCAGAACCAGGGGCCACAGTCTTAGAATAAAGGGGAGGTCATTTAAGACTGAGGTGAGAAAAAGCTTTTTCACCCAGAGAGTTGTGAATTTCTGGAATTTCCTGCCACAGAGGGCAGTGGAGGCCAAGTCACTGGATGGATTTAAGAGAGAGTTAGATAGAGCTCTAGGGGCTCGTGGAGTCAAGGGATATGGGGAGAAGGCAGGCACGGGTTATCGATAGGGGACGATCAGCCATGATCACAATGAATGGTGGCGTTGGCTCAAAGGGCCGAATGGCCTCCTCCTGCACCTATTTTCTATGTTTCTGTGTAGGATCTCGACCCGAGACATCATCCATTCCTCCTCCTCTCCAGAGATGGTGCCTGTACCGCTGAGTTGCTCCAGCATTTTGTGTCCATCTTTGTTCAAGCAACGCTTTGTGTTTTGTTTTCATTGAGAGCAGCCAACCTGTGTAAAAGGCCCTTGTGGATAACGCACTAAAGTGGAACAGATCTGGCTGTATGGGGCTGAGTCAAATATTCTACTCTCTCAGCTGCTGTGTTCCACTCCACTGTCCCTGGCCTTTAGCGACTTAGTAGTGAGGTATCTTGCAATGCAGAATGCAGAACACACTGAATGCAATATGCATCCTCTGCAAACAGGAATCAAGACCTGGCAATTTCAATCTATCGAGCCCATTCTATGGTTGGCACTTGAGGGGTAATGAGGTATGGCACATATAGCTGGGAGGAACTGCTGCATTTCTTTACTATTTAGTGAAACAGCAACAATATCAATTTCGGATATTCTCTCTTATCCTGCTTCACGACACACAGAGATCGAGCAGGTGAAAATCCTTTCGGGAGGGGACGGGGAGGGATGTCTTTAGTCAGAGGGTGGTGAATCTGTGGAATTCCTTGCCACGGAAGGACGCGGAGGCTGTCAATGGATATTTTAAAGGCAGAGATGTATATATTCTTGATTAGTACGGGTGTCAGGGGTCAGGGGGAGAAGGCAGGAGAATGTGGTTGGGAAGGAGAGATAGATCAGCCACGATTGAATGGCGGAATAGACCTGATGGGCCGAATGGCCTGATTCTGCTGCTATCACTTATGGCTTTATGTACACATCCTGAATTCACTGTGTAGGAAGAAACTGTAGATGCTGGTGTACACCGAAGATGGACATAAAATGCTGGAGTAACTCAGCGGGACAGCAGCATAACTGGGGAGAAGGAATGGGTGAGGTTTCGGGTCGAGACCCTTCTTCAGACTCCGTAGAGCTGGAGAGATCGCAGAGGGGGAGCAGCAAGAGCGGGCGTTGCAGAACTCGTGTAGGAGAGAGGAGGAGAACCTCTTCAAAGTAGGCACACCTTGAGGTGATTTTGCAGTGGAGTAGACAAAATATGTGGGATGAACTGCAGATGCTGGTTGATCGCTAAAAAAGACAAAAAACGCTGGAGTAACTCAGCGGCTCAGGCAGCATCTCTGGAGAAAGGGATTAGGAAAGGAATGGAAATGGAAGGCATTAAAGCCCTCCTTCTCTTCCTCAACTGCAGAACCCGCCAATTTCTACGCTCAATGTTGGTTGGCTAAGTCCATGCTCATGTCAGTGAGAAGCTGGAAGATCAACTGCCAATGACGTATTGTAAGTCGCAACCAAAGTGGTCCAGAGACCTCAGAGATAGAACATTACCCATTAGAAATCTTTCCTAAAACTGAGAACAGCTGGTAGAGCAGCTGCCTCACCGCGCCTGAGATACACGTTCGATCCTTTTGCGTGTTCTCCCTGTGACCGCGTGGGTTTCCTCCAGGCGCTCCGGTTTTCTCACATTCCAAAGGCGTGCGGGAATCTACACTAGTCCCACCTGACCGTGGTTGACCCATAAACTTCTAAACCTATCTGATTTTTGGATCAATCAATCTTCCAGGTGTACAACTAAAGATATATCTCTTTAATATCTGCCAATGCCTAAAATTCCACTATACTTACTAAAGAGCTACATCCTATTCCATATGGAGACTAGGACTTGATTTACATATCATTTTGCTTGATCAATGTGCGATGAGGGAGTGCCTTCCGCAAAGACCGCTCCCTCCGCAACTCCCTTGTCAATTCTTCCCTTCCCTCCCGCTCTACCCCTTCCCCGGGCACTTTCCCTTGCAACCGCAAGAAATGCAACACTTGTCCATTCACCTCCCCCCTCCACTCCTTTCAGAGACCCAAGCAGTCCTTCCAGGTCCGACAGAGGTTCACCTGCACCTCCTCCAACCTCATCTACTGCATCCGCTGCTCCAGATGCCAGATGATCTATATCGGTGAGACCAAGCGGAGGCTTGGCGATCGTTTCGCCGAACACCTCCGCTCGGTCCGCATTAACCAACCCGACCTCCCGGTGGCTCAGCACTTCAACTCCCCCTCCCATTCCGTATCCGACCTCTCGGTCCTGTGCCTCCTCCATGGCCAGAGTGAGCAACACCGCAAGTTGGAGGAACAGCACCTCATATTCTGCTTGGGGAGTCTGCATCCTCTGGGCTTGAACATTGAATTTTCTCAATTCTGTTAACCCTTGCTGTCTCCTCCCCTTCCCACCTCTCCCTCAGCCCTCGGGCCCTGGCATTCCCTCTATCTCTATCTCCCTCCCCCACCCTAGTCGCACTAGCTTCTCATTTTCACACCACAAACAGCTTACAATGGCTTGTTCCCTTTATCATCGATGCTTTTTTGCATATCTTTCAGTCATTGTTCTTTATCTCTCCACATCACTGTCTATATCTCTCGTTTCCCTGATCCCTGACCAGTCTGAAGAAGGGTCTCGACCCGAAACGTCACCTATCTCCTTCGCTCCTTAGATGCTGCTGCACCCGCTAAGTTTCTCCAGCTTTTTGTGTGAACCTAATGTCATGTTTAGTTTAGAGATATAGCACGGAAACAGGCCCTTCAGCACACTGAGTCCGCACCGACCAGCGATCCCTGACACTATCCTACACACACTAAGGACAGTTTTCTTTAACTTTATACCAAGATAATTATCCTACAAACCTGTGCATCTTTGGAGTGTGGGAGGAAACTGAAGATCTCGGAGAAATCCCACGCAGGTCACGGGGAGAATGTACAGACTCCGTACCGACAGCGCCCGTAGTCAGGATCAAACCTGGGCTTCAGGCGCTGTGAGGCAGCAACTCTACCGCTGCGCCACCGTGCCTCCTTGTGTCTTGTGTACCAAGACATATTTTTGTTTCTAGTGCCAAAGCTCCTCACAATGGTGAAGAAAAGCAAAAACTTAAAGCCCTGTCCCACGGTACGAATTCATTCCAAGAGTTCTCCCGAGTTTGCCCTGATTCGAACGCCGGGATTTACGGTAATGGCCGCTCGTCGGTACTCGGGGCTCTCGTGGACATTTTTTAACATGTTGAAAAATCTTCACGAGTCTTCCCGTGCTTACCTGCCGTTAGCGAGTCTTCCCGAGTACCTGCCGTTAGCATTACGAGCCGGTAAGTGACGTCCCCGAGCTCCGACGTACCCGCTACGTTCATTCTCCGTGCTTACCACGAGTTTGATTTATTTTAAACTCGGGAGAGCTCTTGGAATGAACTCGTACCGTGGGACAGGGCTATTAATTGCAAAATATTGGTTTTGGATAAAATGCAGATAAATGCATGTAGGACAAATGTCAAATAATTTCCAAAACTCTGCTCAAGTTTTATCCGACGTGGACATTGAAGGTATGAACTCGAGAAAGGTGAGGTAAATCTCATGTGAGATAAATCTACCCATATCATACAATTTGTCAAAAGAACACATTTGGGAGTTTAGTTTAAAGATACAGCATGGAAAAAGACCCTTCGGCACACCAAGTCCTCACCAGCTATCGATCACCCATTCATACTAATTCTATGTTATCCTGCTTTCGCATTTACTCCCTACAAACTGGGTAGGAAGGAACTGCAGATGCTGATTTACACCGAAGATAGTAACTCAGCGGGACAGGCAACATCTCAGGATAAAAGGAATGGGTGACGTTTCGGGTTGAGGTAAAAAGGGTCTTGACCCGAAACGTCACCCATTCCTTCTATCCAGAGATGCTGCCTGTCCCGTTGCGTTACTCCAGCAGTTTGTGTCAATCTTCCCTACAAACTGGGGTCAAATAACCTACAAATACGCATGTTTTTGGGAAGTGGGAGGAAATGGGAGCACCCGGAGGAAACCCATGTGGTCACAGGGTGGCATCCAAGGAAGGCGATGGCTGGAGGCCCTGCAGCAGCCTGGGGCTCGCCTGGATCGGGCACCGCTCAGAAGAACTAGAGTGCGGGCTGACTTGAAAATGGTGCCAAAACATGGCGCCTCTTGCATGTGGGCTCAGTAGCCTTCTTCTGTACACTTGCTGTACTTATTGGATTCTATATAAGGAAATAATTTAACTGTGTGTTTGCACATATGACAACAAAGGCACCGTTGAACCATTGAGTGTAAGGTTGCCAACTGTCCTGTACTACTCGGGGACTGTCGGGTCGGAGTGCCGCGTCCGGCCCTTCTCACCCATCCCGGCGTAGTGCAGCAGGAGCAGCGCTTCGCCCCGTGGCCCCGTCCGTCGGCAACCCGGCCAGCTGTCCGACCTTCGGACCTTCGCTTACCGCCGGCACCACCACCCCTCCTTCCCACGGCCGCTCATCGGTTCATGAGTGGGATCGGGTGCCGGACTTTGCTCGCGACGTCGTGCGGCCCGGGCCAAAACTCCTCAGCTGGCCCGCCGGCTGGGCTTTGTGTGCAGTCCAGCACCCGGGCCAACTCATCATTCCACCCAGCCACGGCCGAGTCGGTCAACGATTTGCCGTCGGGATTTTGTCCCGCACTTTGACCTTTTGCCCCTTATTTGGGAGTGAGAAAGTTGGGAGCCCAAATTGAGGGTGAATGTGCAAATTCAATGCAGACAGCACCCAAGGTTAAAATCAAACCAAGGGCTCTGGCGTTGTGAGGCAGCAGCTCTGCCAGCTGTGCCAATGTTGCTTAGTGACATCATAGCTGGCAAGAGGAGATCCTGAAGTCAAACTCAAACGCTGGTACCACCATCCATGGTTATCTTGCCCACCACATGTTGGACTCACAGCTTTTAGTTTCAGTTTTAGAGATACAGCACGGAAGCAGGCCCTTCGGCCCACCGAGTCCGCACCGCCAGCTGAGGAGTTTTGGCCCGGGCCGCGCGACGTCGCGAGCAAAGTCCGGCACCCGATCCCCGCACATTAACACAAGCCTACACACAATAGAGACAATTTAAATTTGTACCAAGTATGCAAACCCAAGGCAATTAACCTACAAACCTGCACGTCTTTGGAGCGTGGGTGGAAACCGAAGATCTCGGAGAAGACTCACGCGGTCACTGGAAGAACGTAAAACTCCGTACAGACAGTACCCGTAGTCGGGATCGAACCCGGGTCCCTGGCGCTGTAAGTTCTGTAAGGCAGCAACTCTACCGCTGCACTACCGTGCCACCCACAGTTAAAGCTGAGAGATTACATATAAAGGTGGAGTCTGAGACGACTGTTCACGTATTGACTTGAACCTAAGCATTTTCAAAAGAGGAGGCTTAGAAAGGTAGAAAAACAAAGACCCATCCAAAGCCCATCTTCATTTCTTATCTCTTCTTGAAAATCATAATTTACAACCCCAAGCACCAGACGACATCGGTTTAGGGTGAGAAGGAAACAATTGAATAGGAATCTGAGGGGCAACTTTTTCCCATAGTGAGTGGTGGATACATGGGACGAGCTGCCAGAGGAGGTAGCTGTGGCAAGTACCATAGCAACATTAAAAAGATATCTGGACAGGTACATGGATAGGAAAGTTGTGTTTAGTTCCGAGATACAGCATGGGAACACACCCGACTGCTTCCGCCCTGACCAGCGATCCCACACATTAACACTATCCTAGGGATCATGGACACTAGGGACAGATTATAATTCTACCAAAGCTGTACGTCTTTGGAGTTCGGGAAGTAGCGGGAAACCCTGGAGAAAACCCAACGCCGGTCACGGGGAGAACGTACCAAGTCCACGCATACAGCACCCACAGTCAGGATGGAACCCGGGTCTCTGGCGCTGTACGGCAGCAACTCTACCGCTGCGCCACCGTGCCGCCCGCTTCCTGACAGGAAATGTTTGGAGGGACAAATGTGGGAAGGCGGGACTAGTCTAGACGGGGCATCTTGGTCGACATGGGCAATTGGGCCGAAAGGGCCTGTTTCCACGATGTACCACTCTACAATACTCTGCGATTGTCTACAATCATTACTGCTCATCATCGCACCACCACCCAACACTCGTGCTTTCAAAAAATGCATGAAAGAGCTCTTGCTGTAACTCATCGCAATCCCAGGACTGCCTGGAAAAGGGACGAGGTGCTGGGCTGAAGGATCGGTTTTTGACGCAACCAGTTGGGCCAGACACGGCACTCAACGGAAGGATTCAATTGCATCTCCGCTGCCAAATGGAAAACAGAAGAGGCTTCTTCTACTGAGACAGAGAATCGGTCTTATCCTTTGAGCCATTTCCTTTTTTTTTGTCTCTTCAATTGGTTCTCCTCAAAGAGAGAAAGAAAATCTTAATTTGTGAATTAATGGCTTTTCTCTGCGGAATTGCAAATTCTGTTTTAAATGTCACATTTCACACACACAGCAGAGAGCCTCTCTGCTCTGGGAACAATCACAGGGCTCCTTTCCAATAGCTACTGAGTGTAACATGCTACTTTTAATTTACAATAACACATGACAAAGGCAGAAATAATGGGCCTTATGACACCTCTGTCCCCGAAGCTTCCTTCCAAGACACGGTGTACTTAATAGACGTCACACTACATTATCTCATTGTCCTTTCGTTGGACCTTTTACAGAGCGCCCCTCACATCCTCTGCAATTGGTGAGCGGCCATTTCCACATTAGCCCCGGAATTAATGACTCCAATTTGGTCCTCAACTCAACTCATCAGTTCTTACCACGGCACTCTGTGTAACGTCAAAAAAAAAGAGCTTTTGTTTTTTTTTTTTTTAGTTGGTACGTGGCAGGAGTTATATCAACCCAAGGTGATTGAATATGCAATTTACTTTCACCTTGCTGTCAGAAGCCCGGGAGAAGCCAGCGCGGAGGTTGCCTCTGTGCTGGCTGTCAGCACTCAGCGAGCTGCCAGACTACCACCTCCCTCCATTCTTCTTGCAAATTACATTTTCAAATTGGTTTCTGTTTTACAAACAAAGGTAATAGGAACAAATAAAACATTCCAATATATACAGGGGGGCTGTCAGTCTCCACCGCGTCAATTACTGGCGCGCAACTCAGCGCCTTTATCTGCGAAAATTTTAACGCCCCTCCGCTTTAGTTTGCAAGTCCGAGCCGGCCGCCTGCCCCTTTTCCGGGGTTACGTCCGCGCCCGGGTGGTACTAGAAAGGGACTACGCGCGGTCCACGGGCACCCTGGGGCCGCTGGGCACCGTGGGGGGTGGAATGCATCCTCAATAAGGATGGGGAAATAATAATTTAATATTCATAATTTAAGAATATTCGTTTTACTTTGCATCATGGCGGTGGGTTTGTTTGTATTCGTTTGTATTGTACATATCATTTTTGTAGATAATTGATTAAAATAATTTTTGGTTAAAAAAAAGATGTCTCTGTCGGAACCGGCTGCCTGCCCCTTCTCCCGGAAGTTACATCCGTGTCCGGGTCTCTCTTGGGAAGGAACGTGCGGTGCCCACGGGCACCACGGAGGGGATTTCCGGGACCGCCTGGCACCGTGGGGGGGTTTACTGCATCTCAGACCAGGATTGTCAAGAGTCAAGAGAGCCAAGAGTGTTTTATTGTCATATGTCCCAGATAGAACAATTAAATTCTTACTTGCAGCAGCACAACAGAATATGTAAACATAGTACTCTGTAAACAATATAATAAACGAGAGAAAAAAGTTCAGTGTGTGTGTACACATACATATACACACATATACACACATGCATACACATATACATATATACCAAGCACCAAGGCAAATTCCTTGTATGCGAATACTTGGCCAATAAACTTACTTACTTATGTGCGTGTGTGTGTGCGCATGTGTGTGTGTGCGTAAATATATATGTGTGTATATGTATGTACACACATGCTTAACTTTTTTTTCTTGTTTAATATATCATTTGCATACATATGTATATATACATACACACACGCACACACACACGCGCGCGTACACATAAAAAACAAGCAAATAATAATAGTGCAAAAAGACAAATCCCATGCCCGCAAGTCAATGTAGATCTGTGCTTATTTGGAGGTTGTAGTGTTTAATAGCTGTAGGGAACAAGCTATAATATAGTCACTTAATATTTAGTATTAAGAATATTTGCTGACTTTGTATTGTGGTGGTGTTGTTTGTTCTGTAAATATTATTATTGTAAATAATTGAATAAATTTATTTTCGTAGAGAAAAAATAAGTGAGGCAATTGGCTCCACTTGCAAAATGTTCCTCACTCCAATAAATCATGCGATGGAAGATTCGCCGGGTAATTGCGATGTATTGATCTCGTGAATGCTCAAATCCCTCCATGGTTTGAGTTCACCCCATCTCCGCCAGGCCATCTTAGTCCACAACCCTCTGACGTATAGGCACCTGCCCACTCTGCTGCCGTGTTCTGGTTTCCATCAACCCACCAAGCCCAATGCTCAAGTAGTCATCAGTTCATTAGTTCATATGTTATAGGAGCAGAATGAGGCCATCAAGTCAACTCCGCCATTCAATCATGGCTGATCTCTCTCCCTCTCAACCCCATTCTCCTGCCTTCTCCCCATAACCCCTGACACACGTACTAATCAAGAATCTGTCATTCTGTGCCTTAAAAATATCATTAGTGTCTGGCCTCCACAGCCATCTGTGGCAACAAATTCCACAGATTCACCACCCAGACTAAAGAAATTCCTCCTCATCTTTCCAAAGGCCCGTCCTTTTATTCAGAGGCTGTGGCCTCTGAACCTGAACTCTCCCACTAGTGGAAACATCCTCTCCACATCCACTCTATCCAGGCCTTTCACTATTCAGGAAGTTCCAATGAGGTTCCCCCTCGTCCTTCTGTACTCCAGCAAGTACAGGCCCAGTGCCATCAAACGCTCTTCATGGGATCAATCTCGTAGTCTTGGAACATCTTGAGACTCAACTCCTTAAGTCATCCATTAAAACCCAGTGTTAGGTGATTCAACCCAGCATCTCAGCTTGAGATAATACCAAATGCTAAGCTAGATACAGGTCTGCGAAATTCCGCACAAAACAGCAAGATTTGTTTGTTGAATATGTCTTAAATCACATTCAGAAAACCATAGTCACAATGCCACTGTTGCTGGTTTTAACCTGCCTTTGGAAAAGCAATGGATGGTCTCACCCCGGTCACTCCCTCTCCTCTCGTCTTTCATCGGGCAAGAGGTACAGAAGTGTGAAAACGCACATCTCCAGCTTCAGGGACATCTCTTCCCAGCTGTTATCAGACAACTGAACCATCCTATCAGCAACTAGAGAGCAGCCCTGAGCTGCCATTTACCTCATTGAAGGCACTTGGACTATCTTTAATCGGACTTTACTGGGCTTTATCTTGCACCAAACCCTATTCCCTTTATCATGTTTCTGCACACTGTGGGTGGCTTAATTGTGATCCATGTCAGGCCCGTACGAAGCTTTTCAAAAAGGGGGGTGGCATGACAGGATTATAAAAATATTATGTGAAGTAACGTGCGCACAGCGCACATCACGAGCGTGAAGCCCCTCACGGCCGGGGTTTTAGATGATCTCTGCTGCCCTCTGAGCCATATTTTGGAGCATTTTTGCACCAAATTAATTACCAATATATCAGAAATAATGTTGGTGGAGTCAAGATTAATAATTGCAGAGCTGCCAAGTTTCACCGATCATTTCCGTATTTTGATGGCTGAAAATCAGTATTTTGTTGGAGAAGTCGGTATTTCTCACTTAAATGCAATGGAACGTACTACACAGAAACTGGATTTTTGAAAATCAGTGTTTCGCATGCAACCTCATGTATTCTCAAATATTATTATGGAATACTGAAAATCAGTACTACTGAATTGTGAAACCATTTTTGAAATGTGAATTTATAATTCTTGATTTTGATTCCATAACATAAAAATATACGTACATTTCTCAATTCATCATATAGTTTACCAAACAGTCAAACATGCTGGAATGATGCTGCATAATCATTCAGGTGCTCCTGGATGTATATTGCCATTCACCCCTACTACTAATGCAAAGGCATTTGTTGGCCTTAGCCTATATGCCATTCCTGGTTCCACGAATATAGCACCTCAGACCAGTTTATCTAGCACGGCAGTCCTCAGTTTGTTAATGCTGACAAAGCATGTGTCGTTCCGCAGCTAGTACACTGATGTAGGTGGCCCTCCTTCTACCTCTTCTTGCAGTGCCATGTTTGGGCTTCCAAAGTGTGAGGGGATTAGCAGACAGATCAGGATTCCTCTCACAGACTCTTGGCAGACCGGCATATATTGCCATTTAGCCATAAATCACATGTCCCAGTTCCATTTTCCGAGAATGTAACTGTGCAAACCCAGTCACCACTTTGCCCAAGTCATGGGCAAAGTCACAGCGAATGAACATTAAGGCGAGTGCAGACAGCCTGTCATTGCTCATGGAAGTCCTGGGTAGTGATGCAGGCGACGGACACGCGTGGCACGGCTGCATATATTGCCATTTAGCCAGAATTCATGTTTTGCAGTTCCATTTTCCAAGAATGTAACTGCGCAAACCTAGTCACGACTTTGTCCAAGTTATGGGCAGTCATAGTGAATGTGGATTAAGGTGACTGCAGACAGGTGATTGAATGGAAGTCCTGGTCTTTGCTTCTTCATTGATGAGAAAACGTGTTTGTTCACGTTGGCTGGATCAAAGTAAGAAGCCGAGCGAGATCGCGCCCACTGCAAGCATGCCGCCCGAGGCGAGCGTCTCTCTGCCGCTCAGGCTCATGACCAAAGGTCCCAGCTACCTCCGCAGTCAAATGGAGGGGGACAGGCGGGGTCAGCAGAGCGCCGTGGTGGGCCTGGCTGCCGGCAAGGCCAAGTACTTGAAGAGCCAGACGGTGAGTGGGTGCAGAGTGGAGCCCAATGGTTTGGGCAGCTCTGCCCCGAGGAAGGCAGCGGCAGCGGCAGCGGGGCCAGCAGCAACACGATGACTTACCACCTCCAGCAGAGCGGGCAGCTGGTGCTCCCGCCTGACATCGTGCGGGACACTATACTTTCCCTTTGGTTCTGGATTCTCCACAATCCCAACAGGTTGAATTCATTCTGCAGTTTCACTCTGTGGTGTTTTCCAATGCCGCCAACTCTTGGTTGAGAAGGCAATCTATAGACAATAGGTGCAGGAGTAGGCCATTCGGCCCTTCAAGCCAGCACCGCCATTCAATGTGATCATGGCTGATCATCCACAATCAGTACCCCGTTCCTGCCTTCTCCCCATATCCCCTGACTCCGCTATTTTTAAGAGCCCTATCTAGCTCTCTCTTGAAAGCATCCAGAGAACCTGCCTCCACCGCCCTCTGAGGCAGAGAATTCCACAGACGGTGCGGAATGGATGGATCGAGCCAGGGAAATCAGTGCTGGTTGGTTGGATAAGGTGATAAAATTGTGAGGGGAGAGCGCGGGGGATTTCAGTGGCGATCAGTACGGGATGGATGGATGGGGGGGGGGGGGGAATCAGTACAGAATGGATGGGAGGGATCAGTGCAGGATGATTGGGGGGAAGTACTGGATGAATGGGGGGTTCAGTACAGGATGGATGGGGTACAGTACAGGATGGATGGGCGGGGATCAGAACAAGATGGATGGGGGGACAGTACAGGATGGGGGGATCAATGCAGGATGGATGGGGGGACAGTACAGAATGAATGGGGCACAGTACAGGATGGGGGGATCAGTACAGGACGAATGGGACAGTACAGGATGGGGGGATCAGTGCAGGATCGATGGGGGCATCAGTACAAGATTAATGGGGAGGTCAATGCAGGATGAATGGGTAGATAATTACAAGATTGGTGGGGGAGATCAGTGCAGGATAAATGGAGGGGAGGGTCAGTGCAGGATGAATTGGGGGACCAGTGCAGGATGGATGGGGGATGGCAGGAAATGTGAGGTGGATAGGGCGATCACTGCTGGATGAATAGATCGGGGGGGGGGGTGGTGTAGATGGGGAGGGGAGCACAGGGGATGTCTGTGAGGACTGAATATAGGCGGGAATGGGGATCAGCGGGTCAGGCAGCATCGCTGGAGAAAAGGAATATGTGACATGAGAAGAGCAGTCCCAGGATAAGGTACGTACAAGAGAGAGGGGGGAAGGGGCAGAGGAGGTGGGGAGGAAGGAAGGTCAGTGCTCATCGCCCCGCTGCCTTGGCCGTTCCTGTCTAAGTGCCGCTGCTAAAGGGGAAGGCGGTTGGGTTCTCTTCGCCACCCCCTCCCCTCCGGAGTGGCACATAGCTGGGAAACACCGCAGCCCCGGGCACGGAGAAGCGGGCACTCCTTTTTTTCCCTAAATCATCCCGCGGGTCGCATTGGACCATTCGCGGGTAGTTCAACACATCCGATATAAAACAAACAGCTTCCCCCTCCCGCAACACAACGCAATATTTCACGGTCCCACTCATCCAAACTAGGCCTGGGGCGTCGAGGCGATGCATTGAAAACGGCGGCGTCTAATCCCGCCCTCTGCGCGCGCGCGGAGAGGCGGAGTCATTTTATGTCGTTACTGCGTCACCAGCTTCCCCCAACTGCGCAGGTCGAAATTGTTTTTCCAAATTATCCCGCGGGATGAACTTTTTTTTCCTTTTCTCGGGATTTGTTTTTATTCTGGAAAAAAGGGGGGTGCGACCGCACCCAACGCACCCCCCCTTCGGACGGCCATGCATGGTGTACCTGATAGTGTACGTGATAATAAACTACACTACTAGCTTTGGCTGTGGGAAATTGTCACACAAATGAGATTGAGTTTTAATGAAGAGAAAACCAAGCAGATTGATGAGGGCAGGGCAAGAGAAGTTGTCTACGTGGACTTTGACAAGGCTTTCATGGTAGGCTGGTCCAAAATGTTATAAACCAACCTCCCTTCCATTGACTCCATTTATACCTCACGTTGCCTCAGCAAGGCCAGCAACATAATCTAGGACGAGTCGCACCCTGGCCACTCCCTCTTCTCCCCACTTCCATCGGGTAAAAGGTATAGAAGTGTGAAAACGCACACCTCCTGATTCAGGGACAGTTTCTTCCCAGCTGTTATCAGGCAACTGAACCATCGTACCACAACTAGAGAGCAGTCCTGAATGGCTATCTACCTCATTGGTGACACTCGGACTATCTTTGATCGGATTTTACTGGCTTAATCTTGAATTATTCCCTTATCATGTATCTGTACACTGTGAATGGCTCGATTGTGATCATGTTTTGTCTTTCCGATGACTGGTTAGCACGCAACAAAAGCTTTTCACTGTATCTTGGTCCGTGTGACAATAAACTAAACCTAAACTGACATCACATGAGCTCAAGGATGAACTAGCCAACTCATCCTGAAACGTCACCCATTCCTTCTCTCAGAGATGCTGCCTGACCCGCTGAGTTACTCCAGCATTTTGTGTCTAACTGGATACAAAGTTGGTTCGAAGGTTCTGTATGATTGAGTTGATGGAGATAGCGGGATGTGTTTTCCAGACTGAAAGCGTGTAACAAGTGGTGTGCCACAGGGATCGGTGCTGGATCCACTGTTGTTCGAGTCTGAAAAAGGGTCCTGGCCTGAAATGTTGCCTATGCATATCCTCCAGAGATGCTGCCTGACCTGCTGAGTTACTCCAGCACTTTGTGTTACTTTATCTAAACTCGAATTTACAGTGCCTTGTGTATCCACCTTTCTTTATTACTTATATGAACAATTTGGATGGAAATGAAGGTGGCATTGGTAGTACGTTTGCGGACGACATTAAGATTGGTGGAATAAGGGCAGTGATGTGAGGTCTCAGTCTGAAGAAAGGTCCCAGTCTGATGAAGGGTCCCCAACCCAAATTCATGTTCTCCAGAGATGCTGCCTGGCCTGCTGAGTTACTCCAGCATTTGTGTCCTCTTTCATAAACCAACAGAGAGTCATAGAGTCATAGAGTGATACAGTGTGGAAACAGGCCCTTCGGCTCAACTTGCCTCATCTGCAGTTCCCTGTTTCTACAGTGAAGTATGTTACCTACAATTGTAACAGGATCAACTGGGCTAATGGGCCAGGAATGGCAAGAAGAGTTTCATTCAGATAAATGCGAGGCGTTGCATTTCTATTAGGACAACCAGGCCTTCATAACAAGAGGATTTCAGTACAGGAGTAAAGAGGTTCTTCTGCAGTTGTATAGGGCTCTGGTAAGACCACATCTGGAGCATTGTCTACAGTTTGGGTCTCCTAATTTGTGGAAGGACATCCTTGTGATTGAGGCAGTGCTGTGATACAAGAAACGTACTGAGAATATTATTAAACACTTCAAAACATCACAATTTGGCGATTTTGATTTTCCCAGCTCACTCAGAAATGGGTAGCACATTGAACGAGATTGATCCCTGGGATGGCGGGACTGTCATATGAGGAAAGATTGAAAAGACTAGGCTTGTATTCACTGGAGTTTAGAAGGATGAGGGGGATCTTATAGAAACATATAAAATTATAAAAGGACTGGACAAGCTAGATGTGGAATTCCCTGCCACAGAGGGCAGTGGAGGCCAAATCACTGGATGGATTTAAGAGAGAGTTGGATAGAGCTCAAGGGCTAGTGGAATCAAGGGATATGGGGAGAAGGCAGGCACGGGTTATTGATTGGGGACGATCAGCCATGATGACAATGAATGGCGGTGCTGGCTCGAAGGGCTGAAGGGCCTCCTCCTGCACCTATTTTCTATGTTTCTAAATGCTAGGATCCTGGGTTGTGTGGTAAAACAGAGAGGCATAGGAGTGCCGGTACATAGTTCCACGAAAGTAGCCAAACAGGTAGACAGGGTGGTGAAGAATGTGTTTGGGCACATTATCCTTTATCGCAGAGTACAGGAGTTTGAAAGTCATGTTAGTCTGAGTTTAATTTATTGTCACGTGTACCGAGGTACAGTGAAAAGTTTTTGTTGCGTGCTAACTAGTCAGCGGAAAGACAATGCAATTACAATCAACTCATCAGTAGTGTATGGGAAGAATGGAAATAACGTTTAGTGCAGGATAAAGCCAGCAACGTCCGATTAAAGATAGTCCGAGGGTCTCCATTGCGGTAGATAGTAGCTCAGGACTGCTCTCTAGTTGTAGCAGGATGGTTCAGTTGCCTGATAACAACTGGGAAGAAACTGTCCCTGAATCTGGAGATGTGCGTTTTCAAACTTCTATACCGTTTGCCCGATGGGAGAGGGGAGAAGAGGGAGTGGTCAGGGTGCAACTCTTCCTTGATGTCACAGCTGTACAAAGAGTTGACAAAGTCACATTTGGAACACAGAGTACAGTTCTGCTTGCCCTGCTATCGGAAGGATGTCATTAAAATGGAATGATTGCAAAAACGATTTACAGGAATGTTACTGGGACTGGATAGTTTGCATTAAAAGGAGAGATTGTACAGGTGTAACTTATTCCGTTGAAGTGTTGGAGGCTAAGAACTGATTTCATCGAGATATATAAAATCAAGAGGATCATAGATGAGGTGAATAGCCACAGTGTTTTCGAATGTGCTGCCAGAGCAAGTGGTGAAGACAGGTAAAATTACAAGATATTTGGAGAGGTACATGGTAGGGCAAATTGGTAGGGATATGGGCCAGGCATGAACAACAGGGACTAGCAGAATGGACAACTAGGTGCGCATGCATGAATTGGGCCGAAGGGTCTGTTTCTGTATTGTGACTCTATAGCAATATCACAGGAGGTATATTGATTTTAGTTTAGTTTAGCTCAGAGATACAGCGCGGAAACAGATCCCTCGGTCCTTCGGCCCACCGTGTCCGCACTGAGCAGCGATCCCCGCACATTAACACTATCCTACCAGGGACAATTTACATTTATACCAAGCCAATTAACCTACAAACCTGCAAGTCTTTGGAATGGGGGAAAAATCCGAAGATCTCGGAGAAAACTCGCGCAGGTCACGGGAAGAATGTACAAACTCCATACAGACAGCACCTGGGGTCAGGATTGAACCCGGGTCTCTGGCGCTGTGAGGCAGCAACTCTACCGCTGCACAATCATGCGTTCAAAACATGATGCTCTTTCTTCAAAGTCCGAATGTACAAACAACATTACCAAAATGTCAGATCCAACAGAAGGTGTTGAATTAGGACGTGTTCTAGTCACTGAAGATTTTCAATTCTGTGGTTTGTTTTTCAGTCAATCTCCTGTAGCATCCCTAATGTACAGCCTGGGGAAATGCTGTCCATTGATTATTCGGATGTAACCATAATAAATAAATGTTGGTGGGACCAGATAGTACTTCTACAAAGAGGTGCAAGGAACTGCAGATGCTGGAATCTAGAGCAAAATGCAAAGTGCTGGAGTAACTCAGCAGGTTAGGCAGCATCTCTGGAGAGACATGGACAGGTGACAATAGACAATAGACAATAGACGATAGGTGCAGGAGTAGGCCATTTGGCCCTTCGAGCCAGCACCGCCATTCAATGTGATCATGGCTGATCATCCCCAATCAGGACCCCGTTCCTGCCTTCTCCCCATATCCCCTGACTCCGCTATTTTTAAGAGCCCTATCTAGCTCTCCCTTGAAAGCATCCAGAGAACTGGCCTCCACCGTCCTCTGAGGCAGAGAATTCCACAGACCTCGACATTTCAGGTCTGGACCCTTCTTCAGATTGGAAAGGTCAGTACCTTTCTACAGATTGATGAAGGGTCCTGACCCAAAACATCACCTGAGTATTCCCTCCACTTCTTCTTCTTTCGTGTTCTTATGCTATATAGTGGCTCCCCACTGCTGTACACGTCGTTGAGCTATTGGAGTGTTAAGTGCAAGGTGTGCAGTAGTACATGGATGATCCAGCAATGGGCATTGCAGTAGGTGTTGCATTGTCTGGGTCTGTGTGCCACAGATACAGGTTGTTGCACCCTCGATGTAGCCCCATTTGTGCATTGTCGCCCATGACCGCCCGACCCCCGGTTCGCAATCGATTGAGATATCTCCAGTTCAGCCAGTGTTCATCAGCACCTGGTGGTAAGTGCACTGCTGCTGGTATGCACTATCGTGGTGGAAATAGGCACAGTGGCTCTACAGATGCTCCCCGACCCGTGGAGTTACTTCAGCGTTTTGCGCTTTCACTCATTCATAAGTTCTAGGAGCAGAATTAGGCCATTTGGCCCATCAAGTCTACTCCGCCATTCAATCATGGCTGTTTTATCTTTTCCTCTCAAACCCATTTCTCTGCCTTCTCCCCATAACCCCTGATGCCCGTACTAACGAAGAATCTGTCCATCTCCGCCTTAAAAATATCCATTGACTTGGCCTCCACTGCCTGCGGCAAATATTTCCACAGATTCACCACCCTCTGATTAAAAAATATCCTCCTCATCTTCTTCCTAAAGGAACGTCCTGTTATTCTAAGGCTGTGGCCTCTGGTCCTAGACTCTCCCACGAGTGGAAACATCGTGTCCACATTCACTCTTTCCAAGCCATGCTCCAGGTTTTGCTCAAGCTGTAAAAATTCAGTCTATCTGGTCAACCACTTTAGACTTACATCGCGGAAACATGCCCTTCGGCCCACTCAGTCCACGCCGACCAGCGATCACCCCGTACACTCACACTACCCTACGCTTTGTGTCCTTCTTTGCAGTTCCTTTTTTCTCTATCTTCTCTCTCAGTTGGAAGTTTACGGCCACCGTAAGTATCAAAGGACAACCTGAACAATGCACATTTGCTTCCCAGCTGTTATCAGGCAACTGAACCATCCTATCACCAACTAGAGAGCGGTCCTGAGCTATCATCTACCACTTTGGGGACCCTTGGACTATCTTTAATCAAACCTTTCTGGATTTTATCCTGCACTAAACGTTATTCCCCTTATCCTGTATCTGTGCACTGTGGATATGTCGATTGTAATCATGTATAGTCTTTCCGCTGACTGGATAGCACGCAACAAAAGAAAGCCTTTCACTGTACCTCGATACATGAGATAATAAACTAAGTTAAACTAAACTACACTAAACTAAACTACATATAGACATCTCAATATGAGATAATGCATTTTTAACCATATGGTAGCTACTCAATAGTTGGTAGATTTGACATTTCAGCAATTGAATAATGTGGCAGGCTAAATCGTCTCGATTTTTTAGGAAAAGTGATTGCAAGATTTCCTGTTGTTTTATTCATTGATTTTGTTTACTCTTTGTAGTTATTGATTTGAGATTTGTTCAGCATGAAATTTGATGGAATCTAAAATGCAGCAAAAATAAAACATTCGGCAAATGAACAGGGTCCCCGACCCGAAACGTCACCTATCCATTTCCTCTGGGGAGAGACGCAAAATGCTGGAGTATCTCGGCGGGTCAGGCGGCATCTCCGGGGAAAGGAATGGGTGACGTTTCGGGTCGAGACCCTTCATCAGACTGAGAGTCGGGGAGAGGGAAACTAAAGGCTTGAGAAGGTACAGAACAAACCACAGCCTCCATCGGTGGCTCAGGAACGGTGGAGCCCACAATGGTCCATTGTTGTCTGGGGACGAGGTGATAACAAAGGGATATGAACGGTGGAATTAGCAAGAGGACTGGGGGGGGGGGGGGGGTGAGTACGTGAGAATAAGAGAGGGGATAAAATGGGAAGAAATTAAATAAATCAATCATTCCGCTAAGTTGTGAGCCGCCCAAGCGAAATATGAGGTGCTGTTCGTCCAATTTGTGTGTGGCCTCACTCTGACAGTGGAGGAGGCCAAGGACAGAAAGGTCAGTGTGGGAATGGGAGAGGGGAGTTAAAATGGTTGGCATCTTCTCCAGAGATGCCGCTCGACCCACTGTTACTCCAGCATTTTGTGTCTATCTTTGGTATAAAGATAGCATCTGCAGTTCATAGAAACATAGAAAGTAGGTGCAGGAGGAGGCCATTTGGCCCTTCGAGCCGGCACCGCCATTTATTGTGATCATGGCTGATCGTCCCCTATCAATAACCCGTGCCTGCCTTCTCCCCATATTCCTTGACTCCACTAGCCCCTAGAGCTCTATCTAACTCTCTCTTAATTTCATCCAGTGACTTGGCCTCCACTGCCCTCTGTGGCAGGGAATTCCATAAATTCACAACTCTCTGGGTGAAAAAGTTTTTTCTCACCTCAGACTTAAATGACCTCCACTCTATTCTAAGACTGTGGCCCCTGGTTCTGGACTTGTCCAACATTTTTCCTGCATCTAGCTTGTCCAGTCCTTTTATAATTTGATATGTTTCTATAAGATCCCCCTCATCCTTCTAAACTCCAGTGAATACAAGCCTAGTCTTTTCAATCTTTCCTCATATGACAGTCCCGCCATCCCAGGGATCAATCTCGTGCAATGTGCTGCCCATTTCTGAGTGAGCTGGGAAATTCAAAATCGCCAAATTGTGATGTTTTGAAGTGTTTAATAATATTCTCAGTACGTTTCTTGTAAGTTCCCCACAAACAGTTGATGAATAGAAATCTTTTCTTACACACAAGGTGTTGATGAAGACAATTTGGAACTCCCCCTACAACACCACCTACTGGATAAACCCTGTAGCTATATTGCACCAGGCAGGTATTTGTGAACACAATTTCCATTCTCAATTTAGTTTAGTGCCGGAAGGAACTGCAGATGCTGGTTTAAACCAAAGATAGACACGGGTGACATTTCGGGTCGAAACCCTTCTTCAGACCCATCTTGTAATTGCTATCTGTTGATGGTTTAGTTCAGATAGACACAGAGTGCTGGAGTAACTCAGCGGCTCAGGCAGCATCTCTGGAGAGAAGGAAGGGGTGGCGTTTTGGGTTGAGACCCTTCTTCAGACGTATTTAGAGATACAGCAAGGAAACAGGCCCTTCGGCCCACCTAGTCCACACCGACCAGTGATCCCAGCACATTAACACTACCCTACACACACTCGGGAAATGTTTGCATTTACATCAAGGCAATTAACCTACAAGCCTGTACGTCTTTGGAGTGTGGGAGGAAACCGAAGATCTCGGAGAAAACCCACACAGGTCACGGGGAGAGCGTACAAACTCCGTACAGCGAAGCACCTGTAGTCAGCATCGAACCGGGGTCTCTGGTGCTGTAAGGTTGTAGCTCTGTCTGTGACGCCACCGTGCTGCCACTTTGTACGTGTACCTTAAATGTCAAATTCTACCATTTAACATTTGTTTAGGCTTCCTTTTTATTCCTATCTGTTTTGGTGATATTTTATTCAAAGTTTTGTCATAGATTCATAGAGTTATACAGCGTGGAACGTCTGGCCCAACCTGTCCACACCGGCCAACATGTCCAAGCTACACTAGTCACACCAGCCTGCATTTGGCCTACATTGCTCTAAACATGTCCTATCCATGGAATATCAGACTATCCAGTCTGAAGTAGAGTCTCGAGCCAAAACATCACTCATTCCTTCTCTCCAGTGATGCTGCCTGTCCTGCTGAGTTACTCCAGCTTTTTGTGTCTGTCTTTTAAACCAGCATCTGCTGTTCCTTCCTACACGTGTCCTCTCCATGTGTGCCTTCCCAACTAGTGCTTAAACGTTACAAAGTTTTTGTTTATTTTCTTTGTGACTTGAGGTAGTTCTCTTGAACTTTTTATGCATTCTAGAGTTAAAAGCACAAACTCCCAGCACGCCAAAGTAATTTACTTCTTTTGAAACCTATCACCAATTGCACAGGCTTCCTATAGCTATCACCAATGCACAGAAGAAATCTACTCAATCTTGCCTTCAGCTTCTAAGATAGAAATCTCCTCTGTGAAGGTTAAGATGTAAAGACTAAAATGTTCATCTCCGGAGGTTGGTTGTGAGAAGCATCTCCATTATGTTTAGGCAGGAGAATTGTAGTTTCGTTCATTGCAGAAAAGACTAAATAAGCTCTGAACTACATGGACTTTAGTTAACTTTAGTTTAGAGATACAGCGCGGAAACAGGCCCTTACGGCCCACCGAGTCCGCACCGACCACCGATCCCTGCACGTTAACACCATCCTACACACACTAGGGACAATTTTTTTAAACATTTATTCCGAGCCAATTAACCTACACGACCTGTACATTTAGAGTGTGGGAGGAAACGGAACTCGGGGAAAACCAACGTAGGTCACGGGGTAAACGTACAAACTCCGTACAAACAAGCACCCGTAGTCAGGATCGAACCCGGATCTCTGGCGCAGTACGGCAGTGACTCTACCGCTGCGCCACCATGCCACCCCACTTGGGGACATTGGTTTTGTCTTTTAGCACTATTCTTGATGCTTGCTTTTATCTGTATGCACGTGTGCGTGTATATACTGCGTGGATTTTCTCAGGGAACTTCGCAAATGCATACAGATAAAAGTAAACAAACCATTATATGTGTGTGTGTGTGTGTGTGTGTGTGTGTGTGTGTGTGTGTGTGTGTGTGTGCGCATGCGTGCGCGTGTGTGTGTGTGTGTGCATGCGTGTGTGTGTGTTGTGTGTGCGTGACTGTGTGTGAGCAGTTGCTACCTTTCTGTACTGCCCCTGTGGATTAGTGTATATTTGTGTGTGTACACACATATATATATATATACACGCACACAGACTGAACTTTTTTTTCTCATTTATTATATTGTTTACAGTGTACTATGTTCACATATTCTGTTGTGCTGCTGCAAGTAAGAATTCCATTGTTCCGTCTGGGACATATGACAATAAAATACCCTTGACTCTTGACTCTCTTCAATAATAAAAATCTCCGAAATTGAGTCAATAGAAAAATTCCACCTCATCCAACTCGTGTTATTTAATTAAGCCTAATTCCTCATTTCAAACTGTCACTGCTGATCACAGGTCTATGTCCAGTGGGATTTTTACACAACTCTAACACAGCTTAAAACGCCTTCTCCAGGCACCACTCAAATTTGGAAGCACAGATACTGTCAGCATGTCGTTTGATGACTTTTTTCTGCAGTTCAAATAGACACGCAATGTGATTTATGTCTCGCTGTCTTCCAGAGGGAACTGGGCAGCAATGAAATAAAAATTTGATAAACAAAACTACCAGAAATCAGACCCTGCGTTAGAATCCACAATACTGATGGCAACCACTTAATACTCCATTGGTGTCCTTTACCTTTTCAGTTAAATCTATCAATTCATCTTACAGTCTGCCCTCCCTATTACGGCCCTCTTCATGATGGATTTCGGTTAAAGTCGACGAAATCTGTCTCAAACGAGCCATCCGTTCTCATCGGGAACCAAGGACGGAGTTTGTTGTTTCACGGAATGAAATTGACTCCAAGCCAAGCTACTTAGTTAGTCTGAAGAAGGGTTTTGGCCCAAAACGTTGCCTATTTCCTTCGCTCCATAGATGCTGCTGCACCCGCTGAGTTTCTCCAGCACTTTTGTCTACCTTCGATTTTCCAGCATCTGCCGTTCCTTCTTAAATACGTAGTTAGTTAGTTTAGTTTATTGTCACATGTACCAAGGTGGTACATTAAAAAGCTTTTGTTACGTGCTGACCAGTCAGCAGAAAGACAACACATGATTACAATCGAGCCTTTTACAGTCTGTACAATCATGAAAAGAGAATAACATTTAGTGCAATGGTAACGCCAGCAAAGTCCAGTCAAAGAGAGTCCAGTTGTGATAGGAGTCAATTTTGTCTCTGTTTGTGTTTACCTTTCCTATTTATTGTGTGTCTTGTTTAATGTATGTTTAGAGTCATGGAGCCATACAGCGTGGAAACAGGCCGTTCGGCCCAACTTGCCCACACTGGCCAACTAGTCTCACCTGTCTGCGTTTGGCCCATATCCCTCTAAAGCAGTCATATTCATGTACCTGTCTAAATGCTGTTCCTCTGAAGTCTCAAAGTGAAAAGCAAAGTGTGGTTGTGAGTCAATGGGGTGATCTTGTGAAATAATGAGTTGATGCATTAAAATGTGAACTAAAGATTCCAGTTTAACAGTTCAATCATTAATGTTTTTAAATTGAATAAATCTCTATGTTTAAGTGTAAAATGGTGAAAGTGCAATTGAAGTCACCTGCATTATGCAACTGATTATACATGCAGTGTTATTTAGACATTTGGACCCTTGGACTATCCTTGTTCGGACCTTGCTGGCTTCACCTTGCACTAAACGTTCTTCCCCTATCATGTATCTGTACACTATAAATGGCTCGATTGTAATCATGTATTGTCTTTCCGCTGACTGGTTAGCACGCAACAAAAAGCTTTTGATTCTAACTCGGCACATGTGACACTAAACTAGACTAAACTAAACTAAAACAGTACTAAACAGTCTGAAGAAGGGTGTCAACATTTGAATTAGCGTAGACCCACCGTGACGGGATTGCTAGATACCAAAGATGCTTCCTGGAGGATTAGGAGACACAGTCACATAAGTAAGGCTGCTTCGAGCGGTGGTATTTTGATTCAGCGATCTGACCTCTGAACTTTCCTCCCAGCACAGACTGACAAGAATGTGGCGGAGATTTAAATCCAAGGAAACCGTCGATTAGGCAAATCATTTGAAACAGATGCATTGAGCAAATGTGCACTCCCTCACTAAGCACTCCGCATTGACACTTAACACCTCAACCCTTTTATTTCTCTCCTCAGTCTTCTGCGAAATACTTCCTCAAACATAAATCAGTCTCGGACACGCACTGGGTCTGCCCATTGAAATCGCACTCTGCGAAAGCCCCTGGTGATTCTGGTAAACTCCAGCGGGATTCCAAAGTGACTTCAAAGGAAGAGTTTGTGGGAAGTACATGACTCTCCAGATTGTCCACACACTTCCACACACACACATGTAGAAACAAAGAACTGCTGAAGGTAGACAAAAGTGCCGGAGAAACTCAGCGGGTGCAGCAGCATCTATGGAGCGAAGGAAATAGGCAATGTTTCGGGCCGAAACCCTTCAAAGAACTGGTGATGCTGGTTTACACCAAAGATAGACACAAAGTGCTGGGATAACCCAGCGGGTCAGGCAGCATCTCTGGAAAAAAAGGATGGGTGACGTTTTGGCTCCGAAAAAGGGTCCTGACCCGAAATGTCACCCATCCTTTTTCTCCAGAGATGCTGCTTGTCCCATTGAGTTACTCCAGCACTTTGAGTCTTATCTTTGGTATTAAACCAGCATCTTCGGTATAAACCAGCACCTGCAGTTCCTTTCTACACATGTGTCAATATCTCTTTCACTATATAATGCAGACTTTGAAAAGGTCAGGTATAATGTGATAGTGGATTTGTTAAAGAGATGCTGCCTGACACGCTGAGATACTCCAGCACTTTGTATCTATCTTCAACCCACACGTGACAGTGCACAGGCCTCAACGCAAATATCTTACTCTGTATATTAACTGTGGGGGCAAATCCACAAAATAATCTGCAGCAGTTAACTAGCACCCCAGCATCAGTGTAGCTCATTGAAGCCACTCATCATCACCGGCCCTGACCTCCCCACCATCGAAGGGATTTATCGGAGTCGCTGCCTCAAAAAGGCAGCCAGCCTCGTCAGAGACCCACACCACCCTGGCCACACTCTCATCACCACTGCCATCGGGAAGAAGGTACAGGGAGCCTGAAAACGGCAACGTCCAGGTTCAGGAGCAGCTTCTTCCCGACAGCCATCAGGCTATTAAACACTGCAACCTCAAATAAGCACTGAAGTACATAGACTATTATTATGATTATTATTATTATAGCACTATTAGTGTTTGTTTTTTAAGTATGTGTGTGTGTACTTGTGAGTATGTGTATATATACACACACTGAACTTTTTTCTCTCTCGTTTATTGTATTGTTTACAGTGTACTATGTTTACATATTCTGTTGTGCTGTTGTAAGTAAGAATCTCATTGTTCTATCTGGGGGCACTTGACAATAAAACACTCTTGTCCCTTGATCTTCAAAGTGACTACCCAATAGTTAATACTCCAAATGAAAATGTTAAAAAAAAACTGCAGATGTTGGGAACATTTGCACCAGAGACCCGGGTACGATCCTGACTACGGGTGCTGTCTGTGTGGAGTTTGCATGTTCTTTTAGTTTAGTTTAGTTTAGTGATACATAGTGAAAACAGGCCCTTCGGCCCACAGAGTCCATTCCGAACAACAATCACCCATTCACACTAGTTCTATCCTACACACTGGGGACAATTTTACAGAAGCCAATTAACCTACAAACCTGCACGTCTTTGGAATGTGGGAGGAAGCCGGAGCACCTAAAGAAATCCCACTCAGAGAGCATACAAACTCCATTCGGTCAGTAACTGTGGCCAGGATCTGCGGAGCATCCTGGACAATACAGCTCACCCCCTCCGTGACACACTGGTCAACCTGAGGAGCACCTTCAGCAACAGGCTGGTTCCACCAAGATGCAGCGCAGAACGCCACAGGAGATCCTACTTCCCTGTGGCTATCAAACTGTACAATTCCTCCCCCTTCTGTCGTGGGTTCGACTCACACGGAGACCTTCACCCCTCCTCCCCCCACCACCCCCCCCTTCCCAAATCTTTGCACTTCTCAATCCTTTCCACTTGTTACTTTAATTTCATGGTCTGTATGTTTGTGTTTTAATGACTGTTGGCGGATCAACTGGGATAAATAAAGTTCCATTGATTGTATCAGATCGGATCAGATCGGATCGGATCACATGTGCTGGCTCTGGAGAGGGTCCAGAGGAGGTTATGAGAATGATCCCCGGAATGAGTGGGTTAACCTATGATGAGCGTTTGACGGCACTGGGCCTGTACTCGCTGGGGTTTAGAAAGATGAATGGCCCCCTCTTTGAAACTTGCAGAAAGGTGAAAGGCCTGGATGGAGTGGATGTGGAGAGGATGTTTCCCCTAGTGGGAGAGTCTAGGATCAGAGGTCATAGCATCAGTATAAGAGGATGTTTCCTTAGGAAGGAGATAAGGAGGAATTTATTTAGTCCAGAGGGTGGTGAATCTGTGGGATTCATTGCCACAGATGGCCGTGGAGGCTAAATCAATGAGGGAAAGATAGATCAGCCATGATTGAATGGCAGAGTATTCTTAATGGGCTGAATGATCTAATTCTGCCTCTATCACATGAAGCGTAAATACGGCAGCATGGCGACGCAGAGGTACAGTTGCTGCCTGACAGCTCCAAAGATCCGGGTTTGATCCTGACTATGGGTGCTGCCTGTGCGGAGTTTGCATGTTCTCCCCACGACCTGCGCTGGTTTTCTCCGGGATCTCCGGTTTCCTCCCACACTCCAAACACGTACAGGTTTGTAGGTTAATTGGTCTGGTATAATTGCAAATTGTCCCTAGTGTGTGTGTAGGGTAGTGTTAGTGTGCAGGGATCGCTGGTCTGTGCGTACACAGCGGGCCAAAGGGTCTGTTTCCGCGCTGCATCTCCAAAACAAAATAAACTAAAAACTGGAAGACAAACCAAACTTTGCGGAAATACAATAAATCCAAGCACAACTGCAATAAATAAAACAAAAATGAAGATACAGAGTGCAGAATATAGCTTTCAGCTTTGCAGTGCATCTGTTCCAGAGACACAGTCCAGTGTCCATATTGGGGTAGAGGTGAAATGAACAGTCCCCCAGCTTATGGAATAACTGTTATTTAGTTAATATATATTAGTGGATAACTATAACTGAAATGTTAATGCAGTAAATAACTTTGACTGATTAGAAGCAAGCAATGGTATAAAGTGCTTAGCTTGCATTCTCCTATGTACTAACTGTACACATTTCAACCTTCAGATATCAGTATACGTTGCCCGTGTTTATACTGCTGCAAATACCCCAGAGCTGATAACCACTGTGTATCTGCCTACCCCGAGCCCACACTTACAGAAAGTAGAACCGTACAGCACAGGGAGAGGCCCTTCGGCCCACATTAACTATGCCGTACATGACGCCTGCCTGCATATTATCCATATCCTGGCACATAATTTATCAACACTCCATTCCTTACACACCGATCCAGAGGTTCCTTAAATGCCTCTATTGTATCTGCCTCCAGCACCACCCCCGGCAGCGCATCCCAGGCACTCACCACCCTCTGTATGAAAACCTTGCCACGCACATCTTCTTTAAACATAGACATAGACATAGACATAGAAAATAGGCGCAGGAGGAGGCCATGCGGCCCTTCGAGCCAGCACCGCCATTCATTGTGATCATGGCTGATTGTCCCCAATCAATAACCCGTGCCTGCCTTCTCCCCATATCCCTTGACTCCACTAGCCCCTAGAGCTCTATCTAACTCTCTCTTAAATCCATCCAGTGATTTGGCCTCCACTGCCCTCTGTGGCAGGGAATTCCACAAATTCAGAACTCTTTGGGTGAAAAAGTTTTTTCTCACCTCAGTCTTAAATGGCCTCCCCTTTATTCTAAGACTGTGGCCCCTGGTTCTGGACTCGCCCAACATAAGATACACATTCTGGTAAATTTATCCCAACGATAATTGTCACACGGTGGGGCAGCGGTAGAGTTGCTGCCTTACAACGCCAGAGACCCGGGTTCGATCCTGACTATGGGTACTGTCTGTATGGAGTTTGTACGTTGGAGCTCGGGGGTTTTCTCCAGGTGACCCGGTTTCCTCACACACTCCAATGACGTGCAGGCTTGTAGATTAATTAGCTTTGGTAAAAATTGTAAATGGCCCCTAGTGTGTAGGATAGTGCTAGTGCACCGGGTGATCGCTGGTCAGTGCGGACCGGTGGGCCGAAGGGCCTGTTTCCGCTCTGTATCTCTGAACTAAACTAATAAGCCCAAGAGGGATGTTCAGAAGATGGCTTTAAGCTGCAATATAATGAGTTTAAGTGGGGTGGAAGACAAATGTGACATCACCATGAGGAAATTGGTTCTTACACGGAGAGCAAACAACACATACAACTGTTTCCCAAATAAGGAGAAGACCAAATTACACAAACCATTTAAAAAATAATTGAATATGTTATGGTCCCCTGAGTGGGAGACCTATGAAGGTTTTGAAAGGCTGTTCTCATCTTGCAGTCCATTTGAATGACAAACAGCACAAGAAGGCCACTTGGCCCCTCAAGCCTAACCTATCATTCAACATGGTCATGTCTAGCAGAACAACAGGCAGCCTGAGTCATGTCAAATCTGAGTGCCCGCTCTACCACCCACCAAATGGAGCTCAGGGCCTGGCAGACGTTGACACAGAGGCAACAACCTGGCTGCTCCACACCGGGCTTGAGATCTAACTATTCCTTTGGTTTTTGTTTTATTCGCAAGCAGAAGAAGAAGAAGAAGAAGAAGAAGAAGAAGAAGAAGAAGAAGAAGAAGAGAGAAGAAGAAGAAGAAGAAGAAGAAGAAGAAGAAGAAGAAGAAGGAGGAGTCATGTCTATCGGCACAACACGGTGGCGCAGCGGTAGAGTTGCTGCCTCACAGCGCCAGACACCCGGGTTTGATCCTGAGTGTCCTGAAGGGATGTGGGTTTTTTTTTTAATGTTAATTGGCCTCTGTAAAATTGTGTTGGCAAAACATTGAACTAGTGTGGACGGGTGATCGATGGGCAGAGTGGACTCAGTGGCTTCTGTAAAATAGCCCCCTGGTGTGTAGGGATTACATTCGAAAGTGGGATAATAAGGAACTGGTGCTAACGGGTGGTCAATGGTGGGCATGGGGTGGGAGATCGCAACCTTCACGTGGTCCACCCTGTTTCGATTAATGCAATCGACCCGACGTGCACAGACAAATAGGTCAAATAGAACAAGATGACCCACAACTTTAGGCTGTGCACGCCATACGCAAGAAGAAGAACAACGGTGGGCATGGTCTCAGTGGCCAAAATCGATGTGCTCCAGAGATGCGGCCTGACCCGCTGAGTCAGCATCTGTAGTTGGGCGGCACGGTGGCGCAACGGTAGAGTAGCTGCCTTACAGCACTTGCCGTGCCAGAGACCTGGGTTCAATCCCGGGTGCTGTCTGTACGGAGTTTGCACGTTCTCCCCATGACCACGTGGGTTTTCTCCGACATCTTCGGTTTCCTCCCACACTCCAGGAGCCGTACAGGTGTGGAGGTTAATTGGCTTGGTGTAAATGTAAAATTGTCCCTAGTGTGTGGAGGGGGTGTGCGGGGGTCGCTGGTCAGTGTGGACTTGATGGGCCGAAGGGCCTGTTTCCGCGCTGCATCCCAAAAAATCTAAACCAAGCTCTTTGTTTCTCCAGAAAGGGGAATAGGTGATGTTTCGGGTTGAGACCCTTCTTCAGACTCCTTGAGCAGTACCGGTCTGTTTGCTAATTCGGGAAAATTAAATTAAAAAAAACACAATCTGCCGGGGTTCTCTGATCATTAGGGTGAGTTTGGACAGTGGATGGAGAGGGCACAGCTGTGACAATCCATGCGTGACAATGGCCCGTAGTATTCCTTGCCAAGATTTCCTGGCGACTAATTGGCAGAGGGACAGAAGTGTCCAATGTTTGGGGCACAGCAAGGAGTCAATTCCTTCAAGAGAAAGGGAAGAAAAGGTAAAAGGAAAAAAAAATAAAAATAAAGGACTTTATCCATTCTGTGGCAGAAAGATTAGAATAGGCTGTGACCAGTGGGTCTGTCAGGACTGTGTTTAATTATAGCAGCTTTGCCAGCTATTGTGGATGGGAAACGTTTGTTTTCTTTTAAGAAAAAAAAGTGCTGATATCCCAATAAAGAGGAGGAAGTGATTGGGGTGACTGTGAATGACTCCTGCAGTTTTAATGGAGCGACAAGCATTCTTCACAACATGGTCCCTTGCAGCGGCACAAAAACATGCTTTAATGAGTGGCGACTCGCAAGACAGCGTGATTCGAACAGTTTCTATAGTAACCTTTCTAAGGTTCTGCCAGTGAGTTGGACCTCGCTAACTTCGGAGCCATCACGAGGTGTTCAATTTCCTCAAGTTGCGAAATATGCAGCGAACTACGATCGGGAGGGGTGGAAACATTAAAAAGCCCGAAGGAACAGGTGGACAGAAGTGGGAGTCGCTGAAGGAAATGATTAAACTGATTCTGTGAACCACACTCTCGCCCCAGTTACCACACAGTTTGCGTCTGGCCACAAAGACTCGCTGGCTTCAGGTTAATGCTGGCTGCCTTATCAGCAGAGTTTTTAAGAGTTAAGTTGGCAGTCGCTTGCACAATCCCCCTGCAGTCCTGGAGTCTCGCAAGAAATGAAGGCTAATTTCCTGGAAAAATATGCAAGCAATCACCAGGAGCAAAATCTCGAGCACACAACAAAAGAAGTGTTCCCTTTCATGTCCCTTTTAACACTTGCTTCTTGTTAATGAAAAATATCGGCAGACGGAGAAGGGAAACTGCTGATTAGAAGAGACAGTTGGAAGTGAGCATAGAAATATAGAAAATAGGTGCAGGAGTGGGCCAGGACCACCATTCAATATAATCATGGCTGGTCATCCAGAATCAGTACCCCGTTCCTGCCCTCTCCCCATATCCCTTCATTCCGAAGTAGGACACCATCTGTTAGTTTGTTTCAGAGATACAGCGTGGAAACAGCCCCCTCGGCCCACCGAGTGCGCGCCGACCAGCTATCGCCACGTACACTAGTTCTATCCCGCGAACTGCGGACAATTTACCGATGTCAATTAACCTACAAACCAGCACATCAGTGGCGCCCATCTTCTGGGGAAATGTCTTTGAGTTTTAGTTTAGAGATACAACGCGGAAACAGGCCCTTCAGCCCATCGCGTCCACGCCGACCAGCGATCCCCCTGAGCGCAAATTCTATCCTTCACACTGGGGACAATTTACCGAAGCCAATAAAATATATACAGATCAAGTTGTAAAACTTTATCAACATACCAAACAATTACAGTTCGAATTTGGAGATAAACCCCAAAAATTATTGGCTCGACAATTAAGGAAAATTGAAGCTGAAAAAATTATCCATAGGATTAAATCACATAATGGTGAATTGTTAATACAACCCAAAGATATTAATGAAAGATTTATGCAATATTATAAAAACTTATACACTGCTAAAACAACAGTAAATAAAACAGAAATAGAAGCATTTTTAAAAAAATGTAACCTGAAAGGATTGGATTTACAAAATAGAGAATTACTAAATGCTGATATCTCAACAAAAGAAATCCAAGAATCTATTAGATCATTAAAAAATGGTAAAACACCGGGACCAGATGGTATAGGTTCGGAATTTTATAAAATATTTCATGGTCATATGGTTCCACGTTTGAAATCATTATATGAACAGATATACACACAACAGAAATTACCAGAAACGTTGAATGAATCTATTATAACACTTATACCCAAAATAAATAAAGACTTGGATGAACCAGGATCATATAGAGCAATAGCTCTATTAAATACTGATCAAAAGATATTAACAAAAATACTAGCACAAAGGCTAAGTTCAGTTGTCAACGAATTAATCCATCCCGATCAAACAGGATTTATACCAAAAAGATATTCCTCATACAATCTAAGACGGTTATTCAATATTATATATTCGAAAAGAAGTGATAAAAAAGACTTAGTAGTCATTTCGCTTGACGCAGAAAAAGCTTTTGATCAAGTGGAATGGCCCTACCTAATTTCGGTTATGGAAGCTTTCAAATTGGGAGAGAAGCTTACTACTTGGATTAAGGAAATTACAAGTAGTAAACTTCTACACTACAAACCCGGCACGTCTTTGGAGTGTGGGAGGAAACCAGAGCGCCCGGAGAAAACCCACGTGGTCAGAAGGAGAACGGACAAACTCTGCACAGACAGCACCTGTAGACAGGATTGAACCTGGGTCTCTGGCGCTGTGAAGCAGCAACTCTACCGCTGCGCCACCAGCTTCTGGGGAAATGTTCTGTCTTATTTTTTAACAAAATTACAATTATTCAGCTATTTAAAAAAATATTTACACATTGAACGATGACAAAACACTCACCACCATAACACCAGACTGCCAAATGTGGAACTAAATATCAAATGGCATTATTACAATCCTGATCTGGGAAGATATCAACTCCCTACAATGCCCGGCGGTCCGGGACAGACCCACGGTGTCAGTGGACATCACACGTCCTCTTTCAAGGGATACACAGACACGGATGTAACTCTGGAAAAGAGGCAGGGCAGAGCTCTCGTGGGCAGAGCTCTCGTCTACCTGGCACCAACCGTGACCCACGCATGGTCATCTTGGCCAGGCCCAGGAGCAAGCGTACCAGGACATCTTCTGATCTACCTGCCGTTGGTATCATTCAGCAGATGAGAAAAAAAAAATCCAAGGCTTTGAGTTTTTGCTCTTTTGAGGTTGATGAGCCAAAGCTCCTTTCAATTCTGTACAATTGAATTTGAATTTAACGAATTGGTGTACATCTGTTGGTTGAAACATAGAAACATAGAAACATAGAAATTAGGTGCAGGAGTAGGCCATTCAGCCCTTCGAGCCTGCACCGCCATTCAATATGATCATGGCTGATCATCCAACTCAGTATCCCGTACCTGCCTTCTCTCCATACCCTCTGATCCCCTTAGCCACTCACTCTTAAATATAGCCAATGAACTGGCCTCAACTACCCTCTGTGGCAGAGAGTTCCAGAGACTCACCACTCTCTGTGTGAAAAAAGTCTTTCTCATCTCGGTCTTAAAGGATTTCCCCCTTATCCTTAAGCTGTGACCCCTTGTCCTGGACTTCCCCAACATCGGGAACAATCTTCCTGCATCTAGCCTGTCCAACCCCTTAAGAATATTGTAAGTTTCTATAAGATCCCCTCTCAATCTCCTAAATTCCAGAGAGTATAAACCGAGTCTATCCAGTCTTTCTTCATAAGACAGTCCTGACATCCCAGGA
>CM069165.1:11296759-11311759 GCA_035221665.1 Okamejei kenojei
CAGTCTGACCTTTAGTCATAGGGTGGTGAATCTGTAGGATTCTTTGCCACAGAAGAATGGGGTTAGGAGGGAGAGATAGATCAGCCATGATTGAATGGCGGAGTAGACTTAATGGGCTGGCCTAATTCTGCTCCTATCACTTCTGAGTACTTCACAATCCAAGCTATACCTGCTAATTCCACGAGACCTTGCCTCTCATGTCTTCGCCCTCAATACTGATCTCCTCAGTGAGTTTAATTTAATTTACTTTAGAGATCCACTGAGTCCGTGTCAACCATCGATCACCCCATACTCTAATAGCCCTGTCCCACTGTACGAGCTCATTCAAGAGCTCTCCCGAGTTTAAAAAAAAATCAAACTCATGGTAAGCACGTAGAATGTACGTAGCGGGTACGTCGGAACTCGACGTCTCTTAGCGGCTCGTAACGCTAACGGCAGGTACTCGGGAAATGCAATAAGCTCGTGAAGATTTTTCAACATGTTGACAAATGTCCACGAGAGCCCCGAGTACCGACGAGTTTGAATCAGGGCAAACTCGGGAGAACTCTTGAATGAACCCGTCCAGTGGGACAGGGCCAAAACACTATCCTACGCACTGGGGACAATTTACAACTTTTCCTGAAGCCAATGATAGGGAGTCACTAATTATGTTTTACTTCCATTCAAGAATCAATGTTTCTGTTGAAAGTTTTGTGTCATTGAGCGGACCTCCTTTGGTAAGTTTTATTGGAAGATGCCGCAACAGTAGAGAGGCTGCCTCACAGCGCCACGGATCCGACTACGTTTGATCCTGACTACGGGTGCTGCCTGTGTGGAGTTTGCACGTTCTCCCCGTGACTGCGTGGGGCTCCTCCAGGCGTTCCGGCTTCCTCCCACACTCCGAAGACGTGCGTGTCTGCAGCTTAATTGGCTTCTGTGCATTGTCCCCAGTGTGTAGGATAGGACGATTGTGAACGGGTCATAATTGGTCGGCCTGGACTCGGTGGGCCGAAGGGCCTGTTTCCATGCTGTATCTCTAAACTAAAGTCAACTAAATAGACAGTGAGGGTAACTAATGCGATTAGACATTTTACACATTGGGTTGTTGTCAATTAGCTCCATCTTTACACTTATTGTCACTTCTGCAATAATCTGAAAATGACATGTAAAGCCCCGTGGCAGAGAGATTGCAGAACAAAATGTTTGTTCATTTAACTTGATATGAGATTAAGGAGAAAATGTGCAATTTTTATATGAAATGATTCACACAACACATGATACAATCCTCCAATACCCAAAGGGTTAAAGCACTTAGAACATAGTATAGATTTGGAGCAGGCTATTCGGCCCACAATGTCTGTGGCAGGCTTGATGCCAAGACCACGTCTTATCTCCCTGAGCATAATCCATGTCCCTCCATTCCCTACATGTCCAGATGCCTATCCAAACTATACTTAGACACCATTATAAGACCCTTTATCCCGTATCTGTACACGGAGGACGGCTCCATTGTAATCCGCAACAAATAATTTTTCGCTGTACACATGACAATAAGCTAAATTAAAATATAATGAAACTAAAAACATGAGAGCACGATCCAGGCACTCACCACTCTGTGTAAAGATGTTTAAGAAGGAACTGCAGATGCTGGACAGCGAAGGTAGACATAAATGCTGGAGAAACTCAGCGGGTGAGGCTGCATCTGTGGAGCGAAGGAAATAGGCGAAGTTTCAGGTCGAGACCCCTCTTCAGACTTCTTCTTCAGAGTCCGAAGCGAAACATTGCCTATTTCATTTGCTCCATGGATGCTGACTCACCCGCTGAGTTTCTCCAGCATTTTTGTCTACTCTGTGTAAAGAAGTTGTCCACATCTCGTTTAAACTTTGCCCCTCTCACCTTAAAACTATGCCATTCTTCCATCCAGGGAGTTTGTATGTCCAACCTATTTATGTCTCTCATAATCTTACATATTTCTATCAGGAGATCATATATCACTTAGACACTCTTTATATTCGATCCCTTAAATAGCAACCTTAATATTATAGTTATAAGAGTCATGCAGCGTGGAAACAGGCCCTTCAGCCCCCTTGCCCACACCGGCCTACATATCCTATCTACTAGTCCCACCTGCCTGCGCTTGGCCCATATCCCTCCAAACCTGTCCGATCCATGTACCTGTCTAATTGTTTCATAAATCCCTGCCACAGCTATCTCCTCTGGCAGCTCCTTCCATACACCCACCACCCTTTGTGTGAAAAGGTTTACCCCTCAGATTCCTGTTAAACCTTCCCCACCTCACCTTAAACCTGGTTCATGATTCCCCTACTTTGGGCAAGAGACTCTGTGCGTCTACCCGATCTGCTCCTCTCATGATGTTATACACAAATATGTAAAAATGTACACAAAAATATTTGACACGTTATATGACTTAAACAGCACTCTTTGTCCCTGTTGAACCAAGGGTCACATCAACCAAGCATAATTGTCTCCTCACCGACATTCAGTTCACTCCTTTAAAATGTATGAAGGAAATATTTCCATGTAATGAAAAGCATCACCATATTCCATTTTCTGCTTCCAAACAGAAAGCACTCTGCTTCTAAGATGGTGCCCAACCCAGGCGACTATTTGTGTGCTGGCCACAGAAGCAGATCAGCAATCACATATTACGATTAAATCTCTCTTCCCACAGCGACATTTCTTACTTTACCCTCAGTATGTAAGAAATATGTTTACATATTCTGTTGTGCTGCAGCAAGTAAGAATTTCATTGTTCTATCTGGGACATATGACAATAAAACACTCTTGACTCTTGACTATCCCTGATCGGACTTTGCTGGCTCTGCCTTTCTCTAAATGTTATTCCCCTAACATGTACCTACACACTGTAAATGGCTCGATTGTAATCATGTATTGTCTTTCCGCTGACTGGTTAGCACGCAACAAAAGCTTTTCACTGCACCTCAGTGCACGTGACAATGAACTAAACTAAAACAGTACGAAACAGTCTGAAGAAAGGTCTCAACCCGAAACATCACCCTTTCCTTCTCTCCAGAGATGCCGCCTGTCCCGCTGAGTTGCTCCAGCATTTTGTGTCCATCTGAACTAAACCATCCACAGATAACAACCACAAGATGGGTCTGAAGAAGGGTCTCGACCCGAAACGTCACCCATTCCTTCTCTCCAGAGATGCTGCCCGTCCCGTTGAGTTACTCCAGCATTTCGTGTCTATCTTCGAGTTAAACCAGCATCTGCAGTTCTTTCCTACACAAGATGGGTTGTGTCTGCCGACCACTAGTAGAGGAACATTTAGAGGCATGGGGGCATTGGTACCATTACTGAAGCCATTACTCAACGCAAACCATGCGGACCTAATGACCAACACCTCGCCAAGGATCACGTTACACCAACCTGATCGCCGCACCGAATTCCACAATAAACATTAAACCCCATCTGCAGACCAGCCCAAGCCAACAACCTAGACCGCGTGTAAACTAGAAGATGATTAGAGAGCAGATGGGTAGCACACGGCCTCCGTGCCAGAAACACTAGCTGCCCTACAGGTGACAGCACAAAGAGCTGGATCGGGTTTCCTCCTCACCTTCATCTCGTTTCCTTTTGGCCTCGCCATTCGATCGTGGAATGCCCAGAATCCCGTTGATGGAGTAGGATCCCACGGGATCATTGGATGCCGAGGATACGGGCGGAGAGTTTGTACTGGGGACTGAAAGAAATCAATTAAATGTTATTCTTTTAAAACAGTCCCCCTTTCTCAGCATCTCTACAGTTTTGCTCATTATTTTCTACAGCAGTGCTTTGCAAACTTTGACTAACATTTTCTAATGAGATAAAGCACTGGTCCCGACCCAAAGTGTCACCCATCCTTATACTCCAGCGATGCTGCCAGGCCCGCTGAGTTATTACAGCATATTGTGTACATCTTTGATATACACCCAAAAAATACTTATTGTCAAACTTAAATATTACTATTAAGTATAGCTTTCAGCTTCTCAACCTACCAGAGATTTGTTAGTGTATTTAGTTTAGTTTAGTTTAGAGATACAGCAAGTGAACAAGCCCTGTAGCATGCATTGGACAAAACAGATGAATTACAGCGCCAGAGACACGGGTTCGATCCTGACCACGGGTACTGTCTGTACGGAGTTTGTACATTCTCTCTGTGACCTGCGTGGGTTTTCTCCGGGTGCTCTGGTTTCCTCCCACACTCCAAAAACGCACGTGTTTGTAGGTTAATTGTCGGTAAAAATTTGTAAATTGTCACTAGCGAGTGTAGGATAGTGCTAGTGTTTGGGGATCGCTGGTCGGCACGGACTCAGTGGGCTGAAGGGCCTGTTTCCAAAGTCAAGAAGTCTAACAACACCGCCTAGACTAATGCCTCAATAATTATGCATGAATCATGCTGTAATATGCAAGCAATAAGTTTGAAACTTTTCAAGAAATACAATTTAGGGAAACAATGAGCGCCTTTTGAGAGTGGTTTAGTGGGGTACAAGGCAGAACAGCCGCCTGTAAGATCATAAGTGATAGGAGCAGAATTAGGACATTCGGCCCATCGAGTCTGCTCTGCCATTCAATCATGGTATATCTATTTCTCCTAACTCCATTCTCCTGCCTTCTCCCCATAATCTCTGACAACCGTACTAATCAACGTGTCAAGTACGTACTGGTGCAGCATGGAAACAGACCCTTCGGCCCAACTAGTCCACACATCCCAACTACATATCCTAACCAACATATCCCATCTACATCTGTCCCACTTGCCTGTGTTTGGCCCATATCCCTCGAATCCTGTCCTATCCATGTACCAGACTAAATTAACCTATCCATGTTCCCCAGGGTTGCTACCTGACCCGCTGAGTTACTCCTGTACTGTGTGTCTTTTTTTTTGTAAACCAGCATCTGCAGTTCCTTGTTTCTACTAGATAGGAGTGCATCCCTATAACACTCAGCTGATCCAGTCGGGAATTTGAATTTCCATTCACTATGGTGTGATAGTTTAGTTTAGTTTAGTTTGGAGATACAGCGCAGAAACAGGCCCTTCGGCCCATCGAGGCCGCACTGACCAACGATCCCCGCACATTAACACAATCCTACACAAGGGGCATTTTGTACATTTATACCAATCCAATTAACCTACAGACCTGTACGTCTTTGGAGTGTGGGAGGAATCCGAAGGTCACGGGGAGAACGTACAAACTCCATACACACAGCAGCCATTCTCAGGATCGAACCCGCGTCTCTGGCGCTGTAAGGCAGCAACTCAACTGTGCGCCACCGTGCCGCACTTCAGTTAATTAAGCAAATGAGTTAATTGAGTATTTCATGCATTTGTCCAAGTTTGCGAGGCTGGGGGGATGGGGATTGAGATAGATAAGGAGGTTGGTCGGGAGTTGGGGGGTGGGGAGGGGGGGGGGGGGTGGTTTGCCCAGTCCTGATTGTTAGCCGGTGATGAACATTATAAGTTGTATAAGCGCAGCGGTAGAGTTGCTGCCTTACAGCACCAGAGATGTAGGTTTAGACAATAGACAATAGACAATAGACAATAGGTGCAGGAGTAGGCCATTTGGCCCTTCGAGCCAGCACCGCCATTCAATGTGATCATGGCTGATCATCCCCAATCAGTACCCCGTTCCTGCCTTCTCCCCATATCCCCTGACTCCGCTATTTTTAAGAGCCCTATCTAGCTCTCTCTTGAAAGCATATGATCCTGACTACGGATGCTTGTCTGTACGGATTTTATACATTCTCCCCGTGACCTGCATGGGTTTAATCTCCAACATCTTCGGTTTCCTCCCACACTCCAAAGACGTACATATTTGTGGGTTAATTGGCTCGGTATAAATGTAAATGTCCCTCGTGCGTAGGGTAGCATTAATGTGCGGTCATTACTGTTCGGTGGGCCTGTTTCCGTGCTGTATCTCTAAACTAAACTGAAGGTGCTCGGAAGCCTGTTTCTGAAGGAGGATAGGGGTGGATTCAGCTGTGATACCTTACAGGGATGAAGAGCCGGCCAATACTCACTGTCAAGACTCAGACGTGAATAAAGGCCACTTGAGCAAGGTATCGGTGGCAAGCTGGTTCCCCACAGATCTCCAGCCCAGTGAGATGAAGCATCTGGCGGGAATGGGGGAGACAAAATTAGGAACAAAAAAAAAATTGCAAAATTATAACTCATAAGGAAGTGGACATTATCAGGTGGCACATTGGATCTCTGACAATGGAATTGGAAAAATAATGTAATTATTAGACTCGGTGTGCAGGGGTAGGGCAAATTACATGGTGCTTGGTTTCCGAGAAATGACCAGCTTTGCTCGAAGCAGTGATTCTTCACAGAATCACATTAAAACCAGCAGAGTGCATTCAGGTCATTGGCCTATGTTCATGGGTCAAACAATTTTCTCTCTGCAGCTGCAATCACATGAGTTTTAAAAGATGTCCTGTGTCATGCAGAAAGATGTATTGTTCAGTTTCGTTTGGAGAGGCCGCGCGGAAACTGGCCCTTCAGCCCACCGCGTCCCACGCTGACTAGCGACCAGCCCGTACATTACCACTCTTCTACACACTAGGGACAATTTACAATATTTTACCAAAGCCAATTAACCTACAAACCTGTATGTTTTTGAAGAGTTTAGAAGGATGAGAGGATAACTTATTGAAACATGTAAGATTGTTAAGGGTTTGGACACGCTAGAGGCAGGAAACGTGTTCCCCATGTTGGGGGAGTCCAGAACCAGGGGCCACAATTTAAGAATAAGGGGTAAGCCATTTGGAACGGAGATGAGGAAACACTATTTCTCACAGAGAGTTGTGAGTCTGTGGAATTCTCTGCCTCAGAGGGCGGTGGAGGCCAGTTCTCTGGATACTTTCAAGAGAGAGCTAGATAGGGCTGTTACAGATAGCGGAGTCAGGGGATATGGGGAGAAGGCAGGAACGGGGTACTGATTGGGGATGATCAGCCATGCTCACATTGAATGGCGGTGCTGGCTCGAAGGGCCGAATGGCCTACTCCTGCACCTATTGTCTATTGTCTATTGTCTATTGTCTAAGTGTGGGAGCACCCGGAGAAAACCCACGCGGTCACGGGGAGAACGTACAAACTCCGTACAGACAACACCCGCAATCAGGTTCGAACCTTGGTCTCTCGCGCTGTAAGGCAGCAACTCTACCGTTCCACCACAGTGCTGCCCCAACTTATATGTGCATGTGTATGTGCATGTATATGTGCATGTGTTTGTACATGTGTTTGTGTTTATGTATGTGTATGTGTATGTATGTGTCCAACTGATTTTTTTTGCCTGCTTTGCTCCTAATGTCTCCATCAACAGGTTCACCTCAAGCCAGCAAGTAAACCTTATTGGTCCCGACTGGCTGTATACCCACCCAAGCGAGCCCAACCCAACATTCACCCAGCCAAGGGAGTAGAAAGGATGAGCAGATGCTGATTTATACGGAAGATAGACGCCGAGTGCTGAAGCAACTCAGCGGCTCAGGCAACATCTCTGGAGAAAAAGGATGGGTGACATTTCGGGTGGAGACCAGAGTCTGAAGAAGGGTCCCGACCCAAAATGTCACCCAGCCTTTTACTCCAGAGATGCTGCCAGACCCGCTGGGTTACTTCAGCATACACCCAAGAAATACTTATTGTCAAACATAAATATTACTATTAAGTATAGCTTTCATCTTCTCAACCTGCCAGAGATTTGTTCGTATATTTAATTTAGTTTAGTTTAGAGATACAGCGTGGAGACAAGCCCTGTAGCATGCATTGGATAAAAGGAGTGCCCAATGGTGCAGCGTATGAGTTGCTACCTCACAGCGCCAGAGACACAGGTTCGATCCTGACCTCGGATGCTGTCTGTACAGAGTTTGCCAGTTCTCCCCGTGACCGCGTGGGTTTTCTCCAGGTGCTCCTGGTTCCTCCCACACTCCAAAGACATGCAGGTTAGGAGGTTAATTAGCTTTGGTAAAGTGTCCCCAGTGTGTAGGATAGTGCCAGTGTGCAGGTGATTGTGGTTAGATGGACTTAGTAGACTAACGGGCCCCTTTCCACATTGTATTGCTGAGGAGCTGGAGTAACTCAGCGGGTCAGGCAGCGTCTCTGGAGAAAAGAGATAGGTGACGTTTTGGGTCAGAACCCATCTTCAGCCCGCCAAACCCACTCTCACAGTCAGTCGCCCGTCATGTCATCCCACTTTCTCTTCCACTCCCTACACACTAGGGGGAAATTTACAGAGGGCCAATTAACCCAACAACCTGCACGCCTTTGGGATGTGGGAGGAAACCGGAGCACCCAGAGGAAACCCACACGGTCACAGGGAGAGCTTGCAAACTCCACACACAGAGAGCACCCGAGGTCTGGATCGAACCCGGGTGTCTGGTGCTGTGAGGCTAATAGATGTTACTTAAATGTGTGTGCGACTGTCTAAGTTTAGTGTGAGAGTGGGGGAGAGATAGACAGGAAAGAGCTCTGCCATGGAAAATATGCAACAGACTGGACTGGAATCACATTGAAATAAATTCATAAATTCATAAGTTCTAGGCGCAGAATAAGGCCATTTGGCCCATCAAGTCTACTCCGCCATGCAATCATGTCTAATCTATCTTTCCCTCCTCTCAACCCCATTCTCCTGCCTTCGCTCCATAATTCTGACATCCGTAGTAATGAAATCTACTGTAAATATCTTTGCTTCCTCATACTGTCAACCCTCATACAGTGTCTCAGTGCAACGTGCTCAATCCTACCTCTACCATCTTTTGAAAATATAAATGGCATCACACAGTGGGACTGTCGCTTAAACATATGAAGCAACTGAACTGAACAGAATCGTTATCAATAATTAATCAGTGGGCAATATTTGACATAATCCTTAGTGGAGCATGGTGATATAATGAGGAGTAATGGAAGTTAAGGCAGGTACGTTGAGTTACTCCACAGATCAACCATGATGTTCACTGCTGCAACTAACTCAAGACACCAAACCTACTTGTTTTTCAAAGTCCAACGTTTTTTCAAATTCCTGCGTTTTTCAAATGGCAATGTGTACGACAATATGACGTTACTGACATAAAGAGCGCTGGTTCACTGATCATTACACCCACAATCCCATTCTTGTCTCCAACTCTCTCTCTTTCTCAATCACACGGACACACTCTCTCTATAGCTCACACACGCACACTGTCCCTCGCACACACTCTCTCCTTATCACTCTCTCCCTATCACAGACACACAGTCTCTTTCTCACACACACAGACACACTCTCTCACACACACACACTCTCTCACACACACACTCACTCGATCTCTCTCTCACACACACATTCGATCTCACAAACACACACTCATTATGGACACATACTCTCTCTCTCTCTCTCTCTCTCTCTCTCTCTCTCTCACTCTCTCTCTCACTCGCTCTCTTTCTCTCTCTCTCTCACACTCTCTTTTACAGAACTGTCCAATCAACTGATCTACCCTGAGCTGCCCTGACGTCATTCAAATCTTGCCAAGTTCAGTTTGAGCATAGTCACTATCCTCCCCCCAGTTATTAGAATTAGTTTACTTGGAAACACTTTGCACAAAGTGGTGGACTCTGTGTGTTTTAGAGATACACCATGGATACAGAACCTTTGGCCCACCAAGACCACGCTGACCAACAGTCATTCATTCACACTAGTTTGACCTTATCCCATTCACATTCACTCCCTGTGCACAGAGAATAATTAACAAACTCGCACGTCTTTGGGATGTGGGGGGAAACCTGAACTCCTGGAGAAACCCATGCGGCCACAGGGAGGAGGACATGTACACTCCTCACAGACAGCTCCCGAGGCCGAGATTGAACCCGGGTCCCTGGCACTGTAGGTCAAAAGCTTTATCAGTTATGTCGCTCTGTGTGTGTGTGTGTGTGTGTGTGTGTGTGTGCGTGTGTGTGTGTGTGTGTGTGTGTGTGTGTGTGTGTGTGCGTGTGTGTGTGTGTGCGTGTGTGCATGTGTGCGTGTGTGTGTGTGTGTGTGTGTGTGTGTGTGTGCGTGCGTGCGTGAGTGTGTGTGTGTGTGTGTGTGTGTGTGTGTGTGTGTGTGTGTGTGTGTGTGCGTGTGTGTGTGTGTGTGTGTGTGTGTGTGTGTGTGTGTGTGTGTGTGTGTGTGTGTGTGTGTGTGTGTGTGTGTGCGTGTGTGTGTGTGTGTGTGTGTGTGTGTGTGTGTGTGTGTGTGTGTGCGTGTGTGTATGTGTGTGTGTGTGTGTGCGTGTGTGCGTGTGTGTGTGTGTGTGTGTGCGTGTGTGTGTGTGTGTGTGTGTGTGCGTGTGTGTGTGTGTGTGTGTGTGTGTGTGTGTGTGTGTGTGTGTGTGTGTGTGCGTGCGTGTGTGTGTGTGTGTGTGTGTGTGTGTGTGTGCGCCTGTGTTGAGTGGTTGAGAGTGCAACGTACATTGTACGTATACAAAATGACGTTACACGATATGACTAATAATAGCAGTCTAATGGGCGATGGAACAATCAGCCACCTGTGCTCAGTTACAAGCTGTTCTTCCCCTGTGCTATTCAAACAGATCTGTGTGATCTTGCCTTCAATAACTGCTCCACTTGCAGAGAGTGTATGCACGACATCTCACTGTGATGTAACAGTAAAATTACACCAATTACACCAGCTAGGATAATCTATAAATCATCTCTGTAGGAGCACCATCTGTGAAAACAAGTGCAAAAGCAATTGGAGCCCCCCACCCCCCCACCCCCCCTCCCACATCTTCTCCCCGATGTTAACTTTGTTGGGCCCTCGCGATATTTATCAAGAACCACTCCCCATCCAGATAGTTAACTCCCTCTCTTCAGTGGCTGCCTTGACCTGGGATTCCTTCATATCCAAGCATCTCTCAAAGGCCAAAGATAGACACAGAAAGCTGGAGGAACTCAACGGGACAGGCAGCATCTCTTGAGAAAGGGAATAGGCGATGTTTCACGTCGAGACCCTTCTTCAGCCCCGACCCAAAACGTCACCTATTCCTTCTCTCCAGAGATGCTGCTCGCCCCGCTGGGTTACTCCAGCACTTTGTGTCTATCTTCGGTGCAAACCAGCACCTGCAGTTCCTACCGACACATTGTACTGAGCCATGTAGACTCGCATAAACAAGTAACTTACATCAGTCAGGGCTGCATAGGAATCCTGCAATATTCCCCTACACACTTTGTTGTAATTCTACAAAGTCAGCAAAATAATCTATCCCAGACTACTGACAAACATTGCAGTTGGAGCTGGATGGGATGAGGCTTAGTGGTGTGGGCCATCTTGTTCAGATAGAATATGACACAATATTTAGACTCTTGGTTTCATTAACCAGCAGATTTTAGACTTTAGACTTCAGAGATACAGCGCTGGAACAGGCCCTTTGGCCGGACGAACCCGCGCCGACCAGCGACCCCCTGTTCACTGGCACTATCCTACACACCAGGGAGAATGGACAACTTGGTACAACTTACCAAAGCCAATTGGCCTACAAGCCTGTACGCCTTGGGAATGTGGGAGGAAACCGGAGCACCCAGAGAAAACCCACGTGTTCACAGGGAGAACGTGCAAATCCCGTACGGACAGCGCCCGGGTCTCTGGCGCTGTGAGGCAGCAGCGTTACCATTGTGCCACCGTGCTGTCGAGACTTTGAGGGTCTCCCTTGGCAGCACAGGGGCGCAGCGGTAGCGTTGCTGCCTCACAGCGCCAGAGACCCGGGTTCCATTCTGACCACGGGTTCAGCCTGTGTGGAGCTTGAATGTTCTCCCTGTGACTATACGGGTTTCCTCTGGGTGTTCATGTTCATAAGTCAGAGGAGCAGAATTAGGCCATTCCGCCCATTGAGTCTACCCCGCCATTCAATCCTGTCTGATCGGTCTTTCCCTCTCTCCTCCATTCTCCTGCCTTCTCCCCATAACCTTTAACACCCGTACTAATCAACAGTCTGATAATCTCCACTTTAAAAATACCCAATGACTTGGCCTCCACAGCCGTCTGTGGCAATGAATTCCACAGATTCACCGGCCCCTGGTTTCCCCCACGTCCCAAAGACATGCGGGTTTGTAGGTTAATTGTCCCTCTGTAAATCACCGCCGGCGTGAAAGGAGTGGATAGGAATGTGGGATGACATAGAGCTAGTTTGATCGTTGGTCAGCATGGACTCGATGGGCTGAAGGGCCTATTTCCATGCTGTTTCTCTAGGCTGGACTAAACCATACCAACGAATCCTGGAATTATACTATTGCAGGAAGAAAGTCAATTTGGCCCATTGTGGCATTGCCAAAACGATCTAATAACTCACTTTCCCCTCTTTCCTCTAACCCGCTATCCCCAATGATATATTTTTTCTCCTGTATATTACTAAGTTTCATAAGATCAAGTGATAGGATCAGAATTATGTCATTCGGCCCATCAAATCTACTCTGCCATTCAATCATGGCTGATCCATCTCTCCCTCCTAACCCCATTCTCCTGCCTTCTCCCCATAACCTCAGACACCTGTACTAATCAAGAATCTGTCTATTTCTACCTTAAAAATATCCATTGACTTGGCCTCCACAGCCTTCTGTGGCAAAGAATTCCACCGATTCACCACCCTCTGACTAAAGAAATTCCTCCTCATCTCCCTCCTAAAAGAATGTCCTTTAATTCTGAGGCTGTGACCTCTAGTCCTAGACTCTCCCACTAGTGGAAACATCCTCTCCACATCCACTCTATCCAAGCCTTTCACTGTTTGCTATGTTTCAATGAGGTTCCCCCCCCCCTCATTCTTCTAAACTCCAGCGAGTACAGGCCCAGTGCCGTCAAACGCTCATCATATGTTAACCCACTAATTCCTGGGATCATTCTTGTAAACCACCTCTGGACCCTCTCCAGAGCCAGCACGTCCTTCCTCAGATATGGGGCTCAAAATTGCTCACAATATTCCAAATGTGGCCTGACCAGCGCCTTATAGAGCCTCAGCATTACATCCCTGTTTCTGTATTCAAGCCCTCTCGAAACAAATGCTAACATTGAGTTTGTTTTCTTTACTACCATTTCGATTTGCAGATTATCTTTTTGGGAATCCTGCACCAGCACTCAGAAATCCCTTTTTCACCACATTGAGAAAATAATCTAGCCTTTATTCCTACTACCAAAATGCATGACTCCACACTTTGCTACACTATGTTCCATCTGCCACTTCTCTGCCCACTCTCCCAACCTGTCTAAGTCCTTCCGCAGAGTCCCTGCTTTCTCTACACTACCCCTTCATCTATTTTCATATCATCCTCAAACCTGCCACAAATCCTTGTCCAAATCATTAATATACAACGTGAAGAGTAGCGGCCCCAGCACCAAGCCCTGAGGAACTCCGCTAGTCACTGGCAGCCAACCAGAAAAAGCCCCTTTTATTGCAACTCTTTGCATTCTGCCATCCGGCCAACCTGCTATCTGCCCTTTGATACAATGGGCTCTCTTCTTCCTTATCAAAAGCTTTGTGAAAATCTAGGTAAACAACATCTACTTTCCCTCCTTTGTCTGTCCTGCTGTTTACTTCTTCAAAGAATTCTAGCAAAGTTTATTTACACGATTAATCTGCATCTTCTACCCTTTAACACAATACATTCAAAACATAACAACTGACTGCATAAATAAGGATTACTTTCTTGCCAGGAGGCTCAGTGGCACGGTGGCAGAGACCCAGGTTCGATCCTGACTATGGGTGCAGTCCGTACGGGTTTGTACTCTCTCCCTGTGACCAGTCTGAAGAAGGGTCCCGATCGGAAACCTCACCTATTCCTTTTCTCCAGAGATGCTGCCTGACCGGCTGAGTTACGCCATCATTTTGTGTCGATCTCCCCATGGCCGTGTGGGCTTCCCCCGATTGCTCCAGTTTTTTTTAGTACAGGAGCAGGGAGGTTCTACTTCAGTTGTACAGGGTCTTGGTGAGACCACACCTGGAGTATTGCGTACAGTTTCGGTCTCCAAATCTGAGGAAGGACATTATTGCCATAGAGGGAGTGCAGAGAAGGTTCACCAGACTGATTCCTGGGATGTCAGGACTGTCTTATGAAGAAAGACTGGATAGACTCGGTTTATACTCTCTGGAATTTAGGAGATTGAGAGGGGATCTTATAGAAACTTACAAAATTCTTAAGGGGTTGGACAGACTAGATGCAGGAAGATTGTTCCCGATGTTGGGGAAGTCCAGGACAAGGGGTCACAGCTTAAGGATAAGGGGAAATCCTTTAAGACCGAGATGAGAAAGACTTTTTTCACACAGAGAGTGGTGAGTCTCTGGAACTCTCTGCCACAGAGGGTAGTTGAGGCCAGTTCATTGGCTATATTTAAGAGTGAGTTGGATGTGGCCCTTGTGGCTAAGGGGATCAGAGGGTATGGAGAGAAGGCAGGTACGGGATACTGAGTTGGATGATCAGCCATGATCATATTGAATGGCGGTGCAGGCTCGAAGGGCTGAATGGCCTACTCCTGCACCTAATTACTATGTTTCTATGTTTCTATGTTTCCTTGCACGCTCCAAAGATGTGCAGGTTTGTAGGTTAATTGGCTTCTGCAGATTGTAAATTGTCCCTAGTGTGCAGGATAGTGCTAGTGTATGGGGTGATCGCTGGTCAGCATGGATCTGTATTGTTATAAACTAAACTAAATTAAACTAAGTATCTCTGTTACTGGTGCTCTGGTTTCCACCCACACTCCAAAGACATACAGGTTTGTAGGTGAAGAGGCCTGGTAACATTGTAAATTGTCTCTAGTGTGTGTAGGTGCAGACTCGGTGGGCCGAAGGACTTATTCCCACACCGTATCTGTAAACTAAACTAGCCCTCCTGACAATTCTTTCTCCGCTTTCTTTATGAAAACACCGATCGAAATTTGGAATAATTTTTGGTGCAATATGGACAATTCCAGCTTGCCCAGACTTCCCTTCGTATTTAAGTCCACCCTAGATTTGCAAACCGGCTCCGCACCCTCTCAGTGATGGTGTAGTCCCCAGCAACAGCCA
>CM069165.1:11316759-11331759 GCA_035221665.1 Okamejei kenojei
CTCCTCCTCATATCTCATCCGAACAGGAAGCGGGAATACTGGTAGCACTCCAGTAAACCCCTTCTCTACCTTCTCTGCTTTCACCTCACCACTAGAGAGTAGTGCCAAATGAAGACATTGAGTGTGGGCATCCCACATCCTACTTTGGATGAACATGAACAAGTGTGCATCTACCACCCTGAAAGGGTTAAATCAGGCCAGGGGTGTAATAGTCAAGAGTCAAGAGTGTTTTATTGTCATATGTCCTAGATAGAACAATGAAATTCTTACTTGCTGCAGCACAACAGAATATGTTGACATAGCTCTCTGTGAACTGAAGACGAGGAAACACTTTTTCTCACAGAGAGTTGTGAGTCTGTGGAATTCTCTGCCTCAGAGGGCAGTGGAGGCCGGTTCTTTCGATGCTTTCAAGAGAGAGCTGGATAGGTCTCTTAAAGATAGTGGAGTCAGGGGATATGGGGAAAAGGCAGGAACGGGGTACTGATTGGGGATGATCAGCCATGATCACATTGAATGGCGGTGCTGGCTCGAAGGGCCGAATAGCCTACTCCTGGACCTATTGTCTATTGTCTATTGAACAATATAATTAATTGAAAAAAAGTCCAGTGTGTATATATATATTTATATATGTGTATATATATATATATATATATATATATATATATATATATGTGTGTGTGTGTGTGTGTGTGTGTGTGTGTGTGTGTGTGTGTGTGTGTGTGTGTGTATATATATGCATATATAAATATATATATATACATATATATATATATGTGTGTGTGTGTGTGTGTGTGTGGTGTGTGTGTGTGTGTGTGTGTTTTTTATATATATACTATTTTTTTTTTCCTCATTTATTATATTGTTGACAGAGAAATATGTTTACACATTCTGTTCAGTGTGTGCATATATATATATATATATATATATATGTGGTGTATGTAGGAAGGAACTGCAGATGTTGGCTTAAAACCAAATACAGACCCAAATTCTGGAAAAAACAGTGGGACAGGCAGCAACTCTGGGAAAAAGAAATAGGTGACGTATTTTGGGTGGAGAACCTTCTCCAAACTCCATATATATATGTATATATATGTATAGTTTGAGGATATATATCTGTATGTGTGTGTGTAGATATATAGATATATAGAGTGTGTAGGAAAAATTCAGATGCTGGGTTTAAATCGAAGGGAGATACAAAATGCTGGAGTAACTCAGCGGGACAGGCAGCATCTCTGGAGAGAAGGAATGGGTGACGTTTCGGGTCGAGACCCTTCTTCAGACTAATAGATATATAGATATATACATACCTATATAGATGAACACTGATACACGTGCACATAGAAACAAACACACTACCAAGTACTAATGATTAGGTGTGGAGCCAGGGCTGCTGCTGTTTTTGTCCTTACCTATAGTGTGTCCCGGCGCGGTGACTGCTGAGCCCGGACCATCCGGTGAAGGGTGGAAGGGTTGCTGCACTTTGGTCCGAATGATTCTGCAAACAAACCATGAAATCACATCAATTCACCTCAATGATCAGGGCGACTGACTACCTGGTCACGGCTAATCTAGTTGTCTGGCGTGTAAGCAAACCAAAATCCCCAGGCGGAACTCCCGCAATCAAAACTGCGTGAGGCGCCTGTATTGGTAAAAGGATGTGATTTAATTGATCTGAGACTGGAGAAAAGTTGGAAATTAGTTGCAAGCGAAGTAATGCAAATAGAAAGCTATAAATTATATGTGACAGGAATGCAATAGCGCCGTAATGCTGCTTGCAAGGCTTCTCCTATCGCAGAATGCCCAGTACTAATGACACTTTGAAAGGGGTTCACTACCAATGAATATTAAACTCCCGTGTTGGAAGGAACTGCGGATGTTGGTTTAAACTGAAGACAGGCACAAAATGCTGGAGTAACTCAGCGGGACAGGCAGCATCTCTGAGAGAAGGAACGGGTGACGATTCGAGTCGAGACCCTTCTTCAGCCCCGAAACGTCGCCCATTCTTCTCTCCAGACCCAGCATGTTGTGCCTATCTTCAATATTAAACTCCTATTATTTCACCGTGTCTCCCTGACTAACGTGCTACCTGCTTCTAAATGACCAGACACCCCGCGGACCTATATATGTTTTAATATATGCGACGATTCATATCAGCAATACTTTTGACAAAACCGAATATTTTTATGGAGAATATTAAAATTAATTTGTGCTGCAAATATTCATTTGATAAGGAACCCGGCGGAAATCAAGAGAGTGTGAAATCATCGATTATTTCTGCTCGGTGCCAATCGTTTGGATTTGTACATTACTAAACACAGAGGGTATATTCACATTCTGCAGAAATAAATGCCCGTCCCATTTTATTTCACCTTTTGTTTCTTTAATATTGTTCTACCCACAGTCTAGTTTAGTTTAGTTCAGAGCTAGGGCGTGGAAACAGGCCCTTCGGCCCACCGAGTCCACGCCGACCACACTAACACTACCCTGCACACACTAGGGACAATTTTCATTTTACACCAAACCTGTGAACCTACAAGCCTGTAGGTCTTTGGAGTGTGGGAGGAAACCGGATCACCCGGAGAAAACCCACGCAGTCACGGGGAGAACGTACAAACTCCGTACAGACGGCAGTCAGATCCCGTAGTTAGGATCGAACCCGGGTCTCTGGTGCTGTAAGGCAGCAACTCTGCCGGCGCCCAGTCTTGACCTGTGTTTAATATTTTCTCCCCTCTGTCTAAGGCATGTCTAAGCAATCACACACGGGTATCTCGGCACGGTGTTTCTGCCGGTATATTAACACTAAAGGCGGTTCACTGCGTTTCCACCACAGTTAGGTGTCCACTGCAGAACGATCTAAAGAAGAACCTGGACTAGCTTAGCCCATTGTTTCTTTTACTCCCAAACCAGATTCCCAAAGCCATTTCTGAAACATGTGTTCCATATCTCTCCACATCACCGTCTATTTCTCTCGTCTATTCCATATAACCATATAACCATATAAAACCATATAACAATTACAGCACGGAAACAGGCCCTCTCGGCCCTTCCAGTCCGTGCCGACCATTTGTTTTCCCCTAGTCCCATTCCCTTCCCACTGACTCTCCCTCTGAAGAAGGGTCAGCTATTGCATTTCTCCACAGATGCTGCCTGACCCGCTGAGTTATTCCAGCTTTTTGTGTCTTATCTCTGACATCGCAATACTCCTAGATCCCTCTTTTGATATCCCATCGCTTAACTCTCTCCAAAGGACAACGAACTCTGAGCTAATGGCTCACAGGGACCGTTTTACAAACCGAATGCGGTGTCTGGTGACTTAAAACATATCAGACACTCCAGCCCCCAACCACCCCCTCCTCCCCCTTCCCTCCCCTTCGCCCTTTCTCGCCCCCTCTCTCCGTGTTATTCTTTGACCTCTAACACACGGGATCCCCACTCCAGGAGTTCATATAAAAGCAGTCAATATACATCAAACACTCATTGATTTTAATGGCCACACGATCGCCCACAATCTCCCCAGTAATGTCCTTGGGGCTCGGCGACAAAAGCTACAGCAGTTATCAAAAAAAAAAGTATCAATATTTTATTTGGATTTTCAAATTCCTCCATAACTATTATTTGACCTATTGACTCGCGCCAGCCACATAAATTCGCCGACTTTATTCGGAATCCATGTCCTGGATATTGAATAAGCAATTTAGAAGGGTGAATTAATGAGTTGGCCGCAACAGAAAATTCCCTGAAGAAATATTAAAATTGGTTGGAGTCGGAATCAATAGCATCGAAAAAAAAGGACTTTTTTTTTTAAATAGCCACCACTCGCTGGGTTCTTATCCTGCAAAGGCACAGGCAGAATCAAACCTTGTCTCGTTGTAATCTTTAAAAATTCATGCCATGAGAAAGCTTAACTACAACGTTTAGTTGCCGATGTAATGATCTGAGATAATCCTTGTATATTGAATTAAAACTCAACGCCCATTCCTTAAGACAGGGGGGGGGGGGGGTACATTTAATTGTACTGGTGCATTCTAATCTTTTGCATAAACACCAGCCCCCCCCCCCCCCACAAAAAAAACTTGATTTGTTTTAAGTCCACTCCAATTTGTAGCCATTGAAGATGAAAAGTTTAACATTCGCTCTCTAATGGGATGAATCCACACTTTGAATGTATCACATACGCTTGTTGCAACAGTCCCCTTTGAGACGACCACGCTGCATTAAATATATACATTTTCCCAATCTCTCTCTTTTTTTAAAAGAAAACACACACTAAAATATCTCGTTAATCGCCGCCCCGATCTCCGAAGATCTCATTAAAAGTTAATGCAGTCGCTTTTAGGCACGGAAGTTCCCTCTTGCAAAACGGGTTGTGTGATTTCACTTTTCTTCGCAGTTTTGTTTTACAGCAGGCCCACCCTGTCTTTCCCCACGAGGTTTCTCCCACACACATTTTGTTCCCCCCAAAATATCTTTTAAAAACACCTATTGCCGTATAAATGTTCACGCGCATTATTCGGTGATTTTCGGCGTCAAAAAAAAAAAGAATATTAGGGTAAATATAATTTTTTTTTTAGGGATGTTAACAACGGTCCGTGAGACTTGGGAAAGAGAAAGCAACAGAAAACACGGAGCGGGCAATAGACACAAGGAACTGCAGATGCTGATTGATTTATAAAAATAAAAGACACAAAGTCTTGGAGTAACTGCAGGCAGCACCTCTGGAGAACATGGAAAGGTGACCTTTGGAAGGAAGGGAGGGTTGGTGTTGGACACTCGATTGTTTCGGGAGGGAGTGGGGGGGGGGGGGGGGGAAGAGAGAGTTTAGACTTCACTAAACAGCAATCCCAATCTAAAATCAAAGCAAGCCCTATCAAATATTAACGCCAAAATGTCGTTTCAAACACCAGTTAATTGTTTGGAAAAGTGGCTTAAAAACTAAAAAACACAACACTTGATTTTTTTTTTGTTTTTTTTGTTTTCTTGCACATAAATAAACGGGTCTATTGCACCTGATTCAGTCTAATCACAGGTGTGTCTCTTTTGCTGTCGCGGGATGAAGTGTGCACTTGTAGATGTTAATTTTACAGTCGCTTGATGTGCCAAACGCACCTGGAGTCTAGGGGAAGATGAACGATTCTGTGACTGTCTTTATATCCTCGCATTCCCACTTTTACAAGAGTGAAATCGGATACAAGACACGATTCATTTATCCAATCTCTACTTCCGACAGTCTGGGGGAGTTGTACACACACACACACACAAAAAAAAACTTCCAAAAAGATAAACAATCTATTGTTCCCTAATTGTGACTCGTGGCAAAAGAGTTAAAACATTTGAGTGCGTTAACGGCGCTGTATTAATTCGTCATTGTTTTAAGAGTGTGGCATTGCCAAGGTAGAAAATCACTATTTCTCTTCCCTGTGCTTATTTAACAACGTATCCTTCCTTTAAATCGTCTTTCCACTGTAATTCCCAACAGAGCGCCAAGCAAAGCTGAGAGGCAACTATTTCAGACGGTTGTGGATTAATTATAGGGAATAATGCGCAGTGAAAAGAGTGTTCAATGCCCAAATACCATGAGCCCAAAATTCTGCTGCGTTAACTTGGGAGGGTCATAAATAATCAATTAAGTATTTCTATATATTAGTCCAGCTCCTTATTTATGATTCCTTCCTTACAGTTGGACAAATACCATTCACACATCAACGTCCTATATTAATGGGAGGGGGGGGGGGGGGGGGGGGGGGGGGGGGGGGGGGGGGGGGGGGTTTAAAAGTTACTTTTACATTTTATTTTTCCCAAATGGGCCGAAAAGTTGTCAATAGACAGTGAACATGGGTGCAGTTTGCCGGGAAGGAGATGGTGATTTGTGTGGAAATGCGGGGACGGGACTAACTCAAAGACCACCCGGGAATGGATATTGCCTTTGCTGTTAAAAACAAAACACGTTGACTTCCCACAAGATAATTTCGAACTGATAATGATTCTTTTTTTTTACACACACAAAACGGCGTGCAATAAAGTGAGGCAAGAGAAAATGGGAGCGAATAGCAAGGTGGACAACGAATATGTACAGGGAGCGAGAAGGGGGCAAAGCGATGGGTTGGGATGGGGTCCAGAGTCAGTGGGCTAAGACAGTTGCACAGAGCGGAGGCGACTGCTTTGGGTAGATTACATTTGCAACTGTACATGTGAACGCCTTGCTCCGAAATTACCAGGCGCGCAAGCGAAAAACCGCCTCTGTAAATCCGGGTTGTAGATTTTCCCTCCCCTTGCTTTCAACGCTGCCTCTTGTCAAATGTCGAGTCTTTTGTCTAGCGCTAACCCTCCCCGTGTTTCCCCCCAAAATCTGTGTCAACCGCCCAACCTGGAGTAACTCAGCGGGACAGGCAGCATCTCTGGAGAGAAGGAATGGGTGACGTTTCGGGTCGAGACCCTTCTTCGGACATTCCTTCTCTCCAGAGACGCTGCCTGTCCCGCTGAGTTACTCCAGCTTTTCGTGTCTATCTTCGGTCTCAGCCGGCATCTGCAGTTTCTTCCGACACGTTTCGACGGCCCGACGTGCGGGTTTGTGTAAACTGCCCCGCTCAGCCCGGAGGTTTGTCGAATAGCGAGAGACCAGTTCCCAACGCTTCAGCTACCAGCTCCGCCAAGGAATCAGGGGAGAATTTTCTCAACCGCCGGCCAGCTTGCAATCTTTAAATCAATGTCCTGAAAGACTCGCCCTAATAGTTTACATTTCCACCAATTTGCAATTATATTAAACGGCCAAAAGGGCATTGCGTCCGGGTCTGATTCGCTTTCCTTTCCATTCATAGTCTTATTTTATTCCCCGCGGTCCCAAGTGAAATGAGACGGGAGCAGACATTCCTGGCGTTTAGTGTGTTTTCATTAGGATTTCATGTTTAGAATTACATTTGCTCCTCGGTGATCACAAAACAAAAATCGAGATTACTCTGAATACATGCCATATTATGTGGCTAGGTTCTGCCTTTCACTGGTTTAGATCCTTTGAAGAAGTCTTATGTGTAAAGCCAATATCTTCACACAGACTATCCCGTTTCACCTGCAGGTATCGGTGAAACCCAGCGCATTGCAAACTTGGGATTTTTTTTAAATACATTGTCAAGGTATTTCCTCCGTTTTTGCCCCTACGAAAGTTCCTGCCCCTCATTCCACCCACCAAAGCTGCTCGATGGACAATAGCTTCTCCCAGTGAACTCTACCCAACGCTAACCTCAACCTCAGGAACTGTGAGTTCCTATGGACCCTGCATTGCTTGCACCTCAGACTTCGAGTTTGCACTATTGTGGCTCCAACTACCTAGTAATTCTGACTATTAATGTATTGCATTATTGATTATTGTATATTTAATTGTAGGTTTTGCGTGTTATGGGCCTGTTAAGCTGCAGCAAGTAAGAACTCCATGGTTCCATTGATGGCACTATAACAATTAAACGACCCTGACTCTTTCTTAACTCTTGACTTAAATAGATTTTGGTTGGTTAAATGTATATGTGCCGTTCGAATACTTACAATCAAGGTCCGCTTAAGGAATCTAACGCGTGTCATGTTAAAGGTATATTTAATATCATACACAATTAAATCGATTTATACGTTTGACTCTCGCCTTCTTGATGAAATATGCCCAATTCTCGATTAACCGATATGTTTTATTGGTATGGAACTAGGTCGAACATGGACCAATTGTTAAGTAACACTAGAATAATTCCCATGTTTAGGATATGTTTCCATCGTTTTATATACCTGAAATATTAGGGTTTTTTAAGTTGGCGTTTAGATGAGTTTAGTTTAGTTTAGAGATACAGCGCGGGAACAGGCCACTCGGCCCACCGGATCCGTGCCCACCAGCACATTAACACTATCCTACACACACACTGGGGACATTTTTTTTTTAATTTATCAATCCAATTTACCTACATACCTGTACGTCTTTGGAGTCTTAATTCGTAATTGGAGTCTTAATACGTCTTAATTCTACTTGGACTTCTGCAGATAGCTGCCCCCCTCCCGGGTTAGGGGTCGTACCTGTTGATGGAGCTCACACTGGGGACACTGTCGTTGTCACAAATCCCTTCAGCCAACAGCCGGTCTCGAATCTCCCAGGCGAACATGGTAGGGTTCTGACGCTTGTACTCGGCTATTTTATCCACGACTTTAGGAGTGGCGACTTTGGGTTTAGAGCCACCGATGACTCCGGGCTTGATGCTGCCCGTCTCGTAGTATCTGATAGGGGAAACAAGCCAGAGAAACGAAAAAGATAACAAGTAAAACTTCAGCAAAATGTGAACGCCCCGCGGCCCCACAGTAATGAACCATAAACTATCATCATATCACCGTGCGGGAAGGAACTGCAGATGCTGCTTTACACCGAAGATAAGGCACAAAAGGCTGGAGTAACACAGCGGGACAGGCTGAAGAAGGGTCTCGACCCGAAACCCTTCTCTCCAGAGATGCTGCCTGTCCCGCGGAGTTACTCCAGCATTTTGTGTTTAAAATACACTCACTGGTCCTTTATTGCAACTAAATATAAGAATCGTACGCACGCCGTGTGTATATCTATATATTAAATATGTCCGATACACACACGCAGACATGCATGTATAGATATATGTATAATTACAGAATTGGTGCATCTTTCGTGTAATTAAATGTAAGACAACGATAGCAAAAGTCGACCTCACTCGTTATTTACAGCGCCATAAAATAGATAGGGAACAGTAAAATGCAAATAAATCAGTGCATGTATGCAATGGTGTTAACTTGTGCTGGTTGCAATCCTCCCTCCATTCTGAAACAAACCATTACGTCTCCCTGGGACCGGACAGCTAAGGGCACGGATGCACGTCCCCTTTTTTTTGGTTTGAATCGAGAAACTATTTTAGCCAGGACATAATTAATGTTAAAATTGGCAAGATTTGCAGCGCTGAATGTTGGCGTTGGTGGTGAAGTGTGGTTAATGAATGCGGGAGGTCGAATGCTCTTTTTGTCAACGTCTTTTATGTTTTGCCCTACCCCCTTCCCCCCCCCCCCCCCCCTCCCAAAAGCGAAATAGATGGAAGAGGGGAACTGGGAAGAGGAAGAAATTAGAGGAAGAGGGATTTTAAACATTACTCGGGATGTGTGTTAGAAGTTGATTTCTTTCCAAGTCCCCTCGGTTCTGTCCCTTTAACATGTAGGAATGAAAGGTTTTAGCTGTTAATAGTGGCCACTTTCAGCCCAGCCGTGTTATCTGATGTCACCTCTGAAGGCACAAGAGCAAATGTTACAGTGTGAACAAGAATTGTGTGTTTAGTTTCAACCGAGTCTTATCGACTCCGCTCACACATAGAATCGGCCTCCCAACCTATTTTACAATTTTATATTTTTTTAAATGGCAAAGGTTAGTTCAGACTGCTAAAAAACTCATAAGCGGGGGAAATAAATTAAATAGGATTCGACACGTTTTTTCCGCGTCGTTTGATTTCGCCTATGAACGGGAACCCGCATCTAACTCGCCCTGTTTCTATCAGTGAGCGTGTCGGATTAAACCCCGGGAAACGCTGCTGGTGTTTCAAAACGCAACAAAAAATATATATATTTGCCACCCGATGTGCAAGCTCTACACGGAAGAGCCCGCGTTATCAGGCGGACTCGCAATTATTTATTCCCCACTGCGCAGATGGGTAAGGTGTGAGTGATTGTTGCTTTCGGGTTTACTACACACGGGTGTTTAGACCAGCGCGTCTACCCCACTCCCCACCGCGAACCGTGCAACCACATTCACGTTTTAACAACACACACTGGTCTATTCGCGTGGCACACCGAACCTTCAGTAACTTTCAGCGCATTCAATCGCGCATGGAACGGAGAATATTAAACTTTGCCCAAATGTCAACCCATTGCTAATATTTTCCGTGTGTTCCCAAAGATAGACACACAATGCTGGAGTAACTCAGCGGGTCGGGCAGAAGCTCTGGAGAGAAGGAATAAGTTTTGCCCTTTTTATCTTCGGTTTAAGCCAGCATCTATCTGCAGTTCCTCCCAAAACCTTTTGAATGTTCCACTTTGAATCATCTTCAGTTATCACCTCGATCAATGATACTTACAAGCAACTCAGTGCGATTAAAGTGACAGCGAATGAAAATAAAATGAAATTGCCTGCCCTACACTCGTCAAAATCCCAACAATATTTACTCAGTAATTTGTAAATTAGTAAATTTGTAAATGAATCAGCGATGGACTTCCCGTTCAGTAAGGGGCGTGTGATTGATACTGCAATATTTAGTTTACAGGGCAAACCTAGGCTCACTTCAGACTCGTTAAATAATAGTTTAAAAAAGACTGGTATAAAATAACCAGGGTGTCGAACCGAAACGTCACCCATTCCTTCCCTCCAGAGATGCTTCCTGACCCGCTGAGTTACTCCAGAATTTTGTGCCTATCTTCAAAATAATATTATGCTGGCCACGACATATCAACACGGGAGGTTTCCCCGTTGCTTTAAATACGTGTTCTCTCCCCGCTCTGCTTCTAGTCCCCAATAGCTGAAGTATATGGTGTGTTTTAATAAAGGGAGAAGCGCGTTAGTCTTGGTCGGGAGGGAGCTGTTGGGTCAAATGGAAAGGCTGCACCCACGGCGGGCTTGAGAAGGGAGGAGGAGGAAGAATATACAGTGGCTTCTAAGCTGCACCTGTTCCCACACAGCGGCCGCGATCTGCATAAAGCACGTCACCCTGCCCAGGGCGGCCCAATGTCCCCACCCCCCACTCTAAACGCATTCCCCTCTTTCTGTGCCGTGTAAGTGATTCCTTCCGTTAAGTGTCGACCTGGTCTACTTCAAGCTGAAATGCGCGCACAATGAAGAATGGCAGTTCATAAATGTTTGGCAAATGTTTTGGTACTAAAGAGGGATTAGGTTAGAAGTGCTTGCCCGCTTTACGCCTCCTGTGGTGTTGACTTCTCTCCCCCTCATCCCACGACCCCCCTGTCCTTTGGAGACTTGGCACGTTTATTTTGCACTTTGCCTGTCTTATATTTGTGGGGGGAGGGGGGGGGGGGGTATATTTGGGATCGCGTTTTATAGTCTGGAAAAAACATCTATGAATGTCAGGCTGAGATTTCATTTATTCATTGTGCTAACTGAAGTTTTCTTGTCAAAAACGAAACCACAACGCTGTAAGAATTATATAGAAACTACTGCTAACCGGTTCATGGTTAAACGTGGTTTGGGGTTTAATCTATGCCTGGGGTTACCGCTCCTGCCTAATTCCCAAATTTAAACTCTAGGGTTGGATTAGGTGTGTATATATATTTATCCATTGTGGGCTCCACCTCGCCCTGGTCATCGTTGCTGGCTGCGATCGGTCTTTAAAAAAAACACTTCATTCATTTGTTCTATGTGGCTTTTCATATCTCTCGGTTCCCTCTCCTGCGACTCTCAGTCTGAAAAGGGCCTCGACCTGAAACATCACCTATTCCTTCTCTCCAGAGATGCTGCCAGTCCCGCTGAGTTCCTTCAGCGTTCGGTGTAAACTAGCATCTGCAGTTCCTCCATATATATATATATATATATATATAACAGATACAAAAAACTGGAGTAACTCGCGTTTTGTAGTATTCTGGTTTTGTGTCTATCTTCGGTGTAAACCAGCATCTGCGGTTCATTTCTTCACAGAAAACCTTAATATCTGCTTGACATCCACACACACACACACACACACACACATGTCCTGCACCCTAATCGTCTTATTAGTTTTACTATCGTGGAGTAACTCAGCGGGACAGGCAGCTTCTCTGGAGAAAGGGAATAGGTGACGTTTCGGGTCGAGATACTTCTTCAGACCGAGAGTGAGGGGAGAAGGGGAATGAGAGACATAGACGGTACTGAGGATAAATTAATGGAAGATATGCAGAGAGTGATGGTAATCAAGGAAACGTGGAGCTCACAACGGTCCATTGTTGGCTGTGGGATAGGTTTAATTCGGCCTGGTTTTTATTGTCACGTGTACCGAGGTACAGTGAAAAGCTAACCAGTCAGCGGGAAGACTGTGCGTGATTACTATCGGGCCATTCACCGTGTCTGAACACAGACAGTGGAACTCAACAGTAAAACTAATAGGAAGACGAGGATGAGGGGACATAAATATATGTGCATGTGCGTGTACATATATATAGATGTGACGCTGGTATTAAGGTTTTCTGTGTAGGACCGAACAGCAGCTGCTGGTTTACACCGAAGATAGACAAAAAAAAAATGCTGGAGTAACTCAGCGGGACAGGCAGCATCTCTGGAGAGAAGGAACGGGTCTGAAGAAGGGTCTCGACCCCATTCCTTCTCTCCAAAGATGCTGCCTGTCCCGCTGAGTTACTCCAGCATTTCGTGTCTGTGAAGGTTTTAACCGCCGCGTTTTTGTCTTGTTTGTGTTTTTGGTCGCTGGTAGTATCACCCCTCACCTGCCCAATATCTTGCTGACACATCCGTGACTGACCCGAAGTTGCCGGGATATGTCGCAGGGTCTAACCCCTTGGTGCGCCAGCTCCACGATACGCTGCCTCACCACGTCGGGAAGGGGTCTGCCATTCACAAACACTCCTCCCAGCTGATTCACACCCCCATGCCCTGCAAAACACACACAACTGAACTCATCCCAGGTAGAACTGCAACCTGAAAGAGAGCAAAAAAAGGGGGGGAGGGGGAGGGGAGGGGAGAGCGGGGGGGGGGGGGGGGGGGGGAGAAAGAAGGGAGGGAATGGCAAAATAAAGGGAAAAAAAACGAAACAAAACAAAAGGGATTGAACAAGGGAGAGAGGGAGAGGGAGAGGAAAGATGGGATCGAAAAAAAATAACCAGGGAAAAGAAATCGAAAGTATGGAAAAAAAAATTACATCCATGTTGTCACGAACGCAGTGATATTAATTTGACTATATTTCACACATTACATATAAAAGCAAGGAAAACGCCATATTTAACTATATTATTAAATCAGTTACTGATTTATATATATATCCCTTTTTAAAAAAAAAAAAATCAAAATTCATAAAAATTCACAATTAAATTTACTGCTGGTGTCGCGTTCAACTCAATCAATGTTTATTACAATACAGCAATCGGCCGGGTTAATTCATGCCATTATTCAGCATGCTCTGTAACAAGCAAAACACGACATTTAATTTAAAGAAATGAACTCTGCTGAAAAGTTTGAAGAATTCGGTTCCATTTTATTCTCGGGCGGCTGTGGGTTGCATGGAGTGTGAGAGAGAGGATGTGTATGTGTGTGTATGTGTATGTGAGAGGGGGAGAGCGGCGAGTCACTGGCAATCCGTCCGTGGAACGGAGCCTTGGTATCTGTGGGAACGGGGTGGCTAAAATAAACAAATTACAGCAGATTCCCTCCTCCAGGGCTGCATGGAGCCTGCGGGAAATTCCCTTCTCTCTCTCTCTCTCGCCTTTCTCTCCTTTCTCCCATTCTCTATGCGTGTGTCTGTGTGTGTCTCTCTGCCCCTTTGCTTCGAGGGTCATTGTTAAACCACCCTTTAGCACCCTGCTCTGAGAAACACCTAGCGATTTCACCGACAGATTTAAAAAATATAAAATTATATTGAAACCCAAACTGTCACCGTGAAATGAGGAGACGGAAAATGCACATGTCCCTCGCCGTTACCGAACAGAAAACGACCATTGCGTTCTGTGTGAAGGGCGCGTTCACTCTACACCGATTAATTAGGTGGACCAAGAGTTTACATTTAAATGTTGTTCAGTATACTTTCATCTAGCCAGTCCTTCGGGTTATTTCTCATCTAAGGTTATACCAAAAGCACCGAGTTCGTGGCAAGCGCCTGCTATTGATCGCCGAGGTGCTGCTTAAGAGCGATCAGGAAGAATTATATCAGAAACGCCGGGTTTATTTACAAGAGCGTGGCGGCGTCGCTGCTAGAAGCGAGGGGCGATAAAGACAGCGCACGGATTGTCCTCTCGCTGCTAATGTACTTGTTGGAGGTGATTTTGAAGTTTGTTATTTGTGTGAGTGTAGGAGTGTTCGTGGCGTTTCTCGCCGATCACAATTCCTGCACTTCAAGCGGTGACTTATTGATGCAAAACGACTTCCACCAAACTCCCAATTGCCCTGAAATCGACCCATGTCGGAAGATTATAAATATGGATTTTGATGCAGGATCTAGAACAGATTTTTTTTAAATCCCCCCCTCTCCCCCCCCCCCCCCCCTTTCTCGCGCGTTTGCTTTGAATCTAATGACATTTATTCATATATCCCTCTCCTTCTCAATTGCATTTTTAAAACAAATCTAACAACGGCTGTTAATCTATCCTACCCAATGCCCTTACAAGTGCAGGACAAATACTTACTAAGTATACTTGTTTATTCGCGGCTATCCTCGCCTCTCCGATATGTGGTTTGAAGTTACTGTCTGGCAAAACTCCTATCAGGTTCAACATCAATAATTCAAGATAGTTTTGATATCTCAGATTACGGATTATTTAAAGGATGCATCATCGTAGATAGATTAGAATAAATAATTAAAAAACCTTTTACGCTGGAATAGCTGTTAGCAAGTCCTTTCATATTTAGCCAGGACCTTTTTGGAGAGGGGGGGGGGAATATACATTTTAATTTAATATTTACTTTTTCATTGTTTTGCCTAGTTTGTTAATTTTTTTTTTCGCTATTATATATCGAAGTTAATTAAGGTTAGCGTTATTTACGCTAATCGGCTCTGGAGCAATGGTTTCTGTGATCTCTGTCCGCCCTTACATATATTAAATAAATTAGTTGTGTACATAATTCTCATGAACCCGGTAACATGGATTATGGTTGTTTAAGATATTTCTAATTTTGGAGGGCCCTACACGTGGCTAACGGTGAAATTAGACAGCGGCATAAAACGGCTAATTATATATCTGCCCCCCGGGTTAAGAGAGCAGGGTAAAATTATACCTGGTGCGATTCGAGTGCTCGGAACACTTGGTTTTTTTTTAAATTCATGG
>CM069165.1:11336759-11339259 GCA_035221665.1 Okamejei kenojei
GATTCCAACCTCCACCCACCCTTTCCCTCCCCTCCACCCCGCGTCCCCGTCCACCAGCACCTCGCCCCCACCCCCCCTCACCTCCCTCCCTCTCCCTCCCTCTCCCACCCTCTCCCTCCCTCTCCCTCCCTTCCCAAACCTCAAGTAACATTTTAGTTTGCAAACAATTGGTGCTTTCACTGCCGCGCTTGAAAGGTGCCGGTGAAGAATTTAACTGCCAACACTAATACCATGACAAACTTAAAGAAAACTTTCAGGGCATTCAATTCAGTCTTAAGTTTTGATTAAAAAAAATACATATGTCAAACTCAAATTCGTGCTCCGGATCAATTTTAATAAAATGTAATTAATAACTAATGTCAAGTAGAACAGAGACTTTCGCTGTGAGTTAGTTGGGTGTAGCCAATTTGCAATAAAAGGAGATTTTTCTTTATCTGCGATTCTTCCCAGCTCCCGGGTAACAGCATGTAAGGGTATAAATCGCCTGTTATATGTCACCCCCTACTAAACGACATGGAAGGACTGTCGCCCTGTTAAAACAGGTCGTTCGAAGAAGGGTCTCGACCCGAAACGTCGCCTATCTCCTTCGCTCCTTAGATGCTGCTGCACCCGCTGAGTTTCTCCAGCTTTTTGTGTAACCCCCGAGTTTCTCCAGCCTTTTGTGTGCCCTCGTTCGAGTAGAATCTGTGCACATTCATTCGATCAGCTCCTTAATAACTTCAATATTATTAAAAGCTTGAAATGTTAATCGGCATTGAGCAGAGAAAATGGCCACTGTCACTTAAAGAGTAAAACCAAAAGCTGGAAGGGAACACGGATCCATCCCGTGAATAAAAATAGGGACAGATTATTGCAAGGTGTATGTTATCCTGCAGTTATCCCGTGGACAGCGGCGCGCTGCATCCATGTCTATCAGAAGCGAGGATAAAAGTGGACATATTCACCCCGCTGATTCCTCCAAAGTGTTGCTTTCCCCTGAATTTGATGCCTAGTATTAAAAATATCAATGTACCCATCAGCCGCAAGTACCTCTTTATTCAATGTACAGTAGGTGGGATCCTGCACTGTTCATTATCTGCACATCAGTCCTACTACCCCTTTAGTTTTAATACCCCAGCCCAGAAAGCGCCAACTTTGCACAGTCATACGACCTTGCGATAGTGGTGCGAAACGCGACATGAGTAGTCAAAAGAAGCGCCAATACCCCCGGAATCAAGCCAAGTAATATTAATCCAAGTTATACTGACTGTATAATAATATAATTGTCAGTTTTAATTGCAGACTGCGAGGGAAACGCACTCGTTATTGATTCTGGGCGCAGTTTAGTGGAGGTATATTTTCTAAACTGAAAATAAATACACGACCTGATGAAAATTAGAATGGACATAAAGTCTATTATTTGATGTGCGATTGTGTCGTGTCCCTTGGCATGGGAATGGGTGGGGGAGAGTCCAAGGTTTTGGGGAGTAATGCTTGGATAATCCCGTTCTTCGCTCTTTCATGAACCTATTTCCCAGGAAGCCCCCTCGAATCATTTACACTTCAAAGAAGTCCGCCGCCTCGTCCAACGGAAATTAAAGAAAAATAAAGGTTTTGGGGGGAGGAGAGGGGAGGGGGAGTGTGTTTTCTGAGGCCGAGAGAGAGAGTAGTGTTAAGGATCGCCTCGAATACCACCGAGGTCCATTGGCAATTCATTTTATACACTATCCAAAAAAGGCAAATCCTCTCGATTATCCGGTTTATTCACAGTGTCCTTGTCCGGCTCACTGTTTAGCTCTATAATCGTGTTACGTGTAAATATATTGGTCCGATTTTGACGCCTCACAGTGTTTACACACAGGATTAACCTCGGCAGTATCGTTGCCTTTGATCTGGATTTGCGGGTCTTCTCAGCCGCGGAGCAAGTGCCAATGGTTTAAATGTTAAATGTAACATTTGACAGAAGACTGGGAGATCGAACTGGAAAGTTGTGTGTAAATTTGAATGCAATGTTTTTGACTTGGGGCAAATCCAAATGAAGGGAGGGGGGGGGGAAATCACACTGAACTTTCTTTATATGAAACTTTTTAGTTCAGGGTTTGTCATGATTTTCCCCATTTCACCCCCAAATTTTCGGTACAGTACAAAGATAACCCCGGTAAACTGGTGTGAGGTGGGGAGACTCGTGTTCCAACTGCTCAAAGTTAGCGGGCAATAGTCAGATTCAAATTGATTGTCATTGTGTAGTGTACAAGTGCAGAGACAACGAAAATGCAGTTAGCTTCTCACTCCGAAGTGTGAACACAGAATAATGGAACAGTAATATATATATGTATGTATAGGGTACACAAAAGGCTGGAGAAACTCAGCGGATGCAGCAGCATCTAAGGAGCGAAGGAGATAGGCGACGTTTCGGGTCGAGACCCTTCTTCAGACATATATATATATATATATATGTATATACATGTGTAGTGGGGCGACATGTATACATATATACATATACATACAATAGTGTACAGTT
>CM069165.1:11344259-11371759 GCA_035221665.1 Okamejei kenojei
TACTGAATATGAGATTGTGTGATTGAAGTTTTGCAAAACGGCTGGACAAATTTATAGCTGAATATTTAGTGTGTGCTGTCTTGTACCCGTTTAAAAAGTTGCTTAGAGTGCCAGAGAAAGCCGGCAACATTTAAACGGCCAAGCGCGCTTTATTTCCAGCGGTGGCCTTGTCAATCAATCACCTCTATCGATACATCAATCATTGTGTCAATTAATATATCATATTAGAAGCTCGCTGTGATTATCTATTTATTTATTTATTTGGCTGCATTTCTCTACTCGAGGCGGCGGCGATCGCGGCGAAGGCGGGCTGCGGGATTAAATTCAATTTATTCGTTAGGGTTTAATCAGAATAATTGGTGTAATGGTGTCGCTTCGCCGTGCTTAGAATAATGGGAGTTGGGGGCACGGATCTCTCGCCCGGTTGCCGATGAGATTCGCAGAAGATGTGCCCTGTGTTTAAATCACATTTCTACGCATTTCTAACCAAACGCGTGGAGCATTTTTCAATATCCACACACAGAACGCTCTGTGCATTTTCAGATATCATATTCCCGCTTTAGTTGTTTAACGGCGAACGTTGCACACAGCAGAAAGGGATAAAAAGCATGAGAGTATTCACCATTGAAAATAATTGCCACACAGCTGTGACTTCGTATTTATTTAAAATTAATTAGCGTCACGTAACATCAACTCATCTCGGCTTTGCTTCACTGAAACGCAACATTTTGGGTTTTTTTAAACGTACCAGCATAGTTATATATATTCGAGGTTGTTAGTTTTCTTCCGGGTAGTGAAAGGAATGCACGATTTGAGGCAAAGTTTTGGCGTTTTAAAGGCACGGGTTCGCGCTGAGAAAAGAATTGCATTGTTTTGATGCCGTGTTATTTGGACAATTTTATAAGAACAAGCATTGAATTGCAGTGTGAGTTCAAACAGGCTGTTTGATGCGAGGGCCATGTGGACGGACAAGACTGCGTGACTTTACAATTCTCAACATACACACACACACGATTATACAATGTGTAGGAAGGAACTGCAGTGCTGGTTTACATCGAACATGGGCACAAAAATGCTGGAGTAACTCAGTGGGACAGGCAGCATCTCTGGAGAGAAGGAATGGGTGACGTTTCGGGTCGAGACCCTTCTTCAGACATTATCCACACCTATACAATGTTCAGATTTAATGCAGTACCTATATCTGCTTTAATGGACGGACACACACACACACACACACACACACACACACACACACACACACACACACACACACACACATAAATACACGCACACATGTCTCTCAATGCACTCAATGTTGATATTTTTTAGCTCCCCCTCTGTGGGATGTGGTGCATTCACGGGGTGGGTGGGGGGGGGGGGGGTCATTTTGGTGTGATGTGAAGTTTAGATCTGCAGGAATCCCCACCTCGCCTGGAATCTCTCTCCCTTTCCGCCAGAGTAGACGGAGCGAGGCAAAGCGCATCGCAAAGTGAAACCATATCGACCGCGGCAGACTGGTCGGGGGGAAACCTCACCTTAACGCTCCCATAAAACAGCAAAAACCTCATCCACAAACAAAACTTGGGACCCCTGCAACAAAACTGCCCCCGTCTCCCAGGGAGGGGGGGGGGGGGGGTGCTGCTTTCATTCGCTCTTCCGTTCCTGCAGTTTTCTTTAAGTGGGGGAAATAACCAAACGGCGCTGACTAAAATCACAACTATCTCACCGCAAATAAACACAGGATTAGTATTTGATAGTAATCCTCGGGATTTCGGATTGGCGTCAGCAGAATAACCGAGTGTTCAACCTTGCCAGATGGACACTCGGTTTAATTGTACACTCGACACGACCGGAGACTGAGTGTTTTACTTGTTTTGTGTTTTAATTTCGTTATAATTAATTGGATAATTAAAGCGGCTGTAATTTTGTAAACGTGAACATGGATTGGCCGGTGACCGCCCAGCCGCTTTGCGAAATCCTACAACCGAAAATGCTTCCAAATTCTCTTCATCGTTCTCTACTGAAAAGTCTGGGGTAGAAGGTGACTTTTCTGTTGCCTTGTGTCTGACAGCGGCCGAGGGACTAGCTTTATTCCTGCCTACCTATGGAGCTGATACTCAGAGAAACGTAGGAAAAGGAATCCGCCTATTCCCACCTGCGTTTTGTTCTGTAATCAGTGAAAACTAACTATTGTCAAAAGTCCGCCAAAGAAATAAAAAATAATCACTGTCCCGGGGAAAGAAAATTGTCACAACGAAACAGTCCATCGATGCGAACGGCAGAGAGTTTCGTGCATTTATAAGTCAATTTTAAGAAAGCAAAACACGTTGGAAAACATTAAGGCTGTATTAAATCTCCGAATTATTTGGAAAATGAATGGACAATAAGAATAACATTCAGGTTCGGAAGTAATTGTGCGTTCAAACTTCAATATAACGTTAACTAGAGTTGTGATTAGTTAACGAATATCAAGTCAGCGCTGCTTAAAGGAGAATTAATCAGTTATACTGTACCGCCGTTTACCCTTAAAAGAAACAAAAGGGGTCACAAACAGAGCTGCAAATCCCTTTAAACCGACCGAAACACAACGGGTCTAATTTCATCGGCAGGCAGGCAGGCAGGCAGGGAGCTGCGCCAGGTAGTCTGTGCCCGGCTCCCGATATCGTGCACCCGCGGAGGTGTGAATGAGCCGGCGTGGGCAAGGCCGCCGAGCGAGCCCAGCGGCGTAATCTGCTTCTGCTGTGATATTAACATGTGCAGGCTGGACGAGCGCAGGTCCCTGGCTGGCCCTGAATTGTAGCTCCAACTCTCCTGAATAAAACAACCCCCATAGACTGAGAGAGAGAGGGAGGTAGAGAGAGAGAGAGAGAGAGAGAGAGAGAGACAGAGGAGGGGGTAGAGAGAGAGCGAGAGAGACAGTGAGACAGAGAGAGACAGAGCGGGAGACAGAGAGACAGAGAGAGAGACAGAGAGGGAGACAGGGAGAGAGAGAGACACACAGAGACAGAGAGACAGAGAGACATAGAGAGACAGAGAGGGAGACAGAGAGATGGAAAGGGTGACAGACGCAGATGAGAGGGGGAGAGAGAGGGAGAGAGAGAGAGAGAGAGAGAGAAAGGGAGAGGGAGAGGGAGACAGACACAGATGAGAGGGGGAGAGAGAGTGGGAGAGAGAGAGAGAGAGAGAGAAAGAAAGGGAGGGAGGGAGAATGAGACAGACACAGATGAGAGGGGGAGAGAGAGTGGGAGAGAGAGAGTGGGAGAGAGAGAATGGGAGAGAGAGAGAGAGAGAGAGAGAGAGAGAAAGGGAGAGAGGGGGAGAGTGAGAGGGAGAGGGAGAGGGAGCGGGAGAGAGAGAGAGAAGCAAACACACCTCTAGCCCAGTTCAAATAAACAACTTGACATGCCGGGTAAGCCTACCTGATCGCCCTGTCCCGTGAGCCGTGCCGAGATTTGCTTAATGGTCTGTTTCCCGACGCACCCACTAAACCTTTGCGGGATCCTTAACTTTCTCGCTGGTTTACTGCGCGCTTCTCTGCTCCTGCTGCTCTGGGATTCTTTCTCTCCCTTATTACTTTAGTGCGAAATTCCCCACCCCCTTCTCCCCACACCCCATGTGCCTATTTTTTTCTTCCTAATATCCTCTCCCTCTACCTACGAGCCACCGAAAGTGAATGGTAAAAGCTGCACTATTGACGCGAATGTCTAAAAGAGCAGGTTGTGATTTCGCACAGTGTTGTGTTATTAGTGCAGGGATGCTAATGATTGGCAAGTGGGGGGCGGGGGGGCGGATTTGGAAGAAAAACGATCCAATTTCAAGCCGGCTGCTGGGCAAAGTACCAAAAGGAGGAGGTAAGAGGTGGATGAGGCAGGATATATCCTTGTCCCTGTTACAATGCGAGGCACTTTAGGTTTCCTGCTGATGGGTCAGCCTGTTTGGCAACTGTCTAAAAGTTAAGGAAGGGAGGGGGGGGGGGGGGGGGGGGGGGGGTGGGTGGTGGAAAAGTCAAAGGTGAGGCGGTGCCTGGAAAACAGTAACTTCAGTTAATTCGCAGTATGGGACTCGCTATTTCCGAACTTACCTCATTGAGAGAGACGCTGATTGTCTGCCGGCCACCACCGACCTGCAGTTAAAGAGGATGCAATTTGCAACATGCTACCGACACACACTTCCCCATTACCGAGGGAGCCAGCCATTACCCCGCGGCACCCTTCCAGACCGGGCATTAATAAGTTCCAGAATCAGAATTGGGCCATTCGGCCCATCAAGTCTACTCACAACTCTAGCTCATGGTATGTAGGCACCTGCCCACCGTTGAGTATAGATACTAAGCCCAATGCTCTAGTAGATATAAGTTCATTGGTTCATTAGGAGCAGAATTGGCCCATCAAGTCTACTCCGCCATTCAGTCATGGCTGATCTATCTCTCCCTCTCAACCCCATTCTCCTGCCTTCTCCCCACAACCCCTGACACCCGGACTAATCACCCCGACTCCCCAGAGCCGCAGCGCCAACTCGTCAACAAGTTGGACGAATAATATAAGTGATCATTAAACATAACCCGTTCATACATTTTCCATTTCGAAAGAAACCGAGATGGACGCAGCAATTACGCATTGAAAGGTCAAGTGAGCTCGATGCAGTGCCAACTGCAAAGATTCATGCTAATCTCTCCCGTCAGTCAGTGCAATGTAAAATAAAATCCACCATCGGAATCAAAAGCTTGGTCGAAACTAGAGTTTAGTGTTTGAGTTAGGGTCAGGAGTTGGGCCCGGCGTTACAGTGGGTTTCGGAGTTGGGCCCGGCGTTAGAGTTTGTTTTTTTTACGTTGAAGTTAGTCTTGATTAGTCAGAGGGTGGTGAATCTGTGGGCGGCTGTGGAGGGCGACAGTTGATATTTTTAAGGCGGAGATGGATAAATTCTTGATTAGTACGGGTAATGAATGGGGAGAAGGCAGGGGAATTGTGAGAGGGGAAGATATAGATCAGCCATGGTTGGATGGCGGAGTAGACTTGATGGGCCGAACGGCCCAATTCTGCTTCTAGATCCTATGAACTTGCTGGCGGAATAGCCCATGAGGCAGAGTTCGGGTGGTGATGAAGAATGAGGATTGAAGGTCTTTGGAGTTGCATGGGGTTAGATTTCCACAGGGGTTTGGATTCGTACAGTGGGTTTCGGAGTTGGGCCCGGCGTTAGAGTTTGTTGTTTTTACGTTGAAGTTAGTCTTGATTAGTCAGAGGGTGGAGAATCTGTGCTAGGGCGGCGTTATTGTCAGATCAGTCTGAAGAAGGGTCCCGAACCGAATCGTTACCTATCCATGTTCCACAGAGATGCTGCATGACCCGCTTTGTTACTCCAGCATTTTGTGTCCTTTTGTGTGCTCTTGTGTTATTTTGGGGGCATATGACAATTAATGGTGATGTGGCGTGTGGGACAAGATGAGGCGTTTGGTAATCCGAACGATTTGAGGACAGGTTCGCGGGTTATTGGATATTTGTCCATTTATTTACACTTGCGTCTTCTGTGCATATATTCTCGAGGTGTGGTTGTGTTAGAACTAGGGAGGCGGATGGAGTTCGGATCGGGATTAGGGATCAGAGTTGGTTTGGTGTAGAGTCAGGATGCCTAGGTTGGTGTTAGCCTTGGGTAAGGTACTGGGTAGGTATTGGATTTAAATTTGTTGTACAGGGTTAGGCTTGGCCAAACCTTTGGCCACTAGAGATGAAACAATCAAACGTCCTCCTCGTTTGTAGACGTAACATTATTTTTGTACGTTTTAGGAAGTTTGCTTGTAGCAGTCTTGATGGGCCATCACTCCTGAACTGAGATTATTGATCCCTGCCCTTTGTAAGAACACTCGCCGCCGCACAGATAGATTTAATATCGCCCCGAAACCCATTCATCCATCTTTTCGAAAAGTGACAACGAATGTCAGTACGTGAAGGGTTAAAGTTCGTCGCTTCTCCTTCCCATCTGGGCAAAGTTTTCGTCGTAAAACGAATATCAGGCAGAATTTGAAAACCGATCAACGTGGCCGTGTATAATATCGATTCAAACCCCAATAAATGAGATAAAGGGAATTCGAATGGGGAAGAAGAAACGAAACAAATGTTGACATTAATTTAAATTAAAAAAATAAATTAAAAATAAATTTTAAAGATTATTCATCTTGGGAAGGTCTGTTATTTTTCTGTTTAGAAGTCATTTGTGCGGATTGCCCGTTCGCGGAGGCTGCTGCCGTTCAGTTCAAAATTCAATGAGAATTCAGGGGACGGTCGCGGTCATTTCTCTCCTTTTAGTTCAGCTGGTTTATCCTCAGCTGGTAGATGGACTGGCCATCTGCATGTCGTGGCTTGTCTGTGTCCCCACAACAGCTACAGCAGAACGACTGTGGCTTTTGGGGAGGAAGCGGCGAGGCGCAGCTGAGGGTGCAGTGAGCGGGTTCAGGGCTCATCTTAGACCAAAAGTCGAAGCTCTTCACAAATCGTTCCAACGCGACCACTCGCGCACTTTGTGAGCTATTTGATGTTATTCACAAATCCGCACCACACACTAGAAAGCGAATTGCAGGGTGCAGGAAATTGCAAGTAAAACTGACGATGAACAAATCATTTTTCTCCTTGTTTTATAAGACAGCGAGGGCTAACAAACACTATGTCTCTGCTTCTGCTTAAGAACATTCGTTAATATCAGCGCCCAGTTGGAATCATTGGTTATGGCTCCACTGGTCGGTGTTAATATTGTTTAAAAACTAGATTTTTGATGGTCGACAATAACGTGGGCAAGACTAGAGAGAACCCTAGAAGCGACACCAACACTTAATATTATCCAGATCAACTTTATATATATAAAGTTGTTAAAATCGCCGTTCTAACTTCACTGGCAGTATATAAATTAAAAGATGCCACAATAAGTAGCGTCTACAGACTCCCTGACACTAGCTTTTCGCCCATTCCTACCACCAATTCCATTTATAATTCCCAACGAAATTGGCCGAGTGGAATATTTCGGATTCCGAGTATTTCCAGAAAGCGGTTGGCGATGACTGACTCCTTCGGAAAAGTCAAAGAAGGTTCCGCTTCTGTCAAGGAATCAACTAGATAATATAACAACGGACCACACATACGCACACACATCGACGCACACACACACACACACAGACAAGCTGCAAATATACACAGAAAACGCAAGTGTAAATAAATGGACAAATATAGTTTGCCAACGATCTAATAATCTCTAGCACCTGGCGATAAACCGGCTCAGCACAACATTTATAGAGTCTACGTACATAGTGTACACATGGAGCCTCTATGCATACATATAGACTCTATGGATTTGACATTGTACATTCATTTTACATTGGTTACATTTACTTACTTTGTAATTGCTATATATACCGTAATGTATAGCACACATATATACGTGTACTATATATTGCTATATATAGTTAAAGCTATCTCTCTCTCTATATATATGTGCGTGTGTGTCTGTGTGTCTGTGTGTCTGTATGTGTGTGTGTGTCTGTATGTGTGTGACTGTGTGAAAATCTATTACCATATGTATAGTAATATATAGTACACATATATATATGTATTATATATTGCTATATATAGTTAAAGCTATCTCTCTCTCTATATATATATATATATATTTATGTGCGTGTGTGTCTGTGTGTCATGTATGTGTGTGTGTGTCTGTATGTGTGTGCCTGTGTGAAAATCTATTACCATATGTATAGTAATATATAGCACACATATATACACATACTATATATTGGCCTCTATAAATACTATATATTTTAACTTACTTTTTAATCACTGTATATAGTATTATATAATACATTGTATATACTATATGCCATATATATATATATATATATATATATATATATAATAGTATATATAGTATTTATATGTATATATGGTAATATAGACATAACCTGCTGGGATAACACATACAGTAGTATATAGCACATATATACATGTGCTATGTATTGTATTCTCTCTATGTATATATTATATATATTACTTTGTAATTACTATATATATTAGTGGGTGGGTGTACATATATATGCACATACACACATATATATATGTACACGTATATATATATATATAGCAATTACAAAGTTATATGTGTATATAGCACTATATGGTACATGTATCTATTTGTACAATATTACATTTTACATTGTAATTACTCAAAGTAAGTTATGTATATTGGTTTAGCACAGCACGTTACCAATCCCAGTTGTGGAGACACTGGTAAAGTTGTCTCGTTGTAGACTCTGACCTCTCTTTTTATTCTGGATTTTAAATCATGTTTTATGTTTTTGCAAATAATTCATGATACTCATAAGTAATTTTACTAAGCTTTTATATGTATTTTATGGTGTTTTATATGCAATGTATTTTGTGTAATGTCGTCTCTTGTCTGGACCTTCAGTCAGAAATAAATAAAGTTTAATAGAAAAATAATATATAATATATTGACAGCAATATATAGTAATGTATATATATTGCTTTTTGCTTTGTATTTTCTATATTATATAGTAAGTTGTATATATAATGTATATAGAAAGAGTAATATATAGTATATGTGTACCATATTACATTTTACTTTCTAATTACTATATATCCAAGTAAGTAATGTGTAGGTTATGGGAATATAATTTATCTATGTTTGTGTGTGGGCATTTGTGTGGGGTTTGCGTGAATCAGGTACAGTTTGAATGCGGGCTGACAATGTGAAAGCGGCTGCGTTCGCTCTGCATCCATACTGCGAGCCCGCTGGATGATGAACCAACACAAGAGCCCGCAGGCCGGCAAATTATTAACGAAATATTTGCATACGATTTGCAATTTAATCAAGGATTATTGTCACACGGTAAACCTGATGTGTGGAACGTGATACGTTTAATTCAGCTGCGGAGGTTGTAGACGGGAGTTAAAAGTATTACCAACATTACTCACTGCGAGCTGGCCAGAACCTTACCAATATAAATATAAATCTACCGGAAAACTGCAAGTAATTGAATTTGCCATTTTAAAACCATTAATTATTTCGTGGAATAGAGGTTTAAAAATCACACTGACTTTTGAAATATGAATGTATTGATCCTAAAATAATGTTAAGAAGTTTTTATTTACTGTGGGACCCTACATAGTAGTGTTTTCCACATATCAATTTTAACTGTTTCTATTAAACATTTTCCTCGTGTAAATTGTTATCTATTATGTTCAAAATATGAATCACGCGGCGATTTCTTGTGAAACAGTTTTACAGTGAAAGTGATAATAAAGATTTGTCCTGGCTGTTCCAGTCTGACGCCACACGGGGCAGTGTTATTAAAAACATCGACTCTGTGTTAAAGTTACTGTTCAATGTTGTTTCAGGTCCCAGTGCGGCCAGGGTATCACTCACTCACTCACTCACTCACTCCCTCCGCGGTTTGGTGAGGGCGGACAGCATAGCAGCCACACCTGCACAGGTGAACTCGCAGAGGAGCCAAGGTGCCGTCTCCGTGACACCGTGACCGACCCCCCCCCCCCCCCCCTCTCCCTTCCTAAACAACTGCGAACCTTGAAGCTCAAAACTTTGTGAGACTGAGAGAGCACCGCCGTTGTGTGACCCGAGTCTGCACCTCGCGTTGGCCTTGCATCGGGCTCACCTTATATCATCGTCTGCGCGGCTTCACCTGGCCTCTTCCGCGAATACGCGGCACTCGCCGGTTGACGGACCCGGGGGGGGGGGGGGGGGGGGGACACACAAACGACATCGGCTGAGAGCCGTCAGGAGCCGGGGTAGCTGGAGAGAGGGGGGTCACTGAACATTTACAGTGGGAAAGAACGTACCTTTAGAAAAGAGACGAGAAGGAATGTATTTAGTCAAAGAGCGGTGAATCTGTGGAATTCATCGCCACAGAGGGCTGTGGAGGCCAAGTCAATTGATATTTTTAAGGCGGAAATTGATAGATTATTGATTAATAAGGGCGTCAGGGGTTATGGGGAGAAGGCAGGAGAATGGGGTTAGGAGGGAGAGATAGATCAACCATGATTGAATGGCGGAGTGGACTTGATGGGCCGAATGGCCTAATTACGCCCCTACAACTTAATGAACCAGTGAATTTAGGAGAGGCGCAAAAAGTTGCGTCCACAGATTGTGCGCGGGGGTTAAAGCGACTTCACTCGAGAGAGTGGCGCTCTCTCTCTCTCTCTCTCTGTCTATTTTTGATCGTGTTTTCCCTCAGTGCCGCTTTCTTCGCAGCAAAGCTCGCCACTTTGGTAAAGAGCTGCTGATTTAAGTTTACTGACACGGGGAGAGAATCCAATCTCGGCGCGGCACCTCCACTCTCCCGTGAGTGCGTTCTAGTCATACGGGTGGTTAGCTGAGATGGGGAAGTTTGCTCTTCGGGATAGCTTTAAGGAAGGGAGAGAGAGAGAGAGAGAGAGAGAGAGAGAGAGAGAGAGAGGAGAGAGGGAGAGAGAGAGAGAGAGAGAGAAATAGTGAGCGAGAGAGAGAGAGAGAGAGAGAGAGAAAGAGAGAGAGAGAGAGAGAGAGAGAGAGAGAGAAGACACACTCACACACACAATAAAAAGCATGTGTGTTTGGCAGAAGCGAGCACTGGAGATTTCGTTTTACTTTTCACATCCCACCGAATCACACCGATGACACTGACCGCAGAGAGGGTGTGTTGTGGGGGAAAATAAGGGTTATATTCACGAGAAGGGATGAATTTGGACGTTCAGTGCGTTTTATTCGTTTGAAACAAGACCGGTATCAAAAATAAAAGTGACTGATTATCATTACCGATGAGATAGGAGTTTTAAAATGTGTAGGAAGGAACTACAGGAGGTTGGTTAAAACTGAGGATAGACACAAAAAGCTAGAGACTGTAACTCGATTTCACCCAGGTTCCTTTATCACCGTTACTTTTTTTGCATACCTTTCATTAATTTGTTCTATATCTCTCTATATCATCGTCTGTATCTCCCATTTCCATTTCAGACTCAGTCTGAAGAAGGGTCCCGACCCGAAACATCACCCATTCCTTCTCTCCAGAGATGCTGCCCGTCCCGCTGAGTTACTCCAGCTTTTTATCTATCCAAGGAGTTTCCAAAGATTGCGACAATTAGTGAAGCAGCACACGTATGCTCTCGTTCATTTAATATGTAAATATATGTTCGAAACGGCCTTGCCCTGTAGTAATTAATGGCGGGCCCTTTCTAATTTTGATTTTGTAACGGTTTTGTTAATGAGAAAGCGGGCCCGTTAATAATGTATTCGCTGTAGAATGGAAGTCCAGTCGGCCACTAACAGACGTATCATATTGCAGATATAATATTCTCATGTATCTGCAGTGTCAGAAACCATAACGCCGGCGCGTTGAAGTTTGCGTTTGTCTTGTGTGCGAATGAATGAATGATATTTTATTGTCAAATGGGACAAGTCACGGTGAAGTTCCTTGTTTTGCATACCCAATGTATGCAGATAATCGGCACAATATCAGTCGATATATTTAAGGCAGAGATAAGATAGATTCTTGATTAGTACAGGTGTCAGATGTTATGGAGAGAAGTCAGGAGAATGGGATTAGGAGGGAGTTAGATCAGATTGAATGGCGGAGTAGACTTGATGGGCCGAATGACCTAATTCTACTCGTATTCCTTATATAAAAGGCACATACAAAGTTACAGGGTATTCAGTTGTACACAAACCGTTCAATTTGTAACGAGAAAGTCATTTGTTTCTCTCTTTCGCTGTTTAGTTCCTCGACTTTGAACGAGCAGAATACGGCGTAGATCGATTTTCTCAATGGGATGAAATTCATCTTGTGTAACAACTCCAAGCTGCTGGGAGGACTAAGGTGACAGCGGTGCACTTCAGGGCCAAACCGTGAAGTCCCTGCTTTTCAAGCTGGATTGGCCAGCTGAACGGAACTCAGAGAAACAAGGAACTGCAGATGCCGGAATCTGGAGCAAAATACAAAGTGTTGGAGGAACGGGCCGGACCAGGCAGCATCTTCGGAGAGAATGGTCCTGACCCGAAACGCCGCCTGTCCATTCCCTCCACTGATACCGCCGGACCCGTTCAGTTCCTCCACAACTTTGTGTTTTGGCTCAGACAAAACACACAGTTGTTAATTTAAAAAAGCGAAACTGTCAAACTGTATTAAGCAGACAACATCACTGAACACGGCGATGATCAATAAATCGTTGATTTTGGGATTAATTTATTGCTGTTTTTCGAACTTTTTAAAGCGTGCTCGTGAATTATTGTATCAGCCGTAAATGTTACGCGGGGATTTAGTTCCTGTGTGGATACAATCCCGAGAGGAAGAGAGGAATAGATCGTGTAAATGCACGGAGTCTTTTGCCCAGAGTGGGAGAATCGAGAAGCAGAGGACATGAGGGGGGGGGGGGGGGGGGGGGGGGGGCATTTAACGCGCTGCCGGAGGAGGTCGTTGAGGCAGGTACCAACTTAACGTTTAAGAAACAATTAGACAGGTACATGGACAGGACAGGTTTAGAGGATAATGGGCCAAACGCAGGCAGGTGGGACCAGTGTAGATGGGACATGTTGGGCGCTGTGGGCAAGTTGGGCCGAATGGCCTGTTTCCACGCTGTAAGACTTTATGGCGCTGATGTTAAAATGCGAGATAAGGTGGAGAGTTTTGCAGGGCATTGCATGCCCGATGGTTCCCGCACGGTGCGCCCGGAACAAACACGTTTTTTTTCGCCCCCCGAAATCCATCTCGGCAGAAACCGGATCCGTAATTTTCAACTCGTTTAACGGAATCTAGAGTATTAAACGGGCTGCGTAGAAAGGAATTGCAGATAGACACAAAATGCCTAACTCCGCGAGACAGGCAGCATCTCTGGATAAAAGAGACGGGAGACGTTTCGAGTCGAGACCCTTCTTTAGCCGCTGATTTCCCTCAGCACTCGCCCAATGCTCATCTGACAAGGGACGGGAAGCGATATTATGTTCCTAATCTAGCCATCCACACAGTTAAAGTTCGCGGTGTTTACTTAATATAGACACTAGTACATCGCGGGGAGGCAAATGGCTCGCCCGCGTTGGAGAAGAAGAATTTATAAAGTTACAACGAAGTGTTTTACATCGGGACAGCCGACCTATACTACAAAATTATCCCCCCCACCACACACACATCCTATTTGTGAGATTCTTTGCACTGTGAACTCTGAGGCTGCATCTCCCAATGTCACAGACACATATTCTGCCCATCAAATACTGTGCGGGAGACGAAGGTGCTGGAGAAACTCAGCGGGTGCAGCAGCGTCTGGGGAGCGAAGGAAATTGGCAACGTTTCGGGGCGAAACCAAGAAGGGTCGCCTATTTCCTTCGCTCCTCAGACGCTGCTGCACCCGCTGAGTTTCCCCAGCACTTTTGTCTACCTTCGATTTCCCAGCATCTACAGTTCCTTGTGGTACTGTGCGGTGTTGTGCCGAACCACTGTCCAAATATTTGATGTCCCTCGAACTATCTTTGACATGACTTTGCCGGCTTTACCTTGCACTAGACCTTATTCCCTCATCGTGTTTCTGGATCGATTGTTAACCACGCTGACCGGTTAGCACGCAACAAACACGCTTTTCACTGTACCTCAGTACACGTGACAAATAAACTAATCTAAAACTAAAAGCTAATACAGACACGAAGTGCTAATACAGAGGAACTCAACGGGTCAGGCAGCATCTCTGGACAAAAACGACGGGTGGCATTTTGGGTCGGAACTGTCGCCCAACAGACATTGACCCACATATCCCACGCTCCTTAAAACGCATAAGCAATTCCCCCTAAATCAAAAGAAAAAGCAGCTTAGGCGCTCAATGTCTGATCAACAGTGTCCCTTGGTCAGCCTCACTCATTACATTCATTTTTTTTTCCCAGTGATTTCTATTCACTTGCAACAATAACGGGATCTGATATATAGCTATCGAGCGGGTGGTCCGGCGCTGCCTTTTCACATTCATTTACCTTCAAATGAGAATTTAAGTTTTCATATATTTAATTCAATAATCCACGAGCGAGTGCGTGTGTGTGTGTTTGTGTGTGTGTGTGTGTGTGTGAGTGAGAGAGAGTGTGTGTTTCACGGAGAATTTCGGATGATTGCTAATTGCATTGTCCTGCCCAGGTCATTGGTTTCATGTTACTGTACTGCGATTCTGCCTGACATGAAATATTAGCAGCAAAAACGCCACTCAGCTATTTAAGCATGCAACACATTGTAGATTACCGCGGTTTTTATGGCCCAGAACGGAAGATGTCACGCATGTAGCCTATGTTACAGTAGGAAACGGCTCAACGAACCATTTCGGTGCCAGTTCTATTTAAATGAATGTGCACAGCAGTAAAAATAGGAATGAAGATAAATGCTCCCTGCATCAAACTTGTATGAGTTTTAAACTCCAAAGTCATAATACTTCGATTAGTAATGACTATTTGGGTACATTCCGCGCACACGCTGTTACCATATCAGTGCCTATTAAACCAAAGTCAATATTTAAACAGAAAAATAGAGTAAGTACAGCGAGAAATAAAGAACCAATGTGTGTCCTATAAATACCAACGTGTATGCTATAAAAGGTTATTTACTTGTTTATATGAGTTTAGACATTTTTGCATTATTCTTAAAACTTCGGGAATTCTGTGACTCAGTTTAGACAATTAAACCGATTAAAAATATATATATCCTACAAGGCGACGCATTCATCACGACAGTCATTGTTCCAAAAACACGAATCACTTCCAATTATTTGTCAATTTTGCCTTATTAATCTTAATTTGCAAACGCCGGCGTTGGATATTCATGCAATCTCTGCGTTTCGGGACATACGCCCGAGACTTATATTCAAAAGGGGATCTGTTTCACTGATTGCAGTAAAACACATTTGCAACGAGCTGAATGTTTGCAGCGTAAGATGCGGTGATCTATATTCTATGTCGGTTACCGTGGTGTGCATCTTTTTGGAAATTCACGATTTGACAATCGGACGCCAAGTTCAATTTCAATCGACGTTGCCCCCAAAACCCAAAGCTAGACCAATGGCCCATTCACCGCCGGGCAGAGTGGAAACAAAAATAGTCCAAAGTAGACCCAGGAGTAGTAAGGGAATATATAGTCGCCATAAGCCCTTTTTATGTTGAATTTCATTGCATCCCCGTTTTATGACAAAGAGATTACTTATGTTTTATACATTATTGGGACTGTTAATGTTCCTGCATATACGTTTTACAAGCCCCTCTTTGGGATTTTGTGTTCTTCCGCGTCGTTAATTTCAATGGGAGCTCGCTTTAATGGGATGGTCTCTCCTAACTGAATCTGTAAGGGTTGGGGAGACAATCTATATTTCACGTGGGTCCAGGAGCGCCGTCACCCTCGGCGCGCAGCTACCCACACAATTTTCAGAACATTGCACCCATATAGAACTTCTTCAGAGACGCAGTCTGAAGAAGGGTCACGACCTGAAAAATGTCACCCACCCTTTCTTTCCACAGAGATGTTGCCTGACCCACTGAGTTGAGCCTATATGTGGAACTAATTGTTCAGGAGAATGGGGTTAAGAGGGAGAGATAGATCAGCCATGATTGAATGGCGGAGTAGACTCGATGGGCCGAATGGCCTAATTCCTCTCTTAGAATTTACAATTATGAACTTATCACGTTTTGCTTATATCTGAAATTTATTCCGAGCCACACCCGTTAAAACATTTCAACTTTTTATAAAGATCTTTTCAAAAGAAACATTTCTAGTTTCCTGACTCTGGTGATAACTTATGACTGTTTCTCTTCTGCAACTGACTCACCGAAAAGTGAAAATCTGCTAGTTATCCAAACAATCCTTCCTCTGTGAAGAAACACGGAACTGTAGATGCTGTTTGACCAAGGAAAGGCACAAACTGCAGGAGTAACTCAGCGGGTCAGGCTGCATCCCTGGAGAGATCATGGATAGGTGACGTTTCGTGTTGGCACCCAGTCTATCTCGACCAGAACCGTCGTCTATCCATGTCACCCAGAGATGCTGCCTGACCCGTTGAGTTACTCCAGCACTTAGTGTGAACGTTGTTATATGTTGTAATCTTCTTGCGTTATTCTTGATGGTCTCTTAATGAGTGCAATGCTTTGGGAAAAAAAAAAGACTCAACGGTGTCTGATATAAGGGCGACAGGATAGCTGGACAGAGGGAAACGTACTGTATCACATTGAAGGGGACATTGGGTGCAATTCAGAATTAAAGGGCGTTCTTTTAGGCAGGAGATGGCGAGAAATTGATTTAGTCAGAGGGTGGTGAATCTGTGGAGTTCTTTGCCACAGATGGCTGTGGAGGCCAAATCAATGGATATCTTTAAGGCAGAGATGGATAGATTCTTGGTTAGTACGAGTGTCAGGGTTATGGGGAGAAGGCAGAAGAAGGCGTTAGGTGGGAGAGATACATAGATACACCAGCCATGATTGAATCGTGGGAGTCGACCTGATGGGCCGAATGGCCAAATTTTACCGCTATCACTTATGACCTTATGACCTTATGACATGACAAAACTCTCGCTTCCAGGGAAAACAAATAATATTTTTGAACTCCACTTTCAAGGGCACATTCAACAAGTTCCATCAAAGCCCATGCTCATTTCCAAACAAATAACCATTAGGCTTCATTGCCTGAAACTCTGTATGTCAGATTTACTATGTTTAGGAAGGACTGCAGATGCTGGTTTAGACTGAAGTTAGACTCAAAAAGCTGGAGTAAAGATCTCGACCCCAAAAGTCACATATTCCTTTTCTCCAGAGATGCTGCCTGACCCGCTGAGTTACTCCAGCATTTGTACCTATCTTCAGTGCAAACCAGCATCTGCAGTTCATTCCTACGTAATTAATAAAAACAAGTCCAAGAGGTGTAATTCAAGAGGTGGTCTTGGTGTTCCATTACTGAGGGAGAGTTAGGGTTGTGTAGGTCAGTTCAAGAACAAGTTAGTTGTCCGAAAGTAGCTAATGGTGATGTGATAGTATGGGGCTTAAGGCTTCTGTTCCCCCTACCCAACAATAGCACTGAGAAGAGGGCACAGCCTGATGGTTTGGATCCTTGATGATAGATGTCATCTAGTCGGGGAACCATCCTACCACAACTAGGGAGCGGTCCTGAACTACTATCTAGATCATTGGTGACCCTCGGACTATCCTTGATCGGACTTTACTGGCTTTACCTTGCAGCAAACATTATTCCCTTATCATTTATCTATGTACAGTAAATGGCTCGATTGTAAACATGTGTTGTCTTCCCACTGACTGGATAGCACACAGTGAAACCTTTTCACTGAACCTCGGTACACATGACACTAAACTAAACTAAACTAAACTAACCTTCTTGAACCTGCTACTTGCCTGGATGTTTTAGATGAAGGGAAGGGCTATGACTGGGATGGGCCTGGCTTTTTGTGTCTATCTACATTAAAGTCACCACACTGAATTGCCAAGCTAAAGGGGGTATAATTAAACAGCAACAGTGTCATTGTAGAAGTCCTTGCATTGTGGGGAGTGACGCAGGTAACATTTTGTAGGGAAACCGGGCATGGTCGAGATATGGACACCCAATCAGTCACATCTTGGGATATTATCTCTGAACCCTTGTAGTCTGCATTAAACGATTAAGCAGCATCGATATTCAGTTCCAGTTAAACAGGACATGCCACATGAAACATGTTGATCTCCAGGTTAACCTGTATACGGGTTTTTAATGAGAAATGTTGCTCTTTTCAGCATCATCTTCTAGTACCAGGACACCATTTCACGTTTCCTTCAGTAAGGATTTTGCCGATGAAAGTGTGACCAAATACCAAATTTACTGCAGGAGATGGAATGGGCAATTGGCAGGTAACAGAATAATATGTGAGCCCAATTCATGGTTCTTAATTCAAAGTACATCAAAAGTTACCATCAATATATGTTGTTCCTCCAACAAGGAGTTTGTGAGAGCAACTTTTTAGAAGGATGCGGAGTTACATCATTGAAACTCACTGAAGAGTGAAAGGCTTGGATAGAGTGGATGTGGTGAGGATCTTTCCACTAGTGGCAGTCAAGGACCAGAGGCCCTAGCCTCAGAATAAAAGGACGTACCTTTAGAAAGGAGATGAGGAGAAATGTCTTTAGTCAGGGGGTGGTGAATCTGTGGAATTCATTGCCACAGAGGGCTGTGGAAGCCAAATCAATGGACACTTTAAGCCGGTGATCGATAGATTCTTGATTGTTAAGGGTGCCAGGGGTTATGGGGAGTCTGCAGGAGAATGCAGTTGAGAGGTAAAGATAGATCAACCATGATCGATCATTGATTGATAGGAGTTGATTGATAGGAGTTGATCATGATTGACAGGAGTAGATGATGGGCCAAATGGCCTAATTTTGCTCCTATGACTCACTGTTGGCTTCCTGTAAAGGGTCAGTGAATTAATAGCAGACCAATAAAGAATGATCTTGCATATCCAGAAACCTTTACACTCCTATAATACTTCCACCATGATCCATAAGCAGGATAATATACTTGAAGTAGAGTTTGGCACGTCCCCAACAACTCTCACTAACTTCCACAGGTGCGCTGTGGAAAGCATTTTATTGGATGCATCACAGCATAGTTTGGCAACATGACCATCCATCCTCCCTTCCATTGACTCCATCTACACTTCACGCTGCCTCGGCAAGGCCAGCAGCATCATCAACGACAAGTCTCACCCCGGTCGCTCCCGCATCTCCTCTCTCCCATCAGGCAAGAGGTGCAGAAGTGTGAAAACGCACACCTCCAGATTCAGGGACAGTTTCTTCCCAGCAGTTGTCAGGCAACGGAACCGTCCTCTCACCAACTAGAGAGCGGTCCTGAGCTCCCGTCTACCTCATTGGAGACATTCGAACTATATTTAATCAGACTTTATATTGACTAAATGTTGTGAGCTGCATCCTTTACCTGTCCACTATGGATGGCTTGATTGTAATCATATATAGTCTTTCCTTTGACTGGATAGCACGCAACAAAAGGCTTTTCGGTAGACGTAACAGTAATTAACTGAATGAATCAACTGGCCATGTGATTATGTGGGTCAATGTGGCAGCAATTTTCACAAAGCATGATTCCTCCAGCAGGTAATGAAGACAGGAGAAGATAATATGTTTTCCTTTTGGCATGAAGTGCTTGAAAGGGAATGTGGTCCAGTACGCTGAAAGAACTCCCTGTTCTGTTTTCATCTACCCAGATAGGGAAGCAGGGAGGTTTTCAGCTCAGCGTCTTATCTGAAAGAACATTGAATCTTATAATTATAGAAAACTGTGTAAGAAATTCATCCAGCCCTTTCATCTTGTGCTGGGCTGCTAACAGAAAAAATCCGTGAAGCTGGCGTGCACCATCATCTCAGCAGCTTAGATGGTTTGCACATGGAGTATGGGAGAATATGCACGGGTGAGATCGACAACATATAGAATAGCGGGTACCTGACAGCAATTATAATCGGACACCCATCAAATGAACAAAATTATTTATTTAAAAATGCGAATAATCCCGCTCCAAGTAATTGAAATACATTAAGTGGCGACACAGTGGCACAGCAGTAGAGCTACTGAATAAAACTTGACTTGACTTGACTTGAGTTGACTGCCTTACAGCGCCAGAGACCTGGGTTCGATCCTGACTATGGGTGCTGTCTGTACAGAGTTTGTACGTTCTCCCCGTGACCTGCGTGGGGTTTCTCCGAGATCTTCGGTTTCCTCCCACACTCCAAAGACGTACAGGTTTGTAGGTTAATTTGCATGGTATAATTGCACTGGGGACCGCTGGTGGGTTCGGACTCAATGGGCCAAAGGGGCCTGTTTCCGCGCTAAACTACAACTAAACATTTACTGGGACACCAAACAAAAAGACACACAGTGCTGGAGTAACTCAGTGAGTCAGGCTGCATCTCTGGAGAACAATAATTTGGCGTGCTGGGAGTTTGTGCTTTTAACTCTAGAATGCATAAAATAGGTGATGGGAATAAGTACTTGACTCATAGGAGCAGAATTAGGTCATTCGGCCCATTGAGTCTACTTCTCCATTCAATCATGGCTGATCCATTTCTTCCCTCTCAACCCCATTCTCCTGCCTTCTCCCCATAACCCCTGACACCCCCTACCATCAAAGTGTCCATCAATCTCCACCTTACAAATACCCAATGATCTGGCCTTCACAGCCGACTGTTTTGGTCTGGACCCTAACTTTGGGAATGTTATGGGCATACTGTATTTTCACCTCATAATCCTTTCAAAGTGAAGGAAGGAATGAATCACTAAATAAATCTAACAGGGCAATAAATTCTCACCCAGGACTGAGATGAAATGCAGTCTAATCTAATTATTAAACAATGAGAACAAGTGGTTCTGATGATATACATGTGGTGAAATGGGAGTGAGGTATAATTTATGAACTAATGGAGACACTCAGTAAATGACTCACATTTATGGGAAAGCTTATAATAAAAATGAACTGTAGATGCTGGTTTATACCAAAGATAGACACAAAATGCTCAATGGAACTCAGCGGGTCAAGCAGCATCTCTGGCACTAGATCTCTCCATCTAAATGAAACAGGTAGAAATGTTAGTGGAGTTAATTCACCAGAGATCTTGAAGAAAATATTTCATAAGGTCAAAAGTGATAGGAGCAGAATTAATCCATTTGACCCATCAAGTCTACTCCGCCATTCAATCATGACTGATCTACCTCTCCATCCTAACCCCATTCTCCTGCCTTCTCCCCATAACCCCTGACACCCCTACTAATCAAATTCCAATTTTGGGTGGTGGGGGGGGGGGGAGGGGGGAGGAGGGAAGAAATGTATTTGCATCAGTGGAAAGCAGAATATATCAAGGAATAGGCCGGAAAATGATTAACAGGAGTTAAGAGGGTGTTGTACAGGAAGGAACTGCAGATGCTGGTTTATACTAAAGGTCAAAGTCTGAAGAAGGGTCTCGACCCGAAACATCACCCATTCCTTCTCTCCAGAGATGCTGCCTGGCCCGTTGAGTTACTCCAGCTCTTTGTGTCTATCTTTGGTTCAAACCAGCATCCTACACATCAAAGCTTACAACCCTGGAAAATTAAGAAAAATGATTAACAATTTTTCTTCAGTCTGAAGAAAGGTTCCAACCCGAAATAACACTTATTCCTTTTCTCTGGAGATGCAGCCCTCCTGCTGAGTTACCAGCATTTTGTGTCTATCTAGATGGGGAGTTATAATTTGGAATTTGGAGGCACAGGTATCAACATTAATTGGGTGGGGGCATATTGTGAATTGAGAAGACCATGCCTCTGCAGTTGCAGCTCCTAGACTGTGGAACAGCATCCCTCTTCCCATCAGAACGGCCCCCTCCGTCGATTCTTTTAAGTCGAGACTTAAAACTCATCCTTGCTCTCAAGCCTTTCTTGACGTCCACTGAGGGAGGGCTATATGTATGTATTTATGTATGTACTTAATCTATGAACCACTGTTGTATAACGTTGGTACCTCCACCAATGTAAAGCACTTTGGTCAACGAGAGTCGTTTTTTAAATGTGCTATAGAAATAAAAATGACTTGACTTGACTTGACTTGAAACTCTATGAAGGTGTGTAAGTGTTGATTATCAACAGGAGTTGGTTGGCACTTGGAATTGGGAGAGATGATTGCAAGCGGGAAGAATGATGGAAGTTTGCTGACTGGTATTGGAAAGGTTGTCTATCTGCAATAACTGAGAGTGGTGATTAGTATCTGGACATGCAAAGGGAGATAATCAGCTAGCAGAGACAGTGAGTGTAACTTTCCAACAGCATTGGCAGAGATTTCTTCCAACAGATACAGGGAGAGATTGCGTAGTTTAAGTGAAGAATTAGGCAGAAAATTACTCGCTAGATCAGGGGCAAAAGCTATGGGTGAAATGTTGCAACAGGAACTACGAGGTAGGATCGCTTATTAATAGGAATTAAACGAGACAAACTCAGGACAATGTAACTACATTGGGATGCTATTTTTTTGTAGACAAACTGTGCCAGTAGGCACATCAATTAGAAATCAAGTACATTTATCGACAATTTTTTATTTCACTAAGCACACCCAGGTCTCGGTTGCACCTCCCGTTATCCTAATCTGACGCCATTCAGATAATAATCCGCCTTCCTGATCTTTCCACCAAAGAGGATAATCTCACATTTATCCAAATTACACTGCATCTGCCATGCTCTGCCCACTCATCCAACCTATGCAAGTCACCCTGCAGCCTCATGGCATCCTCCTCGCAGCTCACACTGCCACCCAGCTTTGTGTCATCCGTAAACCTGGAGATGTCACCTATAATTCCCTCGTCGAAAGGTGCGTCCTTTTATTCTGCGGCTGTGACCTCTGGTCTTAGACTCACCCACTCATGGAAATATCCGCTCCTGTCACTATTCTGTCTCCCCTCATCCTTCCAAACTTCAGTGAGTACAGGTCCAATGCCGTCAAACACTCATGATGAGCATGTTATGTTATCCCAATCGTTCCTGGAATCGTTCTCGTAAACCTCGGCCTCTGGACTCCCTCCGACGCAAGGCAGCGACTCTACCACTGCACCACTGGGCCACCCTCTATTTCACTTTGATCATGACCTCTTCCAGCCTAGTTTGGCCATGGAATCCAACAGCTCTTGGTTGGCTGGACCTGTTTGTTATTGAGTCTTTCACAGTGTTCCTTATTGCTAGCTCTGCTAGTTGACTGCTGCGGCTGTGATCATATCTTTATCTTCTGCCCAGTCAGACACAAAATGCTGGGGACATTTCGGGGTGTCAGGGGAGAGGGAGACATACAGATATGGAAGGGTAAGGTATGAAAACAAAAGATTAAAGGGGGCAAAGTTCAAAGAAGATGTAGAATAGATCACTGTTAGCTAGGGGAAGATGGCAACGAAACATACAAGGATAAAATTTAATCAAGAGGACAGTCTTAAGTCTTTAGATTTAAGTCTGAAAAAGGGTTTCGACCCAAAACGTCACCCATTCCTTCACTCCAAAGATGCTGCCTGTCCCGCTGAGTTACTCCAGCATTTTGTGTCTATCTTCGGTGTAAACCAGCATCTGCAGTTCCTTCCTGCACACTGACGCCCTCCTCATCAGCCTTTGGTTCCATGCCTAAAGGTACCATTATTCACCTGTGAGTTTTGACAATATGCTCTTGAGGGTTGAAGTCTCAAAAGATAACGCGCATTATTCACCACAGATGTCTCTGGTTGAATAAGGCTGTCTATTCTGTAATGATGCTGAAAGCACAGTTTCTGTGCTGTGTGCAACCAGCGAGAATGACACTGACACTCAGTGCTGAAGAGAAACATGCAAGGATATCCAGCATGATGAACACAGTCTCCTGCTGCTGAATTGTTTAAGAACAGGCAAAGTTGGTTTAGTTTTGAGATGCAGCACGGAAACAGGTCCTTCGACCCACCAAGCCCACGCCGATCTTCGTTCACCCGTTCACACTAGTTCTGTTATAGTTTACTCGTCCACTCCCTACACACAAGGGGCAATTTACTGAGGTACAATTAATTAATCCACAAACCTGCATGTCTTTGAGATGTGGGGGGAAACCAGAGCGCCTGGAAGAAACCCATGCAGTCACAGGGAGAACGTGCAAACTTCACAGAGACAGCAGGCGAGGTCAGGATCGAACCTGAGTACCTGGCGTTGTGAGGCAGTAACTCTACTGTTGCACCACATGTGGGGTGGAGTGACGGCGCAGCGGTAGAGTTGCTGCCTTGGGTGCTGTCGGTACAGAGTTTTTTTTTTTCATTCACCCTGTGACCGTGTGGGCTTTCTCTGGGTGCTCCGGTTTCCTCCCACATTCCAAAGATGCTGCACGTTTGTAGGCTAATTGGCTTTGGCAAAATTTGTAAGTTGTAGGATGCCAGTGTACGGGGCGATTGCAGGTCGGCACGGACTCAGTGGGCCGAAGGGTCTGTTTCTGCACTGTATCTCTATATCCGCACCTGTGTCTCACTGTGCTGCCCTTAAAAGTAGATTAAGATTAGATACAAAAGTGGTGTTCAAATTTATAAAGGGATTTTACGGAATACTTGGAATAACCGTTGCCGCTATTGGAAAGTGTTAATCTGTGGGATTTAGAGGAATTAGCTGCAATTTGTGAAACTCACAAAGCCCTATGTGGCCTTCATCAAAGTATTGAGTGGAGACATTGGATGTCAGGTTACAGTTATATCAGACGTTGGCGAGGCCACATTTTGATTATTGTGTACAGTTTTGGACACCATGTTATAGGAAATATGTTGTTAAGCTTGAGAGGGTTTACCAAAATGTTGCCAGGACTCAAGGGACTGAGCTATCGGGAAAGACTAGGGCATTATTCCTTGGCATGCAGGAGGATCAGAAGTGATCTGATGGAGGCGTACAAAATCAGAGGAATAGTTTGGGTTGATGCAGAGTCTTTTGCCCAGAGTAGGGGAATCGAGGACCAGAGAACATAGGTTTAAGGTGAGGGGGGAAAGATTTAATGAAAACCTGAGGGGTAACTTTTTTTAACACAAAGGATGGTGGTTGTATGGAGGAGTTAGTTGAGGCAGGTGTTATCACAAACTTTCAGAAAGATTTGGACAGGTATATGGCTAGGATATATTTTGAGAGATATGGGCCAAAAGCAGGCAGGTGGGGACTAATGTTGATGGGGCATGTTGGTCGACATGGGCAGAATGGCTTGTTTCAACGCTGTATGACTCTTGGTCTCAGTATTCTGTCAAATTCAGTCGCACTGAGTTTACACAGCCACAGTCTGAAGAAGGGTTTTGGCCCGAAACGTTGCCTATTTCCTTCGCTCCATAGATGCTGCTGCACCCGCTGAGTTTGTCCAGCACTTTTGTCTACCTTCGATTTTCCAGCATCTGCAGTTCCTTCTTAAACACAGCCACCAGATCCTGCTGCACTAGTTAATCAGAGTTGGCCATCCTATCTCCACCTGCAGATAGACACACAATCCCAGAGTAACTCAATGGGTCAGACAGCATCTCGGGAGAAAAGGAATAGATGATGTTTCGAGGCGAGACCCTTCTTCAGTCTGAGAGTCAGGGGAAAGTTAAACGAGAGATATAGACGGTGCTATAGAGAGATATAGAACAGATTAATGAAAGTTATACAAAAAAGTAACGATGATAAAGGAAACAGGCCATTGTTAGCTGTGGGCCCAGTGAGAATGAGTTATCTCCTCTTGTTATTTGTTGCATCCACAGAACAAAAGATCTCAGCTTCAGTCTGAAGAAGGGTCTCGACCCAAAACGCCACACGCTCCAGAGACGCTGCCTGTCCTACTGAGTTCCTCCAGCAATTTGTGTCCATCTTCGATTTAAACCAGCATCTGCAGTTCTTTCCCACACAAAAGATCTCAGCTCCAGTATCTTAGCATCTGTAGGGGAGAGGATTATAGATTTCTAACATTGGTTAAAACATAGTTGCTCCTAGTTTTCATGCCGATCACCCTTGGGATATTGTGAGACAGTGAACCATATTTTTGACTCTCTCGTCTGCAAAACTTTTTTTTTTATTGACCAAATTAAATTTGACTCATCCTGGCATGATGAATGGATGGGCAAGGTCCGCTTCATTAGGAAGGGAGATTTCAGTGGCACAGAATAAAATTAAACCCAGCTGTATAGCCCGACACCTCTGGCTCCATAGCTCATTTGCTGAGGAACGGGAGAGTTCAACCCAGACAGTCAAATCATGAATGAAACACCTACCATTGGGACTTGCAGCAACACCTATCAATTGAACCGTGCAGGTCAGCTGCTTCAGGATATCAACTGTAGTGAACTGGGAAATAATAACAGAAGGACACAAAAGGAATAACATCCAGCAATACGCCCATAAACTGTTTTGTGCATAAGGTAGAGAAGGGGTGGGCTAGAGAGAAGCAAATGTAGGCAGTTGTGGGCCTGGGAAGAGTGGATGCGGAACGGATGTTTCCAGTAATGGGAGGGTTCATAAGTTCATAAGCAGAATTATGCCATTCGGCCCATCTAGTATATTCCATCATTCAATAATGGCTGATTGATCTTCCCCTCTCCACCCCATTCTCCTGCCTTCTCCGCATAACCCCCTGACACCGTTACTGATCAAGAAACTTTCAATCTTCAACTTGAAACTATCCACTGATTTGGCCTCCACAGCCACTTGTGGCAATGAGTTCCACAGATTCACCACCCCGACTAAAGAATTTCCTCCTCATCTCCTTTCTATACTTGGCTCCTTGGCTATATTTAAGAGGGAGTTAGATGTGGCCCTTGTGGCTAAAGGGATCAGGGGGTATGGAGAGAAGGCAGGTACAGGATACTGAGTTGGATTAGCAGCTATGATCATATGAATGGCGGTGCTGGCTCGAAGGGCCGAATAGCTCACTCCTGCACCCATTTTCTATGTTTCTATGTTTCTATGTTTCTAAAAGTACGTCCTTTTATTCTGAGGCTGTGCCCTCTGGTCCTAGACTCTCTCCCCAGTGGAAACATCCTCTCCACATTCACTCTTTCCAGGCCTTTCACTAATCGATGTTTCAATGAGGCCCCCCCCCCCCCCCCACCACCCATCCTTGTAAACTCCAGCGAGTACAGGCCCAGCGCTGTCAAATGCTCATCATATGTTAACCCAATCATTTCTGGGATCATTCTCGAAAACCTCCCCTGGACCCTCTCCAGCACCAACACATCCTTCCTCGGATATGAGGCCCAAAACTGCTCACCCAGACTGCAGAGTCTGGAATCAAAGGTGACAACCTCACAATACATATTGCCAGATGGAAGGACTTTCTTCAGCCAGAGTGCGGTGAACTTGTGGAATCCATGGCCACATTTGGCTGTGGCGGACAAGTCATTGTGCATTTTTAAGGTGGAGATTGACAGATGCTTGATTAGTAAGGGTGCCAGGGGTTATGGGGAGAAGGAGGGAGAATGGGGTTGAGAGGGAAGAAATAGATCAGCCATGATTGAATGATGGAGTAGACTTGATGGGCCGAATGGACCTAATTCTGCTCCAGTGTTTTATGGTCTTATGGCCTTATGGCAGAGTCCCCAAATCTAAATGGTGAAGGTAAAGGCTATTTGACCTTTGTTGTTACTTTGGCAAAATGTCAAAGTCTGCTGTTAAAGCTGATTCAGTCTGAAGAAGGGTCTCAACCCCAAATGACACCTATTTTCCTTCTCTCCAGGGATTCCGCCTGTCCTGTTGAGTTACTCCAGCTTTCGGTCTCTGTCTTCGGTTTATACCATCATCTGCAGTTCCTTCCCACACAAAGCTCATCCAATGATTGGTGGCATTGCTTCTTTGGAGAGGTTGGTCTTACCATAGATAGGCTTGGAGGTTGGAGTTTGGAGTTGAATCGGGAGGGGGAGGTGGACAAAGGTGAGGGCTTGAGGTCCAGTTATGGATAGGGCTGAAGTAGTTGGTTTGTTGGAGTTGAGGCAAGG
>CM069165.1:11376759-11451759 GCA_035221665.1 Okamejei kenojei
ATTTTAATGCTGTATTCCTGATTTTTATTTCACTGCTGTTTTAGCTAGTCAATGCATGTTTACCTCTGAGCATCAGTAGCTCCGACTCTTTCAAGCTCTCAGACTTGTTTTTCCCCCCCTTTAATATGTAAATATATTGTGGCATAAACTGGTGCCTGAACCAGAAGCCTGATTCAAGCCACTGAGATAAGTTTGATTAAATTCCCCAGCTCCGGTCTCACCTACCAGATGTCATTTGCGCTCATCGGCGTGTTAAGACCCTGTACTGCATTTTTGTTTTTTAATAGTTTGGTTTGTATTAAACAAAACGTCACTATTTCCAGGGTTAGTGGACTCATGCCGAGACCGCTGATCGGTTTCGGAAGGGCTGGGGTATAACATCACCACTTTGCACCACTGTGCCATTGTAACTCAATAGCTGTGATAATGTTAAGTTGTCTCAAGAAACATTTATGTATGGTGTTAACCTTTGCTGACAGCATGGTAGCTGGGGACAGATGTTTGAGCTTATGGAAGAAGCTTGACATGAAGTCCACTTCATCTCCCAGTGGTGCCATTATCGAAACACCAAACCTGCCCCGGGACATACTATTGTGTAAACAAACCCCAGCACTTTGAAAGCGTTGCTGGGCTCACAGGCTGCTGGCTCCAAGGCCTGCAATCTCCTAGTTTAGACACAAAATGCAGAAGCAACTCAGCTGGACAGGCAGCGTCTCCGGATAGAAGGGATGGGTGACGCTTCGGGTCGAGAGCCTTCTTTATCTTCGGTGTGAACCAGCGGTGTGCTTTCCTCCACAATCTCCTAGTTTAGTTCAGTTTAGCTTAGAGATACAGCGTGGAAACAGGCCCTTTGGCCCACCGGGTCTGCGCTGACCAGCGATCCCCGCACACTAACACTTTCCTACACACGCTAGGGACAATTCACAATTATCCCAAGCCAAATAACCTATAAACTGATAAACGTGTACATCACGAATTAATGGGTGGCATGGTGGTGCAGTGGTAGAGTTGCTGCCTTACAGTGTCGATAGCGACAGAGATCCTGACTGCGGGTGCTGTCTGTGTGGAGTTTGTACGTTCTCCCTGTGACCCCGTCGGTTTTCCCTGAAATCTTCCGTTTCCTCCCACATTTCAAAGACGTACATCTTTTGCAGGTTAATTGGCTTGGTGTAAATGTAAATTGTAAATGGAAATTGTCCCTAGTATGTGTAGGATAGTGTTAATGTGCGGGGGTCGCTGGTCGGTGTGGGCTCCAAAGGCCTGTTTCTGCGCTGTATCTCTAAACTAAACTGAACTAAACTTACTTAACATTAACTTGTCTCACTTGTTGCATGAAATCAAATTCAGTTCGCCTTTGTGGCTAAGTAATTTAAGCAGGTCTTCCTGATAATTAAATGAAAATTCCTCTCCCTTTTTAGTTCCATCAATCTACTGTCGGAAGGAAGGGAACAGACATGACATTTCCTATTGAGTCACTTAATTGATTTGAAAACTGCACTTTGTGTCTTTTGTGCTGAGTTTAATATTCTTCAAGAGGCTTCTCCATCCCGCAGTGATACAGAGGAGAAGAATAAAGGTGAAAGTAATGTCAAACTTGCTTGCCGTCTTGTTGGGACGGAGCCTTTGTGTGAACTGATGTTAGGCTGAGTTCAACCTACACTGGCAACCAGTATTAAAGACAGGCACAAGGAGTACTGGGGCTGTCCCACTGTACCAGCTAATTCAAGAGTTCTCCCGAGTTTCCCCTGAATCGAACTCGGAGATTTACGGTAATAGCCGCTCGTAGGTACTCGGGGCTCTCGTGGACATTTTTCAACATGTTGAAAAATCTTCACGCGCCTTCACGAGCTTACCGCGTTTCCCGAGTACCTGCCGTTAGCGTTACGAGCCGCTAAGAGATGTCCCGAGCTCCGACGTACCCGCTATGTACATTCTGCGTGCTTACCACGAGTTTGCTTTTTTTTTAGATTTGGGAGAGCTCTTGAATTACCTTGTACAGTGAGACAGGCCCTTAAGTCAGCGGGTCAGACAGCATCTCTGGAGAAAAGGAATCGGTGACGTTTCGGGTTGGGACCCTTCCTACAGACTGTGTCTGAAGAAGGGTCTCGACCCGAAACGTCACCCATTCCTTCTCTCCAGAAATGCTGCCGGTCCTGCTGAGTTACTCCAGCATTTTATGTCTACCCTTGTTTTAAACCAGCATGTGTAGTTCCTTCCTACACAGGATTGAAAACAACTGTATGGTGGTAAAGTGTGATGGACAAAACATGTCAAAGGATGTAGCAGGACACCTCCAAATGTAAGGAGGGAACTGCAGATATGGTTTACACCGAAGATAGAAACAAAATGCTGGAGTAACTCAGCGGGTCAGGCAACATGACTGGAGAAAAGTAGTAGGTGATGTTTGGGTCGGGACCTTTCCTTTAGACTCAGTCTGAAGAAGTGTCTCGACCCAAAACGTCACCTATTCCTTTCTCCAGAGATGCTGCCTGACCCGCTGAATTACTCCAGCATTTTGTGACTACCTCCAAATGTAATCTGTTCGTCAAATGTAATCAAGTGCGCCAGTTACAGGGAAATGCTAATTTCAAGGAATACTTTCTGAAAAGTGCAGAAATGGCAGAAAGTGAAATTTAGAATAAATGGGGCTCATAATTGGGGCAGCACTGAATTAGATTAGTGGCGTGGTGATGTTTTGGGGTGGCACGGTGGCGCAGCGGTAGAGTTGCTGCCTCACAGCGCCAGAGACCCAGGTTCGATCCTGACTGCGGGTGCTGTCTGTACGGAGATCCTATGTTTTCCTTGTGACCGTGTGGGTTTTCACTGAGTGCTCCGGTTTACTCCCAAACTGCAAAGACGTACAGGTTTGTAGGTTAATTGACTTCAGTAAAAAATTGTGAATTGTCCCCTGTTGGATAGTGCGAGTGTAAGGGTTAGTCACTGGTCGGCGTGGACTCAGTGGGTCGAAGGGCATGTTTCCACACTGTATCTCTAAACTAAACTAAACTAAACTAAACGTCAGACTTATTCTGAAGAAGGATTCCGACATGGTTGTCTATGTTCTCCAGAAATTCTGAAATGAGTTAACCCAGCATGGTGTATCTTTTCTTGGTATGTTGAACAATACTAAATTGTAAGTAAACCACAGAAAGCAAAGTGGCACACAATGGCAAAAACTCACTTTGAATATAGTGACCATTTTCAACAACGGGCAAAGGACAGGTTTTCTCATCATAGGACTAGTGCATGAATGTGCTACTATATATATATATATTTTTTTTTTGATTGATCGAATGGATTGAAAAATAGTGAATGGAAACATGCCTTTCAGTTCACTGAGTCCATGCTGACCAAAATTACCCGATCAGACTAGGGACTTGGGAATGCAGGTTTCACAAAAAGTAAATCTGCAAGTCGAATTGGTAGTAAAGACAGCAAACTCAATGCAGACATTTATTTCAAGAAGGCTTATATACAAAAACAGGAATTTAATGGTGAGGCTCGCTGGCCAGGTCGCATTTGGAATATTATGAACAATTCTGGGCACCATATCAGTGGAAAAGGATGTGCTGGCTCTGGAGAGGGCCCAGAGGTGGTTTACAAGAATGATCCCAGGAATGAGTAGGTTAACCTATGATGAGCGTTTGACGGCACTGGGCCTGTAATCGCTGGCGTTTAGAAGAATGAGGGGGGACATAATTGAAACTTACAGAATAGTGAAAGGCCTGGATAGAGTGGATGTGAAGAGGATGTTTCCACTAATCGGAGAGTTTAGGACTTGATGTCATACCCTCAGAAGAAAAGGACATTCTTTTTAGAAGGAGATGAGGAGAAATGTCTTCAGACAGAGGGTGGTGACTCCAGGGAATACTTTGCCACAGAAGGCTGAAGAGGCCAAATCAGTGGGTATTTTTGAGCAAGAGACAGACAGATTTTTGATTTGTACAGGTGTTGGAGGTTATGGGGATATGGTAGGAGAATGGATTAGGAGGGAGAGATAGATCAGCCATGATTAAATGGCCTAATTCTACTCCGAACACTTATGACCTTATAACCATACTTGTTATAGATGATCCCACTTTCTCGTCCACTCCTGACACACTGGGGGCAATTTGGAGAGGTCATTTAACTTACAAATCCACATGGGTTTGAGATGTGAGAGGAAACCAGAGCGTCTGGAGGAAACCGACAGACACAGGGAAGAAAATAGTGGTCGGGATCGAACCCAGATCGATGGTAGCTCAAGACCACTCTCTAGTTAGTGATAGGATGGTTCAGTTGCCCTGATAACAGCCAGGAATAAACTGTCCCTGACCCTCTGATCACCTTTAATCAGACTTTACTAGACTTTATCTTGTACTAAACATTATTCACTTTATCATGTATCTGCAGACTGTGGACGGCTTGATTGTAATCATTTGTAGACTTTCCACTGACAGGATAGCACGCAACAAAAAAGCTTTTCACTGTACCTCGGTACACGTGACAATAAACTTAACTCTCCTCTACAGATGCTGAAATACTGAAGCTGTCATATTGTGTTCTGTAAATGCAACAGTGATAAGGCGTGTGTGTCCCTTGTCATCATATCATGTATCTATACACCGTAAATGACTCGATTGCAATAATTTATTGTCTTTCTGCCGACTGTCAGCAGTGTTTGCAACAAAAGTTTTTCGAAAAAATTAATATTTAAATTTTGGTAACAAACAACAGTCCCCACAGTGAAGATGTGGATTACAGATATGTCTGAGACACTACATTTGGAAAACATTAGGCTTGTCTTGGCGGAAAAAACAGATCAATTTCTTAAGACATGGATACCCTTTACTGAATTTTTACAACAACAGAATGGTTAAACTCAAATTTAAATTTAAATCTGATGTTATGATGGGTGAGGGGGAGGGGGAGGGGGGGGGGGGGAAGGTATATCTCCATCTTTTCTTTTCTTATTTCCCGTTCTTTCTTCTGCACTGCTTTGGTAGCTTACGGGTCTTTTTCCCGCTATTTTCTATTTTATCTCTTCATTCTTCCTTTTCTTCTCTCCTTGTTTTCCATTTTGTTTTTTCTTTTTTCTTTTTTTTAAATTGAGGTTATAAGGTTAAAAATGAAGTTGTACAATAATTGTATAATTGTTATGCCGATCATCTTATCCTTGTGCAAATGCTTCTAATAAAAAATAAAATAAAATAAAATAAAAAAAACAAAAGCTTTTCACTGTACCTCAATACATGTGACAATAAACTACACAGAACTGAACCTCTCGACCCGAAACATCATCTATTTATTTTCTCCATAGATGCTATCTGATCCGCTAAGTTACTCCAGCATTTTAGTCTACCCAGGTGGATATAAAATGGGCCGCTCTGGTTAACGCAGTAGGGACCAGTGGCAGTGTAAAACACACTGCGTCTGAGTTTGACAGGCTACTGGCATCAGCCAATCTTCCCTGTCCCGCCTGCAACTGGTCCAAAACGCTGCAGCGAGACTCCTGACGGGCACCCGAAAAAGGGACCACGTCACCCCGATCCTGGCCTCTCTTCACTGGCTCCCTGTGCGGTTCCAAATAAATTTCAAGATCCTCCTTTATGTCTACAAAGCCCTCAATGGGCTTGCCCCCACCTGCATTAAAAATCTACTCACCCACCACACCACCTCCAGGCCCCTCAGATCGGCCGACTTGGGGTTGCTGAACATCCCGATAAGGTCTAGGCATAAGCTCAGGGGCGACCGCGCCTTTGCGGTTGCAGCTCCTAAACTGTGGAACGGCATCCCTCTTCCCATCAGAACTGCCCCCTCCATCGACTCCTTTAAGTCGAGACTAAAAACTCATCTCCCAAGCCTTTCTTGACGTCCTCTGAGTGAGGGCTATATGTATGTAGTGATGTTTGTATTTAATCTATGAACCACTGTTGTTTGTTATACTATTCTTATACCAATGTAAAGCACTTTGGCCAACGAGAGTTGTTTTCTAAATGTGCTTTATAAATAAATGTGACTTGACTTGACTTGACTGAGGTGCACAAATCTCACTGTACCTTGTTACACGTGACAGTAAACTAAACTAAACTCAATTAAAGGGTAAGGGGCTGCAGGCATGAAGCGGGAAGGAGCTGGGAATTCTCAGCTTTGGGCACAGCTTGATAGTTTGAATAGAGGCCACCTTAGGCTCTAGGACCCAGCTGTCTGCCTGAGGTCAGACAGGAAGCAGCTTCCAACGACATGCCTGCAATACGGGGACAGGACGATCCCATTTAAATCCTCACAAATACTTGTCCGTCTTGCCCTTGGCATCTTGTACAGGCTATAATCTCTTGTGTGCTTACATATTGTTCATAGCGCAGGGCCTTTGTCTGAAGCTTCCTCTCTCCCCTCTGGGAGAGTATCGCAAAGTCCAGAGGAAGACAGGCCTCAAGGAGTAACACAAGCTGTTGTCACCACGCAGCCCAAAACAGTTCTGATTTCTTGTCTGATCTCCCGCGGAACGCTTTAGTGTGGTGTCCCATGCCGCTCGCAAAGTCGCACAGATATCTGGTCCAGTCTGTTTTGAAAGATCAACTTGTACAGATTGGCACCCAGGCCACTCGCTCTTCTCCCCTCTCCCATCAGGCAAGAGGTACAGAAGTGTGAAAACGCACACCTCCCAGATTCAGGGACAGTTTCCTCCCAGCTATAACCAGGCAACTGAACCACCCTACCACAACCAGAGAGCGGTCCTGAACTACTATCTACCTCATTGGTGACCCTTGGACTATCCTTGAACGGACTTTGCTGGCTTAACCTTGCAGCCCCTTACCCTTCAACATTACTCCCTTATCATATATCATCTATACACTGTAACTGGATTGATTGTAATCACGTATTGCCATTCCGCTGACTGGATAGCACGCAAGAAAAGCTTATCACTGTACCTCGGTACACGTGACAATAAACTATACTGCATTTTAAACTGTTTTACAGTTTTGATAGCCAGAACTTTTTAATCCATCCACATTTTATGAAGAAGGATCTCAACCCGAAACATCACCTGTTCCTTTTCTCCAGAGATGCTGCCTGAACCACTGAGTTACTCCAGCTTTTCGTGTCTATTTTCGGTGTAAACCAGCATCTGCAGTTCCTTCCTATACATGTTATGAATCGTAGGGTTGGAAAGATAATGGTTTCGTGTTTCAAAAGGGATTGATTTTACTCGCTATCAAACACGGACTCTTAAAGCCCCCGTCCCACGGAACGAGTTCATTCCAAGAGCTCTCCCGAGTTTGCCCTGATTCGAACTCGGAGATTTACGGCAATGGCCACTCGTCGGTACTCAGGGCTCTCGTGGACATTTTTCACCATGTTGAAAAATCTTCACCAGTCTTCCCGTGCTTACCTGCCATTAGCGAGTCTTCCCGAGTACCTGCCGTTAGCGCTAAGAGACGTCCCCGAGCTCAGACGTACCCGCTACGTTCATTCTCCGTGCTTACCACGAGTTTGATTTTGTTTAAACTCGGGAGAGCTCTTGGAACGAACTTGCACCGTGGGACAGGGCTATAACTCTAGACCTTAGGGACAGCACAGTGGCATAGGGGTAGAGTTTCTGCCTTACAGCACCATTGACACTGTTCGATCCTGACTACATTTTCTCTAGTGAGTAGGATAAAATTAGAGTATGGGTGATTGCTGGTTGGTATGGACTCGATGGGCAGAAGGGCCTGTTTACGTGCTGTATCACACAAAACTAAACCAAACTAAACTAAACCCAACTCAACTAGACTAAAATAAACTAAAATAAATTAAAATAAAGCAAAATAAACAAATTGCTGGAGTAACTCAGTGGGTCAGGCACCATTTCTGGAGGACATGGATAGGTGACGTTTCAGGTTGGGTCTTAACATGAAAAGTTGCATCCATTCCGTCCACAGATACAGCCTGGTCTGCTGTTACTGTGCTACTTTGGTGTTTCACCCCAGGTTCCAACGACTGCAGTACCTTTTGCCTCCAATTTGCCTCACAGTTTGAGCCATCCTTCCGAAGGAAATCAGACTTGAAACAGTACATGGTGGCTCATTGGTGCTTCTGTTCCCACATGTGTGAAGTGTATTGTGATCTAGGCGAGCCCCAGGCTGCTGCAGGGCCTCCAGCCGTCTCCTTCCCTTGGATGTCTGGATCGTCCAGTGAACCCACGTCCTTCTCCTCGGCCGTCCATCTTTGTTCCCCGGGGGGTGGGTGGGAGCCTCCCCCAGCCGACCTCGAGGGCGCGGTGGGCCAGACCCCGGTTCCCTCTCCTCCTCTCCCACCGGCCACGCTCCTGGCCCGTCAACGCCGGCTCCATCCTCCCTCCCGCTCTCTGGTCTTCGGGGATGAGCGCGGGTCGGCTCGGTGGCTCTGAAGACTGAACAAACAAACGGAGAAGAAGATGTTGGGATAGGCATGGTCGGGGTTGGGAGGGGCGATGAAAGAAATGATTACGTGTTGTGGGAAAGGGAGCTTGTTTAACTGAAGTCAGTCACAAAATGATGGAGTAACTCAGCGGGACAGGCAGCATCTCTGGAGAGAAGAAATGGGCAATGTTTCGGGTCGAGACCCGTTTTCAGACTGAGATGGCTTGTTTGACTGCAGATTTTATTCCGCTCAGTTTTTCTCCGTATTTCATCGCAAGATCAATCTTTGTGCTGCAAATATAACGTCAGTTGATTCAAATTATCCGATAATTCAAGTGTTATAGCACTCAATTATCACCCTTCTGTTTCGTGCAAGTTCTTAAATGCTTTTCCTTAAGTGAAAACTATGGCTGAATTATGAGGCAGTCTAGATTCTGAGGTAACCTTCTGTTTCTCTTTTTTTTTTATTACCTTCGGTTTTATGCTGAGTGTGCTCATCTTTCCTGCTAATGATTTTTTATTATGTAACGATGAAGCCTAAAAATAATCAGTAATGGCTTTTCTTATCCCTTACCCTTGTGAGAGCTATCCTGTGATGCAGGAGGTAGGTGAGCAATGACGCACGTCACTGTCTCCGTAACAGTGTATTAGTGACAACTCTTGGAACCACAGCAAACTTCCTTCGGTGGCTGTGGAGTCATGCAGCACATAAACAGGCCCTGGGGCCCAACTCGCCCATGTCGACCAAGATGCCTCATCCAAGCTAGTCCCACTTGGCCACATTTTAGCACATATCCCACCAAGCCTTTCCTATTCATGCACCTGTCCAAGTGCCTTTTTGTCTAGTCCCACCTGCCTGTGTTGGGCCCATTTCACTCTAAACCTATCCTATCCATGTACCCGTCCAAATGTTTTTTAAACCTTGTGATAGTACCTGCCTCAACTACCTCCTCCGGCACTTGTTCCATCCACCCTCCCATCCTCTGCGTAAAAAAGGTTGCCCCTCAGGTTCCGATTCATGTCCTCGTCCAAGTGCCTCTAGTTTTGTTTAGTGTAGAGATACAGCGCGGAAACAGGCACCTTCGGCTCACCGGGTCCACGCCCACCTGCATCCCCGCACGCCAGCACTATCCTACACACGTTAGTTACAATTTACAATTGTTAATCAAAAGCCAATTAACTTGCAGACCTGTCCGTCTTTGGAGTGCGTGAGGAAACCCACGCGGTCACGAGGAGAACGTACAAACTCTGTACCGACATCCGCCAGAGTATTGAGTATAGAAGTTGTGGGGTCATGTTATTACCCTGTCCCAACGTACAAGTTCATTCCAAGAGCTCTCCCGAGTTTAAAAAAAAAATCAAACTCGTGGTAAGCACGTAGAATGATCGTAGTGGGTACGTCGGAGCTCGGGGATGTCTCTTAGCGGCTCGTAATGCTAACGGCAGGTGCTCGGGAAATGTCCACGAGAGGCCCGTGTAGCAACGAGTGGCCATTGCCGTAAATCTCCGAGTTCGAATCAGAGCAAACTCGGGAGAACTCTTGGAATGAACTCGTACAGTGGGACAGGGCTTTTACAGCAGTACAAGACATTGTTGAAGCCCCATCTAGAGCATTGTGTTCAGTTTTGACCACCCTGTAACAGGAACAATGGTGTAAAGCTGGAAAGGGTGCAGTGAAGATTTACAAGGATTTCGCCAGGACGCGTGGGCCTAAGCCGATGGGAAAAGTTGAGCAAACTCTGACTTTATTCCCTGGAGTGCAGGAAGATGAGGGGCGATCTTATAGAGGTGTATAAGATCTGAGAGGAACTGATAAAGAGCAGTGAACACAGAGTACTGGAATCAAGAACCAGAAGACAGAAGGGTGGTGAATCTTTGGAATTCTTTGTCACAGATTGTTGTGGAGGCCAAGTCAATGGATATTTTGCAGAGATAGATCGATTCTTGATTAGTACTGGTGTCAGGGGTTGTGGGGAGGAGGAAGGAGAATGGGGTTAGGAGGGAGAGATAGATCAGCCGGAGTAGACAATGAGCCGAATGGCCTAATTCTGCTTCTATCACTAATGACCCAATGACAAATTTTTAAGGTGAGGGGGAAGATTTAATAGGACTCTCGGGCCATCTGTTTACATAAAGGGCGGTGGGTATATGGAACGAGTTGCCGGAAGATCAGCATGTTTAAAAATCATTTGGACAGGTACATGGACAAGATAGGTTTAGAGGGATATAGGCTAAACACATGCAGTTGGGACTAGTGTAGATGGGGCAGGTTGGGCCGAAGGGCCTGTTTCCACCCTGTATGACTCTGTGACTCTATGAGCAGTCACATGTGAATCCATGCACAACCCTTTACCAGTTCAGCATCCTCCCATATCCAGATGGAACTGAGAATAACTCATCCTCGTTCCTGCTCCTAAATGCTGCCACTAAATCATGGTAGAATATGGTGGCACAGCGGTAGAGTTGCTGCATTACAGTGCCAGAGACCCGGGTTCGATCCTGACTTTGGGAGCTGTCTGTATGGAGTTTGCACGTTCTCCCCATGACCTGTGTGGGTTTTCCCCACATTCCCCACTGTGATGCAAGGCAATAAAGCCCAATCTTCGTCCTCTTTATTCTCCCGTGGTCCCGGGCAGTCGAACCATCTGCAGTCGAAGATTCAAGAGAGTTTATTGTCATGTGTCCCTGATAGGACAATGACATTCTTGCTTTGCTTCAGCTCAACAGAACATAGTAGGCATGAATACAGAACAGATCAGTGTGTCCATATACCATTGTATAAATATATACACACATGAATAAATAAGCTGATAAAGTCCAAATAACAGATGAAAGGGTATTAATGTTCAGAGTTTGTCTGAGCCAAGTTTAATAGCCTGATGGCTGTGGGGAAGTAGCTATTCCTGAACCTGGACGTAGCAGTCTTCAGGCTCCTGTACCTTCTGCCTGAAGGTATCGGGGAGATGAGTGTGTGGCCAGGGTGGTGTGGGCCTTTGATGATGCTGCCAGCCTTTTTGAGGCAGCGACTGCGGTAGATCCCCTCGATGGAAGGGAGGTCAGAGCCGATGATGGACTGGGCAGTGTTTACTACTTTTTGTAGTCTTTTCCTCTCCAGGGCGCCCAAGTTGCCGAACCAAGCCACGATGCAACCGGTCAGCAAGCTCTCTACTGTGCACCTGTAGAAGTTAGAGAGAAGCTCCTGTGGCTTGCAGTTCCCGAAGTCGGTCTCTGACCAGAGACCGCGAGCTCCACGATGTTAAAGTCCGCAGGCTCCCGCGGTTGGAGCCCAGAGGTTGATACCTGGCAGAAGGGATGTGAGCTCTACGATGGTAAGTCCTGCTGACTCCCGTGGTGGTGCTCCTGAAATCGGTCTCCAGCAATGGCCGCCAACTCCTTGATGTTAGGCCGCAGCGCGAACGGTGATACGATACGGCTAAACACATGCAGGTGGGACTAGTGTAGTTGGGGCAGGTTGGGCCGAAGGGCCTGTTTCCACCCTGTATGACTCTGTGACTCTATGAGCAGTCACATGTGAATCCATGCACAACCCTTTACCAGTTCAGCATCCCCCCTTATCCAGATGGAAATGAAAATAACTCATCCTCTTTCCTGCTCCTAAATGCTGCCACTAAATCATGGTAGAATATGGTGGCACAGCGGTAGAGTTGCTGCATTACAGTGCCAGAGACCCAGGGACCCAGAGACTTCGGGAGCTGTCTGTATGGAGTTTGCACGTTCTCCCCGTGACCTGCGTGGGTTTTCTCTGGGGTCTCTGGTTTCTTCCCACACTCCAAAGGCGTGCAGGTTTGTAGGTTAATTGGCTTGGTATAATTATAAACTGGCCCTAGCATGTAGGAGGGGTGGAAGATCGCAACCGTCACGTGGTCCGCCCTGTTCCGACTAATGCAATCAACTCGACGTGCACAAACGGAAGATCAAATAGAACAAGTTGTCCGACAACTTTAGGCTGTGCACGCCACACGGAAGAGAAGAAGAAGCGTGTAGGAAAGTGCTAGTCTGCGGGGATCGCAGGTCGGAGCGAACTCGATGGGCCGAAGGGCCTGTTTCTGCGTTGAATCTCCAAACTAAACTAAAAATAGCATAGGACGGAACTGCAGGCGCTGGTTTAAACCGGAGATAGACACATAAAGCTGGACTTACTCAACGGGACAGGCAGCATCTCTGGAGAAAAGGAATGGGTGACGTTTCAGGTCGAGACCCTTCTTCAGACTTCTCTCCAGAGATGCTGCCTGTCCCGCTGAGTTAAACTAAAATAGCGATGGGTTCACATTCAGGGTCTCTCGGGCACATTCTTGCAGGATGCCAGTCCCATGAAACCACCCGGAAAAAGAGGGAGCATCAAAAAATCGGAGCCAGCAGCAAAACCAGAGGAGCAAGTGTAAAAAGTAAGTGATGGATGTTGTGAAAGCCGCACGCAAGCCAATGAGTGACAGCATGAGTGAGGACGTGAAACGCTTGAGACAGTAAAATGTCTGTAATTTGCAATCCATTGATGTTCAGTGACTGCTCAAGGATTAATGATTAAAATCTTTTGTCTAGCAGATGGAAGGATGACTCACGGAGCCACAAACTATTTGATTCTGCAATGTTAACATAATCACAGTGAAAAGAACTGTGGCCAAACACTTCATGTTCCCCATCATCACAACCTGTTTGCAATGTGGCACTAAAGAGGAACTGCACGCAACCCATTATCCAATACCCTTTTCATCCATTTTTCTTATTCTCTCCACATTCTCGTGAACAGCCTCCAGATTCCTCCACATTTGTTGGTTTCAAGGGTTTCAAGGGTTTCATGGTCAGTTTATTGACACATGCACCAATTAAGGTACAGTGAAATTCGAATTACCATATCGCCATACTAAAAAAAAGCAACAAGACACACAACTACATAAAAGTTCACATAAACATCCACCACAGCAGATTCCCCACATTCCCCACTGTGATGGAAGGCAATAAAGTCCAATCTTCTTCCTCTTTATTCTCCCGTGGTTGGGGCAGTTGAACCACCTGCAGACAGGGTGATCGAAGCCCCCACAGCCGGCAGTCGAAGCCCCCGTGTCGGGGCGATTGAGGCTCCCACCTCGGGGCAGTCGAAGATTCAAGAGAGTTTATTGTCATGTGTCTCTGATAGGACAATGAAATTCTTGCTTGCCTTCAACACAACAGAACATAGCAGGCATGAATACAGAACAGATCAGTGTGTCCATATACCATTACCAGGCAGCATCTCTGGAGAGAGGGAATGGGTGAGGTTTCGGGTCGAGACCCTTCTTCATATGCTGAGAGAATACAGCAGCTGGGCTTGTACACTCTGGAGTTTAGAAGGATGAGAGGGGATCTTATTGAAACATATAGGATTATTAAGGGTTTGGACACGCTAGAGGCAGGAAACATGTTCCCGATGTTGGGGGAGTCCAGAACCAGGGGCCACAGTTTAATAATAAGGGGTAAGTAATTTAGAATGGAGACAAGGAAACACTTTGTGAGTCTGTGGAATTCTCTGCCTCAGAGGGCAGTGGAGGCCGGTTCTCTGGATACTTTCAAGAGAGAGCTAGATAGGGCTCTTAAAAATAGTGGAGTCGGGAGAAATGGGGCGAAGGCAGGAGTGGGGTACTGATTGGGGATGATCAGCCATGATCATATTGAATGGCAGTGCTGGCTCAGTGGGCCTAATGGCCTACTCCTGCACCTATTGTCTATTGTCTATTGTCTATTCAGACTGAATAAGGAGCAGTTGGTTACGAGGAGGCCAGGGTTGGGAGCTGTTGCATTGGTTCAGTGGTACAATCAAGAAAGGCACAATGGTACTTTATTTATAGACATAGAAACATAGATAATAGGTGCAGGAGTAGGCCATTCGGCCCTTCGAGCCTGCACCGCCATTCAATATGATCATGGCTGATCATCCAACTCAGTATCCTGTACCTGCCTTCTCTCCATACCCCCTGATCCCTTCAGCCACAAGGGCCACATCTAACTCCCTCTTAAATATAGCCAATGAACTGGCCTCAACTACCTTCTGTGGCAGAGAATTCCACAGATTCACCACTCTCTGTGTGAAAAATGATCTTCTCATCTCGGTCCTAAAACTTCCCCCCTATCCTTAAGCTGTGACCCCTTGTTCTGGACTTCCCCAACATCGGGAACAATCTTCCTGCATCTAGCCTGTCCAACCCCTTAAGAATTTTGTAAGTTTCTATAAGATCCCCCCTCAATCTTCTTATGTCACATTCTGTCACGGGGTAGAATTGACGCCCCCTCCACCCCCCCCCCCCCCCCCCCACCCCCCCCCCCACACCCCCCCCCCCCCCACTCCAAATCTTCGCACATCCCCAATCCTTTCCACTCGTCTCTTTTATTTCATGTTTCATGTATTTTGTGTTTTATGACTGTTGGCAGATCAGTTTCCCTCCTGGGAAAATAAAGTTCTATTGTATCGTATCATATCGATATGTACCATGGTACAGTAAAATTCATTTTTGTATACAGTTCACAGAGTCACTAGTTTGGTGCCATTTCCAAGTTCCAGTTGCTGTAAGTGATTCATCAGTTCAGAAATTCCAGGAGCAGAATTATGCTTCGGTCCATAAAGTCTACACCGCCATTCAATCAATGCTGATCAATCTCCTGCCTTCTCCCCATAACCCCTGACACCCATACTAATCAAGAAACTATCTATCTATCTGCCTTAAAAATATCCCTTGACTTGTCCTCAACGGCCATCTGTGGAAAAGAATTCCACAGATTCACCACCCTCTAAAGAAATTCCGAAAGGAACGTCCTTTAATTCTGAGGCTATGGCGTCCTTGCCTCTCCCACCTCTGCACATCCACTCTATCCAGACCTTTCACTCTTCAGTAAGTTTCAATGAGGTCCCCCCACATCCTTCTAACTCCAGCGAATACTGACCCAGTGCCATCAATGACTCAACGAGTTTGATGGGACACATCTCCCCGAGCTGATATTTCCATGCATAAAACAATTTACCCCACCGTCGAGAGTAAATATCTTGACTCTTTGAGAGAATAATGAAAATTGTGCAAAGTGGTAACTTAGACATTTTATTTCATATTGAAATTCAACTAAACCAAACATCACGATGAGAGACACAAAATGCTGGAGTAACTCAGCGGGTCAGGCAGCATCTCCAGAGAAAAGGAATAGGTTGACATCGGGGACTGACCCAAAACGTCACCATTCCTTCTCTCCAGAGATGCTGCCTGACCCGCTGAGTTACTCCAGCATTTTGTGTCTATCTTCGACGTAAACCAGCATCAGCAGTTCCTTCCTACACATTACGAGGTGATAGATCAGCCACGATTGAGTGGCGGAATAGACTTGATGGGCCGAATGGCCTAATTCTGCTCCTAGAACTTATGAACTACCAGAAAATGTATTGCTACAATATTTTCCATTTACTGCAAGAAATGTTTTTCCTGTGGTGACATATTTTTGGCGCTTCATACCTGAATATTGATCTTTTCAGCCACATATATCAGGCCGAATGGTTGTGGACGACCCACCTCATCTTTCCCCCCTCTAAGTTCGTTAATAAAATGAAAGATTAAATGGAGTGGCATGCCGAGAGAAGCATATTCAACAGGGAGCTAAAGGTACAGATGCTTGGTACTGATTTGGCTTTTAAAAAAACATTAAAAAGCTGCTGGCTGCGTCCCCAGGGGTTTCAGGGGAAGCAGCGCTGAGTTTTGCGTTTGATAATTTGGAAATATTAAGGCTTGCCTGAAATAAGACAGCTTATCAATGTTGCCATCCTGCTGTATGCTCAGTCAGCTCCAGCAACAACACAGATGAAATGAAGAGAGATCAGTCGGAGGTGCAGAGAGTCCTGGCAGATTTAATTAATTACCGCTTATTAAAATGTTTGTTTACAGAAATGAACAGCTACAAAGGTCTGATGTTAATTAATTTAAAGCACAGTTTCCTGGTCGTGGCAACATGTTGACATCCAGGCGGGTAGTTTAATGGCAGGTAGGCGAGTGTCTCATTGAATTTATATCAATCGCTTTGAGGTGTGTGGGGAAAGAACCAGTGCACGACTGTGACTGCCGGTTGAATTAAGGAGCAGCAGGGGATCACAAGCTACCCGTTAGGGCGGCACAGTGGCGCAGCTGGTAGAGCTGCTGCCTCCCAGCGCCAGAGACCCGGGTTCAATAGACAATAGACCATAGACAATAGGTGCAGGAGTAGGCCATTTGGCCCTTCGAGCCAACACCGCCATTCAATGTGATCAAGGCTTCTTCTTCTGTCGTGTGTCTTTTAGACCTGCAGCTCCGTTGAGGCGAGCCTGGCCAATGTGTCATCGTTCAGGTCAATCAGACCTCTTTCACCATTTGGTGGCCGGTGTTTGGGGCAACTGGTGACGATGTGCTCCACTGTCTGTGTTGGGTCCCCACACTCGCAGGAGGCGCAGTCCACGAGGCCCCACCTCTTCATCGCTACTCCATAGCGTCCGATGCCTGTCCTCAAGCGGTTGAGGGTTGTCCACTGCTTTCGGGGCAGGTCCTGGCCAGGTCCTGATCATGGCTGAACATCCCCAATCAGTACTCCGTTCCTGCCTTCTCCCCATATCCCCCGACTCCGCTATTTTTAAGAGCCCTATCTAGCTCTCTCTTGAAAGCATCCAGAGAACCGGCCTCCACCGCCCTCTGAGGCAGAGAGGGGTTCGACCCTGGCTCTGGGGGGCTGTCTGTGCGGAGCTTGCACCTTCATCTCGTGGCCACGTTGGTTTCCTCCGGGTGCTCCGGTTTGCTCCTACATCCCAAAGACGTGCGGGTCTGTGAGATGATTGTCCGTCTTTTAAAATCCTGGATCGGACTTTGCTGGCTTTACCGTGTGCTAAAACGTTATTCCATTACCATGTATCCACACAGTGTAAATGGCTCGATTGTAATCATGTATTGTCTTCCCGCTGACTGGAAAGCACGCAACGAAACCTCTTCACTGTACCTTATCATGTATCATCTGTACACTGTAAATGGATTGTTGTGGTCACGTATTGCATCTCTGCTGACCGGATAGCACGCAACAAAAGCTTTTCACTGTACCTCTGTATACGTGGCAATAAACTCAATTGCCCCCAGCATAAGGTGCGGATATGAAAGTGAAATAACATTGAACCAGCGCGAAGGGGTGATCGACGGACATCATGGGTTCAGTGGGCTGATGGGCCTGTCTCCATCCTGTCTCATTCAATGAATTAATACACTACTAAAATAATTTGTTACATCACTTTCACTTTAGCAGGTGCTGGAAACATGCCAGCAAGTACGATACCTGGCTGTTAAGAACGTACCTCAGACCTAACACCTGAATTTATTTATGTATAGTATTATCTGGGATTCATCTAGTTTAGTTTAATTTGGAGTAACAGTGAGGAAACAAGCCCTTCGGCCCACCGAGTCTGTGTCGAACAGCGATCCCCGCACATTAACACCATCCTACACACACTGGGGACAATTTACAATTTACAGAAGCCAATTAACCTACAAACCTGTACGTCGTTGGAGTGTGGGAGGAAACCAGAGAACCCGGAGAAAACCCACGCAGGTCACGGAGATAATGTACAAACTCCGTATAGAGAGCACCCATAGTCAGGATCAAGGTCTTTGGCACTGAAAGGCAGTAACTCTACCGCTCCTCCCTATTTGGATAGCATCGAGAAGACAGCTTTGGTACATTTGACATTAATAGTCCTAAACGTAAACTTAATTAATAGAGCATTGAGAAATTAGACACAAAATGCTGGAGTAACTCAGCGGGACAGGCAACATCTCTGGAGAGAAGGAATGGGTGACGTTTCGGGTCGAGACTTGAAGAAAGGTCTCCACCCAAAACGTCACCCATTCCTTCTTTCCAGAATGCTGCCTGTCCCGCTGAGTTACTCCAGCTTTTTGTGTCTATCTTCGGTTTAAACCAGCATCTGCAGTTCCTTCCTATACAGTAGGAAATTAGCATCTGAGATAGCCGAGTAAGAATGAACCAGAGACAGGAAAGATCCAGAGATGTTGCCTGAGCTGTTGAATTACTCCAGCACTTTGAGTCTTTTTCTGTAAATCAGCATCTGCAGTTCCTTGTTTCTACTTTAGACTTTTGAGATACGGTGCGGAAACGGGCCCTTCGGCCCATCGAGCGCTCACCCGTGCACCAGTACTATCCCTCACACACCAGGGACAATTGACAATTTGCAGAAGCCCAAGTAACCTACAAACTTGAACGTCTTTGGTGTGTGGGAGGAAACCGGAGCACCTGGAGGAAACCAACACGGTCACAGGGAGAACGTGCAAACTCCGTACAGACAGCACCCGTAGTCAGGATCAAGCTCGGGTCTCTGATGCTGTAAACCAGCAACTTTACTGTTACACCGCCGTGCCCTTCTTCTCTCCTTGTTCTCCCTCCACGCTGCCCTGATAAACACATCGCTCAGTTCTCCTGGTAAGATACGTCCATATATCTGCTGTAACCATTTTCTATCTATCCTGTTACAGCCAATTCATCACCAGTAGTGGTAAAGTCTGAAGAAGAGTCCAGACCCGAAATGTCACCTAGCCACGTTCTCCAGGGATGCTTCCTGACCCGTTGAGTCACTCCAGCCCTTCGAGCCTGCACCGCCATTCAATATGATCACGGCTGATCATCCAACTCAGTATCCTGCACCTGCCTCCTCTTCATACCCCCTGATCCCTTTAGCCACAAGGGCCACACCTAACTCCCTCTTAAATATAGCCAACAAATATATTTCCTCAATTACCTTATGTGGCAGAGAATTCCACAGATTCACCACTCTCTGTGTGAAAAATGATTTCCTCGTCTTGGTCCTAAAAGACTTCCCCCTTATCCTTAAAGGAGAATGCGGCATGGAACATTGCACCGTTTAAGAAACACTTAGACAGGTACAGGGATTGGACAGGTTTAGCAGGAAATGGGTCGAATGCAGACAGGTGGGACTGGTGTAGACGGGACATGTTGGTCGGTGTGGGCAAGTTGGGCCAAAGGGTCCGTTTCCACGCTGTATCGTTCTATGAATCTCTGTGACTCCGTGAATGAAATGGGGTGTCAGACAGTGAAGTTATGGCCGCACTGATGGAATTCAAGGGCAGAGATATCAGAAAGATGTCCTGCTGGTATCCAGCCTGAAGAAGGGTCTCGACCCAATAAGTCACCTATTCCTTTTCTTGAGAAATGCTGCCTGGCCCGCTGAGTTACTCACCCCTTCCCACCTAAACCACCCCCTCCCCAGGTACCTTCCCCTGCAACCACAGAAGATGCCACACCTGTCCCTATACCTCCTCCCTCGACTCTGTCCAGGGACCCCGACAGTCCTTTCAGGTTAGACAGAGGTTCACTTGCACCTCCTCCAACCTCAACTACTGTATCTGTTGTTCAAGATGTGGACTCTTATACATCGGTGAGACCAAACGCAGACTGGGCGATCGTTTCGCTGAACACCTTCGCTCAGCCCACTTGGACCGACCTGAACTCCCGGTTGCTAAACACTTTAATTCTTCTTCCCATTCCCACACAGACCTTTCTGTCCTAGGCCTCCTCCATTGTCAGAGTGAGACTAAACGCAAATTGGAGGAACAGCATCTCATATTTCGCTTGGGCAGCTTACAGCCCAGTGGTATGAATATTGATTTTTCTAATTTCAAGTAACCCCGGCATTCCCTCTCTCTCCCCATCCCTCCCCCACCCAAGTCGCACCAGCTTCTCGTTTTCACCCAAAAAAAAGCTAACAATGGCCTGTTTCCTTTATCATTGTTACTTTTTTGCATATCTTTCATTCATTGTTCTTTATCTCTCCACATCACTATCTATATCTCTCGTTTCCCTTTCCCCAGGCTCTCAGTCTGAAGAAGGGTCTCGACATATAAGGGTTACACAAAAAGCTGGAGAAACTCAGCGGGTGCAGCAGCATCTAAGGAGCGAAGGAGATAGGCGACGTTTCGGGTCGAGACCCTTCTTCAGACTGGTCAGGGATCAGGGAAACGAGAGATATAGACGGTGATGTGGAGAGATAAGGAACAATGAGTGAAAGATATGCAAAAAAGTATCGGTGATAAAGGGAACAAGCCATTGTAAGCTGTTTGTGGTGTGAAAATGAGAAGCTGGTGCGACTGGGGTGGGGGAGGGAGATAGAGATAGAGGGAATGCCAGGGCCCGAGGGCTGAGGGAGAGGTGGGAAGGGGAGGAGACAGCAAGGGTTAACAGAATTAAGAAAATTCAATATTCAAGCCCAAAGGATGCAGACTCCCCAAGCGGAATATGAGGTGCTTTTCCTCCAGCTTGCGGTGTTGCTCACTCTGGCCGTGGAGGAGGCCCAGGACCGAGAGGTCGGATGTGGAATGGGAGGGGGAGTTGAAGTGCTGAGCCACCGGGAGGTCGGGTTGGTTATTGCGGACCGAGCGGAGGTGTTCGGCGAAGCGATCGCCAAGCCTCCGCTTGGTCTCACCGATATAGATCATCTGGCATCTGGAGCAGCGGATGCAGTAGATGAGGTTGGAGGAGGTGCAGGTGAACCTCTGTCGGACCTGGAAGGACTGCTTGGGTCCCTGAAAGGAGTGGAGGGGGGAGGTGAAGGGACAAGTGTTGCATTTCTTGCGGTTGCAAGGGAAAGTGCCCGGGGAAGGGGTAGAGTGGGAGGGGAGGGATTGTTAAGGGTTTGGACACACTAGAGGCAGGAAACATGTTCCCGATGTTGGGGGAGTCCAGAACCAGGGGCCACAGTTTGAGAATAAGGAGCAGGCCACTTAGAACGGAGATGAGGAAACACTTTTTCTCACAGAAAGTGGTGAGTCTGTGGAATTCTCTGCCTCAGATGGCGGTGGAGGCAGGTTTTCTGGATGCTTTCAAGTGAGAGCTAGATAGGGCTCTTAAAAATAGCGGTGTCAGGGGATATAGGGAGAAGGCAGGAACGGGGTACTGATAGGGGATGATCAGCCATGATCACAGTGAATGGCGGTGCTGGCTCGAAGGGCCAAATGGCTTGCTCCTGCACCTATTGTCTATTGTCTATTGTCTATCGTCTATTGACCCAAAACGTCACCCATTCCTTCTCCACAAGTAAAAAGCTCGTTCTAAGCTTGACAGGGTCTGCAGATGTTCCCATTTTCTTCCTGCAGCTCAGATCTAGGCTCTAGACAAACTGGCACCATTCTGCAGCTTGTCCCATTTCTACAGAAAGCACTTTTAAATTGACCAAATGGCCGAACAGGCCAGAAGCCTTTACTCAATTTTAGGGCCCTACCCTCTCCAATTTGGCCAGGATTGACATACAGAGATGCTGCCTGTCCCGCTGAGTTACTCCAGTTCTTTGTGTCCATCTTCAGAATTATGTCCAACAGCAATTTGCTCCTTCAGAAGATAAGGGGAAAATGACAAAAGAAACATGATATTTACTTCAAATTAATGAAGGATTATTGATTCTATTCGATTCTTTCCGATCTCTGTTTCATCTCTAATGCTGGAGAAACTCAGCGGGTGAGGCAACATCTATGGAGCGAAGGAATAAGTGACATTTCGGATCGAGACCCTTTTATCTCTGTTTGCATATTTCTTAGTTTCTCCCAGTTAACAATGACCTATTCTAGATTTTCCTTGATCTCCATTCCCTTTGTCCCATTTTCACACCTTATGCTTCCTTATCTATGTATCTCCCTCTCCCCTGACATCAGTCTGAAGAAGGGTCCCGACCCGAAACATCAGCCGTTCCTTCTCTCCAGAGTCGCTGCCCATCCCGCTGAGTTACTCCAGCGTTTTGTGCCTATCTTCGGTTTTAAACCAGCATCTGCAGTTCTTTCCCACACAGTATTCTATTATCTATGTACAGCCAGGTAGAAAGACTTTGTTTACTACTCATCACTGTATCAATTAATCACGTAGCATTGATATGAATGGATCGCCACTTTCACATAACAATGGATCGAGCATTGTCACTCTCCCATTCCCTCTGCCGCAGAAAGTCGCGAAGTTCCCAAGAGACGGATTGTCTGAATTTGAGGAGTCGGGCCATTTCGGCGACTTCCAAAAAATTCCCTGTTGGCTTTTTAAACTTCACTTTCTCGAAATAGGTTGTGAGTGACAGCAGGGAAATAGTCAGCAGGACTCAATCTCGGGGGAAATACAGGTTTATTAGATTATGAAAGTCACAGACAGATGACGGGGAACCTTATCACGGGTTGAGGGTTCTGCGTTTCAAAATTTCATGAGCGGAATATGATCCCCAAGGTGGTGCGGCACGTGGAAACATAGAAATTAGGTGCAGGAGTAGGCCATTCGGCCCTTCGAGCCAGAACCACCATTCATGGTTCATGGTCCATTATAAAAGGACTGGACAAGCTAGATGCAGGAAAAATGTTCCCAATGTTGGGCGAGTCCAGAACCAGGGGCCACAGTCTTAGAATAAAGGGGAGGTCATTTAAGACTGAGGTGAGAAAAAAAAATTTCACCCAGAGAGTTATGAATTTATGGAATTCCCTGCCACAGAGGGCAGTGGAGGCCAAGTCACTGGATGGATTTAAGAGAGAGTTAGATAGAGCTCTAGGGGCTAGTGGAGTCAAGGGATATGGGGAGAAGGCAGGCACGGGTTATTGATTGGGGACGATCTGCCATGATCACAATGAATGGCGGAGCTGGCTCGAAGGGCCAAATGGCCTCCTCCTGCACCTATTTTCTATGTTTCTATGTTTCTATGGTTGATCATCCAAAATCAGTACCCCATTCCTGCTTTCACCCCATATCCCTTGATTCTGTTAGTCCTAAGAGCTATATCTAACTCTCTCTTGAAAACATCCAGTGAATTGGCCTCCACTGCCTTCTGTGGCAGAGAATTGCACAGATTCACAACTCTCTGGGTGTAAATGTTTTTTCCTCATCTGTGCTAAATGGTCTACTCCTTATTCTTGAACTGTGACCCTTGGTTCTGGACTCTCCCAACATCGGGAACATTTTTCCTGCATCTAGCCTGTCCAATCCCTTGAAAAATGTATATGTTTCTATAAGATCCCCTCTCATCCATTCCAGTGAATGTAATCCCAGTCGATCCATTCTTTCATCATATGTCAGTCATGCCATCCTGGGAATTAACCTGGTGAACCTATGCTGCACTCCCTCAATAACAAGAATGTCCTCCCTCAAAGTAGGACACCAAATCTGCACACAATACTCCTGGTGGGGTCTCACCAGGGCCCTGTACAACTGCAGTAGGACCTCCTTGCTTTGATTATCAAATCCTCATTAGCAGCAGTGCTACTGCCTTACAACGCCAGGGACACAGGTTCGATCCTGACCATGGGTGCTTGTCCGTACGGAGTTTGTACCTTCTCCTGCGTGGGTCTCCTCCGAGATCTTCAGTTTCCTCCCACGCTAAAGGCGTACAGGTTTGTAGGTTAATTGGCTTGGTATAAATGCAAAAAGTGTCCCTAGTGTGTGTAGGGTAGTGTTAATGTGCGGGGATCGCTGGTCGGTGTGAACTCGGTGGGCCAAATAGCCTGTTTCCGCATTGTATCTCTAAACTAAACTAAACTAAACTAAACTAAACTAAACTAAGAGAGTGGGTGAGATTTCTTTTATTTACTAACAAATAGTGGCTGGATGGGTAGTGAGTCCTGCTCATCGCTAGACAGTTCGATGGGAGTGGGAGTGAGAATGAGATGGGGGCACAGAGTTGAGAACCATTGATAATTGGCAGAGTGTGGCTGGAGGGATGAGAGATCAGATGGTGAGACCCATTCACATATCGTAGAGACAAGGAACGGCAGACAGAGTCATATAGTGTCGCAGCGCCTAACGGCAGTGGCTCGACTGCAGTCCGCCTGTCTTTTTTTATAATTTTTGTCCCGTTAGATGTATGTTTTTAGTTTTAATTTTTATTATTTTTTAGCTGTGTATATGTGGGGTGGGGGGGGGGGGGGGTGGAAGGGGTGAAGGGGGGGATGGTGGAAACCGTTTAATCTTTTCCCTGTCGGGTCTCCGGCGTCGTTGGGCCTAACATCGTGGAGCCGGCGGCCTTCAAACGGAACTAACCTGAGGGCTCCAGTCGCGGAGCCTGCGGACTCGCCATCGCGGAGCTGGCCGACTTCAGAGCGGGGAGAGCTGTGGTGGCGCGCGGCTGCGACCCGACTTCGGAGCTTCGGAGGCTCCGGCCGCAGGCCCGGTGGACAGGAACATCGGGAGCTCGCAGGTCCCTGGTGAGAACGTACGGGAAACTTGCCCACAACACCCAACAAGCTCCATCTAAGCTAGTTTTACTTGCCTAGGTTTGGCCCATATCTCTCTAAACCTGTCCTATCCATGTACCTGTCTAAATGTTTCTTCAATGTTGCGATAGTCCCTGCCTCAACTACCTCCTCTGGCAGCTTGTTCCATACACCCACCACCATTTGTGTGAAAAACAGGTTCCTATTAAGTCTTTCCCCTCTCACCCTAAACCTACGTCCTCTCGATTGCTCTACTCTTCTGAAAGTGCGAGTTGCTGTTGGCCTCACAGCGATGGAGACCCGGGTTAGATCCTGACTACAGGTGCTGTTTATACAGAGTTTTGTGGCATCGCTCCTTCCCTCCTCACTAACCCATTCAGCCCTAAAACCCTCTGCATTCCCCTAACTCTAGGACTCTGGGGTATTCCACAGTCATTACATCAGCACTACCCCAATTCCACAAGTCCCATTGCTTCCTGGAGGCCTACATCAGCTTCTGCGCTACGAAACCAAGATTCTCGCCCCAAGCCTATCTGAAACCCTCTCCTTGGAAATGTTCCTTTGGACTTTACTTTGGACTTTAGCGATACAGCAAGATACATCAGTGCATCGAGTCTGTGCCGACCAGCGATCACCCCGTACACTAGCACTATCCTACACACGAGGAACAATTTACAATTAACCTCCAAACCTGTAGGTCTATGGAGTGTAGGTAGAAACTGGAGCCTCCGGAGAAAACCCACGCAGGTCACGGGGAGAACGTACAAACGGCGTGCAGTCAGAATCGAAGCCGGGTCTCTGGCGCTGCGAGGCAGCAACTCTACCCCTGCGCCACCGTGCCTCCCATTGACTAGGTGGTCGCTCACCTGGCTCAGCATTAACTTATTCGCCTCAAGCGACGTTTTACCCGCAAGCTCTCCAGCGACACGCCTCGGGAAGATTTACAGCAATGAAGTTGCAAAAGAAAAACGCAAAATTCCTTGTCGCCTCCCGGAAGTGTGAATGAAAGTTTGTGGACTGAAGCTAGTCCAAAGCTCATTGGAATAATCAAACACTTGTGGGACTTGTTCAAGTCTGCAATCTTGCTGCAGAAGAAACTTTATTGATTATTCCACACTGCGTGGCAATTATCCCAGGTTAAGGGATCAGCTGGATTAAGAATATTATGATACTTGAGTAAACGTACGTGGCATATCTAATTTACTTTGATTGACTCAGTGGCTATTCTTGACTGCATGCATATTTATCGCCTATCACTCTCCTTTGTCAACTTGGCATTTATGCCAAACGCAAATCTCAATTCAAAATAGCACAGCCCTTAACGTAGCAAAAAAGGAGACATGACAGACAAAGGTTGTCGCTTCGCCAAAAGAAGGAGCCTTTGGATAATAATTTGATGTAAGGTGTTGTAAAGAAGTGGTTAGCAGCCGCGATATGATGCTGAGACAAGCAAGGAAGTGGGAGAAGAAACAAATAAGCTCCAAGTCAAGGGTAGACACAAAACGCAGGAGCAACTCAGCGGGACAAGTAGCATCTCCGGAGAGAAGGAATGGGTGACGTTTCGGGGCGAGACCCTTCTTCAGACTTTCAGACCTTTTCGGGTCCGGACACCGAAAGGTCAGCCATTCCTTCTCTCCAGAGATGCCGCCTGTCCCGCTGAGCATCATCAAGGACCCACACCATCCTGGCCGCACACTCATCTCTCCGCTGCCTTCCGGTAGAAGGTACAGGAGCCTGAAGACTGCAACGACCAGGTTCAGGAATAGCTACTTCCCCACAGCCACCAGGCTATTAAACTCAACTCAAACAAAAATCTGAACTTTAATAGCCTATTCCACTTCATCTGCTTATTTATGTGTGTATATATATATTCAATGGTATATGGTCACACTGATCTGTTCTGTATTTATTCATGCCTACAATATTCTGGTGTGCTGAAGCAAAGCAAGAATGTCATTGTCCTAGGGTACACAAAAAGCTGGAGAAACTCAGCGGGTGCAGCAGCATCTAAGGAGCGAAGGAGATAGGCGACGTTTCGGGTCGAGACCCTTCATTGTCCTATCTGGGACACCGGACAATAAACTCTCTTGAATCTTGAATCTACAGCCACTGCAGTGTTTTGTGTCGAATGTTTGGCAGCCCCGCCAATAGTCTGTCTGTTTTTTCGTCTTTTTTAAACTTTTTAGTGCATTTTTAAAGTTTGCATGAATGTTCTCGGATTTGTTTTATGTGGGGGGAGAGGGAGGGGATCGGGGGAAACATTTTTCCCGCTTCTTACCTTGCCGGAGATGCGATCGCTTTTTATTAGTATGACTGACTTGGCAAATGAAATCCCTCCTATGTTGCAAAACATACTTGGCTAGTAAAGTATTATTGTGAATGTGATTGTGATTTTCAGTGTAAACCAGCATCTGCATTTTTTTGTGTAGGAAAGAACTGCAGACGCTGGTTTAAACCGAAGGTGGACACAAAATGCTGGAGTGACTCAGCGGGACAGGCAGCATCTCTGGAGAGAAGGAAGGGGTGATGTTTCTGGTTCGGGTCTGAAGAAGGGTCTCAACCCGAAACGTCACCCATTCCTTCTCTCAAGAGATGCTGCCTGTCCCACAGTTACTGCAGCAATTTGTGTCTATCTGCATTTTCTTCCTACACATCCAAGTCAAGAGTAATAGAGATATAGTATGAAACAGTGTGGAAACAGGCCCTTCGGCCCAACTTGCACACACTGACCAACATGCCCAATCTACACTAGTCCCACCTGCCTGCATTTGGCCCCTATATCCCTCTAAACCTGTCCTAGTCATGTACCTGCTCAAATGTTTTTTAAACTTTCGACAGTACCTGCCTCAACTACCTTCTCCGACTCTTTCCATATACCTACCACCCTTTGAGTAAAAAAGTTGACCCTCAGGTTCCCGTTAAATCTTTCCCCCCTCACCAACCTCTCCTCTGGTTCTTAAACCAGAACCAGGGGCCACAGTTTAAGAATAAGGAGTAAGCCATTCAGAACGGAGAAGAGGAAACACTGTCTCTCACAGAGAGTTGTGAGTCTGTGGAATTCTCTGCCTCAGAGAGTGGTGGAGGCCGGTTCTCTGGATATTTTCAAGAGAGAGCTGGATAGGGCTCTTGAAGATTTCTCCGGGTGCTCTGGTTTCCTTCCGCAGTTGTTCAGGGCCCTAGTGAGACCACACCTGGAGTATTGTGTGCAGTTTTGGTCCCCTAATTTGTGGAAGGACATTGTTGCTATTGAGGGAGTGCAGCGTAGGTTTACAAGAGAACCTGCCTCCACTGCGCGGGAGAATTCCACAACTGTCATCTCTGTGAGAGAATGGAGAGTGTTTCCTTGTCTCCATCTAAATGGCTTACTTTATTCTTAAACTGTTGGTTAAGGGCTTGGACTCCCTAAAACAGGGAACATGTTTCCCTCTATGTTGGGGGAGTCCAGAACCAGGGGCCACCAGTTTAAGAATGGGTACTGATTTTGGATGATCAACCACAATCATATTGAACGGAAACAGTGTTTTTTCTCACAGATCTACATCCTCCAGGAAAACAGTTCCCTCAAATTGGGCGGTTGGAGGATATCAGACGGAGGCTTTCAAGCGCATAGCTCGCCGAGCGTTTCGGTGAACACTTCGCTCAGGGTCCACCTGGGCCTACCCGACAGGAACGGGGTACCGATTGCTGAAGACTTCAACTCAGCCATTCCCACACTGACCTTTCTGTCCTGGACTCCTCCACTGTCAAGTGGCCCAGCGCAAAATGGAGGAACGGTACCTCATATTTTGTCATGAATGTTGATTTTGCTAACTTCAAGTAATCCTCCTATTCCCTCTCTCTCTCTCTCTGTCCCTCCCCCACCCTAGTTCACCGACCAGTTTCACTGTCTTCATTAATTTTACTGACTGCACGCCTCCTTGTCATCTTCCCGTCAGCTAACAATGAACCATTGTACATTTCCTTTATCATCATCTGCTTTGATGTGTCCTTTTCACACCCTACTCTTCCATATCTCTAGTCCCTCTCTCCCCTGACTCTCAGTCTGAAGAAGGGTCATGACCCAAAACGTCACCCATTCCTTCTTACAGGCTAACCTCCCCCTTCCATTGGTCTTAGAGACAATAGACAATAGGTGCAGGAGCCAGCACCGCCATTCACTGTGATCATTGCTGATCATCCCCAATCAGAACCCCGTTCCTGCCTTCTCCCCAAATCCGTGACTCTGCTATCTTTAAGACCTCTAGCTAACTCTCTCTTGAAAGCATCCAGAGAAGTGGTTTCCACTGGCTTCTGAGGCAGAGAATTCCACAGACTCACAACCCTCTATGCGTAAACGTTTTTCCTCATCTCCTTTCTAAATGGCTTACCCCTTATTCTTAAGGTTAACCTTAGAGGTTAACATCTAGAGTTACACAAAATGCTGGAGAAACTCAGCGGGTGCAGCAGCATCTAAGGAGCGAATGAGATAGGCGGCGTTTCGGGTCGAGACCCTTCTTCAGACCATTCTAGACACCTAGAGTGTTGTGTTCAGTTTTGATCACCTTGTTTTAGGAAATATGTTATTAAGCTGGAAAGGGTGCAGAGAAGATTTACAAGGATGGTGCTAGGTCTCGAAGTCCAGAGCTGCAGGGAGAGGTTGGGCAGGCTAGGACTTTATTCCCTGGAATGCTGAAGGATGAGGGATGATCAAAATCATGAGAGGAATAGATCGAGTAGGCGCAGTCCTTTGCAGTCTGGGCAGGGTAATCAATAGACAATAGACGATAGCTGCAGGAGTAGGCCATTCGGTTTACAAGGTTAATTGGCGGGATGGCGGGACTGTCATGTGTTGAGAGAATGGAGAGCCTGGGCTTGTTACCTTCCAACCCAATTGGAGTTTTGGAGGAAGTAGATGAGAGGGGATCTCATTGAAACATATAAGATTGTTAAGGGCTTGGACACGCTAGAGGCAGGAAACATGTTCCCGATGTTGGGGGAGTCCTGAACCAGGGGCCACAGTTTAAGAATAAGGAGTAAGCCATTTAGAACGGAGACGAGGAAACATTTTTTCTCACAGAGAGTGGTGAGTCTGTGGAATTCTCTGCCTGGGCGGTGGAGGCAGACTCTCTGGATGCCTTCAAGAGATAGCTTTCAAGAGAGCTAGATAGGGCTCTTAAAAATAGCGGAGTCAGGGAATATGAGGAGAAGGCAGGAACGGGGTACTGATTGGGGATGATCGAGATTTGGCTCGAAGGGCCAAATGGCCTACCCCTGCAGCTATTGTCTATTGTCTATTGTCTATTGAAGCACAGTTTCTATCATTTGAACAGATATTTTCCCTGTCTTAATATGCCTCACCAGGTGTAAAGCTGTGACTGTGTTGCATTCGGAGATGTATCATGTACAGTCTATTCAACAAGAACATGCCTAATTATGTGCACTGACTTATCATCTGCCTTTTCTCCTTGCTGTAGATGCAGCTGACAAACAAACAAACCAAGAGCATAAGAAACAGCAGCAGGAATAGACCATTTGCTCCTTCAGGCATGCTCCACCGTTCACTAAGAGCATAGTTTGGCAGCACGGTGGCGCAGCGGTAGAGTTGCCGCCTTCCAGCGCCAGGGACCCGGGTTCGATCCTGACCACGGCTGCTGCCTGTTCGGAGTTTGTCCGTTCTCCCCGTGACCTGCGTGGGATTTCTCCGGGTGCTCTGGCTTCCTTCTACACTCCAAAGACGTACAGTTTTGTCGGCTAATTGGCTTCAGTAAAATTCTAAATTGTCCCTGGTGCGTGTAGGATAGTGTAAGTGTGCGGGCATCGCTGGTCGGCGTGGTCTCGGTGGGCTGAAGGGCCTGTTTCCGTGCTGTATCTCTAAACTAAACTAAACTAAACAAAACTTAACCAAGTTGATCTACCACAACTCCACTTCCGTTCTCCGTTCCTTTGATTCCCTCAATGGACAAAAGTCTATTGATTTCTGTCTTGAATCTTCCAAATGACTCATTCCCGATGTTGGGGGAGCCCAGAACCAGGGGCCACAGTTTAAAAATAAGGAGTAAGCCATTTAGAACGGAGACGAGGAAACACATTTCCACCCAGAGAGTTGTGAGTCTGTGGAATTCTCTGCCTCAGAGGGCAGTGGAGGCAGGTTCTCTGGATGCTTTCAAGAGAGAGCTAGATAGGGCTCTTAAAGATAGCGGAGTCAGGCGATGTGGGCAGAAGGCAGGAACGGGGTACTGATTGGGGATTATCAGCCATGATCACATTGAATGGCGGTGCTGGCTCAAAGGGCCGAATTGCCTACTCCTGCACCTATTGTCTATTGTCTATTGACTGAGTACTTGCAGCCCTCTGGATTATCAACTTGTATGGATGCAAAACTGAGTGAAAAGAATTACCAAGATGGCTGCCTCTATATTCTGTTCTAGAGTTACTCGACGGGTCAGGCAGCATCTGTGGAGATGACAGATAGGTGACGTTTAGGGTCAGGACAAAGTAAGAATCCTCAGAATCCTATGTATAAAAGGACATACCTCAGAATAAAAGGACGTACCTTTAGAAAGGAGATGAGGAGGAATTCAATGGCACAGACAACTGCAAAGGTGAAGTCTGTGTGGGTGTTTTTTAGGCGGAGATTGACAGATTCTTGATTAGTGTCGGGGGTTATAGGGAGAAGGCAGGAGAATGGAGTTGAGAGCGAAAGACAGATCAGCCATGAATGAATGGCGGAGTAGACTTGACTTCTGGTTGGTGTGGGCAAGTTTGGATGAAGGGCCTGCTTGACTCCACGTCTCTCCAACCTAGTTCTGCCACTGTAAAAAAGAGGGTCTGAGCATAGGACCCGAGCCGAACCGTCACCTATCCATTCTTGCAAGAAGAAACGGCAGATGCTGGTATAAACCGAAAATAGACACAAAATGCTGGAATAATTCAGTGGGACAGGCAGCATCTCTGGAGAGAAGGAATGTGGGTTGAAGTTTTGGGTCTTCAGAAAGGTCTCGACCCGAAATGTCATCCATTCCTTCTACCCAGAGATGCTGCCCGTCCCGCTGAGTTACTCCAGCACTTTGTGTCCTTTTTCTGCCACTTGAGCACTCTATATTGAAGTCTATCTTGAGGCTATCAATTTTGCTACATTTCACATCTCTGTATGCTGTTATTAATCTAAGGCTTTTTTTCCCCCCTAAAATCTAGATAAATGGGAATTTAAATAATTGACATGTACTGTTTATCCTTATCAATTCTCTGCTACCTTTTGAAAGAATTCAATGAGGTAAGTTAAGCTGAACACTCTCTTCTGAAATTTATGACCTTTTGATGATTACATTTTTATTGTCTACTTGTTTCTTTATTGGAATATTTATAGCATTCCATTATTGTTCCTTCCACTTTGAGATGACTGCTCCATAGTTTTGTTCTACTGTGCTATTTCCGTCCTTAAATAGGGACATTTTGTTAGCTATCTAGAAATCCTCCGGCACTAGATCTTTTGAAACAAATTATTAAATATGTGTAATAGTGCCTTTGATATCGCTTCCCTGGATTCCTTTAAAATGTACGATTCCAATCATCTGGACCATAGATTTTATTCTCTATATTTGATTAGTTAAGATTTCTCTTCTTTTTTAATTTTAATGTAGTTACCGTATATCTTTTCAAATCCCATGTCATATCGACCTGATCTACATACCTGGTAAGCACTAAAGCAATCCAACCCTTTAGTATTTTTTACAATTTAACTGTTACTACCCTCCATGGCTGTGGAGGCCGCGGGTATCTTAAGGCACAAATAGATAGATTCTTGATTAGTTCGGATGTCAGGGGTTATAGGGAGAAGGCAGGAGAATGGGGTTAGATGGATCAGCCATGGAGGAGTAGACTTGGTGGGCCGAATGGCCTAATTCTGCTCCTATCACTTATGAGCTTATGATAAAAAGCTGGAGTAACTCAGCGGGCCAGACAGCATCTCTATAGAGAAGGAACGGGTGATGTTTCGGGTCGAGACCTTGCTTCCATCTAGTAAGCAGCCTTATTTCCCCCCCCCCCCCCCCCCCCACACCCACCTCCATCCCCCCCCCCCCCCCCCCCCTCCTCTGGGCCCCAACTGAACTCCCACCTATTTCTCCCGTCCTCCTCCCCCCCCACTCCTCCTGCTGTTTTCCTCCCCCTGAATTCACAATCTGCTACTCTTCAAACCTGTCTCGCACCTGTTGTTCTTATCTCTGACCTTTGTTCCAAACTTCTAACTGTCAAAACTCCCCCCCCCCCCCACCTGTGTTGACTTGTGCTTTGTCCTGCCTCTCCTTTTTTCAGCTTTCTTCTCCCCCCCCCCACCCCCCTTCTCCCTCAGTTCAATCCATATCTGAAGAAGATTTTGCAGTCTGAAGAAGGATCTCAACCCGAAACGTCACCCATTCCTTCTCTCCAGAAATGCTGCCTGTCCCGCTGAGTTACTCCAGCTTTTTGTGTCTATCTTCATATCTGAAGAAGGATGTGCTGGCTCTGGAGAGGGTCCAGAGGAGGTTTACACGAATGATCCCAAGAATGAGTAGGTTAACCTTTGATGAGCGTTTGGCAGCACTGGGCTCGCTGGAGTTTAGAAGAATGAGGGGGGACCTCATTGAAACATACAGAATAGTGAAAGGCTTGGATAGAGTGGATGTGGGGAGGATGTTTCCTCTAGTGGGAGAGTCTAGGACTAGAGGTCATTGCCTCAGTATTAAAGGATGTTCTTTTAGGAAGGAGATGAGGAGAAATTTATTTAGTCAGAGGGTGGCGAATCTGTGGAATTCTTTGTCACAGAAGGCTGTGGAGGCCATGTCAGTGGATATTTTTAAGGCAGAGATAGCTAGATTCTTGATTAGTACGGGTGGCAGGGGTTATGGGGAGAAGGCAGGAGAATGGGGTTAGGAGGGAGAGATAGATCAGCCACGATTGAATGGCAGAGAAGACTTGTTGGGCTGAATGGCCTAATTCTACTCCAAATCCTTATGACCTTATGACCTTATGATCAGTGTGAAGAAGGGTCTCGACCCAAAATGTCACCTGTCCATGTTCTCCAGAGATAAACAGGAAGAAAGGTCCCGACCCAAAATGTGATACATCTGTGATCTCTAGAGATGCTGTCTGACCCACTGAGTCACTAGAAGGGTCTCGACCCGAAACGTCGCCTATTTCCTTCGCTCCATAGATGCTGCCTCACCCGCTGAGTTTCTCCAGCATTTTTATCTACCGCTGAGTTACTCCAGCACTTTGTATAATTTTCCCTTTATTTACCAGCAGGAACTAATTAAAAATACGAGGTCACACATTTTAGACCAATGCAACGAATGATAATTTAAGGTGACAATCAAATCAACCAAGATCTTACTGAAATGTAAACCAAGCTCATGTCTGTCTCAGCATCTCTAATATCGCCCTTTATTTACCCATGGAGTCTCACCAGTGTGCAGTTATGCTTTGAATTGATTTGAATTGGAAGATACAGCACGGAAACAGGCCCTTCGGCCCGCCGTGTCAATGCTGACCATCGATTAATCGCCCGCTCACACTCGTTCTTTGTTACCCCGGTTTCACATCCTCTTGACTGGATGCGTGACCTGTTTCCGCATTAAACCTCCACTTTGGCTCGTTTGCAGATGTTTTTTATAGATATACCATGGAAACAGGCCCTTCGGCCCACCCAGTCCGCACCGACCAACGATCCCCGCACACTAACATTACGGAACACACGCTGGGAAAAATGTACAATTGTACCAAGCCAATTTCCCCTCAAACCTGTACCTCTTTGGAGTGTGGGAGGAAACGGGAGCACCCGGACAAAAGCCACTCAGGTCACAATAGGCAATAGGCAATAGGTGCAGGAGGAGGCCATTTGGCCCTTTGAGTGTGTGATTCAATGTGATCATGGCTGATCATCCCTAATCAGTACCCCGTTCCTGCCTTCTCCCCATATCCCCTGACTCTGCTATTTTTAAGAGCCCTATCGAACTCTCTCTTGAGACAGTCATGGGGAGAAGGAACAAACTCCGTAGAAACTGCGCCCTTCGTCAGGCTCGAACCTGTGTCTCTGGCGCTGTAGGGCAGCAACTCTACCGCTGCACCACCCTGCCGCCCTAAACTGCTGTTAAGCTGGAAAGAACACAGAGAATATTTATGAAAATGTTGCCAGGTCTGGAGGGCTTGAGCTATGGGGAGAGTGTACAATCTAGGTCATTATTCCTTGGAGCGCAGGAGGCTGAGATGATCTTATGGAGATGTATTTGTTTAAGAAAGAACTGCAGATGCTGGAAAAATCGAAGGTAGACAAAAAGTCCAGCGGGTGAAGCAGCATCTATGGAGCGAAGGAATAGGTGACGTTTCGGGTCGAGACCCTTCTTCAGACTTCTATAGAAGTGTATAAAGTCATGAGGGGAATAGATCGGGTGAATGCAATTCTTTTACCCAGGATAGGGGGAATCCAGAACAGATTATTGGTTTTAAGGTGAGAGGGGAAAGATTTAATGGGCACTGTTTTAAATATTGTCATTGTATCTCCCTCAACTACCTCCTCTGGCAAAGAAGATACAAAATGCTGGAGTAACTCAGCAGGTCTGGCAGCATCCCTGGAGAACATGGTAGGCAACGTTTTAATCGGAATTCTTCTTCAGAAAAAAACAACAGACCTCAAACCTGAAACATCGCCTATCATGTTCTCCAGTGATGCTGCCTGACACTGCTGAGTTACTCCAGCACTTTGTTTCTTTCTTTGGTATGAACCAGCATCTGCAGTTCCTTGTTATCACCTTGTCTGGCAGCTCATTCCATAAACCCGGGGGCAACATTTTCACTCAGAGGGTATTGGTATATGGAACGAGCTGCCAGAGGAGGTAGTTGAGTCTGGTATAATAACAGCATTAAAAAAAACACTAGGATAGGTACATGGATAAGGAAGGATTAGAGGGATATGGGCTAAATGCAGTCTAATGGGACTAGCTGAATTGGGTGCCTTCTTCAGCAGGGATGAATGGGCTGAAAGGCCTGTTTCCATGCTGTATGACTAGAACTCTAAACTCTTTTACTTCAGCCGAGCCACGTTTAGTTTAGAAACATAGAAACATAGAATCACAGAAAATAGGTGCAGGAGGCCATTCGGCCCTTCGAGCCAGCACCGCCATTCAATGTGATCATGGCTGATCGTCCCCTATCAATAACCCGTGCCTGCCTTCTCCCCATATCCCTTGACTCCACTAGCCCCTAGAGCTCTATCTAACTCTCTCTTAAATCCATCCAGTGGCTTGGCCTCCACTGCCCTCTGTGGTAGGGAATTCCACAAATTCCACAACTCTCTGGGTGAAAATGTTTTTACTCACCTCAGACTTAAATGACCTCCCCTTTATTCTAAGACTGTGGCCCCTGGTTCTGGACTCGCCCAACATTGGGAACATTTTTCCTGCATCTAGCTTGTCCAGTCCTTTTATAATTTGATATGTTTCTATAAGATCCCCCCTCATCCTTCTAAACTCCAGTGAATACAAGCCTAGTCTTTTCAATCTTTCCTTATATGACAGTCCCGCAATCCCAGGCGGGATTAGTTCAGAGATAAAGCAAGGAAACCGGCCCTTTGGCCCACCAAGTCCGCGCCGACCAGCGATCCCCACACTCTAACCCGACCCTGCACACTAGGGACAATTTACAATTTTTACCCAAGCCAATTAACCTACACAACCCCAGGTCTTCGGAATGTGTGAGGAAACCGGAGCACCCGGAGAAAACCCACGCAGGTCACGGGGAGAACGTACAAACTGCGTAATGACAGCGCCCGTAGTCGGGATCGAACCTGGCTCTCCGACGCTGTGAGGCAGCAACTCTTCCGCTGTGCTGCCCCTCAAGATTGTTTAATTGGCTCATGCACGGGGACCAAAATAATGAAATTCTAATGTTGCAGCTTCACAGGCACATTCCATCTTCTAATGGAGGGATTCAGAGAGGCTATGTACCCTGAACCTAGACCATGATGGTGATCTTAAGCTTACATTAGTCCCAAAGTGCTGAAACCACAAGCAATGCACTTACCTCTCTGAAATTACCACGCTCTGATCATTCACACCCTGCAAACTTTTATTGTATGTTTTATGTGGATATTATTGGCGTTTATTGCCAATCCCTAACTACCCTCTAAAGGCTGATGGCCGTCCCTTCTCCTGAACCGCTGTTGAAGCTGCTTTCACAACGCACGGTGGCGCAGCGGTCGAGTTGCTGCCTCACAGTGCCAGAGACCCGGGTTCGCTCCTGACTATCTGTACGGAGTTTGCACGTTCTCCCCGTGACCTTGGTGGGTTTTTCCCCAGGATCTTCGGCTTCCTCCCGCACTCCAAAGGCGTACGGGTTTGTAGGTTAATTGGCTTGGTATAAATGTCAAATTATCCCTAGTGTGTGTAGGATAGTATTAGTCTGCGGAGATCACTGGTCGGTGGGCCAGAGGGCCTATTTCTGTGCTGTATCTCTGAACTAAACTAAACACTAGTGGTAGGGGGGCAAGAAGCTATTACAAGACATGGGGAGATCACAATACTTCTAAGTTGGGTCAGCATCTTGTGACTTAAAGGGTGTGTTGTTACTCCATCCTTGCCCACACTTTTCTCTCTTCTGTGTAGCCACAGGATTAGACAAAGCTCTGGCCTCAGTGAGTAATGGTAGTGCATTTTGTAGATGGTTCACAGTGATGTCTGATCGTTCCATCCGTAACTCTCTCTGGTTCACTTGACCCTTCCCACCCTCCCCAAACCTCCCCCCTCCCCGGGAATTTTCCCCTGCAACCGCAGGAGATGCAACACCTCTACCCTCCCCCCCCCCCCTCTACTACAACCCAGGGAACCGATAGTTCTTTCAGCTTAGGCAGAGGTTCACTTGTACCTCCTCCAACCTCACCTACTGTATCTGCTGTTCTCAGTGTGGGTTCCTATGTAGACCAAGCCCTGACTGGGCGATCGTTTCGCTCAGCCCGCCTTGGCTTTTAAACCCCCTCCCATTCCCGTCCTGGGTCTCCTCCACTCTCAGAGTGAGGTCACTCGTTAATTGGGGAAACAGCACCTCATATTCTGCTTGGGCAGCTTACAACCCAGTGGTATGTAAGGCTCCTTCTCCCTCCCCCACACTGGTCATTATACTAGTTCCACTATTCACATCTCCTGCAAGCCTGTCATTACCACACCTCCCCCAGCCAACAATGCACCATTGTGGGCTCCACCCTTCCTGAGGTCATCTGTTCCTGGCCCTAATTTGTTCTGACCTTTTTTAACCTCTCGTTTATTACCTCCCCCTCCCCCCCTTGTAACTATCAGTCTGAAGAAAGATTCTGACCTCATCACCTATTCCTTTTCTCCAGCGATGCCTGACTCACTGAATTAAACCCCTGTCCCACGGTACGAGTTCATTCCAAGAGCTCTCCTGAGTTTACCCTGATTTGAACTCGGTGATTTACGGTAATGGCCGCTCATCGGTACTCGGGGCTCTCGTGGACATTTCACATCACGTTGAAAAATCTTCACGAGTCTTCCCGTGCTTACCTGCCGTTAGCGAGTCTTCCCGAGTACCTGCCGTTAGCGCTAAGAGACGTCCCCGAGCTCCGACGTACCCGCTACGTTCATTCTCCGTGCTTGCCACAAGTTTGATTTTTTTTTAAACTCGGGAGAGCTCTTGGAATGAACTCGCACCGTGGGACAGGGCTCTTACTCCAGCATTTTGTGTCTATCTTTGGTATGAAGCAGCAGTTCCTTCCGACACAACGTCTTCTGCTGATGGATATCACACGGTGAGCTGGCTTGTATTAAGGGGCTTGTTGGAGCAAATGGAAAGACCTTGCGTAGTTGGTGTGCAAAAAAACGTGCAATTTATTAATACTGGTGCGCATCGGGACCAGTCACGGCCTGATCTCCGGAGTGCAACTTTAATACAGCTTTTATATTCTCAGCTGACAAGAATTACACAAAAACTTGATTAACCGTAAAACTAGGACTTGATTATAGAATGGAGGTTACTTAATTAGGTAACAAACTAGGTAACACTATGGTTAATAGCAAATTAGCAGATGACACAAAGCTGGGTGGCAGTGTGAACTGTGAGGAGGACGCTATGAGAATTCAGGGTGACTTGGACAGGATTGGGGGAGTGGGCAGATGCATGGCAGATGCAGTTTAATGTGGATAAATGTGAGGTTATCTACTTTGGTAGCAAAAACAGGAAGGCAGATTACTATCTAAATGATGTCAAGTTGGGAAAAGGGGAATTACAACGGGATCTGGGGGTCCTTGTTCATCGGTCAATGAAAGTACGCATGCAGGTACAGCAGGCAGTGAAGAAAGCGAATGGCATGTTGACCTTCATAACAAGAGGAGTTGAGTATAGGAGCAAAGAGGTCGTTATGCAGTTGTATAGGGCCCTAGTGAGACCACACCTGGAGTATTGTGTGCAGTTTTGGTCCCTTAATTTGAGGAAAGACATTCTTGCTATTGAGGGAGTGCAACGTAGGTTTACAAGGTTGATTCCCGGGATGGCTGGGCTGTCATATGCTGAGAGAATGGAGCGGCTCGGCTTGTACACTCTGGAGTTTAGAAGGATGAGAGGGGATCTCATTGAAACATATAAGATTGTTAAGGGTTTGGGCATGATAGAGGCAGGAAACATGTTCCTGATGTTGGGGGAGTCCAGAACCAGGGGCCACAGTTTAAGAATAAGGGGTAAGCCATTTAGAACGGAGACGAGGAAACACTTTTTCTCACAGAGAGTTGTGAGTCTGTGGAATTCTCTGCCTCAGAGGGCAGTGGAGGCCGGTTCTCTGGATGCTTTCAAGAGAGAGCTAGATAGGGCTCTTAAAGATAGCGGAGTCAGGGGATATGGGGAGAAGGCAGGAACGGGTACAGATTGGGGATGATCAGCCATGATCACATTGAATGGCGGTGCTGGCCCGAAGGGCCGAATGGCCTACTCCTGCTGCCTATTGTCTATCCACAAATCTAACGTCCTCAGCCGATCCAATATTCTGTTACAATGATGGGTTGACACTGGAACATAATCAATGATGTTCCTGATATCTGGGTGTCTTCACTGCTGCATCCATGCCTCTAGTTTAGCCTTTGTCTGCGGTTCCCTGTTATTACATAAGCACAATCCCGTCCCTATTTACTAGTCATTGGCCCTCACTGTTCCCTCCCCTACAACAGTGCTGTTAACCTTTTTAACTTAATTTAGAGATACAGCCTCGAAACAGGCCCTTTGGACCCACCAAGTCCGCACCGAACATCGATCACCCATTCACACTGGTTCTATCTTCTGCTATTTTCTCATCAATTCCCTGTAACACATTAAAGGGAATTTTACGAGGCCAATTGTAGTTTAGTTCAAACAGCATAGAAACAGGCCGTTCGGCCCATTGATTCCACACCGTCCATCCGTTCTAGTTCTGTGCTATCCCACTTTCTCATCCACTCCCTACACGCTAGGGGCAATTCACAGCAGTCAATTAACATCCACACCCGCACGTCTTTGGGATGTGGGAGGAAACCCGAGCACCCGGAGGAAACCCATGTGGTCACAGGAAGAACATGCAAACTCCATTCAGACAGCACCCGAGGTCAGGATCGAACCTGGGTCTCAGGTGCTGTCAGGCAGCAGCTCTACCCGCTGCACCGCTGTGCCACAACGATACAATCAGAGATATTGCATCCAAATGCAGTGAAAAGTCATTAAGAGTTGACCTTATGGCTTTTTTTCAATTACATTTTTTTATTCAAGTGTGCAGGGAGGATAGAGAGAGGAGGTTTAGGGGTTATACATTTCCTGTGGAGAAGTTACAGCAGCTATACTTAAATTTGTGACTATTTGGCTCACAGCAATTTATTTTCTGTCAAGTTTCTAACAATCACATTAGCTGAAGACAACCTGTTAAAAACGAAGCCAGCAGAACCAATTGTATTTGGGTATTAAAGCTACCGCTGTATATTTCATTGCCAATACGGTGTTAGATTTGTGCCCTGCATTTCCAGGGACAGATGGGGTGGGGGGAGGGTGGGGGAGGGTTGTTGCAAATGATCAGGCCTACGCAATCACCACACACGCAGCAAATCCCAGCCAGAACCGCACAAGATCGGGGAAGCACGGTGGCGCAGCGGGTAGAGCTGCTGCCTCACAACGCCAGAGACCCGGCTTCGATCCTGACCACGGGCGATGGCTGTGTGGAGCTCAGTTTCTCCCTGTAACCACGTGTGTGTTTTCCTCCGGGTGCTCCGGTTCCCACGCTCCAAAGACGTGCGGGTTCTTTGGGTTAATTGGCTTCGGTCAAATATATAAAAGTATCCCTAGTGTGTATGGGGATTGCTGGTCGGTTGGCACGGACCCGATGGGCTGAAGGGCCTGTTTCCACGCTGTATTTCTAAACTATACTAAACTAAACGAAACAAAGGGTGATAAGCTGAGGTTGAATCTGACAAAGGGCCCCGATTTGAAACATCACCTATCCAGTCTTAAGAAGGGCCTCGACCCGAAACGTCACCCATTCCTTCTCTCCAGAGATGCCGCCTGGCCCGCTGAAGTTATTCCCGCACTTTGCGTCCTTTTTGGAGGTTTCGCTTGTTTTGTTTGCCAAAGGTGAATTGAACTTGGTTATTATCACTGAATAAACCGGCTCACTGGTGAAAAAACAGACTCATCGACAGAGCTGCTTGACTTGTTCCCATCGCCTCAGGTAACATTAGCCAGTGAAAATTCACAACCCCCTGCCCACCTTTCTCTAATTAACAGAATTACAATTATGCAAATCAAATACACAAGGGATCAGAGGTGACACCTCCTAAAACTAATGGCGATAAAAAAAATAAAGTTTCGATGAGATTCAGTCACACATTTTCTCAATCGACACAATCTGACGTTTAATTGGATACTAAATTTGGAACACCGCAACTAAACACGTCGCCCCCCGGCATTGTAAGTAAAGTGGGATTCTGAGGAAACTTTTCTGATTCAGTTTGCAATATCATTCTGTCCTCTAACATTTCCCAAATGGTCATTTAACAGACCAAGCTCCACCGATAATTATCAGGTGCAAACGCATCAGGAGTTGGTGCTGTTCATTTCTCACTGGCTAAATGCACAGACGAATAGCTGCTTTTTCTGGACAATCTCTAAGATGGCGATATTCTGCTGAGAAGCACCGTGAATTAAAAGGCAAGAGGATGTCAGAAATTATCAGCGGGTCAGGCGGCATCTGTGTAGGAAGGAGCTGCTGGTGCTGATGCTGATTTGAACCAAAGCTAGACTCAAAATGGCGATGAGGAGGAATTTCTTTATTCGGAGGGTGGCGAATCTGTGAAATTCCCTGCCACAGACGGCTGTGGAGGCCACGGATATCTTTAAGGCACAGATAGATAGATTCTTGATTAGTTCCGATGGCAGGAGTTAGAGGGAGAAGGCAGGAGAATGGGGTTAGATGGATCAGCCATGTTTGAATGGCGGAGTAGACTTGATGGGCCGAATGGCCTAATTCTGCTCCTATCACTTATGAGCTTAAGATACAAAGCTGGAGTAACTCAGCGGGTCAGACACAGCATCTCTGGAGAAAAGGAGCAGATGACGTTTCAGGTCGAGACCGTTCTTCATCTGTGTACATAAGTTTGAACATTGTATTTATGGATGATACTGTATGTCTCGTTCAGTCGCTCGTGTGTCAGACAATGTAGCTATCTGTTGGCTTCTGTCGTCGTCCAACATGTTGACAGAATTGTCGCCGGACGCGTCACAGAGTGACATCATCGCGCCGTCGATTGCAGGGATCGCCACGAGGAGGCTTCTGTCGTGATCCCCACTGTACGTCTGATCTGTTTGGATCGCACGCAAAACAAAGCTTGTCACTGTACCTCAGTGCATGTGACAATAATAAAGCGAAAGCTAACCCGAAACCTAATAACCCTTTGTGTAGAAAGGAGCTGCAGAGGCTGGTTTATACCGAAGACAGACACACAAGGCCAGGCAGCATCTCTGGAGGAAAGGAATAGTTGATGTTTTGGGTGGGAACCCTTCTTCAGACTTGAATAACCACTTGCTAGGATGGGGTGTGTACTGTGTTCTACCTTTTAGGACACAAAGTCAAGAGTCAAGAGTGCTTTCTTGTCATATGTCCGAGAGAGAACAATGTGATTATTTAATTGTGTATCCCTTTCATGCCGGAAGGAGCTGCAGGTGCTGGTTTATACCGAAGATAGACACAAAATGCTGGAGCTGCATCAGGAGGTGCAGATCCAGAGCCGGCAACATTATGGGGGACCCCTTCCACCCCAGCAACGGCCTGCTCCAGCTGCTACGGTCGGGCAAACGCCTCTGCGCTGTCACGCTGTGAAAACGGAGAGGATGAGACGGAGTTTCTTCCCACAGGCCATCAGGACTGCAAACTCTTATCTCACCAGCGACTAATTTACCGTTGTGTTGTGTCTATTTAAAATTGCTGGGTTTTTTTTCCTGTTATGTAATTACGGATTCTGTTCTTTGTTTGTTAGGTGTAATTGTACACGAATAGAGCAATCGGCATAACAATTATACAATTTTCGTACAATTCCTCATTTTAAACATTTTATAAATTGATACATGAAAACGGAAAGAATGATGAAAAAGAAAGAAAGATGCAAAAAAGAGAGAAGAAAAGACACCTGAGCTGACAAAGAAGTGCGAGGAGAAATAAAAAGAAAAAGGAAAAAAAAAATGTTCCTTATCCTTCCCTTTTTGCTGTTTCTTTCCTATTATGTAAATACTGATTCTGTTCTATTCTGTTCTGTAATTTTTGCACAATCAAAGCATGGAGGGGACGGGTGGGACAAATGTTTGGCGGCCACGCGCACATGCGCGCACTCACCCACGTGTCCCACCCCCATTGCCTGCTGACCGACGTCTCTCTCGTCCAATCGGCGCCCTCGATCAGCAGTCCCGCCTCCACTGTCTCGCAGAAAGTGGAGATTTTAAAATCTGGATGACAAAAGCTTCTCCAAACATGGAGGGGACGTGTCCCCTTTGGCCCCCCCGGGTTTTCAGCCCCTGATCCGCAGGCATCGCCACTTTCATTTCAGTGCACATCTTGTATGTGTATGAGACAAATAGAGTTGACGAGCGCTTCGCCGAACACCTCCGCTCGGTCCGCAATAACCAACCCGACCTCCCGGTGGCTCAGCACTTCAACTCCCCCTCCCATTCCACATCCGACCTCTCGGTCCTGGGCCTTCTCCACGGCCAGAGTGAGCAACACCGCAAGCTGGAGGAACAGCACCTCATATTCCGCTTGGGGAGTCTGCATCCTTTGGGCTTGAATATTGAATTTTCTCAATTCTGTTAACCCTTACTGTCTCCTCACCTTCCCACCTCTCCTCAGCCCTCGGGCCCTGGCATTCCCTCCATCTCCATCTCCCTCCCCCACCCCAGTCGCACCCAGCTTCTCATTTTCACACCACAAACAGCTTACAATGGCTTGGATAGGTTCCTTATCTCTCCACATCACCGTCTATATCTCTCGGATCCCTGACCAGTCTGAAGAAGGGTCTCGACCCGAAACGTTAGCTCCTTAGATGCTGCTGCACCCACTGAGTTTCTCTAGCTTTTTGTGTAGCATCTGCAGGTTGACTTGACCGTCCCGGGTCAGGGCCCTTCTTCAGCCTGATTGTGTGTGTGTGGGTGGGGGGAGGGCGAGGGGGAGGTGGGTGATGGTAGAAAGAAAGCTGGGAGCGAGGAGGGCAGTTCAAAGCACGGCAAGTCATTCTACCTTTTCCTATCTTTAGGATTCAGAGTTAGCCCCACCTCTTCGGAGCAAGAGTGAATGAGAATAATTAAAGTCAATTGTAACTGTTGACAACAGGCACAATTAACACACTGAGGGGCCTCAAACAAGCCCAGTAATTAATGTTTTCCACAATACTCTGCTTAACATTTTAGCGATGTTTAAGTACCTTTGAAGTGTGTTCTCTGTTAGTTATAATGCAGCAAAGGTGGAACAAAGAACAGTAATGCCCCTGTCCCACTTAGGAAACCTGAACGGAAACCTCTGGAGACTTTGCGCCCCACCCAAGGTTTCCGTGCGGTTCCCGGAGGTTTTTGTCAGTCTCCCTAATGGTCGAAAGTGGTTTCCGCTTCTTCTATGTTCCGGCGATTATTTCAAAAAAAACAAAACCGGCCACGACTAAAAATAGGTTGCCGTTTTAAAAATCGGTATTTTTCTAGTCGAAGCCGGTTGCGATGCTAGTTGAAGGTGGTTGCCAGAGGTTGCAGGTAGTGGAGGTGAAGGGCAGTCTGAAGGGCAGTCTGGAGAAGGTGGGCTGAAGGGCCTGTTTCCATGCTTTAGTTTAGTTTAGTTTAGTTTAGTTTATTTTAGAGATACAGCACAGAAACAGGCCCTTCGGCCCACCGAGTCCGTGCCGACCAGCGTTCCCCGCACATTAACACTATCCTACACACATTAGGGATAATTTACATTTACACCAAGGAGGCAAACCAAAGCCTATTAACCTACCATCCCGCACATCTTCGGAATGTGAGAGGAAACCGAAGATCTCGGAGAAAACCCACACGGTCCATATAACCATATAACCATATAACAATTACAGCACGGAAACAGGCCATCTCGGCCCTTCTAGTCCATGCCGAACACTTACTCTCACCTAGTCCCATCTTTTTTGTTAAATATTTTTATTAGAAGTAAGTACATATTAAAAGAAGAATATACATGTCACATACATTCTTAATATTATTAATATTAACTTATATTTATATCTTATTTGTACTTCTATGCATTTTTTTATTTTTAATACAGGTAGGAAATAATAGAGAAAAATAAAGTAAAAATAGAAAATCAAAAAGATGAATGAAGTGTTCAGCAGGTTATACATCATTGGAGATATATCTATGGTTTATTATATGTGATTCTTCATCTATTCTTTCATTCAGGCTTCAGTCAGGCTCTCGCACCGAGCCATTTTGACCCTTTAAATATTCAATAAATGGAGACCATATCCCTCTGAAATGATCCAGCTTGTCCAATAGGACAAGCCTTAATCTTTCCAGGTGAAGTGTCTCCGACATTCCTGTAATCCACATTTTGATTGTGGGGGATGTGGGACCTTTCCAAAATTTCAATATTAATTTTTTCCCAATTATTAAAATGTAATCGATAAAAAATCTTTGATTCGTTGTTATTAATTGATCTATTTCTAATATTCCTAATATTATTAATTTTGAGTCAGGAACGAAATTCATATTAACAACATTCGAAATTATCTTAAATATTTCTGTCCTTTTTTATACAGTTTTTAGTCATTTTTATACAGTTTGTGAATGAGTGCGTTAAATTAGCTTCTAAGTGCTGACATTTATCACATATGGCAGATACATTTGAAAATATTCTATGTAATTTGGATTTTGAATAATGCAATCTATGTAATATTTTAAATTGTATCAAAGAGTGTCTAGCATTTAATGAACAGTGGTGTATATGTTGTAAACTTTCATCCCATACTTCTGGTCTGATTATTTGACCTAATTCGTTTTCCCATAATTGCCTATATATTTCTGCCATTGGTACATCGTTTTCCAATAAAATATTATAAATATATGATATCAATTTTTCTGTGTTCAGGTGTTTATTTAGACATTCATCTAAAATTTCTGTCTTTCTATTTCTAAATTCCTGTGTATTTGATTTTACATAGTCTCTGATTTGTAAATATCTAAAGTAATCTTTTGAATGTAATGCAGGTAGTGGAAGGTAAGACCGTTCTTTTCACCCAGTTTTATTCCACTAGGGAGGTCTTACCTTCCACTACCTGCAACCTCCGGCAACCACCTTCAACTAGCATCGCAACTGGCTTCAACTAAAAAATTACCGATTTTTTAAAATGGCAGCCTATTTTTAGTCTCGGCCGCTTTTGAATTTTTTGAAATAATCCCCGGAACATGGAATAAACGGAAACCACTTTCGACCATAAGGGAGACTGACAAAAACCTCCGGGAGCCTCCGGGAACTGCACGGAAACCTTTTTTTTTTATTTTTTTTTTTTTTTAACAATACTTTTATTTAAATCAACAAGTACAAAACATTAAACAATCAGAAAAATATTTGGCATTTTACAAACAAAGTTTCAAATTTAAATATTATCATTTTTAACTATAATGCCTTCGACCTCCCTCGTGACCAGCGGAAGCCTCCACAGTCCTGGACACCTCGTGTTCCCTCTCTAGGGACACGCGGGCACGGACGTAACCCCGGAAGAGGGGCAGGCAGCCGACTGCTGTGCGGCCGTCCGACTGCCCGCTCCCGCGAATGGCCATCTTGGCCAGGTTCCCCCCTCCCGTACCGGGTGCCCAAACCTTGGGTGGGGCACAAAGTCTCCAGAGGTTTCCGTTCAGGTTTCCTAAGTGGGACAGGGGCATAGGTTTCCACTAAAAAAGCAATAATTTGTTGACATTGCTTTTGTTTAGTATCGTTTAGTTTAGTGTAGAGATACAGTGTGGATACTGGCTCTTCAACCCACCGAGGGGAGACCTCATTGAAACATACAGGACAGTGTACGACTTGGATAAAGTGGATGTGGGGAGGATATTTCCACTACTGGGAGAGCCTAGGACTAGAGGTCATAGCCCCAGAATTAAAGGACGTTCTTTTAGGATGGAGACGAGGAGAAATTTCTTTAGTCAGAGGGTGGTGAATGTGTGGAATTCTTTGCCACAGACGGCTGTGGAGGCCAAGTCAGTGGATATGTTTGAGCCAGAGATAGATAGATTCTTGATTAGTACGGGTGTCAGGGGTTATGGGGAGAAGGCAGGAGAATGGCAAGTCTTTTTTTTTTCTATGGATGTACAGAAACTTAATTATTTATTTTATGAAAAGCACTTTGGTTTCAACGCGAGTTGATTTAAACATGCTATATAAATAAAACTTACTTCACTTTACTTTAATGGGGTTAGGATGGAGAGATAGATCAGCCATGAATGAATAGTGGAGAGGGCTTGATGGGCCAAATGGCCTAATTCTACTCCTATCCCTCATGACCTTAAGAGTCTGCGCCGACCAGCAACTCTACCACTGTACTGCCCTGTAGCTGCATAGACTTTAATTTCTCTGAAGATAGAACACAAAAAGCTGGAGTGGGTCAGGCAGCATCTCTGGAGAAAGGAATAGGTGACGTTTCGGGTCGAGACCTTTCTTCAGACCAGTATCCTTCCGACACCTTTTGTCTGCTCCACTGCGAAATCTCCTCAATCCCGCATACTTTGAAGAAGTTCTCCTCCTTTCGCTGAAGGGCAGTCTGAAGAAGGTGGGCTGAAGGGCCTGTTTCCATGCTTTAGTTTAGTTGAATTTAGTTGAGTTTAGTTTAGAGATACAGCACAGAAGCAGGCCCTTCGGCCCACCGAGTCCGTGCCGACCAGCGTTCCCCGCACATTAACACTATCCTACACACATTAGGGATAATTTACATTTACACCAAGTAGGCAAACCAAAGCCTATTAACCTACCATCCCGCACATCTTCGGAATGTGAGAGGAAACCGAAGATCTCGGAGAAAACCCACACGGTCCATATAACCATATAACCATATTACAATTGCAGCATGGAAGCAGGCCATCTCGGCCCTTCTAGTCCGTGGCGAACACTTACTCTCACCTAGTCCCATCTACCTGCACTAAGACCATTACCCTCCATTCCTTTCCCCTCCATATACCTATCCAATTTATTTTTAAATGATAAAATCAAACCTGCCTCCACCACTTCCACTGGAAGCTCATTCCACACAGCCACCACCCTCTGAGTAAAGAAGTTCCCCCTCATGCTACCCCGAAACTTCTGTCCCTTAATTCTCAAATCAATTAACGGTCACAGGGAGAACGTACGAACTCCGTACAGACAGCATCCGTGGTCGGGATTGAGCGCGGGTCTCTTGCGCTGCAAGGGCTAAAATGCAGCAACTCTACCACCGTGCTGCCCCCAAAACTAAACTAAACTAATAGGGTCATTGTAGCTGCAATAGGGTGAAGGAGGCATGTAACGTATAAGCAAAAATAAGACCATCAAAAGAAAAGTTACAATGAAAACTCTGAACGTCAAATGTTGCATTAATGGCTCTCTTCCTATCGGCGAGTTCCTGTAAATTTTATATCACTTGCGCTTGCCTGCATCAGTGAGATTAATGTATTGACAGTATTGATTGCATGTGATATAGTGGGTAGAGCAGAACTGACCTCCAAAGTGAATGGATATATCATTGTGTATGACAGAGCTCTACAGGGAGACCACCCATGCTGTGTGTCAGCACGGAATTTGTTTAAGCTAGACACAAAATTGCGGGGGATAACTCAGAAGGACAGGCAGCACCTCGGGAGAGAAGGAATGGGTGACATTTTGGGTCGAGACCCTCATTCAGGACCTGAGAGTCAGGAGAGAGGGAGACTGGAGATGTGGAAGGGTAAGATGTGAAAAGGACAGATCAAAGCAGACGAAGATCAAGGAAATGCTGAAGAAGGGTCTCGACCCGAAACGTCACCCGTTCCGTCTCCCCAGAGATGCTGCCTGTCCCGCTGAGTTACATCAGCATTTTGTGTCTACCTTCGATTTAAAGCAGCATCTGCAGTTCTTTCCTACACACACAGACATGCACACACACACGCTACCCACACACACACGCTACCCACACACACACAGACACAAACAGAAACACACAGATACATATACACACAAATATGTACAAACACACACATACAAACAAATGCAGTCACACAAACAAATACATGCACACGCACGCACACACGCACGAACAGAAACACACAGATACGTAAACACACACAGACACGGATACACATACATGTACATGCAAACAGACCTCTGCAAACATTCACACACATACAAACACACACACACACACATACAAACACACACATACAAACGCACCCACACATACAAACACGCACATACAAAGACACACACATGCACATACACTCACACACATACAAACACACACACACACACACACACACACACACACACACACACACACAAACAAACATACACACACCACCCAGAGTGGAAGTGGTGAAATGGAAGAATAGCTGATATTTTGCTTTGCAGTCCAGGATCCGAGGACTAACCTGTCCTACCAACGGCTACTACAGGGCAACAGCTGACACAGTGCCATCAACACTTGTGTGACTCAGAAACTAGTACAGGTCCACCAACAGTCAAGAGTCAAGAGTGTTTTATTGTCAAATGTCCCAGATAGAACAATGACATTCTTACTTGCTGCAGCACAACACAATATGTATTCATAATAAACAATATAACAAACACACAGAAAAAAACAACAAATAATAACAGTGCAATAATAATAATAATAATAATAATAATAATAATAATAATAATAATAATAATAATAATAATAATAGTCTATTGTAGTTCAGAGCTTATGAGGTTGTCGTGTTTATTAGCCTGATGGCTGTGGGGAAGAAGCTGTTCCTGAACCTGGACGTTACAGTTTTCAGGCTCCTGTACCTTCTTCCCGATGGCAGGGGTGAAATGAGTGCGTGGCCAGGATGGTGTGGGCCTCTGATGATGTTGGCCGCCTTTTTGAGGCAGCGACTGCGATAGATCCCTCCGACGGTGGGGAGGTCAGAGCCGGTGATGGACTGGGCAGTGGTCGCAACTTTTTTCAGCCTTTTCCGTTCCTGGACATTCAAATTGCCGAACCAGGCCACGATGCAACCAGTCAGAATGCTCTCTACCGTGCACCTGTAGAACTTCAAGAGAATCCTCTTGGAATCCTCTCCCCAATTTTATGGCAACTGGTGCCATAATCCAGACGAAAAGAAAATCACAAAGGCGTATTTGACAATTCCCCCCCCGCCCAGAAGTTCCCATGAAAATGTGGCGCCTAGGCCGGGTGAGGCAGCCAATCTCTACCTCATCGGGACTTCCGCAGCCGATCAGCGGGTCGAATTTGCCCCCTGATGCCGGGGCTTTGGAACTCCGACCAGGCCGGAGCCGGTTGATCAGATCCCGTAGCCGACTTCCACGGCCAAATTTGCGGGCCGGTATCTCGGCTCCTCGACTGTCTATGTGGACCATTCCGGTACTGTTGGACTCCTCTCGGAGGCTGTGACCTCTGTTGGTCCGCTAAAGCGGATAATCCAGAAAGGCTTATCGATTTCTCCAACTTCAAGTAACCCTGGCTTTCCCTCTCGCTCCATCCCTTCCCCATCCCAGTTCTCCAACCAGTCTGTCTGTCCCCTTAATTACATTTTTATCTTTGTATGCTCCATGGTCACCTCCCCCAGCTAACAATGATCTCCTTGATTTTCCTTGATCCCCGTCCCCTTTGATGTCTCGTTTTCACACCTTACATTCTCTATCTCTGTCTCCCTCTGCGCTGAATCTCAGTCTGAAGAAGGGTCTCGATCCGAAACATCGCCTATTTCCTATGCTCCATAGATGCTGTCTCACCCGTTGAGTTTCTCCAGCATTTTGTGTCCTTCTAAACTGCAGCGAGTACCGGCCCCGTGCCACCAAACGCTCGTCATACGCTAACCCAATCGTTCGGGGATCATTCTCGTAAACCTCCTCTGGACCCTCTCCAGAGCCAGCACTTCCTTCCTCAGATATGGGGCCCAAATCTGCTCACAATTCAATTCTCTGGATGCTTTTAAGAGGGATGTTAGAGAGAGCTCTTAAAGATAGCGGAGTCAAGGGATATGAGGAAAAGGCAGGAACGGGGTACTGATTGGGGATGATCAGCCATGATCACAATGAATGGCGGTGCTGGCTCATAGGGCCGAATGGCCTACTCCTGCACCTATTGTCTATTGTCTATTGTCCAAATGCGATCTGACCAGTGCCTTATAAAGCCTCAGCATTACATCCCCCTTTTCATACTCCGGTCGTCTCGAAATAATTACGAGTTAATAAACTACTGCAAATAAACTCCTGCCGAACTTCAGACAAAGTTGGTCCCCATGCATCGCTGAGTCTGCAAATAATCTGGCAAACCACTTTGGAAGCGTTGCGTCCACATTACTCATTCTTCCTGCCCCAACTCACAAAGGACTCTTCGAAAGACAACATTGGGCGGCACAAGGCAGTAACACTTAAATTGTTCTCGTTCGCCATTGATGCTTAATGATAAATCTGCATTCTCTTCGTACAGGTAACCAAACGAATAATTATTCCTGCCTGCCAAGATTGGTTATGATAAACAGTTGTGCAAGCAAGTTTGAGTGTTTCACAGTTGATTAAGCATGGGTGTTACGGAAACTGTAATGCTAAATCAACTTTGCATAAAGATAGACACAAAATGCTGGAGTAACTCAGCGGGGCAGGCAGCATCTCTGGAGTGAAGGAATGGGTGACGTTTCGGGTCGAGACCCTTCTTCAGACCCCTCTTCAGGTCTCGACCCGAAACATCGCCCATTCCTTCTATCCAGCGATGCTGCCTGTCCCGCTGAGTTACTCCAGCATTTTGTGCCTATCTTCGGTGTAAACCAGCATCTGCAGTTCCTTCCTTCAACTTGCCATTAGGTTGTGTAGGAAGGAACGGCCGATGCAGGCTTATACCGAAGCTAGGCACAAAGTAATGGAGTACCAACAGCGGGTCAGGCAGCATCTCTGGAGAAAAAGGATGGGTGATGTTTCGAGTCAGAACCCTTCTTTGCATAAAGTTGATCGAGCACTACCATGTCCAATCTTCTTATGGGCCTGTCCCACTTTCGCGACTTTTTCAGCGACTGCCGGCACCCGTCGTATGTATTTGCAGATCGCTGAAAATTTTCAGCATGTTGAAAATCCAGCGGTGACCAGAAAGACGCTCCGACTCTTTGGGCGACTGAGGAGACGACTCACGACCATACAGGCGACACCCTGGTGACATGTCGTGGTGTGAAGCCTCTAGGGTCGTGAGTAGTCGCCCAAAGAGTCGTACCTTGTTCTGGTTGCCGCTGGATTTTCAACATGTTGAAAATTTCGGCAACCTGCAACAACCTATGACGGGTGCCGGCAGTCGCCGAAACAGTTGCGTACGTAGGACAGGCCCATTATCAGCACTCTTGGCTTCTTATTGTCTCCTTTAAACCTCTTTTATCACCCGAATCACCCCCTCTCTGGGCACTTTCCCTTGCAACTGCAGCAAATGGTAAACTTGTCACTTTGCCTCCCCCCTTGACTCCATTCAAGGACCCAAGCAGTCTTCCCAGGTGTGGCAGAGGTTCACCTGCACCTCCTCCAACCTCATCTATTGCATCCGCTGCTCCTGGTGTCAGCTGCTCTACATCGGTGAGACCAAGCGTAGGCTTGGCGATCGCTTCGCCCAACACCTCTGCTCGGTCCGCATTAACCAAACTGATCTCCCGGTGGCTCAGCACTTCAACTCCCTCCCCCATTCCGAATCCGACCTTTCTGTCCTGGGCCTCCTCCATGGCCAGAGTGAGGACCACTGTAAATTAGAGGAACAGCACCTCATATTCCGCTTGGGCAGTTTGTACCCCAGCGGTATGAACATTGACTTCTCTAATTTCAGGTAGTCCTTACTTTCTCCTCCCCTTCCCAGCTCTCCCTCAGCCCACTGGCTCCACCTCTTCCTTTCTTCTTCCCGCCCCCCCCCCCCCCCCCCCCCCCCCCACCCTCACATCAGTCTCAAGAAGGGTTTCGGCCCGAAACGTTGCCTATTTCCTTCGCTCCATAGATGCTGCCTCACCCGCTGAGTTTCTCCAGCATTTTTGTCCTCCTTTTCATCTCCAGCTTTGTCTACCCATCATCCCTCCCCCTGACCTCACCTGTATCAACTTATCACATACACACAAACCGCTGGAGTAACTCAGCGGGTCAGGCAGATCTCGGATGATTTCGGATTGGAACCCTTCTCCGAGTCAGAGTTGAAGATCCCAGCTCCCATTTCTTCCTCGTGCTAACCCTCACTATTTCAAGAAGGTTGTTGGATTCTTCCTTGAAAGCAAAGTAAGGATGAGACGTTGGAGATGGCTTTGGAGAATCCGGAGTACTGGCATCTCCTTTGAGCAGCCGAGGATCCAGTATTTTTACCCACCAACCCTTTTCTCCATCCATCACAAGGGAACCAATACAACTGTGCCTCATGACTCCACCACAATACCTTCACACAACTGCCATTGGCAATGTGACTGTAGGTCTTAAAAACTAACATTATGATCTGAGATGCACCAGGCAAGAGTTGGCTAATCCAGAGACTTGTTCTCCCACTCACCTAGAGACATAGAGTCATACAGCGTGGAAACAGCCAACATGTCCCATCTACACTAGTCCCACCTGCTTGCGTTTGGTCCCTATCCCTCTAAACCTATCCTATCCATGAAGCTGTATCCATGTATCCTTTCCAGCTGACTCAATCTCTCCCTTCAGGTCCAATCAGGCCCTCGTCTCCCAGATATCCTCATAAATCCTTGCACCATTTCCAACTTGACAACATCTTTCCGATAACACGGTGCCCAGAACTGAACGCAATACTCTAAATGCGTCCTCACCAACGTCTTATATAAGTGCAACATGACCTCCCAACTCAATAGAGACACAAAATACTGGAGGAAATCCGCGGGTCAGGCAACGTATCTCTGGAGAAATGGAAAGGTGATGTTTTGGGTCGAAACCCTTTCTTCAGACTGAGTCTGCAGTTCCTTCCGACACATTACTGAGGCAAGTTACAAACTTGATCAGAGAATGAAGGGAGTTTTTAATGGAAAGAGATGACCGTTTTTAGCGGACATCTTTTGGGGTCGTTATGCCAGCAGGCCATTGGCCAACCAATCATTGCAAGCTACCTCACAGCACCAAATGGTCCTTCAGCTTATATTTTTTTATTATGATTTTGATTGAAAGAAAATGGGTCGGGACCCTTCATCAGAGTCAATAGACCCAATCCAATACCTAGTACTCTGACTGAAGAAGGCCAATGTGCCAAGAGGCTTTCTGGCCACCCTATAGATATACCTGCAATGCCACCTTCAAGGAACTTCATGCAAGAAACGTCTGAAGGACATTGAAGAAAGGAAGTGCTCCAAATTCACTTGATCATTTACACAATTATCGTCCTTGGAACCAACGGGATGAAAATATTTTGTTAATATGTCGAGTTTCTGATGTGTCCTGCACAGCTGTTCGTCAGACGTTCTCCAAGGAACGGTGTTCCTAATGCTTTTTTTCTTGTTTTTTTTTTCTTCTGCCTCCAAACCAAACCGGGGGTCACTTTCATCCGAGTATCATTTTATTAGCTTTACGGCTTGGCAGAGCAGTGGTGGGACTCAGCGAGCTCCAACCAGGCTCCCAATCTGGAGAACATTGCAATGTCTTCCTGATACATTAAGGTAGCAGATGTACTCTTTAAAAACCTGATGGTCCCCCTAATGACCAAGCTGCTTGAATCTAGCCGTTATGCTTCTCAGCCGTCTCGCTTGCGACTCTGAGAAGGGTCATTATCCTCGGCAGCTTGAAGCATCAAGGCATAGAGACATAGGAAAGAGGGGCAGGAGTAGGCCATTCGGCCCTTCAAGCCAGCACCACCATTCAATATGATCGTGGCAGATCATCCACAATCAGTACCCCATTACTGCTTTCTCCCCATATCCCTTGATTCCATTAGCCCTAAGAGCTATATCTATCTCTCTCTTGAAAACATCCAGTGAATTGGCCTCCACTGCCTAAAAGCCCTGTCCCACTGTATGAGTTCATTGAAGAGTTCGCTCTGATTCGAACTTGGAGATTTACGGTAATGGCCGTTCGTAGGTACTCGGGGCTCTCGTGGACACTTTTTGAAACGTTGAAAAATCTTCACGATCCTTCCCAAGCTTACCGCGTTTCCCGAGTACCTGCCGATAACGGTGCGAGCCGCTAAGAGACATCCCCGAGCTCCGATGTACCCGCTACGTACATTCTACGTGCTTACCACGAGTTTGATTTTTTTTTTAACTCGTGAGAGCTCTTGAATGAACTCATACAGTGGGACAGGGCTTTTATATAGTAACACAGAAACATAGAAAATAGGTGCTGGAGGAGGCCATTCGGCCCTTCGAGCCAGCACCGCCATTCATTGTGATCATGGCTGATCTTCCGCTATCAATAACCCGTGCCTGCCTTCTCCCCAGGCAGAGAATTCCACAGATTCACAACTCTCTGCATGATAACGTTTTTCCTCATCTCAGTCCTAAATGGCCTACCCGATATTTTCAAACTGTGACCCCTGGTTCGGGACGACCCCAGCATCGGGAATTTTCTTTCTGCATCGTGCCTCTCCAATCCCTTAAGAATGTTATATGTTTCTATAAGATTCCCTTCATCCTCCGAAATTCCAGTAAATATAAGCCCAGTTAACCCATCTTTAATCATAAGTCAGTCTCGCCATCCCAGGACTACAACTTGCCACTGATAAACCGTCCATTTATATGACTGTCAGGCTCAAACAACCCTTGAAAGATGTCCGTGCTGTAGATAAGCGCCATGATGGCAGATTTAAGGAGATCTGGTATCCTGGATAAAATGGATGGGTCATGTATTAGAGTCGGAGTCCTTCCTCAAGCTGAAGAAGTGAGATTTCATCTAATTTTTATCGGGGCGCATCATAGTGTGGTTTGGGAACAGCTCCATCCAAGGCCGCAAGAAATTGCAGCGAATGGTGGACGCAGCCCAGACCTCCCTTCCATCAACTCCATTTACGCCTCACGCTGCCTCGGCAAGGTCAGTAGCATAATGAAGGACGAGTCGCACCCCGGCCACTCCCACTTCACCCCTCTCCCATCGGGCAAAAGGTATAGAAAGTGTGAAAACGCACACCTCCAGATTCGGGGGCAGTTTCTTCCCAGCTGTTATCAAGCAACTGCAGGCACGGAAGTCGCGGTCAAAACATGCGGGGGACACAATTTCTTGGCGGCCGCGCGCGCACACGCGAGGCTTGGCCATGGGCCCTGTGGACGACCGCCCCGAGTCGTGGGGCTTGAATCGGCCCGTTCACGGGCTCTTTCTTCGGCCGGCGGGGGCTTCAACCTCGGGAGCCTCGATCTTCTCGATCGCCTCGATCGCCTCGAAGCAGCAGTTTGATTTTAAGTCGCGCCGGGTGATGAAAGGCCCTGCGAACGGGCCGATTTAGCCCTTAGAAAGAGGCTGATAAAGTCTGGATTACAATACATGGGGGGGGGGGGGGGGGGGGGAACGTGTCCCCCCTGCCCCCCCAGGATTTCCGCCCCGGGGCAACTGAACCATCCTACCGCAACCAGAGAGCAGTCCTGAACTGCTATCAACCTCATCAAGGGCCCTTGGAACATCTTTGATTGGACGATACTGGCTTTACCTTTGCACTAAACGTTATTCCCTTATCATGTATCTGCACACTGCAAATTGTTTGATTGTAATCACGTATTGTAATCCTTTATAGTCTTTCCTCTGGCTGGTTACCACACAACAAAAGCTTTTCACTGTACCTCGGTAGGGGACAACTAACTAAGCTGAACTGAACTGAAATTTGGCATCACATCAAAGTGATATAATGAACACCCAGCTAATTCAACATAGTTTAACCATTTAGAGAATGTGGGAGTCACGGGGTTGGCTAGCACTTCCCATCTCCAACAATAGATCACTGATCTCATGGTCTTCATCTGAGATGCCGCCTGACCTTATGAGTTACTCCAGAATCTGTGTCATGGTTTGGTATAAACCAACATCTATAGTTCGTTGTTTCTGCTTTTCTGCATCTGGTCGGTTTATTAACATCTGATCAGATACAAGATGAACATTTAGGCAAAACCTTTAAGGAATGCAGGCGACTGAATCATCCTACCACAACCTGTGCTGAACTACTATCTCCCTCTTTGTTGACCCTCGGTCTATCCTTGATCGGACATTGCTGGCTTTACCTTGCATTAAACATTATTCCCTCATCATGTATCCATAGAAACATAGAAACATCGGCAATAGGTGCAGGAGTAGGCCATTCTGCCCTTCGAGCCAGCACCGTCATTCAATATGATCATGGCTGATCATCCAACTCAGTATCCCGTACCTGCCTTCTCTCCATACCCCCTGATCCCCTTAGCCACAAGGGCCACATCTAACTCCCTCTTAAATATAGCCAATGAACTGGCCTCAACTACCTTCTGTGGCAGAGAATTCCAGAGATCCATCCACTGTAAATGGCTCAATTGTAATCCTAATCAAGTATTGTCTTTCTGCTGACTGGTTAGCACGCAACAAAAGCTTTTCACAGTACCTCAGCACACGTGACAATAAAGTAAACTAAACTGAAGAGAAAAGGGCACATTAGCTCCTTGAGGCTCTTCTGCCATTCAATTAGATCATTGTGGCTCTGAAGGGCCAAGGACCTGGAAGGCGATCATGGCGGCACAGTGGTAGAGTGCTGCCTTACACTGCTTGCAATGCATCCCGGAGACCCAGGATCGATCCCGACTACGTGCGCTGTCTGTACGGAATTTGTACGATCTTCCCGTGACCGCGTGGGTTTTCTCTGAGGCCTTCGGTTTCCTCCCACACACCAAAGTCGTACAGGTTTGTAGGTTAATCGGCTTGGTATAAATGTAAAATTGTCCCTAGTGTGTGCAGGGCTTGTTTACGCGCCGTATCTCTGAACTAAACTAAACAACCTTACTGACGAGACAAAAAAAAACTGCCACAAATACTCTCTCGGATGTTCACAAGAAACCCCATTACAAGATTTTGAAGAGCAAAATAAGTTATTTCCAGTTTCCTGACCAATCTTTTATTCATTGTAGTTAAATGTAGAGATACAGCGCAGAAACAGGCCCTTCGGCCCACCGAGTCTGCAACGACCAGCGATCCCCGCACACTAACACCATCCTACACACACTAGGGACAATTTTTACATTTATACCAAGCCAATTAACCTACAAACCTGCACGTCTTTGGAGTGTGGAAGCTGGAGAATGCGGGGAAAACCGGCGGGGTCACGGGCAAAACGTACAAACGCCATACAGACAACATCCGTTGTCAGGATCGAACCCGGGTCTCTGGCGCTTGTTCCATTCACCCACCATCCTCTGTGTGAAAAGGTTGCCCCTCAGATTCCTGTTAAATCTTTCCCCCTTCACCTTAAACCTCTGTCCTCTGGTTCTCGATTGCCCTACTCTGGCCACGAGACTCTATGCTTCTTATTCCTGGATGTTATGTCCCAGAATTTACAGCGCCAAATCCCACTGAGCCAACTCTTCGCCCTTGCTGGGCCCACAGCACTGACCCAAGAGACAAGAGCCAAGAGTGGCTCAGCGGTGGAGCTGCTGCCTTACAGAGCCAGAGACCCGGGTACGATCCTGACTTACCTGTAAGTATGGGAAATACTACACAGAGGTCCTAGAACGAAGCTTAATACTTAATCGTAATACCTTCATGTCCCTTTTTGTTCTCAATAGGGGGCTCCGATTACCTCCCACCACATGCGTGGAATATTTCCTTTTTTTTATTTTCCTCCCTCATGCATTTATTACGCTCTCTCTTTATGCATTGATATTTGTCACTCAAGCACTGTGCACTCACAAATCTCCAGGTAAAGACTTTGCTCCTGAATTGCCTTTTGGATTTATTAGCAAATATTATATATTTATGATGCCTAGCACTGCTCCCTGTGCATCATGGGTCGATTATAACCTATCTAAACAAGCCTGAAACTGAACCAAAATAGATTTTTGTGCCGCCAGTTTGTTGCCAATATCACACAGAGGTCAGGTTGCGCATTCCTGGAGAAGGGGCTTGTCTTCAGCACTGTTTCATTACGCACGTTATTGATCTGCGCGGCCTTGAAATAACTAAGCAACAGTGAAAAGAAGTTACATTTACGGTGATCTTTATCAACATCCATCATCTCCGTTCTGTCGCAAGACACTCACAATGCATATTATCGTGATGAGTGTGTTAAACAACCTCTTATATCAGCGCGCATTCTGAAAAATGTGCATTGGTGGAAACATTAGGGGACTAAGGAATGAAGTTTTCTGCGGCATTTATGGTCCAGGTATTCGCCAGGTTATAATGACTGATAGTAATTACTTTTGGAAGATGAGACAGAGTGTGTATGAGGTACCCGTAGCAAGATGTGTGATATTGCAATGTTTGGCACACCATATAAGATAAAATTCTAAAGGGTCACAGTAGGGTAATGTGCTTTACCATTCTAGTATGCAGTTATAATTAGGTGTGTGGAGCAGAGGGGAGAAAGACAGGGTAAGGTGTGTTTAATGTGAGACTGGATGCGGTGAGGACATATAAGGAGTCTATCAGAGGGTCTTGTAATGGGATGTAATGGATGTAATACTGTGTGACAGTGAAATGTAATGGGTAGAGCAGTGTACACAGTGAGATGTAATGGATTTGTCCGTGTCTTATCAGTTTAGTTTATTGTCACGTGTACCGAGGTACAGCGAGAAGCTCTTGTGTGCTAACCAGCCAGTGGAAAGACAATACTATAGATGATTACAATTGAGCCATTCGCAGTGTACAGATACGCGACAAGGGAATGATGTTTAGTTCACACACTAGGGACAATTTACAGAAGCCAATTAACCTACAAATCCGCACATCTTTGCAATGTGGGAGGAATTGGAGCCCGGAGGAAACGCATGCAGGCACTGGTACACTAGCACTATCCTACACACACTAGAAACAATTTACAATTTTATGGAAGCCAATTATCCTACAAACCTGTACGTCTTTGGAGTGTGGGATTAAGCAGGAGCACCCAGAGAAAACCCACGTGGTCACAGGGAGAATATGCAAACTTCCAACACACACAGACCCCTTTTAGTTAAGTTACTTTAGTTTAGTTTATTTTAGTTTAGTTTAGTTAAGTTTAGTTTAATTTAGTTTATTGTCACGTGTACCGAAATACAGTGAAAAGTTTTTCTTGCGTGCTATCCAGTCAGCGGAAAGACAATACATGATTACAATGAAGCCATCCACAGTTTGCAGATTCACAGATTCACAGAGTCTCTTGCCCAGAGTAGGAGGGTCGACAACCAGAGGATACAGGTTTAAGGTGAGGGGCAGAAAGATTTAATGGGAACCTGAGGGGTAACTTTTTCACACAAAGGTTGATAGCTGCGTGGAACAAGCTGTCAGAGGAGATAGTTGAGACTGGGACTATCGCAACGTTTAAGAAACATTTAGACAGGTTTAGAGGGATATTGACCAAACACAGGCAGGTGGGACTAGTGTAGCTGGGACACGTTGGCCAGTGTTGGCAAGTTGTTTTCACACTGTATCACTCTATGACTCTACAATGATAAAGGGAGTAACGTGAATAACGTTTAGTGGAAGATAAAGTCCAGTAAAGTCAGATTAAAGATAGACCATGAATCTCCAATGAGGTATATCGTAACTCTGGACTGCTTGCTAGTTGGTGATAGGATGGTTCAGTTGCCTGATAACAGCTGGGAAGAAACTGTCCCTGAATCTGGAGGTGTGCGTTTTCACACTTCTGTACCTCTTGCCTGACGGGAGAGGGGAGAAGAGGGAGTGGCCGGGGTGAGACTGGTCCTTGATGATGCTGCTGGCATGCCGAGGCAGCGTGAGGTGTAGGTGGAGTCAATGGAAGGGAGGTTGGTTTGTGCGATGGTCTGGGCTGCGTACACAACTCTCTGCAACGCCTGGCGATTTCTTTCACTGTTTATTTCGATTAGACACACTTAATAAAACAATTTCCAACTGCACCCACTGTAACTGCAGCAACGCATCTCGTTTAAGAGGTGCCGGGTGATTTTAACTGTTCCTCGCCTCCTATTGACAGTCTGAAGAAGGGTCTGGACCCGAAACGTCACCCAATCCTTCTCTCCAGAGATGCTGCCGGTCCCGCTGAGTTACTCCTGCATTTTGTGTCTCTCTACCATTTTCTTGGCCCCACTCTTTTTTTTTTTTTTTTTTAAATCCTTCACAAAAGTCAAGAATGTTTAATTGCCATAAGTACCAAAAACAGAACAATAACATTTCCAGAGGAATTATTTGAACAGAATTTCCCATTTATTTCCATATTACCTTTTAAATTGTTGGAGGCCATTTGACCACCCAGTCTGAAGAGCGTTCCCCAGTTAATAAATGAAACCTATGCTGCAGGAAGTGAAGCAGGGCAGATGATCGAACTTTTGGTTAAAAGGGTTGGGTTGAAAAGCATGAAAGAGGATGGAGAAGCAAAGAATTTCAAGGGGTAATTTTAAACAGTGGTTGCATTAAACATGGATTTGCCTGTGGGAAAACATTTCTTTTGCTGCTGTTTTAAGAATAAATTTGAGGTGCTTAGATGTTGCGACAAATCATTTGACTAAGCCTCAAAAACGAAGAGTCTTGGGGCTCCGCCCAGGGTCTACATGGCGCCTGCTCATGCACTCATCACTGGCTCTGCAAAGTCTTGACGACTGTAGAGTACACCGTTCGGCCTACCGAGTCCATGCTGACCAGCAATCACCGCTTACTCTAACACTATCGTACACTGTAGGGACAATTTACAATTTTTCTACCGACACCAATGAACCTACAGGCCTGCGTGACTTTGGAGTGTGGGAGGAAACCGCAACCGGATTTTACAGTTAGTCGCTAGCACCACAAGGCATCTAAGGCGCTCCACTGTATTGGTAGAAGTGGGGGGCCCCGCGCGATGTCTCGCAGTGAATGTTGCAGGGTCTTGGGCCTGTCCCACTACTACATACCCCTCCGCGCTTCTCAATGGGACCGGCCCCACGCGGCCACACGATGCCCGTACGCCTCAACGTGACCACGGGGTCGTGTAATTTGCGTGCCAAGGACACGTAGGTGAGACAGGCCCTTTACCGCACTACAATTGTTCTTCAACCTGTTTGCCTGGAACATGGAATCTGGTCTCCTATAATAGACACTAAAATCCTGGAGTAACTCAGCGGGACAGGCGGCATCTCGGGAGAGGAGGAATGGGTGGCTGTTTCGGGTCGAGACCCTTCTTCAGACGTCTCAGGATAGAAGGAACTTCTCCAATGTCACATGTAGGAAGGAACTGCAGATGCTGGTTTAAACCGAAGATAGACACAAAAAGCTGGAGTAACTCAGCGGGACAGGCAGCATCTCTGGAGGGAAGAAATGGGTGGCATTTCGGGTCGAGACCCTTCTTCAGACCAATCCCCATAATGTTACGTTAAGGGGGTGGATTAATAAAGCTGATGAATTACATAAGTATTATAATGAAAGTGTTATTTTTGACAGAATGATAGGGATGGGCTGGTATATGTATAATTCTAAATAATGCCTGTGTCAATCTAACATTGCTTTTTTTAATTGAACTATCAATATGTTTCTTTTCCCAGCATCTCCCTTCAATGGATCAGCAGTGATGTATTACACGGGTGTGTAGGAAGGAACTGCAGATGCTGGTTTAAACCAAAGATAGACACAAAAAGCTGGAGTATCTCAGCGGGTCAGGCAGCATCTCTGGAGAAAAGGAATGGGTGACATTCCAAGTCGAGAACCTTTTCACCTATTCCTTTTCTCCAGAGATGCTGCCTGACAGGCAGAGTTACTCCAGCTTTTTGGTTTACTTTAGAGATACAGCGCGGAAACAGGCCCTTCGGCTCGCCGAGTCCGCGCCGATCAGCGATCCCGCACATTAACACCATCCTACACACACTAGGGAAAAAATTACATTTATACCAAGCCAATTAACCTACAAACCTGCACGTCCTTGGAGCGTGGGAGGAAAGCAAAGATCTCGGAGAAAACCCACGCGGTCACGGGGAGAACATGCAAACTCTGTAGAGACAGCAACAATAGTCGGGATCAAATCTGTGTCTCTGGCACTGCGAGGCAGCAACTCTACCACTGCTCCACCATGTTGCCCTTTGGTATCTGTGTCTAGCTTTTGTATTACCTGCGATTGCATTGTGTTTGTGCGTGTTTGAACGGGTGTGTGTGTACATGTGTGTAGTGAGCGGGCTTGCTGTAACGGTGTGATGGATGAGTGAATATTATTTATAACGGGCGGTGCAGCGGTAGAGTTGGTGTCTTACAGAACCGGAGATCTGGGTTCGATCCGACCTACATGTTTCAATCTGGAAGGAATTTGCCGTTCCCCCGTGACTGCGTGGATTTTCTCCGGGTGCTCCGGGTTCCTTCCCACATCCCAGATACATAACGGTTTGTAGGTTAATTGGCTTCTGCACCATGTAAATTGTCTCGAGTGTTTTAGGATAGAGCTAGTGTACGGGATCTTTGCTGGTAGAGCCGAAGGGCCTGTTTCCACTCTGGAGATGTTCAAGAAGGAACTGCAGATGCTGGAAAATCGAAGGTAGACAAAAATGCTGGAGAAACTCAGCGATCCCCACACACTAGCACTATACCACACGCTATGCTCCAGAGATGCTGCTGCACCCGCTGAGTTTCTCCAGCATTTTTGTCTACCTTCCACTCTACAGATGCTGGTTTATACCAAAGATAGACACAAAATGTTCGGGATACTCAGCTGGTCAGGCAGCATCTCAGGACAAAATGGACAGGCGACGTTTCAGGTCGGGACCCTTCATCAGACTCTCCCTCAGATGCTGCCTGGCCCGTTGCATTAATCCAGCATTTTGTGTCAATTTAGTTTTTAGATTAAATTTTTGTTTCACAGTGTGGAAAGAAACAGGCCCTTCGGCCTACCAAGTCCGTGCTGACCAGCGATCCCCACACACTAGCACTATACCACACGCTAGGGACAATTTACAATTTTACCGAAGCCAATTAACCTACAAACCTGCACGTCTTTGGAGGTAGACAAAAGTACTGGAGAAACTCAGCGGGTGTGGCAGCATCTATGGAGCAAAGGAAATAGGCAACGTTTCGGGCCGAAACCCTTCTTCAGACGAGGAACGAGGGAGGAAACCGGAGCACCCGGAGAAAACCTAAGCAGGTCACAGGGAGAACGTTAAAATTCCGTACAGAAAGCACCCGCAGTCAGGATCTCTAGCTCTGTGAGGCAGCAACTCCATGGCCCTCCGCCCTCTCTTCTGCTTCAGATGCTGCTTTACCCACTGAGTTATTCCAGCATTTTGCGTCTCTCTGCACTATTTATGATTCTGGTTTTACAACAATGCTGTACAACTCAGACCATGCAGAGTGCAATTCATTTCTTACGCAGCAAGCCTTGATATATGGTAGACAAAAATGCTGGAGAAACTCAGCGGGTGCAGCAGCATCTATAGAGTGAAGGAAATAGGCAACGTTTCAAGCCAATAGACAATACACAATAGGTGCAGGAGTAGGCCATTCGGCCCTTCAGGCCAGCACCGCCATTCAATGTGATCATGGCTGATCATCCCCAATCAGTACCCCGTTCCTGCCTTCTCCCCATATCCCCTGACTCCACTATTTTTAAGAGCCCTATCTAGCTCTCTCTTGAAAGCATCCAGAGAACCTGCCTCCACCGCCCTCTGAGGCAGAGAATTCCACAGACTCACAACTCTCTGTGAGAAAAGTGTTTCCTCGTCTCCGTTCTAAATGGCTTACTCCTTATTCTTGAACTGTGGCCCCTGGTTCTGGACTCCCCCAACATCGGAAACATGTTTCCTGCCTCTAGCGTGTCCAAACCCTTAACAATCTTATATGTTTCAATGAGATAGCCTCTCATCCTTCTAAACTCCAGAGTGTACAAGCCCAGCTGCTCCATTCTCTCAGCATATGACAGTCCCGCCATCCCGGGAATTAACCTTGTAACCCTACGCTGCACTCCCACAATAGCAAGAGTGCCCTTCCTCAAATTAGGGGACCAAAACTGCACACACCTTAAGGCCTGAAACCCTTAAGAGTTTCTCCAGCGTTTTTGTCTACCTTCGATTTTCCAGCATCTGCAGTTCCTTGATACTTCCTTGATATATTTTGTGCTATTTCGGAAAATCATTACTAGGGTGGAGTATTCAGCGGCTCGTTGGAGGCAATGGTTTGGGAGATTTGCAAGCAATGAGCAAGAAGGGGAAGCTGGCAGCGAGGAAGAGAGAAGATAATGGATGCAGGGAGTGAGGGAAGTTGCAGAGTGGAAGACTGAGGGACCATTAGACGAAGAGAAATTAACTTCGTGTGGAAGAAGGCGAGAAGTGAAACATGGATCTACTGATCGATGGCTAGCAACGTAACTGCGTGCAGTGTAAAGCACAGGTGGAACCCAGTCACTCAATCGACCGATTCTCATGATATGGTGAAGTGCTAGAGACTTGAGCGCTTGAATATCATTAAAGCTGCTCATTTGGATCAGTGCAGACGTGGCATTTTGCATCCCTTATAGTCCATCGCTGAACATTTGTTTAAAAATAATAACACTTGATTTTTCAATTGCATCCATTATCCGTGCGGAGAAGGGGAAGAAAGTGAAACACTGGTGTATAGATGTCGGTCGCTTGCGGGAAGTGAAGGGGTGTGTTCTTCTAATCATCTTTAGCTGCAGCCAACAGGAATCAGTGGCTTGATCGGCAGGCAGGGGCGGAGGGAACGCATTTATTTTTTTTTAAGTTGCTGTCATTTCCAACAAACTGTATCCAACCCTTCTGTAAATTGCTTCCATTCAGAGTTTAATATCAGGTACTCTTAAAGGGAAAACACTCTCATCCATCTCGCAATGTAATAAGGAATTTCATCTGCCACTATGCGTTGCCTTGTGCGAGGAAGAGTGAATATTGATGAAGCTAAAAAACTCCACGGAGCGATTTTCTGTCTGGTGGGGAGATGGGGAGGCGCGCATGCAGTGAGCAGCAGCCCTCGTTCCGTTCCCAAAGGAAAATATACACCTCTCTCAATATTCAAAATAATTTTATTTTTGAAGTACAGAAAGGCATATCAATCTCACTTTGGATCACCAGGGTCTTATTTGTTTGCGTGGGATGTAAAGAGCTGGTCCAATCACCACAACCATGGTTCAGGTTCCACTTTAAAAATAACACACTGCCCTTTGCTTCCACTTTGCTGTCTTAAGCAAGACAGAACGCCTGACTTATTAGAAAGGCTCTCTGCCTTAATATATTGCTGCCTCGCTCAAATGAATGTCAACTTGACAATTTTTAAGGAAGCAGTTATTTTCCAGCATATCTATAACTTTGTAAGCCTTTCTCTCCCCCCCCCCCCCACAATTCCCCAACTGGGCGGCACGGTGGTGCAGCGGTAGAGTTGCTGCCTCACAGCACCAGAGACCCGGGTTCGATCCTGACTACGGGTGCTGTCTGTATGGAGTTTGTTCGTTCTCCCCGTGACCCCGTGGGGTTTCTCCGGGTGCTCCGGTTTCCCCCCAACACTGCGAAGCCGTACGGGTTTGCAGGCTAATTGGCTTCGGTAAAATTGCAAATTGTCCCGAGTGTGTGCGGGATAGTGTTCTGCCCCTGTCCCACTTAGGAAACCTGAACGGAAAGCTCTGGAGACTTTGCGCCCCACCCAAGGTTCCCGGAGGTTTTTGTCCGTCTCCCTAAGTGGTTTCAGTTTTAAAAATCGGTATTTTTTAGTCGAAGCCGGTTGCGATGCTAGTTGAAGGTGGTTGCCGGAGGACAAAAACCTCCGGGAACCTCCGGGAACCGCACGGAAACCTTGGGTGGGGCGCAAAGTCTCCAGAGCTTTCCGTTCAGGTTTCCTAAGTGGGACAGGGGCATTAGTGTGCGGGGATGGTCGGCGCGGTCTCGCTGGGCCGAAGGGCCTGTTTCCGCGCTGTATCTCTAAACTAAACAAAACAATTTTTCAATTTAATTATTTTACCTACTTACAGGAATGATTGTATCCCTGGCTGGGCCGGCTGTAAAGCGCCCACATGGTCCCGGCCACGGGGAAAAATGGAGAAGGGCTGGCGTAACTTTGCGCTTTCTGCCACAGTGATGAATGCGGTGGTGGATGTTTGTGTTCATTTTTTTATTGCGTATTGTGTGTTCTTTTTTTACTGTACCGCTGCTGGCAAATTCATTTCACTGCACTCCATTGTTTATGTGACGAATAAATCTGACTATCGTCTATTGACTATTGAAACTCACACATGCGCACGAACACACGCAAATGATGCTAAATCAAACACATACGCACAAACAGCCGCGCAGACACACTCACGATCAAGTACACAAGTATGCACATGTGCAAGTGTGCATGGAAGTGCACACACATGCAGCACACACCCACACACAAACACACTCACAATATTTACTGAAACAAAAATCTGCAAGTGGAAATATACACAGAGATACGATGCCAGTATAGAACAATACTCACCTAAACCACAGACATCGTAACTTAGAGATATACCTATTCTCATATACTTTTATGTTATAGACACAATATGGAAACATGCCCCTCGACCCAATCCAACCATTGATCGCCCGTTCACACTAGTTCTATGTCATCCCACTTTCTCATCCACTCCCGACACACTAGGAGGGGGCAATTTTCAGAAGCCAACCAACCTACAAACCCGCACGTCGTTGGGATGTGGGAGGAAACCGGAGCACCCGGAGTAAACCCAGGCGGTCATGGGGAGAACATGCAAACTCCACACATACAGCACCCGAGGTCTGGGTTGGACCTGGGTCTCTGCCGCGGCGAGGCAGCGGTTCAACCAGCTGTGTCACTGTGCCGGAAAGTCAACTGTCCGTGCACATAACATGTCCTCCTCAATGGACAGTGTGATAAGAATGTAATTAAAAATATTGCTGATGCACGGAGTTTGTGTGTTCTCCCTGTGACCGCTTGGGTTTTCTCCAGGTGCTCCGGTTTCTTCCCACATTCCAAAGACATACAGGGTTGTAGGTTAATTGGCTTGTGTAAAATTATAAATTGTCCCTATTGTGTAGGATAGTGCTAATTTACGGGGTGATTGCTGGTAGGTGTGGAGTTGGTGGGCTGAAGGGCCTGTTTCTGCACTAAAGTGAGTCAACCTGATTTTTGACCCCCATCTCTGCCCACTTTCACCAGTTCTACTGAACCTCCCCATCCTTGTTCTAACTCCTCAGACTCACAACTCTACTGCTCTCATGGGAAGAACACAATTCTACTGCTCTTGAGGGAGTTTGTTCGTTCTCCCCGTGACCACGTGGGTTTTCTCCGGGTGCTCCGGTTTCCTCCCCACACTCCAAAGACGTACGGGTTTGTGGGCTAATTGGCTTCGCTAAAACTGTAAATTGTCCCGAGTGTATGTGGGATAGTGATAGTGTGCGGGGGTCGCTGGTCGGCGCGGTCTCGCTCGGCCAAAGGGCCTGTTTCCGCACTGTACTACACAGTACTATACTATACTAAACTATACTAAACAATTTTTCAATTCAATTATTTTACGTGGGAAGAACATAATTCTCCTGCTCTTGAGGGTAAGATCTCTGAGCCCACTGTCACCGGAAACCATCCACCCTATTGATACCAGACGCTTGTTTCTACTAATAGACACAAAATGCTGGAGTAACTCATCGGGACAGGCAGCATCTCTGGAGAGAAGGAATGGATGACGTTTTGGGCCGAGACCCTTCTTCAGACTAATGTCAGGGAGTTGGAGGTACGTGGATGAAATGTAGTCAGAGACAGGAAGACTGGTCAGAGAACTGGGAGGGGGGAGGGGACAGAGAGAGAGGGAAAGCAAGGGCTACTTGAAGTTAGAGAAGTCAATGTTCATACCGCTGGGGTGTAAGCTGCCCAAGCGAAACATGAGGCGCTGTTCCTCCAATTTGCGCTGGGCATCACTCTTAGATAATGGAGGAGGCCCAGGACAGAAAGGTCAGTGTGGGAATGGGAGGGGGAGTTAAAGTGTTGAGCAACCGGGGGATCAGGTAGGTTTAGGCAGACAGAGCGGAGGTGTTCAGCCAAAAGATCGGCGATCTTCTACAGTATCTTCAAACCATCAACCATACTGACCGTCACCTGATTCATGGTACTCCTAAACCTCCTGAAGCTCTTGGACTGACGCCACTAACCCTTCAGATTCCAGATCCCATTAACCCTCTGCAGAAGCTTAATCCACCTGAACCCCAGACTTTCTGATCCCCATTCTATTGACCTCAGACCCGTGACGTTCATCTTATAGGAGCAGAATTCGGCCCATCAAGTCTATTCCACCATTCAATCATTGTTGATCTATCTTTCCCTCTCAACCCCATTCTCCTGCCTTCTCCCCATAACCCCTGACACCATTATTAATTAAGAATCTGCAAATCTCCACCTTAAAAATACCCACTGATTTGGCCTCCATCTGTGTCAATGAGTTCTACAGATTAACTATCTTCTGACTAAAGAAGTTCCTCCTCACCTCCTTTCTAAAAGAGCACCCTTATATTCTGAAGCTATGACCTCTGGTCCTAGACTCTCCCACTTGTGAGAACATCCTCTCCACATCCACTCTATCCATGCCTATGAATCTGGTGAATCTTCATGGTTCCCTCTGATCCTACTGATCCTTCCTGACACCAGTCATACTGACGCTTTCCTGACTCCAGATCCAATTGACATTCATTTCCCCGAACCACTCCTTCCACCATTGCAGACCCATCGAGGGATGACCCACAGAGTGTAGAAGGGTTGACATAAGATGCGTGGGCCTTGTACACCATTGACTTCACTGTAGAATATCTAGTCCAATAGTTTCAGATATCGCATGTCATCACACAAACCAGCCTACATCTACGCCTCACGCTGCCTTGAGAAGGCCAGCAGCATAATCAAGGACCAATCTCACCCCGGTCACTCCCTCTTCTCCCCTCTCCCATCAGGCAAGAGGTACAGAAGTGTGAAAACGCACACCTCCAGAGTCAGTGTTTAAGAAAGAACTGCAGATGCTGGAAAAATCGAAGGTAGACAAAATTGCTGGAGAAACTCAGCGGATGAGACAGTGTCTATGGAGAGAAGGGAATAGGCGACGTCTCGGGTCTGAAGAAGGGTCTCGACCCGAAACGTTGCCTATTCCTTCTCTCCATAGATGCTGCCTCACCTCCAGATTCAGGGATAGTTTCTTGCCAGCTGTTATCAGGCAACTGAACCATTCTATCAACAGCTTGAGAGCGGTCCTGACCCACCATCTTCCCCATTGGAAACCCTCGGACTATCTATAATCAAATTTTTCTTGGACTTTATCTTGCACCTTGCGTTATACCCTCTATCAGTACACATTGTAATCATCTACGGTCTTTCCGCTGACTGGTTAGCACACAACAAAAGCCGAGAAGATTGAGGGGTGATCTCATAGAGACTTACAAAATTCTTAAGGGGTTGGACAGGCTAGATGCAGGAAGATTGTTCCCGATGTTGGGAAAGTCCAGGACAAGGGGTCACAGTTTAAGGATAAGGGGGAAGTCTTTTAGGACCGAGATGAGAAAATCGTTTTTCACACAGAGAGTGGTGAATCTGTGGAATTCTCTGCCACAGAAGGTAGTTGAGGCCAGTTCGTTGGCCATATTTAAGAGGGAGTTGGATGTGGTCCTTGTGGCTGAAGGGATCAGGGGGTATGGAGAGAAGGCAGGTACGGGTATTGAGTTGGATGATCAGCCATGATCATATTGAATGGCGGTGCAGGCTCGAAGGGCCGAATGGCCTGCTCCTGCACCTAATTTCTATGTTTCTCACTGTACCTCTGTACACATGACAATAAACTAAACTAAACTATTGTAACTAAACTAAACTAAACTAAATTAAACTTAAAATCTTTTTGTAATTTTCATGGGTATTTGAAACACCAATGGAAAGAATAAAAGGGGTGCTTCATGTGCCGGTGTTTTGCTGAAAGCTATGAGTGCCGGCATGTGGACAGCACAGTGTGCAGAGGTAGGAGCTGCTGCCTCACAGCACCAGAGACCCTGGTTCAATCCTGACCTTGGATACTGTCTGAGTGGAGTTTATACGTTCTCCCTGTGACCGCATGGGTTTTCTCTGGGTGCTCGGGTTTCAGCCCACACCCCAAAGACATTCGGGTTTGTAGGCTAATGGGCCTCTGCAAATTGCATCTAGTGAACAGGATATGAAATTGGGATCACATAGAACAAGTGTACGGGTGGTCATTGGTCAGCATGGACTCGGTGGGCCGAATGGCCTATTTCAACGTTGTGTCTCTAAGCCAAACAAAACTAAACATGAAGATTCATTTATTCTTCCCTTTGCAGAAAATCATCGATGCCAATTTTCAGGCTCTTACAGCATGGACCCAGTGGGCTGAAGGGCCTGTTTCCGTGCTGTACCTTGCAATCTATCAAGCGACTAGAGTAAGGAACAGAAAGTAAAAAACACACAGCATAAAATTCCCCAAACATTCGCAAATAAATAGATGGTTCTGGTTTTAACATGGTTAAAAGCCATTAAATAAAATGGGAACTCACTCTCTCTCTCCCGCTCTCTCTCTCTCGCTCTCTTTCTCTCTCTGTCCCTCCCCCACCCTAGTCATTGTACTAGCAGCAATGTCATCTTGTTGAGTCTCATTGTCTGTGACTCGTTTTCACCTCGCCACACATCTCTCTGCATCACCGTCTATATCTCTCGTTTCCCTTTCCCCCGAAACTCAGTCTGAAGAAAGGTCTCGACCCGAAACATCACCTATCCCTTCTATCCAGAGAGGCTGTCTGACCCGCTGAGTTACTCCAGCTTTTTGTATCCATCCCCTCAATTCTGATGCCGGGTGTGTGTTATCCATTCAGAGAAAGGGACGGCACAGTGGCGTAGCCTCACAGCGCCAGAGACCTGGGTTCGATCCTGACTACGGGTGCTGTCTGTATGGAGTTTGTATATTCTCCCTGTGACCTACATTGGTTTTCTCTGAGATCTTCGGTTTCCTCCCACACTGCAAAGACGTACCTGGTGTGTGTAGGGTGGTGTTAATGTGCGGGGATCACTGGTCGGTGCTGACCCAGTGGGCCAAAGGGTCTGCTTCCGTGCTGTATTTCTAAACTAAGCTAAACTAAATGCAGTATGCATAGGAAGGAACTGCAGATGCTGGTTTAAACCGAAGGTGGACACAAAAAGGTGGAGTAACTCAGTGGGTCAGACAGCATCTCTGGAGAAAAGGGATTTGGGTCGAGAATCTTCTTCCTTCTTCCTTGGTTTATAATGGGAATTTGAGCTTGATGGTTTACATGGTGCATGAGCCATAATGGTACCTGTATCTTCAAGATGGGAGGACATCTCATGTAAATATCTCATGCAAAAGCATCAAGCAAGGCTCCGGCAGCATGAAACATCTCCCTCTTCTCCTCTCTCCCATCAGGAACGAGGTATCAGAGTTTGAAAACGCACACCGCCAGATTCAGGGGCAGTTTCTTCCCCGCCGTTATCAGGCAACTGAACCGTCCTCTCATCAGCTGCTGTGCGTTCCTGAACTCCCATCTACCTCACTGGAGACCTTTGATGTGGTGTTGTAAGCTCTGTAAGGCAGCAACTCCACTGCTGCTCACCATACCTCCCTATGTGATGTTTTGGGTTGGGACCCTTTTTCAGATAGAAACAAAGAAACATAGACAATAGCTGCAGGAGTAGGCCATTCGGCCCTTCGAGCCTGCACCGCCATTCAATTTGATCGTGGCTGATCATCCAACTCAGTGTCCCTTACCTGCCTTCTCTCCATACCCCCTGATCCCTTTAGCCACAAGGGCCACAAACTCCCTCTTAAATATAGCCAATGAACTGGCCTCAACTACCTTCTGTGGCAGAGAATTCCACAGATTCACCACTCTCTGTGTGAAAAAAATAAAATTCTCATCTCGGTCCTAAAAGATTTCCTCCTTATCCTTAAACTGTGACCCCTTGTCCTGGAGTTCCCCAACATCGGGAACAATCTTCCTGCATCTAGCCTGTCCAACCCCTTGAGAATTTTGTGTAGTTTCTATAAGATCCCCCCTCAATCTTCTAAATTCTAGCGAGTACAAGCCGAGTCTATCCAGTCTTTCTTCATATGAAAGTCCAGACATCCCAGGAATCAGTCTGGTAAATCAGAACTAAAGAGCTAAAGAACCCAAAAAATTCCTCCAACGATAAAGTTTGGTCTAAACCGCCTGCAAGAACGAACTACCGTTCAGCATGTAAGAGAAAGGCAGCGGAAAACAGAAACAGAATGGCTTTTCATTTCAGTCGGGAAGAACGTTTTTTAAACGGGCGCTGATGGTCAGTTAGTGACATTAAGAAAAAAGAGCGGGTGAATTTTTGCTGAATTTTCACTCCTCTCCCATCACACTCCTCACACACAACGCACATCAATTCTGTTCCCCAGGGCCCAAGCCAATTTCTCTTGTCTTGAGCTACAGTTGCTGGCAGGACTCGCAACAGCCATCAAACCCATTAATCCGCCTGCTGACAATGACAAGGACTGATTCTACCACCAAACAATCAATTTGTATCTCTTTTTCGGATGTACAAAAATATCATGAAAAGGCGTCAGTGGTAATAGTTCCACAACTATGAAATAATAGAGTAATAAGGCAATCAGCAATTGACCTTGGAAGACAGCTAATTCATCTACACATCTATCTTAATTATTTCCTGTGAAATGGTTACCAAGAGAAACTGTACAATTCATTCATCCTGCAGTGACAATTCCATTTTTTCTCGCCCTCTGCACTATATATATTTTTTCCCCTGATACAGCAGTCCACAATTTCACAATCACCCCCCCCTCCCTCCCTCCCGCCCCCCACACTAAACAGTCAAGAGCAAACAGGAATATTAAGCCCTTTCTTCCAATGATCCCCCTCCCCACAAAAAGGAGACATGAATGGTAAAACTGTGTGGGTTTTATGCGTTGCAGTGTTCGATATACTTTTGTCCTCCCCTGCCCAACTATGCTCCCTGCTGTATGCAATTAGTTAAAAACAAAATTCTCTGAAATTAGGTACTTTCTTTGCATCACTACACTTTGCAATTGGGCCTTTGAATCGGGCTCTTTTCTATCTCGATGTGGAAGTTGATTTTATTAAAACTTTCCATATTTAGACACAATGTTTTGATAGTTTGGAACGGGGGGGGGGGGGGGGGGGGGGGGGGTGGAGAGAAAGAGGGTGAGGGGGGAGGGAGAGAGGGGGTGGGTTGAGAAAGAGGGAGAAGGAGAGGAAGGGGGGGGGAGAGAGAGAGGGACAGGGAGAGAAAGGGATAAGGAGAGAGGGAGAGGGAAAGGGAGAGAGAGGGAGAAAGTGGGAGGATGGAAGGGGGAGAGAAAGAGAGCGAGAGGGAGAGTGGAAGGACGGGATGGAGAGTGGGATGGAGAGTGAGAGAGAGGGGAGATGGAAAGAGGAAAAGGGAGAAAAAGAGAGGATCAGGGGGAGAGAGAGAGAGAGAGAGAGGAGAGAAAGGGAGGGAAAGGAAGAGAGAGAGAGAGAGAGAGAGAGAGAGAGAGAGAGAGAGATCGAGAGAGAGAGAGAGAGGGAAAGAGGGAGGAAGGGAGAGAAGAGAGAGAGGAGAGAGAGGGAAAGAGAGAAAGAGAGAAAGAGAGAGA
>CM069165.1:11456759-11506759 GCA_035221665.1 Okamejei kenojei
AATTCCCTACCATTAGGTGACATTTTGGGTCGGGTCCCTAGAATTCAATGTTCAAGCTGTTGTGTTGTAGGCTCCACAAGCAGAATATGAGGTGCTGTTATAAGGTCATAAGTCATAAGGTCATACGTGATAGGAGCAGAATTAGGCCATTCGGCCCATCAACTTTGCTCCACAATTCCATCATGGCTGATCTATCTCTCCCTCCTAATTCCATTCTCCTGCCTTCTCCCCATAACTCCTGACAATCAAGAATCTATCTATCCCTGCCATAAAAATATCCATTGACTTGGCCTCCACAGCCTTCTGTGGCAAACAATTTGACAGATTCGCCACCTTCTGACTGAAGAAATTCCTCCTCGTCTCCTTCCTAGAGGAACATCCTTTAATTCTGCGGCCTATGACCTCTGGTCCTGGACTCCCCCACTCCCCCACCCGGGAGGGAGCTGGAGACGTCGGCCTCCAGGAGTGGCTTCAGCAGGAGGGTGAACCGGAGTAAAGGCCTCCAGCCGGCTGGAGTCGGCTGCAGGAGGTGCCCCCCGGACTAGGAGACCAGAGGGACGTCGGTTCTCGGGAACTGCTCCGGTATATTGAGCTCACGTGCCTGGAGTACTGTGCGCAGTTTTTGTCCCCTAATTTGAGGAAGGGCATTCTTGCTATTGAGGGAGTGCAGTGTAGGTTTACAAGGTTAATTCCCGGGATGGCGGGACTGTCATATGCTGAGAGAATGGAGCAGGGGCTTGTACACTCTGGAGTTTAGAAGGATGGGAGGGGATCTCATTGAAACATATAAGATTGTTAAGGGTCTGGACACACTAGTGGCAGGAAACATGTTCCCGATGTTGGGGGAGTCCAGAACCAGGGGTCACAGTTTAAGAATAAGGAGTAAGCCATTTAGAACGGAGACGAGGAAACACTTTTTGTCACAGAGAGTGGTGAGTCTGTGGAATTCTCTGCCTCAGAGGGCGGTGGAGGCAGGTTCTCTGGATGCTTTCAAGAGAGAGCTAGATAGGGCTCTTAAAAATAGCGGAGTCAGGGGATATGGGGAGAAGGCAGGAACGGGGTACTGACTGGGGATGATCAGCCATGATCACATTGAATGGTGGTGCTGGCTCGAAGGGCTGAATGGCCTACTCCTGCACCTATTGTCTATTGTGCCGACCGGATTCTAGACGCTGAATAATGGCGGCATGAATGGCGACATCCGCTTGTGTAATACCTGCAAAATTAATTTCACTATGCGGTTGTGTAGATGGCAAATAAAACAGCGTTGAACTAGGTTGAACTATTGAACTGTTGAAGTCCAGGGATGCACTTCGAACCCCCGTGCTTTGAGGACTGCTTCATGCATTGTTTTTTGCTCAAGGAGCCCTTCTCTCAGACACAGGTGCAAGTGCACTTGAGGTCAACAGATCTCATTGAGGGTGAGGGCCGGGGAAGAATGCTCCCATTATCCCTTCGACAAACAAGGGCTCCTTCTTACCAGCTTCACATCACTCATTCACTCACTGGAACCAAGCTGTCATAGCCCCGACTGTGTGGTCTTCAGTATCCCTTTTCCCGATATCTGCCTTGTCCTGTGCAATTCCAGGTGAGGGGTTTAAACAGCAATGACCCTCCTTCGAGCACCTGGTTTTGAAAGGAAAGCAGAAGGGGAGGGCAACATAGCTCAGAGAGTTGCTGCCTCACAGCGCCAGAGACCCAGGTTCAATCTCGATTACGGATGCAGCGGGTACAGAGTTTGTACGCTCTCCCCGTGACCTGTGTGGGTTTTTTCCGGGCGCTCCGGATCCTTCCCACACTTCAAAAACATGCAGGTTTGTAGGTTAATTGGCTTCAGGATGGGAAAGTGGGATAACATGGAACTATGTGAATGGGTGATTGCTGGTCAGTGTGGACTCGACGGGCCGAAGGGCCTGTTTCCATGCTGTACCTGGTAATCAATAAAGCATCTAGGGTAAGTTTTAGTTTTAGAGATGCAGCACAGAAGCAGGTCCTTCGGCCCATCGAGTCCGCACCGACCAACGATCCCCCCCGCACATTAACACTATCCCACACAGGCGAAGGACAATGTTTACACTTAGACCAAGCCAATTCATCTACACTCCTGCATGTCTTTGGAGTGTGGGAGGAAACAAAAGTTCCTGGAGAAAACCCGCCCAGGTTGCGGGAAGAACGTACAAACTCCGTACAGACAGCACCCGTAGTCAGGATCGAACCTGGGTAAGCGCTATAAGGCAGCAACTCTACCGCTGTGCCACCACCTAGGAATAGAAGATAAAATCAAGTTTGCATAACATGTTCACACGTTCATAAGTGATAGGAGCAGAATAATTCTATTCGGCCCATCAAGTCTACTCCGCCATTCAATCATGGCTGATCTATCTCTCCCTCCCAACCCCATTCTCCTGCCCTCTCCCCATAACCCCTGTCACCCGTACTAATCAAGAATCTATCAAATCTCTGACTTAAAGATATCCACTGACTTGGCCTCCACAGCCTTCTGTGGCAATGAATACCACAGATTCACCACCTTCTGACTAAAGAACAGGTCTAAAACCTTCATAAATAAATTGATGGTTGGGCTTTTAATGTTGTAAGCGCTCCAGTCATGAAATAAAGTGGGTACTAACCCCCCCCTCCTCAATTCTGACCTGGGTGTAAGTTATCCACTCAGACAAAGAACCTAACAATTCCTCCAACTGACTACGGGTTGCTGTCTGTGTGGAGTTTGCACGTTCTCTCGGGGCCCACGTGGGTTTTCTCCGGCTGCTCCGGTTTCGTACCACACTTCAAAAGACGTGCAGGTTTGTAGGTTGATTGGCTTCTGTGAACCGTACATTCTCCCTAGTGCGTGGGGTAGTGCTATCATCCGGGGTGATCCTTGGTCGCCCGCGGACTGCTCTGTATCTCTCAAGTCTGAAGTAAAGTTAAAAGAGAGCGTTATCGTTTTTCGAGACATGCGCGGGTGAACTCAACAGCAGTAGGTTTTTAATCCTGGAACTTTTGAAAACGTTAGGAGATATTCACTTGGATTTATCCGGCTAAAATAAAAGAAGGGCTAGAGTGAATGCTGCCTGTCTTATTTTATAAATTAACAAGTGTACAAGGGTTTGTGATTAAACTTCAAACATCAGTGTTCTGTGTTCTGGTCTGCTGCCTGCATGGAGGATGTACCCAGGAAATGGGATCTGTCTTGTCTTTCTCCTATCTCCATCTATTTGTTGTTTCTTTCGAACATCACGGGTGGGAGCGATCAGACGGAGGTTGCTGAGCCTCAGAGAGTGTGTGAGCTGGAATCCCGCACGCACAGGCAAAGCAGAACTCCATCGAGAGGTGGCACGGTGGCGCAGCGGTAGATAGGCTGCCTTACAGCGCCGGAGGCCCGGGTTCGATCCAGACTACGGCTGCTGTCTGTACGGAGTTTGTACATTCTTCCCCGTGGGTTTAATTCGGATGCTCTGATTTCTCCCACACTTCAAAGAGAATTACAGATGTGTAGGATGTGTAGGAAAGAACTGCAGATGCTGGTTTAAATCGAAGCTAGACACAAAATGCTGGAGTAACTCAGCGGGACAGTCAGCATCTCTGGAGAGAAGGAATGGGTAGCCAAAAGTGCTGGAGAAACTCAGCGGGTGCAGCAGCATCTATGGAGCGAAGGAAATTAGGCAACGTTTCGGACCGAAACCCTTCTTCAGACTGATGTTGGGTGGGGGCGGTGAGAAGAAAGGAGAAAGGAAGAGGAGGAGCCCGAGGGCTGAGGGAGAGCTGAGAAGGGGAGGAGACAGCAAGGGCTACCGGAAATTGGAGAATTCAATGTTTATGCCGCTCGGGTGCAGACTGCCCAAGGTGCTGCTCTTCCGATTTCTGGTGGTGCTCACTCTGGCCAGGACAGAGAGGTGGGATTCGGAATGGGAGGGGGAGTTGATGTGCTGAGCCACCAGGAGATCAGGTTGTTTTTTTTTTTTTTTAATTTTTTTTTTTTTTAATATATTTTATTTATTAGACGTAAATTCATTAATGTACTTCACATATATCTTATTACAATCATTGTACCCCGTAATTTTATGGCTTTTAAAGAAAAAGAATAGAAAGAAAGAGAGTGAAATAGGTGAAAAGAGTTGTGATAGTGAAAGAGCGTGCCAAAAGGGTGAAGAAACCCTTGGTCAAAGAATTAGAGAAAGGGGGTTAAGAGATAGACCCTTAAAAAAAAAAGAAAAGGAAAAAAAAGCCAAAAATATTCTTTTATATATCTCACGCAAAAGTAATCCACCAACTCCATAGTTTTTCATCCCCCCCACCGAGGCCCGAGGTACTCCTGCACCCTATCTTTGTAGCAGTTCTACAAGTGCAGACCACGTCTGAAAGAAGCGTTTTGATTTTCCTTCCAGATCAGGTTGGTTAATGCGGACCGAGCGGAGGTGTTGGGCATGGGTTACGTTTCGGTTTGAGACCCTTCTTCAAACTGCATGGCAACAGGCCTTTTGGCCCACCGAGTCTACGCCAACCTTCAATCACCCATACACTAGTTTATTGTCTGTTTGTTTTATATATTATATATTTCAGTTCAGTTTAGTTTATTGTCATGTCTACCGAGGTACGGCGAAAAGCATTTTGCTGCGTGCTAACCAGTCAGTGGAAAGACAATACATGATCACAATCAATCCATTTACTGCGTAAAGATTCATGATAAGGGAATATTGTTTAGTGCAAGGTAAAGCCAGGAAAGTCCGATCAAGGATAGACTGGGGAACATAGTAGTCCGGGACTGTCCTCTGGTTGTGGTAGGATGAATCAGTTGCCTGATAACAGCTGAGAAGAAACTATCCATAATATAGAGCGCATTCAGAAAGTATTCAGACCCCTTCACTTTTCACACATTTTGTTACATTACAGCCTTATTTTAAAATGGATTAAATTCTCTTTTTTTTAAATTATCTATCTACACAATGCCCCAGAATGAAGGAGCGAAAACAAGTGCTTTGAAATTTTTGCAAAGTAATTAAAAAAACAAAACTGAAATATCACATTTACATAAGTATTCAGACCCTCTGCTATGACACTCAAAATTGAGCTTAGATTCATCCCGTTTCCATTGATTGTCCTTGAGATGTTTCTACAACTTGATTGGAGTCCACCAGTGGTAAATTAAATTGATTGGACATGATTTGGAAAGGCACACACCTGTCTATATAAGTCCCAAAGTTGGCAGTGCATGTAAGAACATAAACCAAGCCATGAAGATATTGTCCGTAGACCTCCGAGACAGGATTGTGTCGAGACACAGATCTGGGGAAGGGTATAAAACAATTTCTGCAGCATTGCAGGTGCTGAAGAGCACTGTGGCCTCCGTCATTCTTAAATGGAAGAACTTTGGAACCACCAGGGCTCTTCATAGAGCCCGGCCAAACTGAGCAATCGGGGGAGAACGGCCTTGGTCAGGGAGGTGACCAAGAACCCGATGGTCACTCTGACAGAGCTCCAGAGTTCCTCTGTGGAGATGGGAGAACCTTCCAGAAGGACAACGATATCTGCAGCACTCCACCAATCAGGCCTTTACGGTAGAGCGGCCAGACGGAAGCCACTCCTCAGTAAAAGGCACATGACAGCCCGCTTGGAGTTTGCCAAAAGGCATGAGAAACAAGATTCTCTGGTCTGATGAGACCAAGATTGAACTCTTTGGCCTGAATGCCAAGCGTCACGTCTGGAGGAAACCAGGCACCGCTCATCACCTGGCCAATACCATACCTACGGTGAAGCATGGTGGTGGCAGCATCTTGCTGTGGGGATGTTTTTCAGCGGCAGGAACTGGGAGACTAGTCAGGATCAAGAGAAAGATGAACGGAGCAAAGTACAGAGAGATCCTTGATGAAAACCTGCTCCAGAGCATTCTGGGCCTCAGACTGGGGCGGAGGTTCACCTTCCAACAGGACAACGACCCTAAGCACACAGCCAAGACAACGCAGGAGTGGCTTCGTGACAAGTCTGTGAATGTCCTTGAGTGGCCCAGCCAAAGCCCGGACTTGAAATTGATCGAACATCTCTGGAGGGACCTGAAAATAACTGTGCATCGACGCTCCCCATCCAACCTGACAGAGCTTGAGAGGATCTGCAGAGAAGAATTGGGAGAAATTACCCAAATACAGGTGTGCCAAATTGTAGCGTCATACCCAAGAAGTCTTGAGGCTGTAATCGCTGCTAAAGGTGCCTCAACAAAGAACTGAGTAAAGGGTCTGAGTACTTATGTAAATGTGATATTTCAGTTATTTCTTTTTAATTACTTTGCAAAAATTTCTAAACACCTGTTTTCACTTTCTTGTTCTGGGATGTGTGTCGATTGATGATAAAAAAAAAAAATAATTGAATCCATATTAGAATAAGGCTATAATTTAATAAAATGTGGGAAAAGTGAAGTGAATACTTTCTGAATGTGAACTATAAAAACTCACGTGAGAGGAAAGATTTTGTCTAAAGGTTGCAGGAAGAGGATTCAATCAGCTACAGTTTTAGCAGAATGGGATTTTATTCCTTGGAGCGCAGGAGGATGAGGGGTACAAAAGCGTGAGAGGAATAGATCTGATAAATGCACAGAGTCTTTTGCCCAGAGTAGGTGAATCGAGGACAAGAGGTCATAGGTTTAAGGTGAGGGGGGAAAGATTTAATAGGAGCCTGAGGGGTAACTTTTTCACAAAAGGGTGGTGGGTGTATAGAATGAGCAACTGGAGGAAGTAGTTGAGGTTGGTACTATTGCAATGTTTACTAAACATTTGGACAGGTACATGGATCGGTTAGGTTTAGAGAGATATAGGCAAAACACAGGCAGGCCGGACTAATGTATATGGGGCATGTTGGTTGGCCCGGGCAAATTGGGCCAAAATGATACTATGACTCTATGACCCTTCTTCAAACAGAGGGTTTGGGATGTGTTACCAAATTGGTCTTGTAGGCCCGTTGCCATAGCGGCACCGATCCCCTCATCCATCTGCCGCCATCTTGAAAATGGCCCTCTGTCCAGCATCCACCGCGATCACCGACTCTCTCCACCTTCCTCCCCAGTTCCCGTCTTCGGGGACGAGCCACGGACAATTCCGTGCGGGTCCCTTGTTGCGCGGCGGCGAGCCAGGCCTGGTGTCGGGGTGAGGCTGCGGCTGACAGGGGGCTTCTGCCACGCCGCGCCGTTCTGCCCTGCTCCATCTTCAGTGCGGTCACATATAGGAAGCCGGATGCATTGAGTGTTTGGTGGGTGGAAGCCTTAGGATGTTAATGGTGGGAGAGTCAATAGTTTAGTTTGGAGATAAGAGTGCGGAAACAGGCCCTTCAGCCCACCGAGTCCATGCCGACCAGCGATCCCAATACACTAGCATTAACCTACACGCACTAGTAATAATTTACAATTTTACCAAGCCAATTTACCTTCAAACCTGTGCGTCTTTGGAGTGTGTGTGTGAGGAAACCAGAGCTCCCGGAGAAAATGGGGCAAACGTACAGACAGCACCCGTAGTCAGGATCGAGCCTGGGTCTCTGGCGCTGTAAGACCGCAACTCTACTGCTGTACTGCCCAATAATAGGTGTAATATTGAATTCAATAGAGGTGTTCAGTCTGGTATTTTGTTAACCCAAATGTGGGCAAATATTGCCTGCCTCTCACCTTCAGCACACCTTTAGTGTATACAAAACGTTTATACTAGTCTTATTATATAAGAACATAGACTATTTAATTTCCTTGGGAACAATGAGCAGAATTTAACATAATGCAATGTTTGCCAAACTAATCTTTCTTACCTTGTGGCAGAAGGAAGATGATTGATGAAACAATTAAAAGTAAGGAACTCCTGCAGTGGAGCCTGTTATGCCTCTCCTCAACTGCAAGATTTTACACCTTACACACCTTTCTCCTGTTCCATTTCCCATATTTATTAATTTGCTTAATATCCAGAAATCAATTGATCACTTTTTTTGAATGGAAAAAAACCACACGGTCACTGCCTTTCATACAAAAAGGTGATCAATTAATTTCTGGCTATTAAACAAATTAATGAATCAATGAATGGGACCATAGGGCTGCTTGAAAAATTCCAAAGATTCACCACACTCTGAGTGAATACGTTTTTCTTCATTTTGGGCCTGGTGCTAATAAGTGGATGGCCTGTCTGTTGCTGCCCTGTGCGGAAATAGGCCCTTCAGCCCACGGGGCCGCACCGACCAGCGGTCCCCGCACACTAACACAAGCCCACACGCACTAGTGACATTTTACACTTATGCCAAGAATACAAACCCAAGCCAATTAACCTACAAACCTGTGCGCTTCTTTGGAGTGTGGGAGGAAACCGAAGATCTCGGAGAAAACCCACGCGGTCACGGGGAGAACGTACAAACTCCGTACAGACAGCACCCGTAGTCGGGATCGAACCTGGGTCTCCGGTGCTGCCATAAGGCAGTAACTCTACCTCTGTGCCAACGTGCCACCATTTATTTAAGGTTTTTATTACCTTAAATGATTGCTTATGTGTTGTAACTAATGTATTATCCCTATAAACGCCACATAGGTGGAGCAAAGGTAAAGATACAGAGTGTAGAATGTAGTTCTCATCATTATGACACACTAGTTATCGAGTCATAGAGTCATGCAATGTGGAAACAGGCCCAACTTGCCCATACCAACCAACATATCCTATCTACACTTGTCCTACCTGCTTACATATCTCTCTAAACCTACCCAGTCCATGTCCCTGTGAAAATGTTTCTTAAGCCTTGCGATACTATCTTCCTCAACTACCTCCTCTGGCAGCTCATTCCATACAGCCACCACCCTTTGTGTAATAAACAATCCCTCAGGCTCCTATTAAAATTCCAGAGACAAAGTCCAATGTCCACAAGGGGTGGGAATGAATCAGACAGCACCCTAGCTCATGGAAGGGCCGTTCAGTAGTCCGATAACAGAGGGGAAAAAACTGTTCCTAAATGTTATCCATCGCCTGACTTCTATCATATCTTTTCTTGATGTTTTGCAAATTACCCCACTGCCCTTCATAGTTTATGTTGCCTTTAATATAGATTGCAAAAAAATGGTTTTGGATTGAATTCCCTCATCTGCAAATGTAATGTAAAGTCATCTCATATTATTTCTGAGAGGCAATTTTACAATGGGATTATTGACTGACTTGCATCATACCAAAAAATAGACACAAAAAGCTGGAGTAACGCAGCGGGTTAGACAGCATCTCTGGAGAAAAGGATAAAGGCAACGTTTTCGTGTTGAGACCAGACTGAGGGGAGAGGGAGAGGAGAGGAGAGGTGCGAAAAGCTATTAATAATAATAATAATAATAAATACTTTATTAATCCCCTTTTCAGGGGAAATTCAGATGAACAATGAAATTCAAAGAACAAATGATTGAAAGGTAAGCAAAAGGACAAATCAAAGCAAGCAATGATGATCAAAAACGTTGGAGCCCACAATGGTCCATTGTTGGCTGTGGAGAAGGTGACAATAAGTGATACAAACAGTGAAACGCAGCAGGGCAGCAGTGAAACCAGTAGGATGACCAGGTTGGGGGAAGGATGGAGAGAGAGGGGATGCAAGGGTTGCTTGAAGATAGAGAAATCGATATGCATACCAGATCACCCTGATAGAAGCGGGTGGTAATGTGGTAGGATGCCTTTGCTGAGTGGTGTTCCACATGGAATAACCTTGTGTGTAATAAATATGAATGATTTGAATGTGAATTAATAACTTGTGACCAGTAACTTTGCAGATTACATGAAGATCAGTGGCTAGTCCAGAGGGTAGTCTTAAGGGCCTGTCCCACCTACGCGACGTTTTCAGCGACTGCCGGCACCCGTCGTAGGTCGTTACAGGTTGCCGAAAATTTTCAACATGTTGAAAATCCAGCAGCGACCAGAACAAGGTACGACCCTTTGGGCGACTACTCACGGCCACACAGGCTTCACCCCGCGACATGTTGCCAGGGGGTCGCCTGTATGGTCATGAGTCGTCTCCTAGTCACCCAAAGAGTCGTAGTGTCGTTCTGGTCGCCGCTGGATTTTCAACATACATTTTGAAAATTTTCAGCGACTTAAGTAGCCGAAAAAGTCACGTTTAAGTGGGACAGGCCCTTTAGACTAAATGGTGACATCATTGTGCTGGTGAAATGGGCGGATAAATGGCAGATGAATATGAATCCAATTAAATGTGAGGTGGTGCGTTTCCGGAGTGTCTTCGAGGCTCGGCACACACCCCACTTGGAAGGTCAGGGAGAAGACGGATGTGGAACATGTTCAGGGAGATGAGATTAGTTTTAACTTGGCATCATTGTTTATCAAATGACGATGTTCAACATATGGGTTGATGTATGGTGAGCGTTTGATGGCCCTGCGCCTCTACTCGCTGGACTTTAGAAGGATCAGGGGAACCATCATTGAAGCTTACCAATGGCCTGGATAGAGTGGATGTGAAGAGGATGTTTTCACTATTGGGAGAGTCAAGGACTAGAGGTTATAGCCTCAGAATTAAAGGATGTTTCTTTAGGAGGGAGAAGAGGAGGAATTTCTTTAGTCAGAGGGTGGTGAATCTGTGCAATTCATTGCCATAGAAGACTATGGAGGCCAGGTCATTGGATATTTTCAAGGCAGAAGATCGATAGATATGCATAGAGTTATACAGCAGCATAGAGTTGGATTCTTGATTAGTACGGGTGTCAGGGGTTGTGGGGAGAAGGCAAGAAAATGGGGTTGAGAGGGAAAGATAGATCAGCCATGATTGAACGGCGGAGTAGACTTAATGGGCCGAATGGCCTAATTCTGCTTCTATCACTTATGAACCTATGAATCATGTTTGGTACAAATATTGTGGGCTGAAGGGGCCTGTTCCTGTGCTGTATTGTACTGTTCTATGTTCTATGTAAAATTGCTTACCTTAAATCTCTGTCCCTCCCTCTCATCTGGGAATATTTTCATGCGGTCGTGTTAAGGAAGGAACTGCAGATGCTGGGAAATCGAGGGCGCACAAAATGCTGGAGAAACTCAGCGGGTGCAGCAGCACCCATGGAGCGAAGGAGATGGGCGACGTTTCGGGCCAAAACCCTTCTTATGACTGATGGGAGGTGGGGGGAGGCAGGGGGGAAGAAAGGAAAAAGGAAAAAGGAGGAGGAGGAGCCCGAGGGCTGAGGGAGAGGTAGGAAGGGGAGGAGACAGCAGGGGTTAACAGAATTGTGAGAATTCAATGTTCATGCTCTTGGCATTTTTCATGCGGTCCACCCTTTCTATACCCCACAAAATTTGATACACAAAGTATATGAAATGTGTACATTCTCCCTGCGTTTGTACGTTCTCCCCGTGACCGCGTGGGTTTTCTCTGGGTGCGTCTGTTTCCTTCCATATCCCAAAGACGTACAGGTTTGTAAGTTAATTGACTTCTGTAAATTGTAAATTGTCCTCGTGTGTAGGGTAGTGTTAGTGTAGGGGTGATCGCTGGTTGGCGGGGTCTCAGTGGGCCAAAGGGCCCGTTTCTGCCCCATATCTCTAACGTCTAAAGTCTCAAAATTTAACTTAGGTGGTAACATTTCCGAGTCAATGTTAAATGGTCTATTTTTCTCCTCTTTTGCCATTTCAATGGTTCAGTGGTGCTTTTGTTGTCACCCGTTCAAACGCACAGTGAAATTATTTACTTACATACAGTCCAGTAAAGTTTTCGCACACCCAAGCCCATCCTTGATGAGCAAAGTGTACAGAAATAGTCTACTGAGCCCGTTTGCAAGAGGCGCCATATTTATGGAAGGACCGTTCACTCGTCTGATAACTGAAGGGGAAGAAGCTGTTCCTAAGTGCTAACCATTATCTGACTTCTGTCATATCCTTTCATGACGTTATGCACATTATCCCACTGCCCTTCATAGCTTATGGTGCATTTTGTGTAGATTGAACAAAAAATGGTTTTAGATTGAATTACACTATCTGCAAACATAATGTAAAGTTTTATCAGATTGATAACTTAGCTGGTTTCCTAGTCAATTCTTTGACAAACTGGCCTAGAATTTGATCGAGCCTACATTGCAGGAATTCATCCTTGATGTTGTTACTATCCTATGTTGATGATGGCATGAGCAGGAGATTAATTCACGGAAGCTTCATGTTGTACAGGCGACAAAGATTGGCATCAGTACCGACCGTTCTGGCATTTTGGGCAAGAGCGTTCGGCAAATGTGTGGAAATGTGAAGCCTACGCTGTACACAACGCCTCTACATCCTTAGAAGGCTTCGGAAGTTCGGCATGTCCCCTGCAACTCTTGCTGGAGATGTGCCATAGAAAACATTTTATCAGGATGCATCACTGCTTGGTTTGGCAACAGCTCCATCCAAGACCGCAAGAAATTGCAGCAAATTGTGGACATAGCCCAGACCATCACACACACCAACCTCCCTTCTACTGACTCCATGTACACCTCACGCTGCCTTGGCAAGGCCAGCAGCATCATCAAGGACGAGTCCCACCCTGGCCACTCACGCTTCTCCCCTCTCCCATCTGGCAAAAAGTACAAAGCGTGAAAACGCACACCTCCAGATTCAGGGACAAGTTGCTTCCCAGCTGTTATCAGGCAACTGAACCATCCTACCACAACCAGGGTGACCCTTGCACTATCTTTGATCTGAATTTAGACAATAGACAATAGACATTAGGTGCAGGAGTCGGACATTCAGCCCTTCGAGCCACCGCCATTCAATGTGATCATGGCTGATCATCCCCAATCAGTACCCCGTTCCTGCCTTCTCCCCATATCCCCTGACTACGCTATCTTTAAGAGCCCTGTCTAGCTCTCTCTTGAAAGTATCCAGAGAACCGGCCTCCACTGCCCTCTGAGGCAGGTGGAGGCTGGCTTTTTTTTGCTGGCTTAACCTTGCACTAAACATTTTTTCCTTATCATGTATCTCTACACTGTAAAAGGCTCGAATGTAATCATGTATTGTCTTTCCGCTGACTGGTGGCACGCAACAAAAGCTTTTCACCGTACCTCGGTGCACGTGACAATAAACTAAACTGGACAAACAAGGCGCACTCTAAGCCGCGATCATGATTTAGAATGAATTCTACACTGCGATTCCTCCTCTGGCACTTACAAAAATCGCAGCACATGACTGAACTTCATTGATCACGAGATTGCTTGTCTATTAAACTTTATTTGGAGTTGATTGGGTTGCTGGGCACTCATTGATATTGTTTTCATTATTACTCATTAGTTTGATGTTGAAAATTTTACTGGACAATAGATTTGTCTTGCATAATATTAGGGAGTAACTGGAAAATGGATGTGTTATTAGAGAGGCTTATAGTTTTATGTGCGGTTGGATGGCAGATTTAATATGCTTGTCTATTTATTCTGATATTTGTATTCTGTTGGGTTATTCGGCACTGACGCAGAAGTTGTGTACACCATTGTTCTACAGTGCAATAAAGTAGAGAGCTCCATACACAACCATGCACTTCTTGAATTCTCTCACCGAGATATGTTCAGTCTTACTCCACCATGAGGAAATTCTAATTCTTGGTGATTTCATGGAATTATAACGTTTAAGAAAGAACTGCAGGTGCTGGAAAAATCAGACTGAAGAAGGGTCTGGACCCGAAACGTTGCCTATTTCCTTCTCTCCTTAGATGCTGCCTCACCCGCTGAGTTTCTCCAGCATTTTTTGTCTGCCTTCGTAGAATTATAGAGTCATAGAGCATGGAAACAGGCCCTTCGGCCAATTTGCCCATACCGCCCAACATGTCCCTTCTAAACTAATACCACTGCCATGTTTAGCCCATATCCTTTAAAACCTACCTTGCCCATGTACCTGTCTAAATGTTTCTTAAATGTTGTAATAATACCTGCCTCAACACAAATTGTGTAACTTCAGGTTCCAATTAAATCTATGCCCCCCTCTCCTGAAACCCATGTCCTTTGGTTCTTGATTCCCTTACTCTGGGCAAGAGACACTGTGCATCTACCCAATGTATTCCTCTCATGATTGTTCACATCTCTATAAGATCTCTATTGTGTGCAGTTTTGGTCTCCTAATTTGAGGAATAACATTCTTGCTGTTGAGGGAGTGCAGCGTAGCTTTACAAGGTTAATTCCCGGGATGTCGGGACTGTCATATGCTGAGAGAATGGAGCGGCTGGGCTTCTACACTCTGGAGTTTAGAAGGATGAGAGGATATCTCATTGAAACATGTAAGATTGTTAAGGGTTTGGACACACTAGTGGCAGGAAACATGTTCTCGATGTTGGGGGAGTCCAGAACCAGGGGCCACAGTTTAAGAATAAGGAGTAAGCCATTTAGAACGGAGACGAGGAAACACTTTTTCTCACAGAGAGTGGTGAGTCTGTGGAATTCTCTGCCTCAGAGGGCGGTGGAGGCAGGTTCTCTGGATGCTTTCTAGAGAGAGCTAGATAGGGCTATTAAAAATAGCGGAGTCAGGGGATATGGGGAGAAGGCAGGAACGGGGTACTGATTGGGGATGACTAGCCATGATCACATTGAATGGCGGTGCTGGCTCGAAGGGGCAAATGACCTACTCCTGCACCTATTGTCTATTGTCTATCATCCCTCATCCTTTGCATTCCAAGGAATAGAGTCCTAGCCTGCTCAACCTCTTCCTCTAGCTCAGACCCCCTAGTCCAATAAAGGGCCTGCCCTACCAGGATCCGACTCCATGCGGTGAGCTCGACCAAACCGGCCGCGTGGAGGTCGTGTGATCCCTGTACAGGGCCGTTCCCAACAGCATGTGCCTGCATGCGAAGAGCGCGACCAAACCGGCAGCGGGGGCCGCGCGGAGGTGGGGTGAGTGGCGCAACGTGGCGGGAAGTGAGGCGAACTTGGAGCGAAGTCTGAAAGGTAAGTTCGCCAGGACAGAGAGGCACACACAGAGAGGGTCACGGAGGCACGACGTCGAGGCGGTGTGTAATGTGTCGAGGCGACTGCGAGCCGACAAGCCGTTGCCGCGCGGAATTTTTGAACATGGTCAGTTTTTCGGAGCCCTGCGCGATGTCGGGACGAACTCCGCATAATTCCGCACGGCTCCGGCGATCGAAGTGGGACCGGCCCCGCGACGCCGGACGGCTCAAGCGACCACGTTAGGTCGCGCTCATCGCACGGAGTCGCATGCTGCTGGGACAGGCCCTTAAGCTCGTGAATCTTCTCTGTACCATTTCCAGCTTGAGAACATCGTTCCTGTATCATGGTGCCCAGAACTGAACACAATACTCTAAATACGCTCCAGATCAATTGCTGTGTGATGCAACATCTCCAGGCAAAGATGTTTCCTGTCAAGATTGTTTTCCAAACATGACTTGCACTTTCATAACTACTCTTGGAAATATTTCAGTTTCAATTAGTTTAGATTTAGTTCAGTTTAGTTTCGAGATACAGTGTGGAAACATGCCCTTCGGCCCACCAAGTCGTTGGCGACCAGCGATCCCCAAACTATCCTACACACACTAGGGACAATTATAACTAAACCAAGCCAATTAACCTACAAACCTGTACGTCTTCGGAGTGTGGGAGGAAACCAAAGATCTCGGAGAAAACCCACGCAGGTTACAGGGAGAACGTGCAAACTCCATACAGACAGCACATGTAGTTAGGATCAAACCTGGGTCTCTGGCGCTGTGAGGCAGCAACTCTATCTCTGCGCCACCGTGCCATCCTAAATTAAATCGCCAGATATCTAAATTCTAATTGGCCAATGGTGGAATTTGATCTCAATTCAATTAGTAATTAATTTCTCTGATTATTAATTCATATTTTTTTATTTTCTCTTTTATTTCCCAATCAGTGAGAACTAACAATTTTGAACACTAGGAACAATTTATATTTCTACCGAGCCAATTAACCTACAAGCCTGTACGTCTTTGGAGTGTGGGAGGAAACAAAAGATCTCGGAGAAAACCCACGTGGTCATGGGGAGAACATGCAAACTCCGTAGAGACAGCACCTCTAGTCGAACCCGGGTCTCTTGCACTGCAAGCACTGTAATGCAGCAACTCCACTGCGGTGCCACTGTGCCGCATTTCAAGGTTTGTTTGTTGTCCGAGGTACAGTGAAAAGCCCACCATGGCCCAACATTTGCGGAGATGAAGCATATCTGTGGATGGAGAAATGCAGCGGGTGAGGCAGCATCTCTGGAGAGAAGGAATGGGCGACGTTTCGGGTCGAGACCCTTCTTCAGACTGATCTCAGGGGAGTGGTCGGGACAAAGATAGACTGTGAGACTGGTGGGGGAACTGGGAAGGGGAAGGGGATGGAGAGGGAAAGCAAGGGCTATCTGAAGTTAGAAAATTCAATGTTCATACCGCTGGGGTGTAAACTACCCAAGCGAAATATGAGGTGCTGTTCCTCCAATTTGCGCAGGGCCTCACTCTGACAATGGAGGAGGCCCTGGACAGAAAGGTCAGTGTGGGAAGGGGAGTTGAAGTGCTGAACAACCGGGAGATCAGGTACGTTAAGACGGACTGAGCGGAGGTGTTCAGTGAAACAATCACCAAGCTTGCGCTTGGTCTCGCCAATGTAGGGATGTCGACACCTGGAACAGCGGGTACAGTAGATGAGGTTAGAGGAGTTGCAAGTGAACCTCTGCTTCACCTGAAAGAAGGGCCACAGCCCGAAACGTCGCCCTTTCTTTCTCTTCAGAGATGCTGCCTCACCCACTGAGTTACTCCAGCATTTTGTGTCTACCTTCGATTTAAACCAGCATCTGCAGTTCTTTCTTACACATATCTGTGGATGAGTTGCATTGGACTATGTTAAGAAAATGCTAAGAGATAGACAAACCAGTATTGCATATCAATAAAAATTAATTCAGGATAATATCAGAGGTCGTCTATTGTGCAGCCAATGTTATATTGATATTCAAAAAGGAAAATAGATTATGCCCCAGAAATTATAATCTAATTAGTTTAAAATTGGGTGCAGGAAATATTACATCCTTTCTGAATGATACAATAGAAATCATCTGGACTAAAAATATAATTAGGAATAGACAGCATGGATTTGAAAGGGAGGTTATGCATAACTAATCTCATTGAATTATTTGAATGCAATAGAAAAAATAGACAAGTAAAATGCAAGAGTTGCGATATACCTGAAATTTTCTTTGGATTTTTAAAACGCCAGAAGCATAAGTAAACAGAAGCATGCAAAGACTCGCAGTCCCTTGGAGTTGTTCTGCAATTAATTGCTAACCATGCTGGTCTCCAAATTCCTTCAATTGCCTATTGTCTAACGGCGGCACGGTGACGCAGCGGGTAGAGCTGCTGCCTTACAGCACCAGAAACCCCGGTTCGATCCTGACTACGTTTGCTGCCTGTACGGAGTTTGTACGTTCTCCCCGTGACCTACTCTGCGATCTTTCTCTGCAATTTCCGGCTTCCTCCCACACTTGAAAGACGTACAAATTTGTAGATTAATTGGCTCGGTATAGTTGTAGATTGTCCATAGTGTGTATCACATTGCGCTAATGTGCGGGGATCGCTGGTTGGCGCGGACTCACCGGGCTGAAGGGCCTGTTTCCGTGCTGTATCTCCAAACTAAATTAAACTAAAATAGAGAAAACATACCTGTGGATGGAGATCCACACATTAAACCACTGGCAGCCTGAAGAAAGGTCTCGACCCGAAAAGTCACCTATCCCTGTTCCCCAGAGATGCTTCCTGACCTGCTGAGTTACCCCAGCACTCTGTATACTGTAGATTGATGTTACATGTTAACCAATCACACATAAGCCAGCATCTCTAACTCCACCCCACTGTAATACTTACACTAACACTTGTTTCCAGCACGGACAGTTGGAGCAGCCAGGATGTACTGACAACTAACCATCCTTTATGCTGTTAAGTGTCAGTGCTGATTAAAGATGTATTTGAATCACATACTGAGTCTGGTGTCTGTTTACTTTTGTGTATCAACCAGCATCTACAGTTCTTTATTTCTACAAATTGAGAAGAGGTCCTGATCAGAAAAGTCTCAATACCTTAGGTTAACCTTCCTGGAAAATAGGCCAGATTTAACCAAAAGGAAATCATATAATGATGACCTTTCAGTCCTGGGCCTCCTCCATGGCCAGAGTGAGGACCACCGCAAATTGGAGGAGCAGCACCTCATATTTAGCTTGAGTAGTTTACAACCCAATGGTATGAATGTTGAATTTTAAGTAACTCCATCTTACACCTCCGCTGCCCTCCATCCTTTCCTCTTTGCCCCCTTCCACCACCGTGTTCATTTTACCAGTTCCACAGTTCTCCACATTGTTTCTCTTGAGATTACACTTTCCCGAGCCAACAATGGTCCTACCAGGCACCGCCTTGCCTGAGGTCATCTGTGGCTTCCCCTGAGAGGTCTTGATCTTCACCATCCCACCCCTCCTCCCCCTCCTCCCCTCCTCCCCCTCTCCCCACCTCCTCCTCCCCCTCCCCCCCCCCTCCCGTCCCCCTCCTCCCCTCCCCCCCCCCCTCCCCACCACCCGCACACACACACACACACCCGACTTTTAATTTAGTTTGGACCGATACAGCGTGGAAACAGGCCCTTCGGCCCACTGAGTCTGCGCCGAACCCAGTGATTCACATACATTCGCTCCATCCTACACTAGGGAGAATCTTTACCAAAGCCAATTAACTTACAAACCTATACGTCTTTGGAGTGTCGGGCACCCGGGGAAAACCCACGCGGTCATTGAAAAAAACGTGCAAACTCCGTACAGACAGCACACGCAGTCAGGATCGAACCCAGGTTCTGTGGGCGCTGTGAGGCTGCAACTCTACCACTGTGCCATCATCCCTAGAAGAGCCTCGACCCGAAACGCCACCCATTCATTTTCTCCAGAAACGCTGCCTGACCCGCTGAGTTTCTCCAGCACTTTGTGTCGATCTCCCATAGAGAATGATGTCACTGCTTCAATCAGGCAACTGAACCATCCTACTGCAACCAGCGAGCAGTCCTGAGCTACTATCTACCTCATCGGGGAGCCTTGGACTATCTTTGATCAGACATTACTGGCTTTACCTTGCACTAAACGTTATTCCCTTATCATGTGTCTGTGCACTGTGGGCAGCTCGATTGTAATTATATATTGTCTTTCCACTGACTGGTTGGCACGCAACTAAAGCTTTTCACTGTACCTCGGTACACGTGACAATAAACTAAACTGAACTGATGTTGTTCTCATGAAAGAGAGCATCAGCATCAACAAAATATTTTTTACGGGGTTAAAATTGGGCTTTGATCCAGCTTATCTGTATAAAATCATGAGAGGACTAGATCAGGTAGATGCACAGAGTCTCTTGCCCAGAGTAGGGGAATCGAGGACCAGAGGACATAGGTTCAAGGTGAAGGGGGAAAGATTTGATAGGAATCTGAGGGGTAACTTTTTCACACAGAGGGTGGTGGGTGTATGGAACAAGGTGCCAGAGGAGGTAGTTGAGGCTGGGACTATCCCAAAATGTAAGAAACACTTTGATAGGTACATGTATTGGACACATTTGGAGGGATATGGACCAAGCGCAGGCAGGTGGGACTAGTGTAGCTGGGTCATGTTGGCTGGTATGGACAACTTGGGCGGAAGGGCCAGTGGCACAGCGGTAGAGTTGCTGCCTTACAGCGCTTGCAGCGCCAGAGACCCGGGTTCGATCCTGACTACGGGGGCTGTCTGTACGGAGTTTGTACGTTCTCCCCGTGACCGCATGGGTTTTCTCCGAGATCTTCGGTTTCTTCCCACACTCCGAACATGTACAGGTTCGTAGGTTAATTGGCTTGGGTTCGTATACTCGGTGTAAGTGTAAATTGTCCCTAGTGTGTGTAGGCTTGTGTTAGTGTGTGGAGATTGCTGGTCAGTGCGGACCGAAGGGCCTATTTCCGTGCTGTATCTCCAAACTGAACTAAATTAAACTAGCCTCTGTAGGGCCTGTCCCACTTACGCAACCTTTACAGGCGACTGCCGGCACCCGTGATGGGTCGTGGAATTTTTCAACATGTTGAAAATTCAGCGGCGATCAGAAAGACGCTCCAACTCTTTGGAGACCTCTCATAGAGGGAGTACAGAGAAGGTTCACCAGACTGATTCCTGGGATGGCAGGACTTTCATATGTAGAAAGACTGGATAGATTCAGTTTGTGCTCGTTAGAATTTAGAAGATTGAGGGGTGATCATATGGAAACTTACAAAATTCTTAAGGGGTTGGACAGGCTAGATGCAGGAAGATTGTTCCCGATGTTTGGGAAGTCCAGAAGAAGGGGTCACAGTTTAAGGATAAGGGGTAAGTCTTTTAGGACCAAGATGATAATTTTTCTTTTCACACAGATAGTGGGGAATCTCTGGAATTCCCTGCCACAGAAGGTAGTTGAGGCCAGTTCATTGGCCATATTTAAGAGTGTGTTAAATGTGGCCCTTGTGGCTAAAGGGATCAGGGGGTATGGAGAGAAGGCAGGTACGGGATACTGAGTTGGATGATCAGCCATGATCATATTGTATGGCGGTGTGGGCTCGAAGGGCCGAATGGCCTACTCCTGCACCTATTTTCTATGTTTCTATGTTTCTCACGACCATAGGAGACCGCTCACGACCATACAGGTGACCCCTGGCGACATGTGGCGGGGGCAGTCTCACGACCATGGGAGACCTCTCACGACCATACAGCCTGTACAGTCGTGAGAGGTCTCCGATGGTTGTGAGAGGTCTCCGATGGTTGTGAGAGGTCTCCGATGGTTGTGAGAGGTCTCCGATGGTTGTGAGAGGTCTCCAAAGAGTCGGAGCGCCTTTCTGGTCACCGCTGAATTTTCAACATGCTTCTTTATTAATGCCTATTATATCGTCACTTCAACATTAGTCTTATCGAGGCACATAAGGGGTTAATTCATGCTGCCACTCTGCGGCTGTATGATACCATACCCTTGTGTTAAAAGCAGGGGAGAGTTGATAAGAGTAATGATTTCTCAGCTCTATTTTTGTGGACTATCAAGCATTTGTATTTTTATATTTTATTTACTGTGTGGCTTATACTCTAAAATAATTAGTCACATTGGGCCATTAAACCTCTGGTAGGAGCCCTGTAAAATTAATCTGCTTCCCTCTGTAATTCTAAATATTTGCAGCATGCAGTGTTCGGGTCACTGCCTCAATCCAGCATCATGCAATGAGGATCCCATAATGATTTATTACCAGCCCTTCTGCACATATTATTACAAAATGAGTTTATTAGTTTTAAATCTAGTAGTAATGCGTTACTGTTTTAAAACCTTCATGCAATTTTCAGTCAATCAGGCAGGGGTGACATATGCTGGAATCAAACTCTGCACTGAAGGTTTTATTTTGCAGCTTCTAGCTGGATTTCAAACACTTCAGTGTGTTTAATATCTCAGCGTTTATTCCTGCCTCCTTCCCTGTGTTTCTCTTATTCATAAGACTGGGTGGGGAGTGAGGTTGGGGTGGTAAGTAGAAACAGGGGGTAGAACTGCTGCCTCACAGCGCCAGAGACCCCGGGTTCGATTCCGACTACGGGTGCTGTCGTACGGAGTTTGTAAGCTCTCCCCGTGACCTGCGTGGGTTCTCTCCGAGACCTCCGGTTTCCTCCCACACTCCAAAGACGTACAGGTTTGTAGGTTAATTGGCTTGGTATAATTGTAAATTGTCATTAGTGTGTGTAGGATAGTGTTAGTGTGCGGGGATCGCTGGTCGGTGCGGACCCGGTGGGCCAAAGAGCCCACTGCTGGTGGTTGAAGCAGATATAACGCATTTAAGAGACTTTTAGATAGAGATATGGTTATGTAGAGAATGGAGAGACATGGATTATGCGCAGGTAGGTAAAAGATGGTCTTGACATCGTTTTAGGCACAGACATCGTAACGCCTCTTAAATGCGTTATATCTGCCTCCACCATCAGCAGTTTAGTTTAGATAGACACAAAAAGCTGTGGTAACACAGCGGGACAGGCAGCGTCTCTGGAGAGAAGGGATGGGTAACGTTTCGGGTCCAGACCCATCTTCAGACTGCTTTCTCAGACTTCTTCAGACAGTTTAGTTTAGTTTGGAGATACAGGGTGGAAACAGGCCCTTTGGCCCACTGGGTCCGCACCGACCAGCGATCCCCGCACACTAACCTTATCCTACACACACGAACGACAATTTACAATTATACCAAGCCGATTAGATTAGATTAGATTAGATTAGATTCAACTCTATTGTCATTGCACATTTACAGTACAACGGAATGGTTTAAATAAAATAACAAAACACACACTCAACGCAGTTCAACATCCACCACAGTGAGTCCACCAGGCACTGTGATGGAAGGCAAAAGTCCCAAAGTCTTTGTCTCTTCCCTCCTTGTTCCCCCTCTGCGCTGAGGCGATCCAGGCCTCCGATGTTGTGACCCCGCCGGGTGATGGTAAGCAAGTCTCGCGGCCGAATCCGAGCTCCGCGAACGGGCCGGTTCAAACTCGGTACGGTCGAAGCTGCCAAAGCTGCCGCCCTCCAGTCCGGCGGACGAAGCTGTTGTTGCGGGAGCCCCGGAAAAACAGGTCGCCAACCTGTGACCTGCGAGCTCCCGACGCTATCGTCCACTGGGCCCGCGGCCGAGCCTCCGAGCCTCCGCAGTCGGGTCGCTGCCGCCGGAACACCGTCACAGCCCCGAAGTCGGCCAGCTACGCGATGGTAAGTAAGTCTTAGCTCTGCCTCCAAAGCCTCGAGGTCGGTCCCCGTTGGAGGCCGCCAGCTCCGCCATTAGGCCTCAGCGCAGACGGAGGAGGGGGATACGACAAGAAAGGGTCGCATCCCCCCGAAGGAAGAGACCAAAAACAAGCTTCTCCCCCCACCCCCCACATATACGCAACCCAACAAACCAAAATAAACTGACACTGGATAAAAAGAAAACAAAAAAAAAAGACAAAACGGACTGCAGGCGGGCCGCAGCTGCAAGGCAGCGCCCCCACTTCCGGTACGTCTTGGGAGTGTGGGAGGAAACCGGAGATCTCGGAGATCTTTGGAGTAAATCAACGGGTTAGGCAGCATCTCTGGAGAACATGGATAAATTACATTTTGGGTCGAGACCGTTTTTCAGACCTGCCTGAAGAAGAGTCAGGACCTGAAACATCATCCATCCATTTTCTGATCTGCTGCCTGACCTGCTGAGTTACTCCAGCATTTTGAGTCTCTCTGGGGGTTGAGAGGGTCGGGGAAGTTCATAGGTTTGGGAGAGGAAGGGTCTCTGTATCCAAAATGTTGGTATTATTGGCATTGGGATATTCATACATGGGAAAAATCACATTAATGGCTGGCCCTAACCTTGTTCAATGTAAGTGTTAAAGAAGGAACTGCAGATGCTGGAAGGGTAGAAACAAAATGCTGGAGTAACTCAGCGGGACAGGCAGTATCTTTGGAGAGAAGGAATGGGTGACGTTTCGGGTTGAGACCCTTTCTTCAGACTAGTTAGGGATAAGGGAAACGAAAGTCATGGACAATGATGTAGAGAGATAAACAACAATGAATGAAAGAAATGCACAAAAAAAATGATAAAGGAAACAGGCCATTGTTAGCTGTTTGTTGGGTGAAAACTAGAAGCTAGTGCGACTTGGGTGGGGGAGGGATAGAGAGAGAGGGCAATGCGGGCTACCTGAAGTTAGAGAAAGTGTAAGGACTGTGGCTGATAGTTTTTACTCCTTATTCCAGGTTCCTTCCGTCCAGATCACTGGACGGCGACAATGGCACACGGTAGAGTTGCTGCCTCACAGCCCCAGACACCCAGGTTCGATCCCGACTGCGGCTGCTGTCCGTACGGTTGTTTGTATGTTCTCAGCGTGACAGCGTGGGTTTTCTCCGAGATCTTCAGTTTCCTCCCACACTCCAAAGACGTGCGGGTTTGTCGGTTAATTGGCTCAGTATAAAGGTAAATTGTTCCTAGTGTGTGTAGGATAGTGCTAATATGCGGGGATCGCTGGTCGATGCGGACTCAGTGGGCCGAAGGGCCTGTATCCGCGCTGTGTCTCTAAACAGTACGAAACTAAATGCAAGATAAACTGGTAGCTCAATTGAGAATTAAGTACAGGCCAGGGATCAAGCCATCTTGTCTTTATGGCTACATGTAAGTAATGCAGTGATTCCCTAAAAAATTGCAAATGACTGATTGATTGAAAGATATGGCATTGAAACAGGTCCAACGGGTTCGCACCGACTAACTAGTTCACACCTGGACCTATGTTATCTACTCCCTACACACAAGGGGTAATTAACCCAAGATAGACACAAAAATCTGGAGTAACTCAGTGGGACAGGCAGCATCTCTGGAGAGAAGGAATGGGTGACCTTTCAGGTCGAGACTCTTTACAGCCACCGTACTTCTGTACCTGAGATAACAAAGAACCACTGAGCCTTTGAACCATTGAACTTGAGTTTAGAAAAAATGAGGGGGGACCTGTGGAGGCCAAGTCAATGGATAATTTTTTGGCAGAAATAGATAGATTCCTGATTAGTGCGGGTGTCAGAGGCTATGGGGAGAAGGCAGGAGAATGGGGTGATGAGGGAGAGATGGATCAGTCATGTTTGAATGGCGCAGTAGACTTGATGGGCCGAATGGCCTAATTCTTCTCCTATCACGATGAACTTATGAGCCTACAAAGCTGCACGTCTTTGTGATGTGGGAGGAAGCTGGAGCACCTGGAGCAAACACACACGGTCGCAAGTAGAATGTATAAAGACAGTGGTCAGGATCAAAGGTAGACAAAAGTGCTGGAGAAACTCAGTGGGTGCAGCAGCATCCATGGAGCGAAGGAATTAGGCAACGTTTCAGGCCAAACCCTTCTTCAGACTGATGTAGGGTGGGGGTGGGGTGAAGAAAGGAGAAAGGAAGAGGAGGAGCCAGAGGGCCGAGGGAGAGCTGAGAAGGGGAAGAGACAGCAAGGGCTACCGGAAATTGGAGAAGTCAATGTTAATGCCGCTCGGGTGCAGACTGCCCAAGCGGAATATGAGGTGCTGCTCCTCCAATTTCCGGTGGTGCTCACTCTGGCCATGGAGGAGGCCCAGGACAGAAAGTTCGGATTCGGAATGGGAGGGGGAGTTGAAGTGCCGAACCACTGGGCGATCAGGTTGGTTAATGCGGACCGAGCGGAGGTGTTCAGCGAAACGATCGCCAAGCCCACGCTTGGTCTCACCGATGTAGATCAGCTGACATCTAGAGCAGCGGATGCAATAGATGAGGTTGCCATTGTGAACCAAAACGTTGCTTAAATGACGTCAGAAATGTAATGTTTAAACATGTCGAAACAAAGAACAGCATATGTTGGTTAATATACAAAGTGCTGGAGTAACTCAGTGGATCTGCATTTCTGGAGAACATGGAAAAATACATTTCTGTATCTGTATCTTGACATATAACCAGCATCACTGGTTATCGCATACGTTAGTAGAGTCATGTTCTAAGTCGCGATTAAATATAAAAGTGGGCTTAAGAGGTCAGCGTGTTAATATCGATTGTTTCCAGTGTGCTCTGGAAGGTCTTGCCGTCAGGTGGAACATGAATGTCACGGTGGAGATGTCACGGGTCGAGACCCTTCTTCAGACTGACTGACGAAGGGTCTTGATCCGAAACATCACCTATCTGTGTTCTCCAGAGATGCTGCCTGACCCGCTGAGTCACGCCAACGCTCTGTGTCCTTGTGTGGATGTTTCTCAGTCTCAGACTGAGCAGTGTTGAAATCAGGCAGAGAGTGAATTATTTCCGATGCCACTGTGGTAGTGAGCCATGGAGAAAATGAGAATCATTCCCCACTCATAATAAGGAACTGAGAGGGATGAGCAGCATCAGGCATCATTGGCACAAACTGTCGTACCCTGAAACACACAATTTACCTCAGCATTGGACAAGGTCCATCATAACCTTCTCAAAGCAACAAGAATTTAGTTTAGTTTAGAGATACAGCGTGGAAACAGGCCCTTCGGCCCACCGAGTCCATGCCGACCATCGATAACCCATAGGCTACGTTCTATCCCAGATGCGAGGGACAACGTACAGAAGCCAGATAGCCTACAAACCTGCACGCCTTCGGAGTAAACCGAAGCACCCTGAGAAAACCCACGCGGTCACAGGGAGAACGTGCAAACTCCATAGGGACAGCACCCGAGGTCAGAATCCAACCCGGGTCTCTGGGGCTGCAAGGCAGCAACTCTACCTCTATGCCACAGTGCCGCCATAGACAGTCAGGAAAGCAATGAGTCCAATCACAAATGTGAAGAGAGTTCTGATGACATTTCAGGAGAAGGGGAGATGTGATTATCGGGAGGTGGAATAAGGGAACGCTTATGACATGAGATCAGACACTTACCTCAGAGATGTGTAACATGATCATCTCAGGCATGTCCATGACCAACTTTTAATTCTTAGAAAAGTGGCCTGGAATTGGATTGCAATATGGACAAAGGCCTGGGCAGCACGGTGGTAGAGTTGCTCCCTCGCAGCACCGGAGACCCGGGTTCGATCCCGACTACGGGTGGTGTCTGTACGGAGTTTGTACGTTCTCCCCGTGACCTGCGTGGGTTTACTCCAAAGATCTGCAGGTTTGTAGGTTAATTGGCTTCTGTAAAGTTGTAAATTGTCCCAATTGTTTAGGATATTGTTAGTGTGCGGGGATCGCTGGTCGGCGCGGATTCAATGGGGTGAAGGGCTTGTTTCCGCGCTGTATCTCTAAACTAAACTAAACTAAACTCTGTATTACTCTACGGCTCTAACAAGCCATAAGCCAACTCTTGCCACTATTTCTTAGGCTGCGATGTTGGAATAGCGAGCAAACGTCCACTGTCTAGACTCTTCTGTGGGAATGGATGCCCATTTTGCCAGGAGCATCAGTGGGTATCTGAGACACAAAAAGCTGGAGTAACTCAGGCAGCATCTCTGGAGAGAAGGAATGGGTGACGTTTCGGGTCGAGACCCACCTTCAGCCACCGTACATCCGCACCTGTGAAAACAAAGAACCATTGAGCCTTTGAACCATTGAACTTGAGTTTAGAAGAATGAGGGGGGACCTCATTAGACATACAGAATAGTGAAAGGCTTGGATAGAGTGGATGTGGAGAGGATGTTTCACTAGTGGGAGAGTCTAGGACTAGAAGTCATAGCCTCAGAATTTAAGGATGTTCTTGTAGGAAGGAGATGAGGAGAAATGCATTTAGTCAGAAGGTGGTGAATCTGTGGAATTATTTGCCACTGAAGGCTGTGGAGGTCAAGTCAGTGGATATTTTTCAGGCAGAGATAGATAGATTCTTGATTAGTACGAGTGTCAGAGGCTATAGGTAGAAGGCAGGAGAATGGGGTGACGAGGGAGGGATGGATCAGCCATGATTGAATGGCGCAGTGGACTTGATGGGCCGAATGGCCTAATTCCCCTCCCATCACGATGAACTTATGAACCTCCAAAAACCTGCACGTCTTTGTGATGTGGGAGGAAGCTGGAGCACCTGGAGCAAGCAAACTCACACTGTCACAAGAAGAACGTACAAAATGCATCCAGACAAAATGCATCATGATCAAACCCAGGTCACTGCCATTGTGAAGCAGCCGCTCCACCAGCTGCGACACACTAAATCTATGCCGCAAACTTTCACCCATTCCTTCTCTCCGGAGATGCTGCCCGACCCACCGAGCTACTCCAGCTTTTTGGGTCCATCTTCGGTTTAAACCATTCAGCATTGATACCCAGGAACTGATCGATGTCACCACTACATCACCCAGCCCCTGCAGATACAACCATCCACTGACACCCCACATCATTGTCAACACAGCACTCACACCCTGTCCCAAACATGAGGCATCTCCCTTCTCTTACACGTATGTTTTCACCGAGGCATTCCCTTGTATGTTTATTACCACAACGATAGCTTTCCACTATCCAATTTGGGTGGCACGGTGATGTAGCTGAGAGCGTTGCTGCCACGCAGCCCCAGAGACCCGGGCTCCATCCTGACTACGGGTGCTGGCTGTACATTCCACCTGTGACCACGTGTGTTTTCTGCAGGTGCCCTGGTTTCCTCACACACTCCAAAGGCCTGCAAGTTTTTAGGTTAATTTGCTTCAGTAAAAAATGTAAATTGTCCCTACTGTGTAGGAGACTGCTAGTGTACAAGGTAAACATAGAAACATAGAAACATAGACAATAGGGGCAGGAGGAGGCCATTCGGCCCTTCGAGCCAGCACCGCCATTCAATTGATCATGGCTGATCGTCCGCTATCAATAACCCGTGCCTGCCTTCTCCCCATATCCCTTGACTCCACTAGCCCCGAGAGCTCTATCCAACTCTCTCTTAAATCCATAGAGGTGATTTTGGTTGGCATGGACTCGGTGGGCCGAAGGGCCTGTTTCCGCGCTGTATCTGCAAAGTGTAAAGTAAAGAGAAGCACGTGACTCAGGGTGCATCCATCAATCAGTCTCATCCCTTCACCCCAGTGTCAGGCCCCTTACACACCACCCCCCCCCCCCCCATTTCTTTATTTTTTTAGTCAGAGGGTGGTGAATCTGTGGAATTAATTGCCAAAGACGGCTGGGGAGGCCAAGTTAATCGATTCTTGATTTGTCACGGGTGTCAGGGGTTTTGGGGGGAAGGCAGGAGAATGGGGTTGAGAGGGAAAGATAGATCAGCCATGATTGAATGGCGGAGTAGACGATGGGCCAAACGGCCTAATTCTGCTCCTATCACATGAACATGAAGACAAAACATGCATCCCTCCCCAGGAAGCATTACAAATGTTAATGCCATTTTACACAAATAATCTAGCTGATGCTATCCTCAATCAAATATGTACAAGAACAGGCTCTTCTACCCACGGTGCCTGTGCCCAACATAATTTTAAGACCGTGAATTATCTACCTGCACATAATCCATATCCCTCCATTTTAAATGCCCCCATCGCATCTGCTTCAGATTATGGACATTTAGACTTTAGAGATAAAGAGCTAAAACAGGCCCTTCGGCCCACCGAGTCCGTGCCAACAAGCGATCCCCCGCACACTAACACTATCCTACACACTAGGAACAATTTACAATTTTACCGAAGCCAATTAACCTACCAAACCTGTACGTCTTTGGAGCGTGGGAGGAAAACCGGAGCATCCGGAGAAAACACACGCGGTCATGGGGAGAACATGCAAACTCCGTACAGACAGCACCCGTGGTCAGAATCGAACCCGGGTCCCTGGCGCTGTAAGGCAGCAACTCTACCGCTGCACCACCTCCCTAGTTGACCTCCGAGCTACCCTTACTTAAACTCTATGGCAGCCGGGCAACTGCTTATTAAACGTAGAAAGAAATCGCTTCACCATCAATTGAAAAAATATTTCATTTCCCCGCCTGTGCAATTCCTTTTTGTGTGTGTAAAAAAAATAAAAAAATATGCTCCCTGATTTCCTGGGGCAGGTGACGGCCAGACCGTGAATTGTATTAATGTGCAGGTCTGAAGAATAAACGGCAGAGTAGAATATGGCAGTGCACGGAGTCGCCCGTGAATTTAAAACGTCTTTTTAATTTTTCACCCACTCGCTGAGTCTCGTAACCGCGGTTGGTTTTCGCCACCGCAAGGCGAGATACGGTGGGGCTGAACGGCGAGAGAACAAGGCCTCTCGGAAAGTCAAATATCCGTGGTCAGCCATCAAAAAAAAAAGCCCTCCCATTCTTCTCGCTTTTCTACCGTTGAGTAGTTACATGTAAGGTTTGACACAAAGCCTGATCAACTTTCAAGGCCCTTGCTTGTCAGCTGGGGAATTTATAAAGATAAATGATATTATGTTAAATTCCACTTAATGACAAATTTTTAATTTTCTGAACATGGTCATTTTCTGGCTAGTGAATCAAGTGTAAGGAGCTAATTACATGAGGATCTGAGCAAAAATAACTCCTAATTTTCAAGGATAATGGGAGAGAAATGTTCTAGATTAATGGGACTATTTATCTTTTTTAAATTTCTATCTTTCTCTGTGATAGCAGTGTTCCCCAAGGAAAATATTCATAAAATGAAATTGAAGTCGTAACTTAATAGGTTATTAAAATTTTTGAGTGCATATCACTTCTGTTTCGCACTGCTGTAAATTTAAATTGAAGTTTGTAACATTGAGAGTCACCAGCGGAGTTTTTATGATAGCACGATAGAGAGAGAACATGCATCTTTGTCAAATAGTATTTGCTATTCTAATTTAATGGCAGAGCAGATTATCAAAAAAAGGAATGTCACAATGTAAATGGTTGACAAGTCTAAGCCTTCAGCCATGTGTTTCCATTACGACCAGGAGACGTTTGGGGGTTTGTTGGCCCTATTATTTTCCATTTTACTCTTTTATCTTGATTTAAAGTGAGGGCTGTCGAATATTCTTTTCCTTGTCATTTTGCTCTAAAAAAATCCATGCATGGCATTGTCTCAGCAGGGGTCTGAGACGAAGCGGGCTGACAAAGCACTGGCAAGGTGGAAATAGGGAGACGCTACTCTGGTCCGATAGACCTTGGCGCGAGGGTATGCAGCCCTTGGGCACCGGGGAGGGGGAGAGGGGCAGAGAGCGAAGGTAAGGTCATTCTTCTCAAAGGCCTCCAAATCGCTGTAGAGATTATTAAACAGCCTGTATTTACGAATAACATCTAAAAATAAATCAACAATAGGCAATCTGATCTGCCTTTGATTTTAATATTGGTGCGCACTTAGGAATATATTCTGAATTCAATTGAAATATGATTTGTGGCTTTCATAGCATCTAACAAATACTACTACACCCTATTTAACTCTAAATGAATATTATCCTCCTTACTATTCTTAAATCCTGCTTCATTCCACATGTCCCGCTGCACTTTTTATTATTACAAAGTCGATTTAACCCTTTACACTCTCATTAACGTTGAAAATTATCGTCAACGTTTTATTTTTATGATACCTCCGCAATGTTGCATTTTTTTTCTGGGAGTCCAAAGCCATCAAGAGAATGAAGTCAAGAGTGTTTTATTGTCATATGTCCCGAAATGGAACAATGAAATCGTACTTGTCATTATAAATGATCTTTTTTTTAAAAATTCAAGCGCGACGCGGTGGCGGAGAGCTAGAGTTGCTGCCTTACAGCCCCAGAGACCCAGGTTCAATCCTGACTACGGGTGCTGTCTGTTTGGAGTTTGTACGTTCTCCCAGAGGCCATGTGGGTTTTCTCCAGGTGCTCCAGTTTCCCCCCACACTCCAAAGACGTGCAGCTTTGTAGGTTAATTGACGTTGGTAAAAAAAAATTATAAACTGCCCCTGGTGTGTAGGATAGTACAGGGTGCTGGCTGGTCAGCACGGACTCGGTGGGCCGAATGGCATTTTTCCACGCCGTATCTCTAAAAAGTCTAAAGTCTAAATTGAAGATTGGAAAATTGTGAAGGATAAGGAGATTAACCAAATAATGAAACTTGCAGAGTTGTTGAGAATTGTATTCAACAATCCCCCCGCCCCTCTCTCCCCCTTGCTGGGGCATTGGTTCCAAAGGTAGACTTAATCTGCGCCCTGCTTCTTTGTGCGTGGCACTTAGAATAGTGAGCGCAAGGAGGCCGTTGCACTTTGGTAGGCATCATGGATGGGGCTGACTTGGATTTCATGGACAAAAGAATCTGGGGGCTATCATCCAGTTGAGATCCTGTACTAACTTTTCCCTCTCCAGCTCAGTGACAATGAAGCCACTGGTTGCCCTGCCCCTCACCAATGCTAGTGTCGCAAACTACATATTTCACACATGGTGGCTCAGTGGTAGATTTGCTGCCCCACAGTGACAGAGACCAGGGTTCGATCCCAACTAGGGGTGCAATTTGTAAGACAAATAGTTTGGCCTATATTGTACAAGGGATGTGTCCAAGTGTGGTGGTATTTTTTTTTAAAAGACACAAAATGCTGTTGTAACTCAGCGGGTCAGGCAGCATCTCTGGAGAAAGGTAAAGGTGAGCTTTTGGGTCGGGACCCTTCTTCAGACCAATAGGCGACGTTTCGGGTCAGGATCCATCTTTAGACCCGAAAGAGATATTTTGTTCCATCGGTACATTGGTTCCATTGGTAAGGTTGCATCTGGAATATTGTGCCCAGGTTTTAACGGAGATCTCATTGGAACATACAAACGTCTTACAGCGAATGGCGGGGTCGATACAGGAGTCAATTTTCCCATGGCTGGAGTGCATTAAAATCTGGTCAGAAGGGTTAGGCCATTCAGAACTGAAAGGAGAAGAAATCTCTTCTCCGTCAAGAATTCTCCACCCAAGACGGCTGTGGAAGTTCCGTTGTTGAGTCAGAGATCGAGTGATGTGCATCACATGACATGAGGTTGGCGCTGGAAATTGTCTCTGGCGTACCGAACAGACACGCTCTTTAGATTTTAGACTTTAGAGATACAGCACAGAAACAGGCCCTTCGGCCCACTGAGTCATTGCCGTCCAGCCATCACCCTGTACACTAGCACTATCCTACACTCGAGGGACAATTTACAATTTTTCTGAAGCTAAGCCAATTAGCCAACACATCTGTACGCCTTTGGAGTGTGGGAGGAAACCGAAGCACCCGGAGAAAACCCACGCGGTCTCAGGGAGATCATACAAACTCCATACAGACTCCATACTGCGCTTTAAGGCAGCAACTCTACCGCTGCGCCACCGTGCCGCCCCAAAATCTGAATAATTTCTGACAATCCCCTTATCTAGATATTCATCGACAGATGGAAAATACTGAAATTGAACTTGTTCCCTTGTGGCTGGGCTGGGTCAGAGGCAGATTGGGTATGGTTGTACAACTGCAGTGTAATTCTGCCCTGGGTCTACCCGAGTTCCAGTATGGAATCAGGAGTGGCCTCAATAGAAATGAATCCTTCCCATCTGGAGTTGCGCTTGTTGACTGGACACGTTGCCTGATTTAGTCAACGAGCCAGGCTGACTGGTCAGTCATCAATGCAGGGCGGCATGGTGGTGAAGCGGAAGAGTTGCTGCCTTACAGCGCCAAAGGACCCAGGTTCGATCCTGACCACGGGGGCTGTCTGTACAGAGTTTGTACGTTCTCCCTGTGACCGTGTGGGTTTTCTCTGGGTGCTCCAGGTTTCCTCCCACAAAGGCATACAGGTTCTTAGGTTAATTGCCTGTACATTGTCCATGTATGGATAGGACTAGTGAACGGGATGATCGCTGGTCGGTGAGGACTCGATGGGCCGAAGTTCATGTTTCTGCAATGTATCTCTCGTCTAAAGTCTAAAGTCGGCAGCGCCAACGTGTCCGATTTAAGTAGATTCACTAGTTTTACTGTCGACCTGTTGAGTTTCATTGTCTCTATACCAATAGACAATAGACAATAGACAATAGGTGCAGGAGTAGGTCATTCGGTCCTTCGAGCCAGCACCGCCATTCACTGTGATCATGGCTGATCATCCCCAATCAGTAACTCATTATCACCTAGTCCACAGGCAACAATGGACCATTGTGGGCTCTACCTTTCCTTGATCATCATTACTCTTTTGCATATCTCTCATTCATTTGTTCTATGTCTCTCTATATCACCATCTATATCTCTTGTTTCCCTCTCCCCTGACTCTCAGCCTGAAGAAGGGTCTTGATCCGAAACGTCACCTGTCCCTTTTCTACCGAGATGCTGCCTGACCCACTGAGTCACACCAGCTTTTTGGGTCTATCTTAAACAGATCCCAGGAATGAGTGGGTTAACATATGGTGAACGTTTCATGGCACTGGGTCTGTACTCACTGGAGTTTAGAAGAATGTTGGGAAAAACCTTGTTGAAACATGCAGAATAATGAAAGGCTTGGTTAGAGTGGATAAGGAGAGGATGTTTCCACTAGTGGGAGGGTCTAGGACCAGAGGTTGTAGCCTCAGAAATAAAGAACCTTCCTTTAGGAAGGAGATGAGAAGGAATTTCTTTAGTCAGAAGGTGATGAATCTATGGAATTCTTTGTCGCAGACAGCTGTGGAGTCAAGTCAATGGATTTAAAGCAGATATAGATAGATTCTTGATTAGAACAGGGGTCAGGGGTTATGGGGAGAAGGCAGGAGAATGGGGTTAGGAGGCAGTGATAGATCAGCCATGATTGTATGGCGGAGTAGACTTGATGGGCCAAATGGCCCAATATTGCCCCAATCACTTATGGCCTTATGACATAACCTTATCCTCACAAAACTCTGTGAGGAGCCAGTCACTACGGGAGTGGGTTCACGAGTGTTGTATTATCATGTGTCCCAGATAGAACAATGAGATTCGTTACTTGCAGCAGCACACCAGAATATGTAAACATAGTACTCTGTAAACAGTATAATATTGTCTGCATGGAGTCCAATGTCTCCAGTCACCACTTGTCCCTGAGGTGGACTCAGTAGAGTTGGACATTGGGGATACTTGAGGCAGAGATCAACAGATTGTCAGACTTTAAGTGGATTAAGGGAAATGGAGTCAAGAGCCAAGAGTGTTTTATTGTTTTATGTACCTAAGCAACACAATGAGATTCTTAAAGCAAAGACGCAGCGCGCTGGAGTAACTCAGTGGGACAGGCAGCGTCTCTGTGGAGAAGGAATGGGTGACATTTCAGGTCGAGACCCTTCTTTAGAGTTTGTTGTTACCTTCTCCCAGCTCACAATGATCTATTCTACCTTTTCCTTGATCTCCATCCCCTGTGTCCTGGTTTCACACCTTACACTTCCTTATCTATGTATCTTCCTCACCCTGGAATCAGTCTAAAAAGGGTCTCGACCCAAAACGTCACCCGGTCCTTCTCCCCAGAGATGCTGCCTGCCCCGCTGAGTTACTCCAGCATTCTGTATCTATCCTCGGTTTAAACCCGCATCTGCAGTTCCTTCCTACACATCCTAACATGGTTAGATGACGTTTCTGGTCGGGACCCTTCTTCAGACTCTTCCTTACTTACTTGCAGCAGCACAACAAGTTTTATAAACAGAGTGCTCAAAAGATAATGCAATAAACAAATGTAAAAAAAAGTTCAATTAATTAAAAAAACCCAATATATAGCAAAAAAACCCCAAATCCTTAAGTCCCTAGCGCAGCCAAGACAGTGACGAGAAGAGGTTGTGAGACTAAATTTAGTTTTAGTTTTAGAGATGCAGGGTGGAAATTAGGCCCTTTGGCCCACTGGGTCTGCGTCAGCCAGCGATCCCTGCACACTAATACTATCCAACACCCACTAGGGATAATGTTTACATTTATACCAAGCCAATTAACCTACAAACCTGGACGTCTTTGGAGTGTGGGAGGAAACCGAAGATCTCGGAGAAGACCCACGCAGGTCACGGGGAGAACGTGCAAACTCCATACAGACAGCACCTGTAGTCGGGATCGAACCCGGCCCTCCGGCGTTGCAAGCGCTGTAAGGCAGCAACACTACTGCTGCGCCACCGAGCCACCCTAAATGTTTGCCACAGTCTTATTGAAAGGGCAGACCAGGCATGACAGGCTGAATGGCCTCATTTTACTTCTATCATGTAAGTTCATATATTCTCCAGTTAGGAATAAAAACAGACCACAGCACAGTGCAGGAACGGGCCATTCGGCCCACAATGTTTGTGTTGAACATGATGCCGAGTTAAACTCTCATCTACCTGCACACGTTGGCCTTATAGCAGAGGCGTCCATGTCGCGGGCTGGGAACTGGAAGTATCGCGAGCTAACTCTGCTACCACCATCATCTATTGCAACAAGTGATGGCTCCCACTGATTGTCGCCGGAAGCTGGATTCCTTTTCACGATGACAGCGATATCAACATTTGAAACATGGTAGATGGACACGAAAGAAGAAGAGGCCATTAAACGTTCCCTCTTTCACCTTACAGCTAGTGTTGGTCGCTTCCACTCTGGGGAAAAGGCTCTGAATGTCTACCCTATCATAATTTTATGTACATATTTTATAATTTCATATACTTCTATCAAGCCTCCCCTTCAGCCTCTGATGTTCCAGAGAAAACAATCCAAGTCTATCCAAGGTAGATAAAAATGGTGGAGAAACTCAGCGGGTGAGGCAGCATCTGTGGAGCGAATTAATAGGTGACGTTTTGGGTCAAGACTGAAGATGCTGTCTCACCTGCTGAGTTTCTCCAGCATTTTTATGGACCGTTGATTTTTCCAGCATCTGCAATTCCTTCTTAAACACAAGTCTATCCGACCTCTCCTTGTGGCTGAGACCCACTAATTAGGGCAGCATTCTGGTAAACCTCCTCTGCACCCTCCCCAAAGCTTCCATATCCTTCGTGTAATGGGGCGACCAGAACTGCACGCAATAAATGCGATATGTTTTATTATCTTTCCAAAAAAGAAGCATGTGGTCTTTGACCAATTTATTGGGGCACAGTCGATTACACTATCGCCTTTTGAATTAGGTTTGAATATCAAGCCCTGTTTCCATGATTTAATCATGAAATCTAGGCACAAACTCCAGGGACAGAGTAGTCTTTGTGATTATGCATCAGAAATTGACACACACCTAAATACCCGTATTTCTCTAAAACATTTGTCTCCTGCCATTTAGAATCAACAGAGAATACAGATTTATCGACCAAAGGAGTCCATTTGGCCCATCGTCTCCAGACTAGCCTAATTCCACTCCCAGTCTGTAGTTGTGGGCGGAGCGGCAGAGTTGCTCGCTTACAGCGTCAAAGACTCGGGCTCGACCCTGACTCCGGGTGCTGCCTGTACGGAGTTTGCACGTTATCCTCATGACCTGCGTAGGTTCTCTCCGGCTGCTCCGGTTTCCTCCCACACTCCAAAGGTTTGTAGGTTAATTGGCTACTGTAAAAACTGCGGTGTAAAAATTAGTTTTATTTCGTTTATTTTAGTTTAGTTTAGTTTTATTTATTATTGTCACGTGTACCAAGGTACAGAGCTGCTTTGTGTTCTATGTTTACATACTCTGTTGCGCTGCTGCAAGTAAGAATTTCATTGTTCTATCTGGGGCATAAGACAATAAAACACTCTTGACCTGACAGTTAATAGCTTTTTGCTGCTTGCTAACCTGTGAAGAAAACAAATGATAACATAATGAAAATCAAACCGTCCTCACTGTATAGATACAAGTTAAAAAGAATAACGTGCTGGTTTAAACCGAAGATAGACACAAAATGCTGGAGTAACTCAGCGGGACGGGCAACATCTCTGGAGAGAAGGAATGGGTGACATTTTGGATGGCGACCCTTTTTCAGTGATTCCGGGGGAGAGGGAGACGCATAGATAAGGAAGTGTAAGGTGTGAAAACAGGACAAAGGGGATGGAGATGAAGGAAAATGAAGAATAGATCATTGTGTTGGCTGGGAGAAGGGAACAACACAGCAAACAGAGATTAAATGTACTCAGAGGCAGTCAGACTAGCTGGAGAACTGGGGAAGGGGAGGGGATTGAGAGAGGGGGAATGGTAGGGTTACTTGAAGTTAGTGAAGTCAATGTTCATGCCGCTGGAGTGTAAGCTGCCCAAGTGAATTGGGAGGTTCAATGCAAGGTAAAGTCCAGTAAAGTCCAATGAAAGATAGGAAAAGTTAAGAGGGATATGAGCAAATGGGACCAGCTCAGACACCTTGGGCAGCGCAGATGAGTTGGGCCGAAGGGCCTTCTTTTGTGCTGTATAACTCTGTGACTCTGCGCTTCTCATAAACTGTAGACTTTAGACATTAGAGATACAGCGCAAAAAACAGGTCCATCGGACAACCATGTCCTCGCCCCATCCAGCGATCGCCCCATTCACTGACACTATCCCACACACTGGAGACAACTTACAATGTACAGAAGCCAATTAACCTACAAACCTGCACGTCTTTGGAGTGTGGGAGGAAACCGGAGCGCCTGGAGGAAACCCACACGGTCACAGGGAGAACGTACAAACTCCGTACAGACAGCACCCTAAGACAAGATCGGAGCGGTAGAGTTGCTGCCTTACAGCGCCAGAGACCCGGGTTCGATCTTGACTACGGTTGCTGCCTGTACGGAGTTTGCACGTTCTCCCCGTGAGTGATTTTCTCTCTCTTACCCATCAATTCCCCTCTAACTCTTTTGCCACTTTGGAGGACAACCAGAGGGTTCAGGAGAAAAATCCACAAAGCGACAGGGCGGACACGCAAACTCCACACCGACATCGCCGAGCCGGTACCAAGCGGACGAACAGAAGACTGGGAGGGTTGCGGCCCCGGGGGGAGCCCCTGGAGAACAAAGGTGGGCAAGTGAGGAGTGGGGGGTGGTATCCAAGGAAGGAGACGGCTGGAGGCCCCGCAGCAGCCTGGGACTCGCCTGGAACAGGCTCCACTCATAACAACTGGAGCATAGCACCAAAACATGAGGGCAGAAGAGGAAGTGACCGGGGTGAGACTGGTCCTTGATTGTGCTGCTGGCCTTGCCGAGGCAACGTGAAGTGTAGATGAAGTCAATGGAAGGAAGGTTGGTTTGTGCGATGGTCTGGGCTGCGTACACACTGCCCTGCCTGCCTCAAGACTTGCACCCATCCAGTAGCTGCAGGTAAAGGCTAGGATATCAGTTCACTGAGGTTTCCTTGCCTTATCCCGTCAGAGAGTCTGTTGATGACCTAGTCCCTTGATCTTTTGAATACAGTAAATCCTCGCTATAACAGACCACGGGGAGGGGGGGAGAGATGGTGTCCGTTATTGTCGATTGTCCACTCTCACCGAGTAAGGAGGTTAAATGTTAACCCAAGTTGAGGGTCTTCGCTAAAAGGGAGAGGTTGAGCAGGCTGGGACCATGTGAGGATTACATCAGGTAGACGCACAGAGTCTCGTGCCCAGAGTAGGGGAATCCAGGACCAGAGGACATTGGTTTAAGGTGAAGGGGGAAAGATTTAATAGGAATCTGAGGGGTAACTTTTTCACACAAAGGTTGGTGGGTGTATGGAACGAGCTGGCGGAGGAGGTAGTTGAGGCTGGGACTATTGCAACGCCTAGGTGCATGGATAGGGCAGGTATAGAGGAATAGGGGCCAAATGCAGGCAGGTGGGACTAGTGTAGATGGGGCATGTTGGTCGGTGTGTGCAAGTTGGGCCAAATGGCCTGTTTCCATGCTGTGTGAATCTATGGCTCTGGGGCCGGGTGGGAAGAAACATGGTGTCGGGGCGGGGGGGGGGGGGGGGTGGGGGGGGGTGGTTAAACCAGGGGGAATTCAGAGGCCGGGGTGCCGCAGATCCCCCGGCCCCACACATGGTGCGCCGGGGACGGGCCTGTTACCCAGAGCCTCTCACTCGCCTCGCTCGGCCCGCTCCCACAACTGAGAGCTCCCATCGTGGCACCGGTTCGGTGGGGAACTGGTGGGAAGCGGGGTAGGTGGTGTAATGCAACGGGAGCCTCCGTCCACTATGACCAAAATCCAATGTGTAGAGTAGGAAAGAACTGCAGATGCCGGTTCAAACCGAAGATTGGCCAAAAAATTGCTCGAGTAACTCAGCGGTTCAGGCAGCATCTACGGAGTGAGGGAACGGGTGACGTTTCAAGTCGAGACCCTTCCTCTGACCCATCTCCGCTGTGTAGAGGTCCGTTATTGCCAGGTCTTAAGGAATCGGAGTAGAATTAGGCCATTCAGCCCGTCAAGTCTACTCCGCCATTCAATCGTGGCCGATCTATCTCTCCCTCCTAGCCCTATTCCCCTGCCTTCTCCCCATAACCTCTGACACCCGTACTGATCAAGAAAGGTTTACTGGGTTGAGGCGAGGCTTCACGGTACTGTCGAAGGAAGCTGCAATCCGCTCCCAGTCCTGTACTCCACTGCCCACTGAACCACCGCCTAGCAAATCCCACTGCCCTGCTCACCCGCCCCATTCTCCTAACCTCGTTTGGCACGGGATACTGAGATGAGCATCAGTCGGGAACACATTTAGAGGCCCAGTGCCTCCATCACTTGCACCATTCATTGTCTAGCTGCTTATTAAAAGACTCACACTGCCTTGAAATGATCGTACAAAATGGTAGTTATATTGCAGTGGTGGAAAGCCATTATCAGTAATCACTGCTTATAATGGATGCTGAAATGATAGAGTTTCACATTCAGATCAACCAAATCTGTGGCATTACTGGAAATGGAAATTAACAGCAAAATGATTAATTTAAGTGAAGTGTATACGATATTAATAAAGTAATAATTGAATAGATTAACATCTTGCACAGGCTCGATGTTGGCAAATGTATTCTTTTTTTCCTCCTTTTTACCTTTGAGAAGCAATAAAAAAAGGTGTAATTCTTTCCGGGACTGAGTGAAAATCGCTGGTTTTACATTTTCTTGCAGGATTTTTTTTTTTCTGTGCCCACAAGGAATTTGGATAACAAATGCAATATTCAGGCCCTGTCCTCTGATTTATATATATATTTTTTCCACTCTCAATATGTATTGCCCTGCAATTTCTTTTTTTTTTTTTAAAAAGATAGCTCGTTTCAAAGTGAACCCTCTCAGTGGACCTGACAACCTATCAACCATTATACGTATAAACAGGTCAGATTGCCTGTGTATTCCAATATGTTATACTTTAAGGTTTTCAGCATGTGGAATCTCTAAGTAGAAATTGAAAAAAAAAAAAATCCTTCAGGGGATCTTTCTGAGACTATGCCACTGAATGATAAATCTTCTCTCTTCGCATTCCGAATGGGGGGGGGGCGAGAAAAAAAAATTAATTTCCAGACAACAGGACTCTGCACATGACAATAGCACAAACCATAACTAATATCATTAGCTCAGAGGCCAGGCCTGGCAATATTGCTTTATTGTAATTTATTTTTCGTGTCCCTTCCCAATGTGTGTGCATGTGTTGGGCAGGATTTAGAGAATGGGGGTGCAAGCGGTGACAATTGGACTTCCTATTCTCCCGACTTTCCCAGCCCCCCCTTCCCCCCCCCACCAACCCCCCCCCCCCCCTCCTCCCACTCACTCCTGCTGCGGTGTCACAGCTCTTCCCCTGCTTTGCAAGACAATGGGGCCGATCAACTATTAGTAATCGGCCATTAATGAACTTCAAGTGATACTCGCTGGAGACCGTGCACCAGAAGGGGCAGTGCCACCACTGGGGACCCTGCCCTGCTATTGTCCCCTTTGTCGAGATAGCAGCTGGAAGAGGCCGTTCCGAGTTAGGGCGAATGTGAACAACAACAAAAAAAATGGTCAGCGTTATGGATGTAATTAATCGGCCTGTTTTGTGTCTCTGTCCGCTTTCCCCAACCAGCCCCTCCCTCCACCCCCCCCCCCTCCCCCCCCTCCACCACCCACCCTCTATCCCCTGTCACCAAACCACACTCTATGTATCACCTTCACGTCGGGAAGAAGAAGCCACAGCGAGGAATTAAACGCAGGGCACTTGGGGATTAAAGACAGTAGACAATAGGTGCAGGAGGAGGCCATTTGGCCCTTCGAGCCAGCACCGCCATTCAATGTGATCATGGCTGGTCATCCCCAATCAGCATCCCCAATCAGCGCAGAGGGAGAACATGGCGGGAAGAAGACAAAGACTTTAAGACTTTTGCCTTCCACCACAGTGAGGAGGTGCCTGGTGAACTCACTGCGGTGGATGTTAAATATGTGTTTATTATGTGTTTTTTTTTTAATTTATTATATGTTATGACTGCAAGGCAACAAAAATTTCGTTCAGACCGAAAGGTCTGAATGACAATAAAGGAATCTAATCCCGCCTTCTCCCCATATCCCCTGACTCCGCTATCTTTAAGGGCCCTATCTAGCTCTCTCTTGAAAGCATCCAGAGAACCGGCCTCCACCGCCCTCTGAGGCAGAGAATTCCACAGACTCACCACTCTCTGTGAGAAAAGGTGTTTCCTCGTCTCCGTTCTGGGTAGCCGTTTAAGCTGGCGTTAAGGTCTCACAAATAAGATTAGGCCTGAAGAGGCAGAAGATTAAGGATCGGTTAATGTACGCTCAGGGAGTACGACCCATTTTTGCTTTGACGTGATCTGAAGCTGGATTACAGCTGACTATAGTTTCACACGTCTGATACCCCCCCCCCCCCCCCACCCTCCCATCACACGTCCACACTCATCAGTTCATCAGTGATAGGAGCAGAATTAGGCCATTCGGCCCATCAAGTCTACTCCGCCATTCAATCATGGTCGATCTACCTCTCCCTCCTGAACCCATTCTCCTGCCTTCTCCCCATAACCCCTGACACCCGCACTAATCAAGAATCTATCATTCTCCGTCTTAAAACTATCCATTGACCTGGCTTCCGTAGTCTTCCATGGCAATGAATTCCACAGGTTCGCCACCCTCTGACTAAAGAAATTCTTCCTCAATATCTTCCTAAAAGAACGTCCTTTAATTCTAAGCATCTGACCTCTGGTGCGAGACTATCCCACTCCTGCTTACCAGCTCACGAAACATTTCCATTGGAACTGGGCGGCACGGTGGCGCAGCGGTAGAGTTGCTGCCTCACAGCACCAGAGACCCGGCATTAATCCTGACTACAGGTGCTGTCTCTGCAGAGTTTGTACGTTCTTCCCTGTGACCGCGTGGGTTTTTTCCGTGTGCTCCGGTTTCCTCTCGCTCTCCGAAGATGACCAGGTTTGTATGCACACAGACACATATAAAGAATGGTCCTGAACCTAAACGTCACCGATCCATCTTCTCCAGAAGGATTTATTACATCGGGTTTGCAGGTTCATTGATATTTTTAAATTGCCCCCAGTGTGTAGAATGGAGGGCCGCAGCGGCAAACGCTGTCCGGAGGTGCCGCGGAGAAGCCTCGTGGATGGACGGAGCCCGCGGCCGACGGCCCCTGAGGATGGGGGCCTGCGTCGGCACCTGGAGCGGACCCGGCAGCGATAGTGGAGAGGTCGGTGCGGCGGTCGATGAGGGCGCCGACCGACAGACGAGGACGGGCCACGTGGAAGTGAGGACGCCGCTGCCGGGGGAAGGAACAGAGGAGGACCCGGTGTGGGGGGACGACTGTGAGGGAGGGGGGGGGGAGAACAAAGGGGGACCCGGCGTGGGCGTACTTTATAACTTTGTAAGCGCCCTTTATGTGGTGACTATTTGCATACCTTGCGTATGCCAGCAGGCCAGGACGCTTCCTTGGAGCGCAAGAGGATGAGGGGTGATCTTATAGAGGTGTAAAACATCATGACAGGAATGGGTAGGGCAAATGCACAGAGCCTTTTCCCCAGAGTAGGGGAATCAAGAACCAGAGGACTTGAGTTTGTGAGGGGGGAAAAGATTTAATAGGAACCTGAGGCGTACCTTTTTAAAAAAAGGGTGGTGGGTGTATGGAACGAGTTGCCGGAGGAGCCAGTTGAGGCAGGTACTATTGCAATGTTTAAGAAACATTTGGACAAGTACATAGATGGGATAGGTTTAGATGGATATGGGCCAAATGCAGGCAGATGGGACGAGGGTGGATGGGGCATGTTGCTTGGCATGGACAAGTTGGGCCGAAGGGCCTGTTTCCACATTGTATGACACTATGACTCTAAGGGTCTCGACCGAAACATCACCTATCCATGTTCTCCAGAGATACTGCCTGACCTGCTGAATTACTCCAGCACTTTGTGTCCTTTAGTATATTAACCAGCATCTGTTCCTTGTTTCTACAATAAAGTTCCTACTTGCAAGAGCATAACAGGTCTGTAAATGCAATACTTATGGATGACATCATAAACAAAAACAGTTCAATTAGTGAAAAAACAATACTAGTGCAAAAAAAACCCAATACCTGAGACCGGATCACAGCAGTAGAGTTGCTGCCTTACAGCGCAAGAGACTCAGGTTCAATCCTGACCATGGGTGCTGTCTGTAGGGAGTTTGCACATTCTCCCAGTGACCTGCGTGGGTTTTCTCCAAGTGCTCAGATTTCCTCCCACACTCCAAAGACGTACAGGTTTGCAGGTTAATTAGCTTCTGTAAAATTGTAAATTGACCCTAGTGTGTGTAGGATAGTGCTAGTCATAATGTCAGAAGTGGTTGGAGCAGAATTAGGCCATTCTGCCCAAGACGTCTACTGAGCCATTCTATCATCGCTGATCTATCTCTCCCCCCTAGCCCCATTCTCCTGCTTTCCCCCATAAGCCCTGACACTCATATTAATCAATAATCTAAATATCTCTGCCTTAAAAATATCCATTGACTTGGCCTCCTCAGCCTTACACGGCAAAGAATTCCACAGATCCACCACCCTCATCTCAAGAGAAATTCCTCCTCATCTTCCTAAAGGAACGTCCTTTAATTCTGAGGCTATGACTTCCAGTCCTAGACTCTCCCACTAGTGGAAACATCCTCTCCACATCCACTCTATCCAAGAATTTCACTATTTGGTATGTTTTAATGAGGTCCCCCTCATTCTTCTAAACTCCAGCAAAGTACAGTCCCAGTGCGTCAAATGCTCATCATAGGTTAACCCACTCATTCCTGGGATCATTCTTGTAAACCACCTCTGGACCCTCTCCAGAGCCAGCACATCCTTCCTCAGATATGGGGTCCAAAATTGCTCACAATATTCCAAATGCGGCCTGACCAGCGCCTTATAGAGCCTCGGCATTACATCCCTGTTTCTGTATACAAGCCCTCTTGAAATAAATGCTAGCATTGCGTTTGCCTTATTTACTGCTGATTCAACTTGCAGATTAACTTTTTGGAATCCTGCACCAGCACTCCCAAGTCCCTCTGCACCCCCAATTGCTGGATGTTATCCCCATTTAGAAAATAATCTGACCTTTATTTCTTCCACCAAAATGCATGACTCCACACTTTGCTTCACTATGTTCCATCTGCCACTTCTCTACCCACTCTCCCAACCTGTCCAAGTCTTTCCTTCAGAGTTGCTGCTTTCTCTACTCTACCCGAAGAGTAGCGGCCCCAACACCGATCCCTTGCGGAACTCCGCCAGTCACTGGCAGCCAACCAGAAAAAGCCCCCTTTATTGCCACTCTTTGCCTTCTGCCATCCAGTCAACCTGCTCTCCATGCTAATATCTGCCCTTTGATACCATGGGCTCTCATCTTCATAAGCAGCCTCACATTTGGCACCTTATCAAAGGCTTTCGGAAAATCTAAATAGACAACATCTACTGACTCTCCTTTACTTCTATGAGTAAATAGAAGTCCTGCTATTTACTTCTTCAAAGAATTTCAGCAAATTTGTCAGGCAAGACCTCCCCTTCATGCTGACATCGGCCTATTTTATCGTGAACTTCTAAGTACCCCGTAACCTCATCATTTATAATGGACTCTAAAATCTTCCCAACCACCAAAGTCAGACTAACGAGCCTATAGTTCCCACTATTCTGCCTTGCTCCCTTTTTGTGTGATAGTGGCAATTTTCCAATCATCTGGAACCTCTCCCGACACTGGTGATTCTTGAGGAGTCACTATTTATGCCACCACAATATCTAAAGTCACCTCTTTCAGAAACCCCAGGGTGCAGGTGACTTATCCACCTTCAGTCCTTTCAGCTTCCCAAGCACCTTCTCCATAGTAATAGCCGCTCGACTAACATACACCCCCAGACTCTCCTGAATTTCAGGCACGTTGCTGGTGTCGTCCACTGCGAAGATTTATGCAAAATAGGTTATTCAACTCTGCTATACAGCCAACCTGCTAACCACCCCACTAACTTCCACCCCCGACCAAACTACCACCGAAACTCCAGTTCTCTCGACTCTACTTTCAGCGTTTTGCAGTGCCCTTTATATAGCGACTCTTTGCATACTTGTGTGCGCAAAACAAAGAGTCTCGCTGCACCATGTCACATGTGGTAATAAAGAATCATTTATTCATACAATCAAGGGTCTCGACCCGAAACGTCACCCGTCCTTTTTCTCCAGAGATGCTGCCTGACCCGCTGAGTTACTCCAACATTTTCTCTCCAAGTCTAAACTAAGCTAAACTTTCGCCTTCTTAAGAGGCAATTAAGGATGAACAATAAATGTTGTTTTTTTGCTCTTGATGCCATGATCCTGAAAATAAAGTTAATGAATTATAAATAAAAAGCCACGGGAATCCAAATTCACACCAGTGAGCCAGTGAGCTCCACAAGGAACGAACATTAAATGATGCCTTCATTCAATTACTGGCAAAAGCAAAAGACATATGACATTTATTAGCAGCACGGTGGAGCAGTGGTAGAGTTGCTGCCTTACAGCGCTAGAGACCCGGGTTCGATCCTGACTACAGGTGCTGTCTGTACGGAGTTTGTATGTTCTGCCCTTGACCTGCGTGGTCTTTTCTCCGAGATCTCCGGTTTCCTTCCACACCCCAAAGACCTACAGGTTTGTCAGTTAATTGGCTTGGTATGAATGGAAAATGGTCCCTAGTGTGTGTGGGGGTAGTGTTAATGTGCGGGGATCGCTGTGGTCGGTGCGGACTCGATGGGCCGAAGGGCCTGTTTCCACACAGTATTTCTAAACTAAACAAAACTAAAAAAGGTAAGAAAAAAACCTAGTTTTAATTTAGTTTAATTCTTGTCACGTGTACCGAGGTACAGTGAAAAGCTTTTCGTCGCGTGTTCTCGAGTCAGCGAAAACACGAGATATGTTCACAGTCAAGCTGTCCATAGTCCACAGACACAGGATAAAGGGCATAATGGTCTGTTGAACAATTTCAGTGGGTGTTTAGCTGGGGAAGGAGTCACATATAGACCGGCTAAGGCAAGGGTGGCAGATTTACCCTGCTGAAGGACACTCACATACCAGATGGGTCCTTACAATACTCTAATAGTTTTTATTGTCCTCATTACTAAGGCTAGCAATTCGAAGACTAATTATTAACGGAATTAAAATTCCACAGCTGGTTCCAACTCAAGTCTCTGGATTGTTCGCCCAAGTGCTTTGATTACTAATCTGGCGATTTAACAGCCGTGCCCTCGTTGCACAAATAGCATGCTGGCTGATTTTGCATCACAATGGGAAAGGGATAGTAAGGACGATGGACCAAATAGCCTCTCTCTGTGCTGCCAGCTTCCATAGCATTATTGACTACACTCATAGAAACATAGAAACATAGAAAATAGGTGCAGGAGGAGGCCATTCGGCCGTTCGAGCCAGCACCGCCGTTCATTGCGATCATGGCTGATCATCACCAATCAATAACCCGTGCCTGCCTTCTCCCCATATCCCTTGATTCCACCAGCCCCTAGAGCTCTATCTAACTCCCGCTTAAATCCATCCAGTGATTTGGTCTCCACTGCCCTCTGTGGCAGGGAATTCCACAAATTCTCAACTCTCTGGGTGAAAATGTTTTCTCTCACCTTTTATTTCATTTTGAGATACAGCGTGGAAACAGGCCCTTCGGCCCACTGTGTCCATGCCGACCAACGATCCCCGCACACTAACACAATCCTGCACACACCAGGGACAATTTACATTTATATCAAGCCAATTGGCCCACAAACCTGTACGACTTTGGGGTGTGGGAGGAAACTGGGGCACCCAGAGAAAGCCCACACAGGTCACGGGGAGAATGTACAAACTCCACACAGACAGCACCCGTGGTCAGGATCGAACGCGGGTCTCTGGCGCTGTAGGGCAGCGACTCAGGAAAAGACACGGGCGGCACGGTGGCGCAGCTGGTAGAGGCGCTGCCTCACCGCGCCGGGGACCCGGGTTCGATCCTGACCTCGGGTGCTGTCTGTGTGGAGCTTGCACGTACTGCCCCGTGACCGCGGCGTTTCCTCATACACCAACCGGCACAGTTCTTAGGGCCACACAGTGGCGCAGCTGGTAGAGCTGCCACCTCGCTGATCCAGAGACCCTGGTTCGATCCTGACCTTGGGTGCTCTCTGTGTGGAGTTTGCACGTTCTCTCTGTGACCGTGTGGGTTTCCTCTGGGTGCTCCGGTTTCCTCCCACATCCCAAGGACGTGCAGGTTTGTAGTTTAATTGACCTCGGTAAATTGCCCCTAGTGTGTAGGAAGTTGACGGGAAAGTGGGATAACATTGAACTAGTGTGAACGGGTATTAATTTTTATCACTTCTTTAAAAAGCTCCTCAAAGAGACTATTAATTGTCTGTTAAAGATCCTCCCATAGTCTTTTACTATAAGCATTAGGGTCATAGAGCCTTACAGCACGGAAACAGGCCCTTCGGCCCACGTGGCCTCTGTTATTCGGCCCGAGTGTGTAGGTAGTGGATGCTCCTTAACGGGTATAGCGGGTATCAGTGGTTATGAGGAGAAGGCAGGTGAATAGGGTTGAGGGGGAAAGGTATATCAGCCAAGATTGCACCAAGATGGGCTGAATGGCCTAATTCTGCTTCGATCACTTATTAATTAATAAACTTATGATGCGGAAATGGGATAACATAAATTAGCGATACTCAAAAAGCTGGAGTAACTCAGCAGAACAGGCAACATCTCTGGAGACAATAGACAGTAGGTGCAGGGGTAGGCCATTCGGCCCTTCGAGCCATTCAATGTGATCATGGCTGATCATCCTCAATCAGTACCCCATTCCTGCCTTCCCCCCATATCCCCTGACTCCGCTATCTTTAAGAGCCCTATCTAGCTCTCTCTTGAAAGTATCCAGAGAACCGGCCTCCACTGCCCTCTGAGGCAGAGAATTCCACAGACTTGCAACTCTCGGTGTGAAAAGGAATGGGTGACGTTTTGGGTCGAGACCCTTCTTCAGAAGAAACCTTTCTTCACCTGAAAAAGGGTCTTAATCCGAAACGCCACCCATTCCTTCTCTCCAGAGATGCTGCCTGTCCCGCTGAGTAAAAGCCCTGTCCCACGGTACGAGTTCATTCCAAGAGCTCTCCCGCGTTTCCCCTGATTCGAACTCGGAGATTTACGGTAATGGCTGCTCGTCCGTACTCGGGGCTCTCGTGGACATTTGTCAACATGTTGAAAAATCTTCACGAGTCTTCCCGTGCTTACCTGCCGTTAGCGAGTCTTCCCGAGTACCTGCCGCTGGCGTTACGAGCCGCTAAGAGACGTCCTTGAGCTCCGACGTACCCGCTACCTTAATTCTCTGTGCTTACCACGAGTTTGATTTTTTTTAAACTCGGGAGAGCTCTTGGAATGAACTCGTACCGTGGGACAGGGCTTTTACTCCGGCTCTTTGTGTCTATCTTTGGTTTAACCCATCATCTGCAGCTCCTTCTTACACATATAATAGTGTGAATGCCTGATCAATGGTCAACGTGGACTCGGTGGGGCGAGGAGCTGTTTCCATGCTGTATCTCTAAAACTAAAAAGTTAAACTTGCTACCAAATTATGAGGATGTCTGGAGAGTTGGGAATCTGCATGTGCGGACAATCAGTAAGGAGAGGGATGTAAAATTCATGACAATTGAGAGAACATCCTGTGAGAGACTAACATAAGGAGGATAGAACAGAGAGCATATAATATGGCCTTGTCCCACTTGGGCGACTCTTTAGGCGACTGCCAGGGACTAGTTTTGATGGAATTCATCTACGACAACCTACCACAACCTACGACAACCTACGACAACCTACCACAACCTACGACAACCTACCACAACCTACCACAACCTACCACAACCTACCACAACCTACCACAACCTACCACAACCTTCGACAACTTGCATCAACCTACGACAACCTACGACAACCTACCACAACCTACACAACCTACCACAACCTTCGACAACTTGCATCAACCTACGACAACCTACGACAACCTACGTCAACCTACGACAACCTACGTCAACCTACGACAACCTATGACAACCTACGACAACCTGCCACAACCTACCACAACCTACGGCAGCAAAAATTATCGCCTCTGTCGCCAAACTTTTTTCAACATGTTGAAAATTTTGCGGCAGTCTCCTGTGGTTGCCCAGAAAATCGCCTGAGTGGGACAGGCCCATTAGACAGCACTTTCTCACACAAAGAGCAACTACAATTCTGAACCATCGACTTCGTAAGGTCTTTGAGGTTAAGGGCCTGTCCCACCAGCATGCGACTGCATGCGGCGAGCGCGACCTAGCGTGGTCGCTTGAGCCGTACGGCCTTGCGGGGCCGGTCCCACTTTGATCGCTGGGGCCGTATGGAGTTGTGCGGAGCTGGTTCCGACAT
>CM069165.1:11514259-11526759 GCA_035221665.1 Okamejei kenojei
ATGTAAAACTTTACTTTAGAGATACATCATGGAAACGGGCCATTTGGCCCACTGAGCCTGTACAGGCCAGTGATCACCCCATATACTAGCACTATCCAACACACTAGGGACAATTTACAACTTACAGAAGCCACTTAACCTACAAGGCCACGCGTCTTTGGAGTTTGGGAAGAAACCGGAACACCCGGAGAAAACCCACGCGGTCACGGGGAGAACGTACAAACTCGTACAGGCAACACCTGTAGTCAGGATCGAACCCGGGTCTCTGGTGTTGTAAGGCAGCAACTCTACCGCTGGGCCACTGTGTTTGGATAGAAGAAAGCCTCTGCCTAAGAAAGCGATATTGGAGACCACACTGGAGGTCAGACATGCACTTGCCTGGGAAAGCCATTTTAGTTTGCTGCCACAGTATAGAGTCCCTTGATACTGGAATGCATCCACCATAACCTATCTTCCACCAGCGACAAACCATAAGGAACGTAATTGGCTATAAAACACATTGGGATCTTCAGCGCTCATGAAGGAGTCTATATTCATTTTATTAATGTGTTATTAAGAGACGTTGCTTGTTTCTTTGCATATTTCATTGGAATTTACTGCTATCTATTGTATTTTAAATATAACACTGGGATCAATCCATCGCTACATTTTGCTGGAAATTTGTAAGTAATGTTTATTTTCTTGAGATTTAGATTATGTTCTTAAAAATTATTCTGTAAGTTTATTTCACGCAATAGATCGAGTCGGACGGCACGGAAACAGGCCTTCAGCCCATCAAGCCTGCGCCAATGTGGCACGGTGGCGCAGCGGTAGAGTTGCTGCCTTACAGCGCCAGTGACCCGAGTTCTATCGTGACTACAGGTGCTGTCTGTGCAGAGTTTGTACGTTCTCCCTGTGACCTGCGTGGGGTTTCTCCGAAATCTTCGGTTTCCTCCCACACTCCATAGACGTGCAGGTTTGTTGGTATGAATGTAAAATTGTCCCTATTGTGTGTGTAGGATAGTGTTAATGGGCGGGGATCGCTGGTCGGTGCGGACTCGGTGGGCCGAAGGGCCTGTTTCCACACTGTATCTCTAATCTAAACTAAACTCAACCTACCCATTTACACCAATTCCATTATCCATCATAGGCCTACATGTAAGGGGCCAAATGGCTTACCACAACAGATCTTATGGACGTGGAAATAAACCAGGGCACTGGGTTGAAGGAAAGAGCGTTCACCTCGCGGCCCTGCCTCCACCAATCTTACCACCACCACGCACAAGAAGCGACAAGATAGACTCGAAGAGGAAGAAAAAGACCAGTACACTCAAAGGAAACTCAGGCAGTCACTGCGATAACGTGCAAACTCCACACAAACAGCAGCCGAGCTCAGGACTGAACCTGGTTTGCCAAGCTCTGAGGCAGCCCCTTCCTCTGGCAGCTCATTCCAGTTGGGGACGACAATCTCGGTGAAAACGTTGGCCCTGAGGTCCCTCTTAAATCTCTCCCCTCTCACCTTAAACCTGTGCCTTGTAAATTGTGAATACTCTACGCTGGGAGAAACACTGTGAGCGTTCACTTTATTCATGTCTCTCACGATTTTGTATTGGAAGGAACTGCAGATGCTGGTTTACGCCAAAGATAGACACTGGAATACTGGAATAACTCAGCGGGTCAGGCAGCGTCTAGGAATAAAAAGAATAGGTGGCGTTTCGGGTCATGACCCTTCTTTCTTAGTCTTCTCCAGAGGTGTTGGCTGACTCGTTAAGTCCCTCACGATCTTGTACACCTCAATAAGGTCACTCCTCAGACTCCAAAGCTTCAAAGATAAGGTCCCGGCCTACCCAACCTCTTCCTACAACATAAGCCTGCAAGCTGAGGCTCCATAAGGCGCTGGTCAGGCCGCATTTGGAGTACTGTGAGAAAAATATTGCCCCCATATCTGAGGAAGGATGTGCTGGCTCTGGAGAGGGTCCAAAGGTTGTTTGCAAGAATGATTCCAGGGATGAGTGGATTAGCATATGATGAGCGTTTGGCAGCACTGGGCCTGTACTCACTGGAGTTTAGAAGGTTGAGGGGGAACCTCATTGAAACTTACAGAATAATGAAAGGCATAGATGGAGTGGATGTGGAGAGGATGTTTCCACTGGTGGGAGAGTCTAGCAAAGTTCATAGCCTCAGAATTAAAGGGTGCTCTTTTAGAAAGGAGGTGAGGAGGAACTTCTTTAGTCAGAGGGTAATTAATCTGTGGAACTCATTGCCACAGAGGGCTATGGAGACCAAGTCAGTGGATATTTTTAGGCAAATTCTTTTTTTTTTTTTTAATATTTTTATTTATTAGAGGTAAATACATCAATGTACATCACATCTATATTGCTACAATCATTGTACCCCGTAATTTTATGGCTTTTAAAGAAAAAGAATAGAAAGAAAGAGAGTGAAGTAGGTGAAAAGAGTTGTGATAGTGAAAGAGCGTGCCAAAAGGGAGAAGAAACCCTTGGTCAAAGAATTAGAGAAAGGGGATTAAGCGATAGACCCTAGAAAAGAAAAGGAAAAAAGAAAGAGAGACAAAGAGAGAGAAAATTAAAAAAAAGCAAGTTACGATATTATATATATCACGCAAAAGGAATCCACCAACTCGATAGTTTTTCATCCCTCCTACCAAGGCCCGAGGTACTCCTGCACCCTATCTTTTGTAGCAATTCTATAAATGCAGACCACGTCTGATAGAAGCATTCTGATTTTCCCTGCCAGGCGAATGTTTAGGCAAATTCTTGATTAGAACGGGTGTCAAGGTTTAAGGGCCTGTCCCACTGTACGAGCTAATTCAAGAGTTCTCCCGAGTTTCCCCTGATTCGAACTCGGAGAATTACGGTAATAGCCGCTCGTGGGTACTCGGGGCTCTCGTGGACATTTTTCAACATGTTGAAAAATGTTCACGAGTCTTCACGAGCTTACCGCGTGTCCTGAGTTGCTGCCGTTAGCGTTACGAGCCGTTAAGAGACGTCCCGAGCTCCGACGTACCCGCTACGTACATTCTGCGTGCTTACCACGAGTTTGATTTTTTTCTAAACTCGGGAGAGCCCTTCAATTACCTCATACAGTGGGACAGGCCCCTTTATGGGGAGAAGTCAGGAAAACGGGATTAGGAGGCAGAGATCAGCCATGATTGAATGGCAGAGTGGACTGAATGGGACGAATGGCCTAATTCTTTATCCTATAACTTGTGAACTCGTGAAGCTCAGGTAACATCTTGATAAATCTCCGCTGCACCCATTCCAGCAAAGGTAGTGCACTTTATTCCTGGCGTACTTGGTTATACTGATGACTAATGCCGGCAAATGACATTGACTATCAAACTGACTGTGTGACTGAAAGGGAATCTAACCAATGGTCCCAATTGCAATTGTGATTAGACTTGTGCACTGCATGCCCACCCACTTGGGTCCTGGCTCTGTTGCCTTCCAGTGTCAGACACCCTGTCTACTTTTCCTTTAGAGATAGAGTGCGGAAACAGGCCTTTCGGCCCACTGAATCAGCGCCGACCAGCGATGCCCGCACACAAACACCATCCTACACACTGGGGACCATTTGCAACTTACAGAAGCCAATAAACCTACAAACCTGCACTTCTTTGGTGTGTGGGTGGAAACCGGAGCACCCGGAGAGAACCCACGCAGGTCACGGGGAGAACGTACAGACTCCGTACAGTCAGCACCCGTAGTCAGGGTTGAACCTGGGTCTCTGGTAATGTAAGGCAGCAACTCTACCTCTGAGCCACCGTGCTGCCTTTAAACGTGGAGTCTGCACTTGAATGAACATGTGAGGTGAGAGCTGGAGGGCAGCCAAGCATCTACGCTGGTCACTATTTTCTAGAGTTGGTGAGCCTGGGGCCATCAGGCAGCAGAGCGCAGTGGCACAGCTGCCACACAGCACCAGAGAACCACGTTCCACCCTGACCTCGGGTGTTGGCTCGTGGGATTCTTCCGGTTTCCTTCCACATCGCAAAGATGGCCCTCTGTAAATCGCCCCTCGTGTGTGGGGAGTGGATGAGAAAGTGGGATAACATAGAACTAGTCTGATGGGCGCTTGATGGTCAGCATGGAATGGGTGGGCCGAAGGGCCTGTTTCCACGCTGTATCTTGCAATCAATCAAACATCTAGGGTGAGGAAGGTAAGATAAAAAATTACTTAGCGTAACATGTCCAAAAAGTTCATAAATTGATGGTTCTGTTCTTAATGATATAGGGTTTGTAGGTTAAATGGCGCTCTGTGAATTGCCCCCAGAATGTAGGGAGTGGATGAGAAAGTGGGATAACATAGAATTGGTATGAGCGGGTGATCGATGGCTGGCATGGACTCGAAGGGCTGAAGGGCCTGTTTCCATGCTGTGTCGCAGAACTCAACTAAAAACTAAAAGATCTGTCCACCTTAAGCAGCGACAGCATCGTCTGATTTGTCAGGTTTAAGCTTCACAGTGCAAGTTTTATTCTTTATCTATGATCTAGGATGATATGAAATGCAGAATGGAGAGAATTCAGCATTGAGGATGAGTTTACACTTTAGACTTGAGAGATACAACCCCGTGAACAGGCCCTTCAGCCCACAGAGACCATGCCAGCCAGCGATCACCTGCATACTAGCACTATCCCACACACCAGGGACAATTTATAGAAGCCATAACCTACAAGCCCGCACATCTTTGGAGTGCGGGAGGAAACAGGAGATACGGTGAAAACCCAGGCGGACACAGGGAGAACGTACAAACTCCATACAGACAGCACCCATGGTCAGGATCGAACCTGGGTCTCTGGCGCCGTGAGGCAGCAACTCTACCGCTGCGCCACCGTGCCGCCTGTGGCAGGTAATAGGGTGGACGCAGGCAAGGGGGGGGGGGGGGGGGTTGGGTGGTTGCATCTCACGGTGTTCCTCATAAACAAGCTTCCAATTACCATTTCCAATCCATGTCCCTTGAGTTGTTAAACCAAAACCTTACTTGGAGCAGCTTCTGGGCTTGGCTCTGGCCAGTGTTCATCGCTCATCCGAAGAAGGGTCCCTGTCCATTCCCTCCCCAGATGCTGCCTGACCCATTGAGTTACTCCGGCAGTTTGTGTTTTGAACAACTTGGGATTATCCACTCATTATTTGATTGCTATCTGCGGGTAACACGGTTTGTACAGATGTCCTTTTCCATTTCTCTGCAGCGTCACATACAAGGGGAGACTTGATCAAAGTATATAAAGTTATGAGGGACACAGACAAGGTAGACAGTCAGAACCTTTTCCCCAGAATGGAATTGCCCAACACTGGAGGGCATAGATATAAGGTAAGAGGGGGAAAGTGCAATGGAGATGTGCGGGGCAAGTTTTTACTCAGAGAATGGTGAGGGCCGGGAACACATTGCCGAGGTTGGTGGTGGAGGGCAGATACGATAGTGGTGTCATCGCACGGTCGCCAGCGTGTCTGCCTGCGACTAGGCAGTCGCCTGAATGGACGTGAGTCGTCTCCTCAGGAGCGCAAAGAGTTGTAGCGTTTACCTGGTCGCCGCTGGATTTTGAAATGTTCAAAACATTTCGGCCACAGTCGATGGCTGTGGGCTAGTCGTAGCTCGTCCTCTCCAGACGTCGGTGATGTCGTAGGTTGTCGCCGGCATGGCGTAGGTTGTCGCCGGTGCTGACTTCGGTGAATTCCATTGTCATGGTCACCGGCAATCGCCTAAAAAATCGCCTAAGTAGGACAGGCCCATTAGTCCAGACGAAGACAGTCACCAGCAGTCGCCTAATAAATCTCCTAGTGTGACAGGCCCTTAAGAGGCTTTTAGATAGGCACATGGAAGTGCAGGGAAAAGGGGAGATCAGTCTATTGGCATCATGTTCGGGACAAACATTGTGGGCTGAATGACTCGTTCCTGTGTTGCACTGCTCTATGTAATAGTATTGGCTTCAGGTGCAGGATATCCAATGGTCATGGAAGTTGCTGCAGTAAAACAGGTCTAGGTTTTACATATGTTCCCTTTGTAGCATGAATTATGCAGGAACAGTTTGTAGCTTTAAGTAAAGACAAGGGCTGCATGGTGACACAGCAGTAGAGTTGCTGCCTTACAGCGCCAGAGACCCCAGGTTCGAACCTGACTACGGGTGCAATGTGTACAGAATGTTTACATCCTCCCCCTTGACCTGAGTGGGTTTCCTCCCACACTCCAAAGACGTACAGGTTTGTAGGCTAATTAGCTTGGTAAAATTGTAAATTGTCCCCAGTGCGTGTAGGATAGTGTTAGTGTGCGGGGGTCGCTGGTCGGCACGGACTCGGTGGGCCGAAGGGCCTGCTTCTGCGCTGTACCTCTAAACTAAACTAAGCTAAACAAGCTCCTTTACAGCAGTCTGTGTTACAGAAATTCACGGTTATGGAATTTGCAAACCGCTACGGAAAAGAATCAGGAATGCAGAATAAAAATTCACTGAAATTTAAGTGAAAAAAAAATCTTTAAACATAAAATGTATTTATTTTCAACTACCTTGTCACATGTGCAGATGATATGGCTTTGCCTTATGGAAAATCACAATATGGATTATTTCCCCGCAAACTAACCCTCTTCTATTGCAGGAGCCTCCTGTACTTAACATATAACCATATAACCATATAACAAATACAGCACGGAGACAGGCCCTCTCGGCCCTTCCAGTCCGTGCCGACCATTTGTTTTCCCCTAGTCCCATCTACCTGCACTCAGACCATACCCCTCCATTCCCTTCACGTCCATATACCTATCCACTTTACTCTTAAATGTTAAAATCGATCCTGCCTCCACCACTTCTGCTGGAAGCTCATTCCACACAGCCACCACCCTCTGAGTAAAGAAGTTCCCACTCACGTTACCCCTAAACTTCTGTCCCTTAATTCTCATGTCATGCCCTCTTGTTTGAATCTTCCCTACCCTCAATGGGAAAAGCTTATCCACGTCAACTCTGTCTATCCCTTTCATCATTTTAAAGACCTCAATCAAGTCACCCCTTAACCTTCTGCGCTCCAAAGAATAAAGACCTAACTTGTTCAACCTTCTCTGTAACATAGTTGCTGGACACCCAGGCAACATTCTAGTAAATCTCCTCTGTACTCTCTCTATTTTGTTGACATCCTTCCTATAACTAGGCGACCAAAATTGTACACCATACTCCAGAATTGGTCTTACCAATGCCTTGTACAATTTTAAACATTACTTCCCTACTCCTATATTCAATGCTCTGATTTATAAAGGCCAGCACACCAAAGGCTTTCTTTACCACCCTATCTACATGTGATTCCACCTTCAGGGAACTATGCACAGTTATTCCTAGATCCCTCTGTTCCACAGCATTCCTCAATTCCCTACCATTTACCATGTACGTCCTATTTTGATTTGTCCTGCCAAGATGTAGCACTTCACACTTATCAGCATTAACTCCATCTGCCATCTTTCAGCCCAATTTTCCAAATGGCCCAAATCTCTCTGTAGACTTTGAGAATCTATTTATAGAATAGAATCCTTTATTGTCATTGTACAATATACAACGAAATTTCGTTTGGCAGCATCTCCTTCTGTAGCAGCACCAAGCATAAATCGTAAAAAAGAGATAAAAATAAATAAATAAATAAAAGTACAGTAAAAACAGTAAAGTGCAAGTACAGTTAGGTAAATGAATGAAAAAGATTGTGTTTTTAAAGTGCAGAAATTATTGTCCGTTGGCTGGAAGGTGGTAGTGTGTGTGTGTGTATGTATGTGTGTGTGTGTGTGTGTGTGTGTGTGTGGTGTGTGTGTGTGTGGGGGGGGGGGGGGGGGGTGTCATAGTTTACTGTAGCAGACTCTTCACAGCCATGGGGAAAAACTGTTCTTCAGTCTGTTGGTACGTGCTCTCATGACTCTGAGTCTGCCAGAGGGGAGGATGGAGAATAGAGAGGATAGGTGAAAGGATAGATTGCAGAAATAAAGACAATTTTTGTACTGGTACACGCATGTGCATTCTGGTTACTTAAGGGCCTCAAGTACACAATGAATCTTACGGGGGAAATCTTCACAGTGTTTTGATACACTACTCCAAAGACATGCCGTTTTCGGTCCCGACTGTGGGTGCTGTCTGTGTGGAGTTTGCACGTTCTCCCTGTGACCGCGTGGGTTTTCTCAAGGTGCTCCGGTTTCCTCCCACGCTCCAAAGACGTACAGGTTTGTAGGTTAATTTGCTTTGGCAAAAATTGTAAATTGTCCCTCGTGTGTAGGATAGTGCTACTGGGGATCGCTGGTCAGCATAGACTTGGTGGGCCGAAGGGCCTGCTACCATGCTGTATCTCTAAAGGAGAAGGCAGGAGAATGGGGTTGAGAGCGAAAGATAGATTAGCCATAATTGAATGGTGGTTTGGACTTGATGGGCTGAATGGCCTAATTCTGCTCCTCGAACTTATGAACCCAAGTCTAAAGTCTACCTCAGTAAGGCAAATAAATGTTTTCAACTATATTTAACTGATTTTTGCCGAGACAGTTCTTCTGACATCTTCACTCCGCTGAAATACCACCTGAATCGCATGAAAATACATTGATAAAGAACCCCAGTGTGGGAAAGAACTGGAGATGCTGGATTAAATCAAAGGTAGGCACAAAATGCTGGAGTAACTCAGCGGGACAAACAGCAACTCTGGAGAGAAGGACTGGGTGAAAATTATGGGTGACATCAGTCTGAGGACTGGTCTCGACCCAAAGCGTCACTCATTCCTTCTCTCCAGGTATGCTGCCTGCCCCACTGAGTTACTCCAGCATTTTGTGTCTACCTTCGATTTCAACCAGCATCTGCAGTTCATTCCGACACACTCGATAAAGAACCCTGGCAGGCCGCATCACGCTGAGAGGCTTCATTGCTTAATATGATGCTCTTCCAAACTTGTGCCGACAAAACATTGAAAGCAATGCTGTCGAGTGGCATCACAACTTGGTTTGGGAACAGCTGTAGATGTGGCCCAGTCCATCGCACAGACCAGACTCCCCCACCATCGACTCCATCTATTCCTTATGCTGCCTCAGGATAGCAACCAGCAATAATTAAAGATCTTTCCCACACCAGCTTCTCCCCTCTCGCATCAGGCAGAAGATACGGAAGATTGAAGGTGCGTGCCATCGGGTTCAGGAACAGTTACTTCCCCCTCTGTTATCAGACTTCTGAATGGCCCTTCCATAAGCTAGGGTACTGTCCCAATTCTTCTACAAACCTCACTGTGGGCACTGGACTTGAGCTGTCGCGCTACCTTGCTGAGAACTGTATTCTACACTCCAGTATTTTTCTCTTCACTGTCGTTTGCACTCTACCAACTTCTGCAGAAGTGCCGTAAAAAGCATTTTATCGGGATGCATCACAGCGCGGGTTGGGAACAGTTCCAAAACTGCAGGAAATCGCAGAGGATTGTGGACGCAGTCAAACCAACCTCCCTTCCCTTGACTCCGTCTACACATCATGCTTCCTCGGCAAGGTCTCAGCAGCAGCAGCAAGAAAGAGTTGCACACTGGTCTCTCCCTCTTCGCAAGAGAGTCAAGAGTGTTTTATTGTCAAATGTCCCAGATAGAACAATGACATTCTTACTTGCTGCAGCACAACAGAATATGGAAACATAGAATGATATGATAAACGAGAGAGAGAAAAGAAAGTTCAATGTGTATATATATACACACACACATACTCACAATATATTTATATATACAGTGGCTTGCAAAAGTATTCATACCCCTTGAACTTGTCCACATTTTGTCACGTTACAACCACAAACGTAAATATATTTTATTGGGATTTTTTGTGATAGACCAACACAAAGTGGTGCATAATTGTGAAGTGGAAGGAAAACGATACATGGTTTCCAAATTTTATTACAAATAAAAAACTGAAAAGTGTGGCGTGCAAAAGTATTCAGCCCCCCTGAGTCAATACTTTGTAGAACCACCTTTTGCTGCAATTACAGCTGCAAGTCTTTTGGGGTATGTCTCTACCAGCTTTGCACATCTAGAGACTGACATTTTTGCCCATTGTTCTTTGCAAAATAGCTCAAGCTCAGTCAGACTGGATGGAGAGCGTCTCTGTGAACAGCAATTTTCAAGTCTTGCCAGAGATTCTCAATTGGATTTAGGTCTGCGCTTTGACTGGGCCATTCTAAACACATGAATATGCTTTGATCTAAACCATTCCATTGTAGCTCTGGCTGTATGTTTAGGGTCGTTGTCCTGCTGGAAGGTGAACCTCCGCCCCAGTCTCAAGTCTTTTTGCAGACTCTAACAGGTTTTTTTCCAAGATTGCCAGTATTTGGCTCCATCCATCTTTCCCATCAACTCTGACCAGCTTCCCTGCCCCTGCTGAAGAAAAGCATCCCCACAGCATGATGCTGCCACCACCATGTTTCACAGTGGGATGTGTGTTCAGGGTGATGTGTAGTGTTAGTTTTCTGCCACACATAGCGTTTTGCATTTAGGTCAAAAACTTCCATTTTGGTCTCATCAGACCAGAGCACCTTCCTCCACATGTTTGCTGTGTCCCCCACATGGCTTGTGGCAAACTGCAAACGAGACTTCTTATGGCTTTGTTTCAACAATGGCTTTCTTCTTGCCACTCTTCCATAAAGGCCCGATTTATGACAAATAGTTATCCTGTGGACAGATTCTCCCACCTGAGCTGTGGATCTCTGCAGCTTCCCCAGAGTTAAACATGGGCCTCTTGGCTGCTTCTCTGATCAATGCTCTCCTTGCCCAGCCTGTCAGTTTAGGTGGACGGCCATATCTTGGTAGGTTTGCAGTTGTGCCATACTCTTTCCATTTTCAGATGATGGATTGAACAGTGCTCCGTGAGATGTTCAAACCTTGGGATATTTTTTTTATAAACCTAACCCTGCTTTAAACTTCTCCACAACTTTATCCCTGACCTGTCTGGTGTGGTCCTTGGGCTTCATGATGCCCAAGGAACATTGTTTGTTCACTAATGTTCTCTAACAAACCTCTGAGGCTATTCACAGAACAGCTGTATTTATACTGAGATTAGATTACACACAAGTGGACTCTATTTACTAATTAGGTGACTTCTGAAGGCAATTGGTTGCACTGGATTTTATTTAGGGGTATCAGAGTAAAGGGGGCTGAATACTTTTGCACGCCACACTTTTCAGTTTTTTATTTGTAAAAAAATGTGAAAACCATGTATCATTTCCCTTCCACTTCACAATTATGCGCCACTTTGTGTTGGTCTATCACATAAAATCCCAATAAAATACAATTTACGTTTGTGGTTTTAACGTGACAAAATGTGGAAAAGTTCAAGGGTATGAATACTTTGCAAGCCACTATATATATATAAGATATATATATATATATATATATATATATATAATATATATATTATATATATATAATATATATATATATACACATGCTCAAAAAACATGTGCAATAATAATAATAATAATAATAATAATAGTCTATTGTAGTTCAGAGCTTATATGAGGTTGCCTGATGGCTGTAGGGAAGAAGCTGTTCCTGAACCTGGACGTTACAGTTTTCAGGCTCTTGTACCTTCTTCCTGAAGGCAGGGGTGAAGTGAGAGTGTGGCCAGGGTGATGTGGGTCTCTGATGATGCTGGCTGCCTTTCTGAGGCAGCGATTCCGATAAATCCTTTTGACGGTGGGGAGGTCAGAGCCGGTGATGGACTGGGCAGTGGTCACAACTTTTTGCAGTCATTTCCTCTGCCGGACGCTCACGTTGCCGAACCAGGCCACGGTGCAAGCAGTCAGAATGCTCTCTACTGTGCTGTAGACGTTCAAGAGAATCCTCTTTGACATAACAAATCCCCATAATCTTCTCAGGAAGTAGAGGCGCTGATGTGCTTTCCTTATAATTGCATCAGTGTGCTGGGTCCAGGAAAGATCTTCTCCCCTCTCCCATCAGGCAAGAGGTACAGAAGTGTGAAAACGCACACCTCCAGATTCAGAGACAGTTTCTTCCCAGCTGTAATCAGGCGATTGAACCATCCTACCTCAAACTAGAGAGCGGTCCTGAGCAACAATCTACCTCTTTGGAGACCCTCGGCCTATCTTCACTCGGACGTTACTGGACTTTATCTGGCAGTAAACGTTATTCTCTTTATCATGTATCTGTACACGGTGGATGCTGGATTGTCATCGTGTATTCATGATGCAGGCACGAGGGCGCAGCGGTAGAGTTGCTGCCTGACTGCGCAGAGACCGGGGTTCGATCCTGACTACGGTGGCGCCTGTACAGAGTTTGTACGTTCTCCCCGTGACTGTGTGGGTTCTCTCCGGGAGCTCTGGTTACCTCCCGCACTCGAAAGACGGACAGGTTTGTAGGTTAGTTGGCTTGGTATCATTGTAAATTGTCCCTAGTGCGTGTTGGACGGTGTTAGTGGATGGAGATTGCTGGGTCAGCACAGTGTAGGTGGGTCGAAGGGCCTGTTTCCACGCTGTATCTCCAAACTAAACTAAACTATTGTCTTTCCGTTGAGGTGTTG
>CM069165.1:11529259-11591759 GCA_035221665.1 Okamejei kenojei
TTTGCATGCATATGTGTGTGCCTGTATGCTTTTTGTTTAATTTAGTTTAGTTTAGTTTAGAGATACAGCGCGGAAACAGGCCCTTCAGCCCACCGAGTCCGTACTGACCAGTGATCATCCCCGTACTTTACACACACTAGGGGGCAATTTTACACTCATACAAGTCAAGCACCCTCCAACCTGCACGTCTTTGGAGTGTATACGCGCTGTGCCACCGTTCCGCCCGTATGTGGGATGTGTGCTAGTAGCTGTATCATAGTTTGTAGTTTCTAACCTTGCGGCTCCATCTATTCCTCTTGTAATGTTCTTTACTGAACTATAATCTCCTCGTGTTTCCATTCTGCTCCTCTTCCCTGTTGTGCAAATGTGGGATTTTGTTTTTTTTCCCTGATCTTTATTTTTTAATGTCCATCCTCTCTGGACTAGTAATGTTCCTTCTTATTCCTTGTTCTCCCATCTCTGTTAATTCATCACCATCTGCCTCAGCATCTGTTTCTAAAATATAAAAAAAAACGCGGTCTGCACACAATCCTTTTGGCTTATTTTTTGGCCTGTTTCTTCTATTTCCCTGTCAGAGGCTGCATCTTCCCCCCCTGCTTTTGTTCCTTAAGCCTTCAATCCTCCACCCCTTTCCGAAACCGGCCTTCGCTCCTTTGATTCCTGTGTCTCCGTGCTCCCCCCCCCCCACACGCACACACACACACACACACCACCCCCTCACACAACAGTGTCTGAGTCCTATTCCATACCTACCTGGTGACGGAGGGAGAGGAGGGCTGGATTTGGGGGTGGGGGGAGAAGGGGGTGGGGGAATGAATGTGCTCCCTCCCTAGCCCCCTATCACGGACCAAACTCCACTTAACAAAAATCTGTAGCCTCCCTTTGATCTGGTATTTTGTTGGTTCACATGCTTGATCAATGGTGTTTTATCATTAATGTTTTATTATTATTAATGTTTAGTGTTTTCGGAGTCATTTAACTGTCACTGTATGTCATGTTGTTACTTGTGGGTGGAGCACCAAGGCAAATTCCTTGTATGTGAATACTTGGCCAATAAACTTACTTACTTACTTACAACTGCGGCCAGGTCGAAAGGTGGAAAGGAACAGAGAGGGAAGACTTTCACTGACAATAGGAACCGACTTTAACTCTGACGGGGTCCGGAAAGGCCGGCAATTCTTCCTGAGCGGTGCTGACAAAGCGGGGCCCCACTGTTTCACGGGACCGAGGGACGACGTCGCCATGAGTGGCCGAAGAGTGACGCAAAATGCCGGAGTAAACTCACTCGGAGTGGGACACGTAACTGTCACTGGATGTCATGTTGTGACTTGTGGGCGGAGCACCAAGGCAAATTCCTTGTATGTGAATACTTGGCCAATAGAACCTGCCTCCACCGCCCTCTGAGGCAGAGAATTCCACAGACTCACCACTCTCTGTGACAAAAAGTGTTTCCTCGTCTCCTTTCTAAATGGCTTACCCCTTATTCTTAAACTGTGTGGCCCCTGGTTCTGGACTCCCCCAACATCGGGAACATGTTTCCTGCCTCTAGCGTGTCCAAACCCTTAATAATCTTATATGTTTCAACTGTCTATCTCTAGAAGAGATCATTGTAAGCTCGGAGATGGTAAGAACAAAGCAACACGATGAGTGGTCGGCGGATTCACGGGATTTTTCCCGGTGGTGGGGGGAGGGGGGGGGGGGAGATATGGTGTGGACCCCACCTCTTGACAAGTCCACAGAGGCTGACTGACTGCCTTTGGCTCGCTGTGTGTCTTAGTGTGACAGCACAGAGCCTCTCATAATCTCCAGTCTCTTGGGGGGCTTTGACCATTTGCTTAGCAGCTTTTTCCAAAGCTGTTTGTAGCTCCCTTCTTCAATTGTGACCTGCTCCCCCTCATAGAGTAATTTAATTAATTGAAATCTACACGAACAAATTATTAATTGTTCGGATAATTATGCTTTTCTTATTCTTGGTGAATAATACACTGTTCCATTCTTAATTAAATTTAGTTCTCTGCTAGTTGGTTATTCAAGGAATCTTCGTCCTTAGACCCACCAACGGATATAGTTCATAAATTTACCATCTCTTCAAGCTGCCAAGTTGTAGGTTGCATCGGTAAAGATAAGACACGAGAATTAAAAAAAAATTTTTTTTTTCCTCTCAATTTTAAGTACAAACCTGCAAATTGCTATTTCCGCCCGGCAAGTTACATTTTTGAAAATAGAGAGATTATTATTATTAGAGAGTTAGAACAAACAGCAGGACGGGAGGTTTGTACTGGCTTGGAATCTTAATAATGAATCGATCGCAATGAGATCCTAATATGTGAATTTTATTTCATAAGCCGTCGGAAGGAATATTGGACACCCCGGTTATAAGATACTTCCGACTACACACACACACACACACACAGATAGATACATGTCCTGGTGGCTCTAATTTGTGTTGCGGGTTTTTTTTAGTAAAAAACAGGAGGTTTTCCTTGCCTTCCTCGCCGTGCTTTCAATAAGCGTAATTTGCTCCTTTCACATCGACACATTGCTTTTACCCCTCTGGCTGGCTCTCTGTAGGGAGCACTTTGCTGATAAGTTGCTGCATTACAGGCTAACTTTCCAACATTGGCAAACCGTTTCTTCTTTATGGTCCAAGCTCCTAATGGTTATCTGCAAGCATTGCCTCTGGCAATCATGTAGCAAATAAATAGGAGCTGACACAGTAATTTACTCAAATCTTCTCTCCAGTTTTGCACCATTTTCCTCTTGAGATTATCCTGTAACAACAATTATTTCAAATGTCATTGATTTCTGCCCGCGGGCTATAGACCAAATGAACATTAATCTATTAACAACAACAAAAAAAATTAAAAATGTTTTATAGCCAGTAAAGGTGAGGGAGGAGAGAGAGACGGTGGTCTTCAGTTTGTTTATTCCGCCGGTCCTCGAACCAACAAGACTGAAGTTTGTCAAAGATAATGCAATTAAATAGTTAACCTATGTGCAGATGGGGCCACAGCCCCCGGATCAGAAACGCGGGGTTGTGTTGGCTGCTGGGGAAAGGGGAGATGGAAGGGGTGGAGGGAGGTGTTGGAGAGGAAAGTGGGAACAGGGAGAGTGGGGGGTGAGAGAGAAGGAGAGAGAGAAAGGAGGGAGAGAGGGAGAGGAGAGAGAGTGATAATGGGAGGAGAGAGGAGAGGAAGAAATGATAAAGAGAGCGGGAGAGAGAGAAAGAGAGGGAGATGGAGAGGGGAAAGGGAAAGGTGAGGGAAGAGAGATAGAGAGAGGGAGAGCAAGAAAAGAGAGGGAGAGGGAAAGGGAAAGAGAGAGATAGATAGAGAGAGGGAGAGAGAGAGAGATAGAGAGAGGGAGAAAGGGAGAGAGAGAGAAGGGGATGAGAGAGAAGGAGAGAGGAGGAGAGAAAGGAGGGAGAGGAGAGAGAGTGATTAATGGGAGGAGAGGGAGAGAAAAGATAATGAGAGTGGGGGAGACAGTAAGAGAGAGAGAATAAGAGGGAGAGGAGGGAGAGAGAGGGAAGGAGGGAGGGAGAGAGGGAGGGAGAGAAAATAAGAGAACATGAGGGAGAAAGATGGAGAGAGAAGAGGAAAGTAGGTGGAAGGAGGGAGGGAGAGAGTTAAAAAGAGAAATTGAGAGAGAAAGGGAATGTAAAAGACAGGAATTGAGAGTGAGGGATAGAATGAAAGAAAGGTGAAGAATTCTAAGGAAATCGAAGAGTAAATGTGAAAGAGGGAAAGAAATAACGGGGGAAAGAATATAATATCGAGGCGTAAGGAAAATAAGAGGGCTGAGAGAGAGAGTGAGAAGCAAGTGGGTAAAAGACAAAGACGCTGAGATTCAGAGAAGTGTGAGGGGACCAAATTGTTAAACAAAAGCTGTAAATAAAAATTAATAGCAAAATGAAGAGGTCCATTTAATGGATATTTCCCATCAGAATCTATCTGGAATGTGCTGCACTGTGATTTTTTATTGCCGCTCTTTCTCATTTTGTCCATAACATAAGCAGAGCTGGAATTGATTCCACATCGCACCGTTTCTGTTAACCCTTAGCGGTCCGAGGAAGGCCTGCTCCCCAACAACTCTCACCAACTTCTACAGGTGCACCGCGGGAAAGCATTTTATCGGGATGCTTCGCAGCATGTTTGGGGAGCAGCCCCATTCCAAGACCGCAAGAATTTGCAGAGAATTGCGGACGCAGCCCAGACCATTGCACAAACCAGCCTCCTTTCCATCGACTCCATTTATACCTCGTGCTGCCTCGGCACGGCCAATAGCAGGCGAGTCACACCCCGGCCACTCCCTCTTCCCCCATCGCCCATCGGGCAAAAGGTACAGAAGTGTGAAAACGCACACCTCCAGATTCAGAGATTCAGTTTCTTCTCAGCTGTTATCATACAACTGAATCATCCTACCTCACCCAGAGAGCGGTGCTGAACTACTTTCTACCTCATTGGTGACCCTCGGGCTATCTATGATCGGACTTTACTGGCTTTACCTTTCACGAAAAGGTGTATCTATACACTGTAAATGGCTCGATAATACTCAGGCATTGTCTTTCCGCTGACTGGTTAGCACACAACAAAAGCTGTTCACTGTACCTCGGAGCTCGTGACAATAAACTAAACTGAATTAACTGAATTAAGGCGAGGGGTCTAATTTTTTACTTTTTAGAGACACAGGCCCTTCGGCTCATCGAGTCAGTGCTGACCAGCGGTCACCCCACACATTAACGCTATCCTACACACGCTAGGGCCAATTTACACATACACCAAGCCAATTAACCTACATACCTGTATGTCAATAGACAATAGGTGCAGGAGTAGGCCATTCGGCCCTTCGAGCCTGCCCCACCATTCAATGTGATCATGGCTGATCATCCCCAATCAGTACCCCGTTCCTGCCTTCTCCCCATATCCCCTAACTCCACTATCTTTAAGAGCCCTATCTAGCTCTCTCTTGAAAGTATCCAGAGAACCGGCCTCCACCGTCCTCCGAGGCAGAAAATTCCACACTCACAACTGTGAGAAAAAGTGTTCCCTCGTCTCCGTTCTAAATGGTTTACCCCTTATTCTTAAACTGTGGCCCCCGGTTCTGGACTTCCCCAACATCAGGAACATGTTTCCTGCCTCCAGCGTGTCCAAACCCTTAATGATCTTACATGTTTCAATCTCATCCTTCTAAACTCCAGAGTGTACAAGCCCAGCCGCTCCATTCTCTCAGCATATGACATATGATCTTTGGAGTGTGGGAGCAAACCGAAGATCTCGTGGTCACGGGGGGAACATACAAACACCATACAGACAGCACCCGTAGTCGGGATCGAACCTGGGTCTCCGGCGATGCGAGCGCTGTAAGGCAGCAACTCTACCGCCGAGCCTTTCGAGGGTGGTTAACGTGGCAGGTGGCGGGATTGGCACTTCAAGGCCTGTCGATCCAATGCCACGCGCTTACATCATACCATCTCTCTGGCAGTAAGACCGAGCAATCTCAGCCAACGCCGCGAGTCTCGGGGAAGCCCGCCACAAGGTCGGCAAGGAAATGCAGAAATTATAGGGTTCATTCGGATGAAAGAAGACCCCTGTAAACTGTCACTTTACACCAGTTCAGGAGCTTGGCTCCTAATGTGATGTTGTCACATTGCACACCTCAGAGAGCCCCTCATTTAAAAAAAACATAATAATGTTTTTTTTAATCTCCACCGCGCATTTAAATAATAAGCCATCTATAAAAACACAACGTCTGGGTCAGAATGCGGGTTACATTTCTAAATAGAAATCAGCATCAATGTCCATCATTTTTCATGCAGCTGTTTACATTCTTGACCCAGCTGTAGTTTTGTAAGCGGTCCCGTTTTTTGTAAATACTGCAAACTGTGTGTGTTTTTTCCCCCTCTCTTGCCTCAGATGCTGGTTGTGGTGGCTGACCGGGAGCTAATTGTCCCCTGTAGGGCCTGTCCCACTTGGGTGTCATTTGCGAGTCACACAGACGGCGAGCGAAGATTTTGTACATCCCAAAATCCTGGGGCGCCGCGCGCGACCGCCGTCACTGCCTACGCCACCGCGCAACATGCGCGCGTCATGTCTCGTGACGATGCCGCGGAAATGACGCCCAAATGGGACAGGCCCTGTACTCTCCTCCCGTTAAATAAAATGCAGATTAAAGTTATATGAAGAGCCCCCGGCGTTCCGTGCTTCAGGCCCCATCGACAGCAAGCGACAATTAACAGACTCTGTGCGTTTACACATGGGCGTGTGGGTGGAAGAGCAGTCCCACCTCCCTTCGTAAGTAAAGCTTCATAAGCAGTCCCACCTCCCTTCTATTCCTTCATTTCCGGCAAATTCCAGTGAATGCACTCTTTCGAACGCTAGGCAAAGCAGTACACACACCACAGTATACATTGACGGACCCAAAGTCCAAGTTACGAGGAATAAATATCACCATGAACTTGCCCTGCACCAGCCACATCGAGGCTATCTCACAAAGGGTGGTGGGTGTATGGAACAAGCTGCCAGAGGAGGCAGTTGAGGCTGGGACTATCCCATCATTTAAGAAAAAGTTAGACAGGTACATAGATAGGCAGGCAAGTGGGACTAGGGTAGCAGGGACGTGTTGGCCGGTTTGGGCAAGTTAGGCCGCAGGGCCTGTTTCCACACTGTATCACTATAACTCTATGGACAAGAAAGTACATCATTGCCTCTACTTCTTTAGAAGGCTTCGGAAGTTCGGCATGTCCCCAACAACTCTAACCAACCTCTACAGATGTGCCATAGAAAGCATTTTATCGGGATGCATCGCAGCACGGTTTGGGAACAGCTCCATCCAAGACCGCAAGGAATCGCAAGAGTTGTGGACACAGCCCGGACCATCACGCAAACCAGCCTCCCTGCCATTGACTCCATCTACACCTCACGCTGCCTCGGCAAGGCCAGCAGCACAATCAGGGAGCAGTCGCGCCCCGGTCACTCCCTCTTCTCCTCTCTCCCATCAGGAACGAGGTATCAGAGTTTGAAAACGCACACCGCCAGATTCAGGGGCAGTTTCTTCCCCGCTGTTATCAGGCAACTGAACCGTCCTCTCATCAGCTGCCATGAACTCCCATCTACCTCACTGGAGACCTTTGATGTGGCGTTGTAAGCTCTGTAAGCAGCAACTCCACTGCTGCTCACCATACCTCCCTATGTGATGTTTTTTGTTGGGACCCTTTTTCAGATAGAAACAAAGAAACATAGAAAATAGGTGCAGGAGTAGGCCATTCGGCCCTTCGAGCCAGCACCGCCATTCAATATGATCATGGCTGATCATCCAACTCAGTATCCTGTACCTGCCTTCTCTCCATACCCCCTGATCCCCTTAGCAACAAGGGCCACATCTAACTCCCTCTTAAATATAGCCAATGAACTGGCCTCAACTACCTTCTGTGGCAGAGAATTCCACAGATTCACCACTCTCTGTGTGAAAAATGTTTTTCTCATCTCGGTCCTAAAAGACTTCCCCCGTATCCTTAAACTGTGACCCCTTGTTCTGGACTTCCCCAACATCGGGAACGATCTTCCTGCATCTAGCCTATCCAACCCCTTAAGAATTTTGTAAGTTTCTATAAGATCCCCCCTCAATCTTCTAAATTCCAGCGAGTACAAGCCGAGTCTATCCAGTCTTTCTTCATATGAAAGTCCCGACATCCCAGGAATCAGTCTGGTGAACCTTCTCTGTACCCTGTCATCAGATGCTCCGTCTCCGTGTTTCCGTGTGAGCATGTGGGACTAGTGTAGTTGGGGCTACTTGGTCGGCGTGGACAAGTTGCGCTGAGGTGCCCGTTTCCATGCTGGATAACTCTCTGACTCTGCACGGTGGCGCAGGGGTAGAGTTGCTGCCTCACAGCGCCAGGGACCCAGGTTCGATCCTGGCTACGGGTGCTGCCATTACAGAGTTTGTACATTTTCCCCGTTGGTTCTCTCCGGGTGCTCTGGTTTCCTCCCACACCGTGCAGGTTTGTAGGTTAATTGGCTTTGTAAAAAATGTAACTCGTGCCTTGGGTAGAACCAGCGTACGGGATGATCGCCAGTCGGCTCCGTGGGCCAAAGGGCCTGTTTCCATGCTGTATCTCTAAACTAAACTAAGCTAAACTGAACCAAACTAAACTAAAAATGACCCCATAACAGGGATAATGGGAAAGTTTCTCGATGTTACACTGAGTTTTCCAGTTGTAATATACAGCCTAGTTCTGAGTGTGTTTTTAATTGGACTGTGTCACAGTTTAAAGGCTGGTTCATACATTACTAGGAAATGCTCATGATTGTATCATTATCTTGCCCAGACTCAATGTAATCACATCCATACACAAAACCTCAAGGTAGGTTAGAACATATCAGTCAAATTTAGTTAGAAGCCATTGGTTACAAATGCAATGCATCTGGAATATCCAAAGAAAAAAAACACTTTGTAAACATTTTTAAAACACCTTATAAACACCAAGGTGTTTAAGAAGGAACTGCAGATGCGATTGAAGGTGGACACACAATGCTGGAGAAACTCAGCGGGTGAGGCAGCATCTATGGAGCGAAGGAATGGGTGACGTTTCAGGTCGAGACCCTTCTTCAGACTGATGTGGGGGGGGGGGGGGGGTTGGGAAGAAGAAAGGAAGAGATGGAGACAGTGGGCTGAGGGAGAGCAGGGAAGGGGAGGGGTAAGAAGGAGCTTGTTTGGGTCAGCATGGTGTCGCAGCGGTAGAGATGCTGCCTTACAACTCCAGAGATCCGGGTTCGATCCCGACTACAGGTGCTGTCTGCATGGAGTTTATACCTTCTCCCTGTGACCATGTGGGTTTTCTCTGGGTGCTCTGGCTTCCTCCCATACTCAAAAGAAGCACCGGTTTGTAGGGTAATTGGCTTGGTAAAATTATAAATTGCCCCTAGTGTGTCAGTGTGTAGCTCGCTGGTCGGTGCAGACGCAGTGGGGCAGCACAACTGAGCATTTTCATTTATTTTAACGCCTCTACTCCCTTAAAAGATCAAGCAGATTTGGTATGTTGACAAAACACTCTCTGGACTCCTGCAAATGTGCAGCAGAGACCATAATGACTGGTTGCTTCGAATGCCCAAAAAAATGATCACAAAACGTGTTGAACACTGCCCAGTCCATCACAGATACTGACCTCCCCACCATTGAGAGCCTCGGCAGGAGGCTCTAGCGCAAAAGGGCAGCCAGCATCATCAGAGACCCACACCACCCTGGCCACACTCTCATTTCACTCCTGCTGTTGGGAAGATGGTATAGGAGCCTGAAAACCATGACCTCTAGTTTTGGTTAACCCTTGCTTTCCCCTCTCTCCATCCCGGTCCCCTTCCCAGTTCTCCGACCCGTCGCACCTGATTACATTTTATCTCTATTGAAGAAGGGTCTCGACCCAAAACATCGCCTATCTCCTTCGCTCCTTAGATGCTGCTGCACGCGCTGAGTTTCTCCAGCTTTTTGTGTAACCCTACATTTTATCTCTGGTTGCTTTTGTTGTTACCTTCTCCCAGCTAACAATGGTCTATTCTACATTTTCCTTGATCTCCTCCCCTTTGATGTCTCATTCTCACAACTTACACTCTGTATCTCCCCCTCCCCTGACTCTCAGTCTCGACCCAAACGTCACCCATTACTACTGTCCAGAGATGCTGCCTGTCCCGCTGAGTTACTCCAGCAATTTGTGTCTATCTTCGGATTAAACCAGCATCTGCAGTTCCTTCCTACACCTCTAATTTTGGGAACAGCCTCATCCCAATGAATATCAGACTGTTGAACACTACAAATTCCAACTAAAGCCTTAACCATAAGCTGCCTGGGTTGCACTGGGAACTCTGCGCTATGTTTCGTTTTTGCACTATATCATTATTTTTTTTCATTGAACAATTTTGTCTATTTGTTATTTTTTTTCATTGAACATTGTGTCTACAAACCCATGGTGCCTCTGCTGCAAGTAAGAATTGTCTTCCGAGTGACGCTGCCTGTCCCGCTGAGTTACTCCAGCATTTTGTGTCTATCTTCGGTGTAAACCAGCATCTTGATGCATTCAAGAGAGAGTTAAGGCCCTGTCCCACTTTCCCGAGGTACTCACGAACTTTCCCGAGTTTTCCCCTTGATTCAAACTCGGAGAATTACGGTAATAGCCGCTTGTAGGTACTCGGGGCTATTTTTTTAAATTCATGGACATTTTTCAACATGTTGAAAAAATGTCCCGACTTACCTGATGCCCCGAGTTCCTACTGCTGGCATTACGAGCCTCTACGAAACATCTACGCACTCCTTCAGATTCGCTACCGACATTACCTGACATTCCCCAAGTTCGAATCAAGGGGAAAACTCGGGAGAGTTCATGAGTAACTCGGGAAAGTGGGACAGGGCCTTTAGATATACAGTAACTCTTCGGGCTAATGGAATCAAGGGTTATGGGGAGAAAGGAGGAACGGGGTACTGATTTTGGATGATCATCCATGATCATTGAACGGTGCTGCTGGCACAAAGGGCCGAATGGCCTTCTCCTGCATCTATTTTCTATGTTTCTATGTTTCTATCTGGTTCATTCCTACACAGAGTTTCATTCTTACATTTCAATTTCCTTTCTTAGGCCCCCTTCGGTCATGGCTGACCATGGGTGTCTCCAGGGTGCTATTCCCTATATGGAGGACGCCTGTGCGTGACTTTGTTTAACGTGGGGAGACTGGTGCACAGACGGCCACCCCATGGTCCTTGACAGATCTGGGTCAGGATCCAGTGGCAAGGAGTCCAAGACGACCAGAGACCCTTTTCTGCTGCAGCCTTCATCCACCTTCCCAGACGTTGTGACGCTCCACTGAGGTCAGCCATCGTCCTCCGCCTGTTCCACCGTTGAGGGCTTGGTTGGATTGCTCTTTGTCAGAGACCTCCCCCTCGACCTTACCGCCATGGGTGGTCCTACCAGGAGCACAGCTCCAGACGGCATCGCTCTCAGGATCTCAGGTCCACACAAGCTTCTCCACCACGACAAGGTGACAATCCACGGAGAAGCATTGTGTCTACATTTCAATTACATAATTGCAATAAAGCACTCTTGATTCTCTTCTTATTTCTCTGTAGTCATGTCACTTAGTTTCACAGGCATTCTCTTTTCTGGTTATTTTTGGGACTTCCCAACACACAGGATAATACATAGCGCATTCAGAAAGTATTCAGACCCCTTCACATTTTCCACAATTTGTTACGTTACAGCCTTATTCTAAAATAGATTAAATTCTTTTTTTTTTTTTTTATCATCAATCTACACATAATACCCCAGAATAAAAAACAAAAAGAGGTGTTTAGAAATTTTTGCAAAGTAATTAAAAAGAAATAACTTAAATATCACATTTACATACGTATTCAGACCTTTTACTCAGTACTTTGCTGAGGCAACTTTAGCTGCGATTACAGCCTCAAGACTTCTTGGGTATGACGCTACTTGGCACACCTGTATTTGGGTAATTTCTCCCAATCTTCTCTGCAGATCTTCTCAAACTCTGTCAGGTTGGATGGGGAGCGTTGATGCACAACTATTTCCAGGTCCCTCCAGAGATGTTCGATCGGGTTCAAGTCCGGGCTCTGGCTGGGCCACTCAAGGACATTCACAGACTTGTCACGAAGCCGCTCCTGCGTTGTCTTGGCTGTGTGCTTAGGGTGGTTGTCCTGTTGGACGTTGAACCTCCGCCTCAGTCCGAGGTCCAGAACGCTCTGAAGCAGGTTTTCATCAAGGATCTCTCCGTACTTTGCTCTATTCATCTTTCCCTCGATCCTGACTAGTCTCCCAGTTCCTGCCGCTGAAAAACATCCCCACAGCAAGATGCTGCCAGTACCATGCTTCACCGCAGGTATGGTATTGGCCAGGTGATGAGCGGTGCCTGGTTTCCTCCAGACGTGACACTTGGCATTCAGGCCAAATAGTTCAATCTTGGTCTCATCAGACCAGAGAATCTTGTTTCTCATGCCTTTTGGCAAACTCCAAGCGGGCTGTCATGTGCCTTTTACTGAGGAGTGGCTTCCGTCACTCTACCGTAAAGGCCTGATTGGTGGAGTGCTGCAGATATAGTTGTCCCTCTGGAAGGTTCTCCCATCTCCACAGAGGAACTCTGGAGCTCTGTCAGAGTGACCATTGGGTTCTTGGTCCCCTCCCTGACCAAGGCCCTTCTCCCCCGATGCTCAGTTTGGCCGGGCGGCCAGCTCTATGAAGAGTCCTGGTGGTTCCAAAGTTCTTCCATTTAAGAATGACGGAGGCCACTGTGCTCTTCGGGACCTGCAATGCTGCAGAAATTGTTTTATACCTTTCCCCAGATCTGTGTCTCAACACAATCCTGTCTCGGAGGTCTACAGACAATTCCTTCGTCTTCATGGCTTGGTTTATCTCTGCCATGCACTGTCAACTGTGGGACCTTATATAGACAGGTGTGTGCCTTTCCAATCATGTCCAGTCAATTTAATTTACCACTGGTGGACTCCAATCAAGTTGTAGAAACATCTCAAGGATAATCAATGGAAACGGGATGAATCTAAGCTCATTTTTGAGTGTCATAGCAAAGGGTCTGAATACTTATGTAAATGTGATATTTCAGTTTTTGCTTCTTCATTCTGGGGTATTGTGTGTAGATTGATGATAAAAAAGAAGAATTTAATCCATTATAAAATAAGGCGGCAACATCACAAAATGTGGAAAAAAGTGAAGGGGTCTGAATACTTTTTGAATGCACTGTATAGTTGCCAATTGACCGACCCGTACTGGACCATTTGGCCTCAATGGTAAACCGAAGATCGCGGAGAAAACCCACGCAGGACACGGGGAGAACGCACAAACTCCGTACAGGCAGCACCCGTAGTCGGGATCAAACCCGGGTCTCTGGCGCTGTAAGCGCTGTAAGGCAGCAACTCTACCGCTGCGCCACCGTGCTGCCCTTTATTCCAGCACTAGTGTTACTCTAGCACTTTGTATTTCACCCAAATCCCAGCATCTACAGTTCCTTTTGTTTCCACTGTAAATGTTGTTCCGAGTGAGTGGTTAGATCTAAAGGATGTTGATGTGAATTTGGGAAGAATAATGTGGAATTAGTGTAGGATTAGTGTAAATGGACCTTTGATGGATGGTATGGGATGGTATAGAGGGCAACACGATGGCGCACTGGTAGAGTTGCGGCCTCACTGTGACAGAGACTGGGTTCGATCCTGACCACGGGTGCTTGTCTGTACAGAGTTGGTACCTTCTCCACATGACCCGTGTGGGTTTTCCCCGGGAGCTCCAGTTTCCTCCCACATCCAAAGATGTACAGTTTTGGAGGTTAATTGGCTTGGTAAAATTGTAAGTTGTCCCTAGTAAGTGTAGGATAGTGTTAGTGTGCGGGAATCGCTGGTCGACGCGGACTCGTAGCGCCGGAGGGCCAGTTTCTGCACTGTATCTCTAAACTAAACTAAAGTCTGTATCACTCTGTGACTCTAACGAGCCATGAGACAAGTCTTGCCTCTATTTCTTAGGCTGCCATGATTGAATAGCGGGCAAACGTCCACTGTGTAGACTCTTCTGTGGGACGGTCTGGCCATTTTGGAGGAAGCATCAGTGAGTATCTGAGGCCAGGAGTGGAACCGGAAATCTTCAGGAGAAAATGCGAGGAAAAACGCATACAAATGTAGTCAACTTAATAATATTGACAACTGGGATCTGGCAGTTTTACTTCCAATACTTGTTTCGAGGCAGGGAGATGATTGGTAATTTTATTATAAATTTACTGCACATTGCGATCTTTCAGCATTGATGCTTATACAGCACTTAAAATAATTATCATTATTTCACGCATCCCTTGTGCTATTAACCCAGTGATAATACAATGCTGGATGTTGACTAAACACCAATTTACTGAACTATTGGAGGGTGGATTGCATTAAAGTAAAGACAAACCATCTTCTGCGCATTTGGGCCACATTGAGCAAGATTTAGAGCATTGGCTCAGTGACTCTCATACCCCGGAGATTAAGATAAAGGACATAGAGGGCTGGTGTAACAAAGCAGGCCAGGCGGCATCCCTGGAGAACATCCCTGGAGAACATGACCATCCCTCCAGAAAGTGTACAGAAGCGCGGAAACGCCACACCTCCAGATTCAGGGACAGTTTCTTCCCAGCTGTTGTCAGGCAACTGAATCATCCTACCACAACCAGAGTGCAGTGCTGAACTACTATCTACCTTGTTGGACTCAGATGAGCATGAAATGGGCTCTTAAAGATGGCGGAGTCAGGGGATATGGGGAGAAGGCAGGAACGGGGTACAGATTGGGGAGGATCAGCCAGGATCACATTGAATGGCGGTGCTGGCTCGAAGGGCCGAATGGCCTACTCCTGCACCTATTGTCTTTTGTCTATTGTCTATTGTATTGTCACCCATCTTTGGGACGTTGGAGGAAACCTGAGCACCCCGGGGGAATTCCTTGAGATGGCCGGGAGAACGTGCAAACTCCTCACAGACAGCGTGGGACGTGGTTACTGAACCTGGGTCTCTGGAGCTGTGGGAGAGCGTCCCTACCCATTTCATCACCACAGCAAAAATTTCAAAGGGGGGGGAAGCGAGTTATCCCTTGTACCTACACCCATATTTCCCTCCATCAGCGATGCTGAAGCAGACTAGTTGGTGATTACCACATCGGTTTTCAATGGGACCTGCTGTGTGCAAATTGGAACTTTACTTCCAGCTCTGCCATGGTGATAACACTTCAGAAGTGCTTCATTGGCTGTGAAGATCTTTTGGATACCCGGAGGTTTAAAAGATGTTATATAAATGCAAATTTGTCATTGCATCTGCTTTATCTCAGCAACTTGGGGCTTGTAGGTTGTGTCTAATTTGATTAATCATCTAACGACCGTTTCTGTGCACATACCCTCGGATCCTCATTCAAACTTAGCAACTAGTGAAAGGCTTAAAATAGTGGGTGTGGAGAGGATATTTCCACTCGTGGGGTAGTGCAGGAAAGGATATTCCTTTAGGAAAAAGATGAGGAGGAATTTCTTTAGTAACAGACAATAGACAATAGACAATAGGTGCAGTTGTAGGCCATTTGGCACTTCGAGCCAGCACCGCCATTCACTGTGATCATGGCTGATCATCCACAATCAGTACCCCGTTCCTGCCTTCTCCCCATATCCCCTGACTCCGCTATCTTTAAGAGCCCTATCTAGCTCTCTCTTGAAAGCATCCAGAGAGCCTGCCTCCACTGCCCTCTGAGGCAGAGAATTCTATACACTCACCACTCTCTGTGAGAAAAAGTGTTTCCTCGTCTCCGTTCTAAATGGCTTACCCCTTATTCTTAAACTGTGGCCCCCTGGTTCTGGACTCCCCCAACATCGGGAACATGTTTCCTGCCTCTAGTGTGTCCAAGTCCTTAACAATCTTATATGTTTCAATGAGATCCCCTCTCATCCTTCTAAACTCCAGAGTGTACAAGCCCAGCTGCTCCATTCTAAGCATATGACAGGGAGGTGAACCTGTGGAATTCATGACCAGAGTAGGCTGTGGAGGCCGTCAGTGGATATTTTTAAGGCAGAGATAGATAGATTATTGATTAGCACGAGTGTCGGGGGTTATGGGGAGAAGGCAGGAGAATGGGGTTAGGAGGGAGAGGTAGATTAGCCATATTGGATGGCTTTGTAGACTAGATGCGCCATATGGCCTAATTCTGCTTCTAATACTTATGACCTTATGACTTTATGACACACTCGGATTTGTAAAATGTATCACCAACTCCAGAACTATGATCGCTCTTCACAATGCTGAAGCCTTGCTTGACGCTTTTACATATGATAGTTGCATGAGATGTCCTCCCATCTCCAAGATACTATTATGGCTCACGCACTGCGTATATCGGCAAGCTCAGATACCCATTCCAAACCAAGGAAAAAGGAAATGTGTAAGAAAGAACTGCAGATGCTGGTAAAATCGAAGGTGGACACAAAAGGCTGGAGTAACTCAGCGGGTGAGGCAGCATCTGTGGAGAGAAGAAATGGGCGACGTTTCGGGTTGAGACACTTCTTCAGACAGACTGACCTCACCCGCTGAGTTACTCCAGCATTTTGTGTCTACCAAGGAAGAAGGAGGAAGGGTCTCGTCCCGAGATGTCCAGCATCTGTATTTCCTTGTACCTTCGTTCCTCGCGGCGGAGGAGAAGGTTCTCGGGTCGATGAGAGCGTGGGGTGAACCGCCATGAGTGGGGGAGGGGAAGACCAATGGGTGGACCCGGCGTGGGGGGACTGCTGTGTGTGTGTGTGGGGGGGGGGGGTGGTGGAGAATATAGGAGGAGCCAACGTCTTTGTAACGCTCGGAAGGTGGCCGGTATTTGTGTACCTTGGGTGGGCACACTCCCACACTCCAAAGACGTACAGGTGTTGATGGCTAATTGGCTTGGTAAAGTTGTAATTTGTCTCCAGTGTGTGTAGGATAGCGTTCATGTGTGGGGTGATGGATGCATGGATGCATAGGACCTATTTCCCCGCTGCATCCTTCGATCAATCCAATCGAGATTGCGCGGGAGAAGAACTAGGGAGGGTTAGAATAATAGCCCTGTCCCACTGTGCGAATTCATTCAAGAGCTCTCCCGAGTTTTAAAAAAAAATTCGGACTCGTGGTAAGCACGTAGAATGAACGTAGCGGGTACGTCGGAGCTCAGGGACGTCTCTTAGCGGCTCGTAACGCTAACGGCAGGTACTCGGGAAACGAGGTAAGCTCGGGAAGACTCGTGAAGATTTTTCAACATGTTGAACCATGTCCACGAGAGCCCCGAGTACCGACGAGCGGCCATTACCGTAAATCTCCGAGTTCGAATCAGGGCAAACTCGGGAGAGCTCTTGGAATGAACTCGTACCGTGGGACAGGGCTTTAAGTGAGGGGAACTCATATTTCCATCGCCGCGGTGTAATTAAAATTAAAATGAAGGAAAAGCGATGGAGAAAACCATAGCTAAAGGCTGAGTGATGATCGCTGTTGGAGAATTAGTTACTTCATGAAAACAGTTCAGGAACGAGAGAAAACAGACTGGAGGAACCATTTTCTCAGCTTTCTTCTCACCATATGGAAGAGCAGAAGACACTCAAGTTAATCTTCTACTAAACTAATAAAAAACAACATTTTCTGCAGACCTTGGGGGAGAAACATTTGTTCCAATCGTTTTATGGCAATGCTACAAACAATATGGTGTAGCTTAAGCAAACACATCTTATTACTCTAACCAACTGGTAATATGAAACGGTTGCTATTCAGCTGCAAAGTATTAATAACTGTTCTGTTAAAAGCTGCTTTATTTATTTCCTCCCGTTATAACATTTTAATTGTAGCCTTAAGACCTGAAAGTTCACGCAAATAACCGAGGGCTTTCACAAAGCCTTATTAAACGTGGTTCTTTATGAACAAGAGGCGCTGTTATTAGGCTATCCTGCTTAATGCCTCTCCTTTGTGTGGTGCTGAAATAATGCACGTGAAAGCTCTCCCCCCTCAAACCCCGTCATAAATTTGATTGTAGTTAAGCTTTGAGCATCCAAATTAAATGCGTAACAAATGCGAGAATGCAAGCCATGGCTTCTTTATGAGTAAACTGAAGGCATTATCGGCAGCCTCTTACACAACACTACAATCTTAAAATTCTCATCTTGGTTGGTATCTCATCCTCTGGAATTCCTGCCTCCGACCTTAGTTTAGTTTAGTTTAGAGATACTGAGCGGAAACAGGCCCTTCTGCCCGTCGAGTGCACACCAACCAGCGATCGCCCCGCACATTAACACTACCCTACACACGCTAGGGAAAATTTACACTTATACCAAGCCAATTAATCCACGTCTTTGGAGTATGGGAGGAAACCGGAGATCGTACAGACAGCAGCCGCAGTCAGGTTTGAACTCTGTGGCCTAATTCTACTCCCTATCACTTATGATCTTATGAACTTATGAAAATCCCTGTCAGAGGTTTACAGACACGGGTTATTGATTTGGGACAATCAGCCATGATCACAATGAATGGCGGTGCTGGCTCGAAGGGCCGAATGGCCTCCTCCTGCACCTATTGTCTATTTTTCTAGGTGGTCAGCCATTTTGAGCAGAGCGGTTACTAGTGAGTCTTTATATATTTCCTGGACCTAGCACACTGATGCAATTAACTGATGCAATTATTATCAATGCCTCTAATTCCTGAGAAGATTAGGGAGGTTTGGTAATTCAGAGATAATTCACTTGAACTTCTACAGGTGAACAGTAGAGAGCATATTGACTGGTTGTATCACGGCCTGGTTCGGCAACTTGAACGCCCGGGAGCGAAGAAGACGGCAAAAAGTTGTGACCACTGCCCGGCCCATCACGGGTACTGACCTCCCCACCATCGAAGGGATCTACAGGAGTCGCTGCCTCAAAACGGCAGCCAGGCATCATCAGAGACCCACACCACCCTGGCCTCGCTCTCATTTAACTCCTGCCATCGGGAAGAAGGTACAGGAGCCTGAAAACTGTAACGCCCAGGTTCAGGAACAGCTTCTTCCCTGCAGCCATTCAAATAAGCTCCAAACTACATAGGCTATTATTGTTATTATTGCACTATTATTGTTTTTTTTTTGTGTATGTGTGTGTGCGGTGTGCCTATGTATATATATATATATATATACATATATGTGTGTGTGCTTGTGAGTATGTGTATATATACACACACTGAACTTTTTTTTCTCTCTCGTTTATTATATTGTTTACAGAGTACTATGTTTACATATTCTGTTGTGCTGCTGCAAGTAAGAATTTCATTGTTCTATTTGGGACACATGACAATAAAACACACTTGACTCCTGTTTAATTTCCTTTAGAGATACAGCGTGGAAACAGGCCTTTTGGCCCACTGGGTCCGCATTGTCAAGCGATCCCCACACGTTAACACTACCCTACACACAGTAGGGACAATTTTCGTTACATTTATACCCAGCCATTTAACTTACAAACCTGTGCGGCTTTGGAGTGTGGGAGGAAACTGAAGGTCTCGGAGAAAACCCACGCAGGTCACGGGGAGAACGTACAAACTCCGTACAGACGGCGCCCGCGGTCGGGATCGAACCTGGGTCTCTGGCGCTGTGAGGCAGCAACTCTACCGCTGTGTGCCACAGTGCCGTGATATCAAGAGAAGCAAATATAAGCAAGGAGTCAGCAACTCCAAGAACAGGGCAGATACCATCATTGGAAAAAGGGCTTGAGCCAGATTTGAGTAAAGGCTATGCTTTAAAGGTATTGTTCCCTGAATGAGGCAAAGTCCATTTCTCTTGAAAGAAAACACTTGCCAATAAAATATCTACATAAAGAAAGATTTTTTTTATTTTCCATTTTTTTTTAGTTTTAAGATGTAGCCTAGTTTAGTTTAGTTTAGTTTAGTTTAGAGATACAGCATGGAAACAGGCCCCGGAGAAGGGTCCAGTCCCAAATTTCACCTGTCATTTTTCTCCAGAGTCGCTGCCTGACCCGCTGAGTTACTCCAGTATTTTCTGCCTAATTCTGGCAGTAAGCCTTCTCTCAACTCTATCCAAAACCTCATCCTTCCAGTAATGGGGCAGTCAGAACTGCAGGCAATCTTCCAAATGCGGCCAAACTCAATGACCGGCAAAGCTGCAAAAAGGACTGAAGATATAGCCACAAATGGGTGAGGGAGAGGAAGCTTTGGCACAATTTGCCATGCTGGCAGAGGAGAAATATAAACAGGCGCCGGTGGTGAAAGGTTAGGTACACAGCTATTAACTGTATTACAGTATCATAGAGTCATACAGCATGGAAACGGACCCTTCAGCCCAACTTGCCCACACTGGCCAACATGCCCCTTTGACACTAGTCCCACCCGCCTGCGTTTGGCCCATATCCCTCTAAACCTATCCTATCCCGTCCAAATGTTTCTTAAATGTTGTGATAGTCCCTGCCTCAACTAGTTCCTCAGACAGCTCGTTCCATATACTTACCACACATTGTGAAAAAAAGTTGCCCTTCAGGTTCCTATTAAATCTTTCCCCCCTCACCTTAAAGACTCCATGTATTCACTCCATCTATTCCTCTCATGATCTTGCACACCTCTCCAGGAGCACCCCGCATCCTCCTGTGCGGCAAGGAATAAAGTCCTAGCTAACTGAACTTCTCACTACAGCTCAGTCCCTCGAGACATGGCAACATCTGCACCCTTTCCAGACTGACAACATCTTTCCTATAATAGTGTGACCAAAACTGAGCATAATACTCTACGTATGGCTTCACCTATTATTTCAGACTTTGGACTTCAGAGATACAGCGTGGAACCAGACCCTTCGGCCCACCGAGTCCGCCCCGACCAGCGATGCCCGTACACTAACACTATCCTACACACTGGGGACAATTGGCTACGCAAAACCCAATTAACCTACAAATCTGTATGTCTTTGGCGTGTGGGAGGAAACCGGAGTACCTGGAGAAAACCCACGCGGTCCAAACTCCGTACAGACAGCGCCAGTGGTCACCAGTGGTGCTGTAAGGCAGCAACTCTACCGCTGCGCCACCGTGCCGCCCTCTTCAATGGTCTGGACATCAGGAATGTGACTGCCGCTCCGCACCGGATTTTCTCGAGCAGTCGTGGCGATGAGCAGCATTTTGTTTTGTGGTATTTCCTGGCATTCGGGTTCTCCACTTCTCAGAAGAACCACTGAGTGCATTGCAGCGGACCAGAGTCTGACGTCGAATAAACATCTGTCCAAGTTGCGATCAGCACAGTCGGAAGTCAAGTCAAGTCAAGTCACTTTTATTTTTATAGCACGTTTAAAAAACAACTCTCGTTGGCCAACGTGCTTTACATTGGTGGAGGTACTAATGTAGGGGTACTAACGGAAGGGGTAAGGTGATAGTACAAAGTCAGCATCTCCGATTCCCTTCACACTCCTCACCCGTCTTCAGTGCCGAGTAGGGGCCGGGTTTGGCGGCTACCCTCTCCCGGTTCTACGGCAGGTGAGCCCGGCCTTCTCTCACGGTATTGCCACAGCTCATTGGGACCTTCTACCACATGCGGCTTGTCGGGACTTGTAGATAGACACAAAATGTTGGAGTAACTCAGCGGGACCGGCAGCATCTCTGGAGAGAAGGAATGGGTGACGTCTCGGGGTCGAGGCCTTCTTCAGACTGATCCTGTCGGGACATGTTGCAGCTTGTAGCTGTTGCAAACATGAAATCTATCTAATAGCCCTGTTCCATGGTGCAAGTTCATTCCACGAGCTCTCCCGAGTCTAAAAAAAATCAAACTCATGGTAAGCACGGAGAATCAACATAGCGGGTACGTCGGAGCTCGGGGACGTCACATAGTGGCTCGAAATGCTAACGGCAGGTACTCGGGAATACTCGCTAATGGCAGGTAAGCTCGGGAAGACTCGTGAAGAGTTTTCAACATGTTAAAAAATGTCCACGAGAGCCCCGAGTACCGACGAGCGGCCATTGCCGTAAATCTCCGAGTTCGAATCAGGGCAAACTCGGGAGAGCTCTTGGAATGAACTCGTAACGTGGGACAGGGGTTTTAGACTTGTGGCAACAGCAAACATTCCCCACGACAGAACATCGAGGAATAGTTCTTCCTTTTGTCTGACGTCCCTTGGGAACATAAGACCAATAGACATAGGAGCAGACTTGGGCAAATTGGTGATTTGAGTCTTTTCCTCCATTCAATCATGGCTTATCTATCTTTCCCTCTCAACCCCATTCTCCTGCCTTCTCTCCATATCCTTTGATGGTCTTACTAATCAAGACCCTACCAATCTCAAGACCCTATACTATCCAATGCCTTGGCCTCCACTGCCATCTGTGGCAATGAAACAGAATTCACCACCTTCTGGCTAAAGAAATTCCTCCTCATCTCCATCTTAAAGGTACATCCCCTTTTCCTGAGGTTATGCCCTCTGCTCCTAAACTCTTCCACGAGGCTTTAGAATTTAGACTTTAGAGATACAGCTTGGAAACAGGCCCTTCGGCCCACCAAGTCCGTGTTGACCAGTGATCGCCGCGTACACCAGCACTATCCTACACATTAGCGACAATTTACAATCGCGTGGCGTGCACAGCCTAAAGTTGTTGGACAACTTGTTCTATTTGATCTTCCGTTTGTGCACGTCGAGTTGATTGCATTAGTCGAAACAGGGCAGGCCACGTGAAGGTTGCAATCTCCCACCCCAACTACTTGCTACTAAATACATAGTAGCCACTTAGCTTACCTCAGTATATTATAATTGTAACCAGTCACCTTTAAATATTTATCTGCCTGCAATTATGTGGGTGGGATTCACACGTGGTCTGGGGCGAGGTTTGCGACTGGAATTCTGGCGCAGACTCCCACGGAGTTTGGTTTAGTTCTATGAAGATCGTGGGAGAGACATCGTTTTCGACCAGGACACGAGCATGACCACGAGTATGATTGAAACGTACACATGCTGGAAGATGATGTACCCATATAAGAAGAAGATTTCAGAGTGATTTTACTGTTTGTACTACTATAATAAAGAAATTATCAATCAAGGAGCCACAGCTTAAGAATAAGGGGTAAGCCATTTAGAACGGAGACGAGGAAACGCTTTTTCTCACAGAGAGTGGTGAGTCCGTGGAATTCTCTGCCTTAGAGGGCGGTGGAGGCCGGTTCTCTGGATGCTTTCAAGAGAAAGCTAGATAGGGCTCTTAAAAATAGTGGAGTCGGGGGATATGGGGAGAAGGCAGGAACGGGGTACTGATTGGGGATGATCAGCCATGATCAGATTGAATGGCAGTGCTGGCTCGAAGGGCCGAATGGCCTACTCCTGCACCTATTGTCTATTGTCTATTGTCCATTGTCTAAGAGACTGTTTCTGGAATATCGATCTTTCGACGGTGGTGAATGTCTCGTGGTGGGCTCGTGGGTGGGCATAGATTACCTTCTGATCCACGGTCATCAATTAAAGTGACGACTGGGGGCTAAACCCTTGAGACATGGTAGAGGCTGTCACTGTGTGACTCTTCAGATTCCCCTTCTTCACTTAGTTTAGTTTTGTTTACTCTAGTTTAGTCTCGACCCGAAACGTCACCTATTCCTTTTCTCCAGAGTTGCTGCCCGACCTACTGAGTTACTCCAGATTTTTGTGTCTGCCTTTCATTTAGTTTAGTTTGGAGGTACAGCGCCGAAACTGGCCCTTCGACCCACCGAGTCCGCACCAACCATTGATCGCCCGTTCGCACTAGTTCTACGTCATTCCCCTTTCACATCCACTCCCTACACACTGGGGACAACTTCCAGAGGCCAATTACCCTACAAACCACTTCGAATATTCATGGACCATGGATTCCCACGAGATTTATTATTGGTTATTATTAGTTTATTATCGTCATGTGCATGGAGACGTAACTTTAAAAATTGCTTGCGTGTTATCCAGGAAGACCACAGTATGGACAAGCTGGGTAAGTGTGCAAGGCAGTGTGAGAGTGAAAGAGAGACAGAATGCAGAACTAGGCCCCACCCTACCTGAGGCCATTTGTAGCCAGTCTTGATCAGTCCTTGGCCTTTTCTCACTTCCAGCTTTTCAACCTACCCCCAACTTTCAGTCTGAAGAAGGATCCCGACCAGAAACGTCACCCCTCCTTTATCTCCAGAGATGCTGCCTGACCTGCTGAGCTACTCCAGCAATTTGTGTCTTTCTCTGGTATAAACCTGCACCTGCAGTTCCTTGTTTCCGCAGAATATAATGTTACAGTTTAGAGGCAGCGCGGCAGATTAAACAAAAATAAGAGCACAACAAAGTAGACGGACAGTGAGAAATTCATCCTTTGCAAAAGAGGAGAGGTGCAGATAAAAGAAAGTGCAAGAACTACAATGAGCTAGGTTGGAAGATCATGAGGTTAATCCCAAGCAATTGAGAGGCAAGTTCAAGAGTCTGATAACAGCGGGAAAGAAGCTGTTCTTGAATCTGCTGGCATCTTCTCCTGTCTAACGGGAGAGAGGAGAAGAGGAAATGACCCGCATGTGTGAGGGGTGCTTGATGAAGTCAAAGCAGTCAGGTAGAAGTCCATCTGTTCCTCAGCCCAGCCCAGCACCGCACGACTCTCTGAACCAGATCTTTATGAAGAACTTTAGTCAAGAGTCAAGAGAGAGTCAAGAGTGTCTTATTGTCATATGTCCCGGATAGAGCAATGACTTTCTTAAAGCCCTGTCCCACGTAACGAGTTCATTCCAAGAGCTCTCCCGAGTTTGCCCTGATTCGAACTCGGAGATTTACGGTAATGGCCGATCGTCGGTACTCGGGGCTCTCGTGGACATTTTCCAACATGGGAAGCAGGCTTGTCCATCCTTTGCCTGCTTAAGGGCACCATAGGTGGATTGAGAAGCCCTTAGATCATGTGGCACGCCTGAGAGGATGTGGAGGGGACATGGAAGCATGCTGGGCTCAAAATCCACAGGTTGATCGATCAAAACCACCCTCTGCTATACGGTAATGTACATTTTTTGGGCGGCACGATGGCGTAACGGTGGAGCCGAGACCCTGACTACGGGTGCCGTCTGTATGGAGCTTGTACGTTCTCCCCGTGACCTGTGTGGGTTTTCTCCGAGATCTTTAGGTTTCCTCCCGCACTCTAAAGACGTGCAGGTTTGTAGGTTAACTGGCTTGGCATAATTATACATTGTGCTTCGTGTCTATACGGCAGTGTTAATGTGTGGGGATCGCTGGCCGGTACGGATGCGGTGGGCCGAAGGGCCTGTTTCCGTGCTGCATCTCTAAACTACACTAAAGCTAAATGTAGGAGTGAGCTATGTCTCTGTAAAACAGAGCACGCTGCCTTCCCTCAGTTCCCAGAGGGGGGCAAGTCAATGACGATGTTATATTCTTTGAAGGAGACTTGGAGAACATCCTTAAGAAATGTTCTCCTGGTAATTCCTAGCAGGGTCGGGAATAAACCTTATTCTTTGGGGGTCTGGTATTGGCAATGCATGCAAGTGATGTGACAGATATACTGTGTTAGAGCTAGCTCGTTCTAATCAGATCCTCAGTGCTAGGGTTATTGTGTTCAAGAAGGAACTGCAGATGCTGGAAAACCGAAGGTAGACAAAAATGCTGGAGAAACTCAGCGGGTGCGGCAGCATCTATGGAGCGAAGGAAATAGGCAACGTTTCGGGCCAAAACCCTTCTTCAGACTGATGCAGGGTGGGGAGAGGGCAGGAAGAAGAAAGGAAGAGGAGGAGCCGGAGGGGAGAGGGAGAGCTGAGAAGGGGAGGAGACAGCAAGGGTCACCGGAAATTGGAGAAGTCAATGTTCAGGCCACCGGGATTCAACCCTGAAACATTGCCTATTTCCTTCACTCCATAGAGACTGCCTCACCCGCTAGGGTTAATGTCCTGGGAGGGGAATCTGATGTTGGTTCCATCATGTGCCAATGGATTTTAGAGAATTTACACAGACCAGTTTGGTAGCTTTTCTCCAGAGTTTTGCATTGAATGCATTTGGCGGAATTATCTTAGTTCAGTCTAGTTTATTTTATTGTCACGTGCACTGAGGTACAGTGAAAAGCTTTTGTTGCGTGCTAACCAGTCAGCGGAAAGACAATACATGATTACAATCGAACCGTCCACAGATTAAAGATAGTCCAAGGGTCCACAGTGAGGTAGATAGTAGCTCGGGACCACTCTCTAGTTGTCCATAGGATGGTTCAGTTGTCTGATAACAGTTTAGTTTTGTTTTGCTTAGTATATTGTTACGTGCACTGAGGTACAGTGAAAAGCTTTTGTTGCGTGCTAACCAGTCACCTGTCAAGTGACCTCAGTCAGATGAACGGGAACAAAGAGAGACAGCAGCAGGGAAAATGCAGCATTGGTCGCTCCAGCCTGCAGCCCCAATGCCATCTCGGTCGCCTCGGCTTGGCGCCAACCATGGGTGCATGCACCCTTTTTTAGGCGCGGGCACCTACAGATGTCGAAGCGGATGGCATCGCCCTGCTGCCTCAAACACTCGAAGAACAAGCAGAAAGACAATACATGATTACAATTCCTGATTAGTACGGGAGTGATGGATTATGGGGAGAAGGCAGAAGGATGGGGTACAGAGGGAAAGATAGAACAGCCATGATTGAATGGCGGAGAAGTCTTGATGGGCCGAATGGCCTAATTCTGCTCCTATCATGAACGAACATGAACAGTCGAGCTGTCCACAGTGTACAGATACAGGATACATATTTTGAAGGTTGCTTGGATTTTATTCAGAATGCTTCCTTCTTAACCCTGCGCCTTCTTAACCCGGTCACTCACACACTTATTTGTCTTCATATTTACACTCAGATTCAGCTCACACTCGTATTCACACTCAGAGTCCCATTAGCACTCCCACTCGCGCAAACCACCCACTATCTTCTCCGAGAATCAAAATGAAGGCTCATCATTAGCTCTAGTCTAGGTAAACCATTCTGCGCAGTGGAAAACAGGAAAGAATTAACTGTTTCACCAAAGAATAGTTTTATATTAAAAATGAAAACAAATGCAGCATAAAGCCATAAACTAACAAAACGATTCACTCTATTAAAACAGGGAAGTGCTTCACACCAGCTTCTAATGTGAAACTGCTAAACACTAAACACTTCAAAAAAAAAATTAAATGACTTCTGGATAATTACTGCTATTGCCTCAAATCTCTGGGGTGTCATTTGAAGTGCTAGGGAGCCCAGATGGCTAAAAAATGGAATTTTGTAGAAAATTACCGACATTATTCATGGCAACATTATCAATTACCTGTGTATCAATTATACTAATGTTGAATTTGAAAAGGTTGCTAAAAACTGCATTAAGAATCGGATCAAAACAATTGACAAGGGGGAAATCTCGGAGTAATTGCTATTAACAAAATAAGTGTAATTTTCTATGCTTTATTAGAAATTACAACCTTTTATAACTGTCAGCAAAAGGACATTTCATGGGTAAACAGCCAGAGACAAAGCAGGGATGATTAGAACTGTGTTTTTAACCACATCTGAAAAATATCATATTATAGCTTCTTCGTTGCTTTTTTAAAGTTTAATCCAGCCTTTATTATTCGACAATGACTTCTAAGATTTTTCCTATATTCGATGATTAAATTTGTTGAGGTATTATCTAGATGGAACATTGGCCAATACTTAGACCAGAAAGATCTGTGTTTGATTCCTAGACTTTGCAGCTAGTTAGAATATTCTGATCGAGGGCGATGGTTTGTCCACCCAGATGGGTTTCCATGAACTCTGCTAGACTCTGTGTGTGTATGTGTGTGTGTGGGTGTGTGTGTGGGTGAGTGTGTGAGTGTGAGTGTGCGTGAGTGTGTGTGTGCGTGTGTGCGCGTGTGTGCGTGAGTGTGTGTGTGTGTGAGTGTGTGAGTGAGTGTGTGTGAGTGCATGTGTGTGTGAGTGTATGTGTGTGTGTGTGTATGTACGAGTGTATGTGTGACTGTGTGTGTGTGTGTCTGTGTGAGTGTGTATGTGTGAGTGTATGTGTGTGTGTGAGTGTATGTGTGAAAGTATGTGTGAGTGTATGTGTGCACGCGCGTGTGTGTGAATGTGTTTGTGTGTGTTTGTGTGTGTGTGTGTGCGTATGCACGCGCGTGTGTGTGCGTATGCATGCGCGTGTGTGTGAGTGTGCGCATGTGTGTGTGTGTGTGTGTGTGTGTGTGTGTGTGCGTGTGTGTGCGCGTGCGTGCGCGCGTGTGCGTGTGTGCGTGTGTGTGTGAGTGTGTGCGCGCGTGTGTGTGTGTGTGCGCGTGAGTGAGTGTGTGCGTGTGTGTGTGCTTTGTGGTTTGGACACAGACAAATTTACATCCATGCAAACTAATTGGCCAAAGAAACTGAACCAGACAAGGAGCTGCAGATGCTGGTTTACAAAAACCCACACAAATGCTGGAGCAACTGCTGGAGCAGCCAGGTAGTGTCTGCCTGACCTGCTGAGTTGCTCCTGCACTTTGCATTTTTTTTCTGGCCAATAAACCTAATTGCTTTCATAGGCTTGACCTATACATCATAATGATAAAAAATAATAATAATTGGGCCCTTGGATTTTCACCCCATCCCTTCCATAGTCACATCACTTACCTTGGCAGAAACCACTCTCCCTCAAGACAGTGAGACCACATCAGGCAGTCTGAAGCAAAATAACATTTGATGGAGGGCCAGAAGGGGAAAGAGGTAATAAAGCAGTTTGTGTAGGAAGGAACTGCAGATGCTGGTTTACACAAAAGATAAACTCAAAAATGCTGGAGTAACTCAACGGGTCTGGCGGCATTTCTGGAGAAAATGAATAGGTGACGTTTCCGGTTTAGACCTCCGTTCAGACTAACAAGGTAGTTAATGCACAGAGACTGTGTTCTTGCCTCCCCTCTCACACGATGGAAACAGGCCCTGCTCGCATTGATCTGAAGAACATGCAGATCCTGCAGATGCTGGAAATCCGAGATAAAAAACGAAGAACACCAAAGGTAATCAGGCTGTCAGGGAGCAGCTGTGGAGAACAGCAGAAACAAGGAACTGCAGATGCTGGTGTATGAAAAAAGACACAGAGTGCCTGAGTGACTCAGCTGGTCAGGCAGCATCTCTGGAGAACATGGATAGTGATGACTCAGTTTGTGACCCTTTTCAGACTGATTTTGAGTGGGGTGGGACGAAAGCAGGAAGATAATAGACAATAGACAATAGACAATAGGTGCAGGAGTAGGCCATTTGACCCTTCGAGCCAGCACTGCCATTCATGGCTGATCATCCCCAATCAGAACCCTTTTCCCCATATCCCCTGACTCCGCTATCTTTAAGAGCCCTATCTAGCTCTCTCTTGAAAGCATCCAGGGGCAAGAGGCAGGACGAACCCTGGCAGGTAATAGGTTGATGGAGGTTGGGGGAGGGGGGGTGGTTGAAAGGCAGATGTGGACGAAGGCCGGAGATGAAAAGAGAGAAGGTGTGAGACAAAAGGATTGAATAGCTGCGAATTGTGAAGCCAGAGGATGGAATGTAGGTGGATGGGGAGGAGGGGAAGGTGAGAAGTAGGTGCAAGACCAGGTGGGGCACAGGGGAGAGGGGGGGAGGATGGGAAAAGAGGGGGTTGATATATAACAGAGGGGGAGGGTTTTGGAAGTATCTAAAATTAGATAATTCAATATTCATACCACGGACATTATCTGTTGAGAGAGACACAAAGTTAATTTTTGATGATTATCAATTTTCAAGTTAACTAAACATGTTTCTTTCTCCACAGATGCTGCCTGATCTGCAGAGTATTTCTCCATTTTGTGTTGTTATTTCAGTAATAAAACCCCATTTTGTCCACAGTTCCTGACATTTATGGGTTTTTTTTTTAATAGCTCGAGAGATACAGCCTGGAAACAGGCCCTTCGGCCCACCGAGCCCATGCCAGCCAGCGATCATGCGTACACTGACACTATCCTCCACACATTAGGGACAATTTACACATGCCGATTAACTCACACTACGTCTTGGGAATGTGAGAGAAAACTGGAGAAGATCCATACGGTCACAGGGAGAACGTACAAACTCCGTACGACCAGCACCCATAGTCAGGATTGACCCGTATTTCTGGCCCTGTAAGGCAGCAACTCTACCACCGGGTCTTCCTATCTGCCCTCCACAATGTTGCTTTGCACTGATCATTGTGATCCAGCTACCAATTACAGAACAGAGCGCCTGCCTCTCCCCCTCATCTCTTAGTCATTCACCCTCCCTAAAGATGTGTTATTTTCCAGTTAGAAGCATTGAAACACAGACAATAGGTGCAGGAGTAGACCACTCGGCCCTTCGAGCCAGCACCGCCATTCAACATGATCATGGCTGATCATCCAGAATCAGAACCCTGTTCCCCCTTTCTCCCCATATCCCTTGAGCTTTGAGATACAGCGTGGAAACAGGTCAATAGACAATAGACAATAGGTGCAGTAGGCCATTTGGCCCTTCAAGCCAGCACCGCCATTCACTGTGATCATGGCTGATCATCCACAATCTGTACCCCGTTCCTGCCTTCTCCCCATATCCCCCGACTCCGCTATTTTTAAGAGCCCTATCTAGCTCTCTCTTGAAAGCATCCAGAGAACCTGCCTCCACCGCCCTCTGAGGCAGACAATTCCACAGCCTCACCACTCTCTGTGAGAAAAAGTGTTTCCTCGTCTCCGTTCTAAATGGCTTAGCCCTTATTCTTAAACTGTGGCCCCTGGTTCTGGACTCCCCCAACATCGGGAACATGTTTCCTGCCTCGAGCGTGTCCAAACCCTTCGCGATCTTACGTGTTTCGGCGAATATGGGTCATTCGGCCCGCTGAGCCTACGCCAACAATTGATCACCCGTTTGCGCGCTGGTTCGGTTATTCCACTTTCCCATCCACTCCCGACACGCTAGGGTCAATTTACAGAGGCCAATGAACCTGCAAACCCACACGCCTTTGGGATGGAAAATATGGGACTGATGCACTACAAGGGTGAGAACTATATTTGGCATTCAGTATCTTCCATTTGTTCTATCTATTGTACTTGAGTTTGACTTGTTCCTGTTGATGTATTATGTCTGATCCATTTGAATAGCGTACAAAACAAAACGTTTTCACTTTCCTTGGTACACGTGACAATAATACACTTAAACCTCAACCTTTGAAGCCAGCTAATTTCTTATGAATGTAACTTCCCACCCTCCCATTCTCCGCTTTTGAGACACAGCAGAGGTGCAGGCCCTTAGGCCCAAAGAGTCTGGGCCGACCAGCGATCACTCCGCACACTTGCACTATGCTACGCATTGGGACGATTTACAATTCCACAGAAGCCGATTGCCCTCCAAACCTGCACGTCTTTGGAGTGTGGGAGGAAACCGGAGCACCCGGAGAAAACCCACGCAGTCACAGGGAAAACATGCAAATTCTATACAGACAGCGCCCGTAGTCAGGATTGACCCCGAGTCTCTGGCGCTGTAATGCAGCACCATGCACCACAATGCTATCTATGGTAGTCGGTACTATCTTTCAAAGGAGATCTTACGACAAACTCATGCAAAACACAATGGCTCAGTTGGACGAGCTGCTGCCTCACAATGCCAGGAGACCCGGGTTCGATCCTGACGACGGATGCTGTCTAAATGGAGTTTGCACGTTCTACCCGTGACCAGGTGGGTTTCCTCCTGGTGCTCAGGTCTCTTCCCACATCCCAAGGAGCAAGAGTTAATAATTGGCTTCCGTAAAATTGTCCTTGGTGTGTAGAGAGTGGATAGGAAGGTGGGATAACATAGAGCTGGTGCAAATGGGCGATCGATGGTCAGCCTGGACTTGGTGGGCCAATGGAGCCGCTTCAATGCAGTATCTTTCAATCAATGAAGCGGATGTTAAAATCCTCCGGCAGTGTTTTATGTTAACCGCAATCAATGTTTAAACTTCAACAAACGTTACTAAGACCAGTGATCATAGTGCTAATCATTAGTTCATAAGTTCATAAGTCCTAGGAGTGGAATTATGCAGTAAGTTTCAACGAGGTCCCCCCCCTCATCCTTCTAAACTCCAGCGAATACAGGCCTGGAGCCGTGAAACGTTCATCATACGTTAACCCACTCACCCCCGGGATCGTTCTCGTAAACCTCCTCTGGACCCTCTCCTGCGCCAACGCATCCCTCCTCGGATGGGCGGCACAGTAGCGCAGGGGTAGAGCTGCTGCCTCACAGCGCCAGGGACCCAGGTTCGATCCTGACTGCGGGTGCTGTCTGAACGGAGTTTGTATGTTCTCCCCTGACCACATGGGTTTTCCCCAGGTGCTCCTGTTTCCTCCCACACTCCAGGCATACAGGTTAGTAGGTTAAACGACTTTGATAAAAATTGTCCCTAATGTGTGTAGGATAGTCCTAGTATGTAGGGATCTCTGGTCGCCACGGAGGGCCAAAGGGCCTGTTTCCATGCTGTGTCTCTAAACTGTGCTAAACTAAAAGATATTGGGTCTAAAACTGCTCATAATACTCTGAAAGCAGCCTGACCAATGCATTACATCCCTCCACTTGTTCTACATGCAGTTCAGTTTAGTTTAATAATGCAACGTTTCAGTTCAGTTGAGTTTAGTTTATTGTCACGTGTATCGAGGTACAGTGAAAAGCTTTTGTTGCGTGCTAACCAGCCAGCAGATGGACAATACATGATTACAATCGAGCCATTGACAGTGTACAGATACATGATAAAGGAATAACAATTAGTGCAAGGTAAAGCCAGCAAAGACCGATCAAGGATAGTCCGAGGATCACTATTGAGAGGGAGATAGTTGGATAATAGGCAGTAGGTGCAGGAGTAGGCCATTCGGCCCTTCGAGCCAGCACCGCCATTCAATGTGACCATGACTGATCATCCACAATCAGTACCCCGTTCCTGCCTTCTCCCCATATCCGCTGACTCCGCTATTTTTAAGTTGGTGGTGTACGTTTCTGATGCTTCCACTTGCCCACAGGTGTGAACTATCAGAGCTGCCCTGAGTCTATCATGGATATTTGGGGAATGTAGCGATATGGATCATAAATGTTCCATCCCATTTGCCATAGAATGAAAAGTGTTCTGGATTTGAAGATGGGATTTGTCTCCACAACAATTGAGTGGCCATTTCTATCATTGCTGTTCCGGGCAGATGCATCAGCCAGGGAGTTCAGACCGCTCTCTGGTTGTGGTAGGATGATTCAGTTGCCTGATAACAGCTGGGAAGAAACTGTCCCTGAATCTGGAGGTGTGCATTTTCACACTTCTATACATTTTGCCTGATGGGAGAGGGGAGAAGAGGGAGTGGCCAGGGTGCGACTGGTCCTTGATGATGCTGCTGGCCTTGCCGAGGCAGCGTGATGTGTTGATGGAGTCAATAGAAGGGAGGCTGCCTTGTGTGATGGTCTGGGCTGCGCCCACAATACGTTGCAATTTCCCACGGTCTTGGATGGAGCTGGTCCCAAACCGTGCTGTGATGCATCCGGATAAAATGCGTCGGCTGTTCAGAAGTGGCTCCTCTTCATTAGTGTTCAAAATCTCTTGGTTGCACTGAGGGTCATAAATCCAAATTCCTCCTTATTTTCCAAAATTACGAACTTAGATCATCCCGCCTCATCTTATTGAGATATTTTTCGACTGGGTGCTTCTTTAAAAAAAAATTCAATTCTTTATTAAAAAAAGTGAATGTTCCCTGATAATTTGTCATTGATTCAATTTACATATATTATCCTGGGCAACTGTGACTGGTTCATTTATCCAAGTTATTTATCCAACAGAATGTTTAATGACAAATATGGATGGATTGCCAAATTGGATTTATTGGCAATGAACAGCTCTATATTTCCCATTAACTCCTGATCAACAGCAACATTTGCTTTCCATTCTAATTATGAGATTACACCAGACACTTCTTGAAGGCAAAACTTTTAAATAATTTTCAAAATAATAGTTCATGTTGTAATCTTGCCACATTATATCTTACAATGGATGTGCTCGCATCCGCAGGCAGAGGTTCACTTGCACCTCCTGCAACCTCATCTGGTTCCAGGTGTGGACTCCTATATATCGGCGAGACCAAGCGCAGGCTCGGCGATCGTTTCGCTGAACACCTCCGCTCAGTCCACCCGGTTGCTAAACACTGTAACTCCCCCTCCCATTCAAAGGTTCAAAGGTTCAAAGGTTATTTTATTGGTCACGTACACCAGTTGGTAGTGAAATGTTTCTTGGCAATGCAGCACATAAAAAAAAGAATACGGACATAACGATAATAAAGAGATTTTAAAGACAAAAAACATCCCCCCACAATGGTTCCCATTGTGAGGGAAGGCACAACGTCCAGTCCCCACCCCACGTCCTCCCATAGTCGGGCCTATTGAGGCCTCCGCAGTCGCCTTCACGGAGGCCCGATGTTCCAGGCCGTTCTCGCCGGGTGATGGTGCTCCGGCCTCGGGAGAATCCTCTCAGCGGCTTGGGACACCTGGAACGGCCGCTTCCTTATCGGAGTCCACGGCTTCCGAAGCCAACAAGGCCGCACTGAATGGAGCTCCCCCACTGGCTCCCGATGTTGAAGTCAGCGCCGCCGCCCGCAGCTGGCCGCTCCACAGTCCCGCAGCTCCGCCATGTGTTTGTCAGCGGTCGTCAGCTCACCGGAGTTCCAGCGCGGCGACCCAGGCAAGGCATCGCCCGCTACGCCCCGCGATGACGCACCAGCGCTGTGCCGCTGCCGAAGCCGAGGTTCTGGGCGGTCCCCGCAGGAAACGCCGCTCCAGGCCCGCTGGTAGGCCGCGAGGACGGGTCGAAGTTGCAGCCCGGAGAAAAGCTGCCTCGCCGACCAGGTAGGGACCAGGAAAAGCAGTTTCCCCCTTCCCCACCCCCCACCCCCCACACAAAAAAAGAATAGACTCCAAACAAAACACTTTAACTCATTAAAATAAAGAAAAGGGTGAAACACAAACAGCTGCAGGCTGGGCAGCCATACCATACAGGGTGGCGCCCCCTTCCCACACTGACCTTTCTGTCCTGGACCTACTCCATTGTCAGAATGAGGCCCAGCGCAAATTGGAGGAACAGCATCTCATATTTTGCTTGGGTAGTGGAATGAGCAGTGACTTCTATAACTTCAATAACCCTTGCATTCCCTCTCTCTCCATCCTTTCCCTTCCTAGTTTTCCGACCAGTCTGACTACATTTTATCTCTATTTGCTTGTTGTCCCCTTCTCCTAGCTAACATTTACCTACATCTTCATCTCTTTTGATCTCTTACACTTCCTCCCTCTCCCCTGACCCTCGGTCGGAAGAAGCGTCTCGATCCGAAACGTCACCCATTCCTTCTCTCCAGAGATGCTGCCTGCCCCAGCTGAGTTACTCCAGCATTTTGTGCCTATCTTCAGGGAACATATACATGGATATGCAAGGAATGGATATATATGGATCACATACTGGCAAAGAAGATTAGTTTAATATGGCATCATGTTTGGCATGGACATTGTGGGTCGAAGGGCCTGTTCCTGTGCTGGACTGTTCTACATTTGTTGCTATCCGAACCAGAAAACAAAGGAGCTGCCTTTCGCATCCTCGGAACCTCAGTTTGTCACAAACCTTGGATTGCGTACGTGCCATTTAGTTTAGTTGAGTTTAGAGATACAGCGCGGAAACAGGCCCTTCGGCCCACCGAGTCTACCCCGACCTGCAATCCCCATACACCTACACTATCCTACGGACTAGGAACAGTTTACAATTTTACCAAAGTCAAATTAACCTACAAACATGCACGTCCTTGGAGCTGGTGTCGCGTGCAGCGGCAGGCAGTCGATAGGACTATTTGGTGTACTGATGTAACTTTGACAGTGCCAGACTCTTCCAAGGCAGTACAAGGTAGACTTTTATCTACGGCCTTGCTGAGGTCTGCTGCATGACTTAACCGGATTGCATGCAAAGCAAAGCATTTCACTGTTGCTTGGTACATGTGACTATAGAGCATCACTTGCATATGACAGTCCCATTTTGTTCAGTTTAGATTCAGAGACACTGAGTCACAAGCTTGTGTGATGGGAGCAGAATTAGGCCATTTGGCCCATCATATTCTACTCCACCATTCAATCATGGCTGAACACATTCTCCTGCCTTCGCCCCATAACTCCTGACACTCGTACTGCTCCTTCTTCTTCTGTCGTGTGGCGTGCGCAGCCTAAAGTTGTTGGACAACTTGTTCTATTTGATCTTCCGTTTGTGCACGTCGAGTCGATTGCATTAGTCGACACAGAGCGGACCACGTGACGGTTGCAATCGTCCACCCCACACTCGTACTAATCATTCCGTGCTATCATTGACTTATTGAATCAATCAATATTCTCTTGGTAATTTGGCTGCTGTTGAAACTGTTTCGAGGTTAATCGGTGATCTGAGTTTTAAATAAACCCACAGCTGTAGACATGGCCTTGTCATCTCCATAGCTTCTGGCTTGATCCATGGTCGGAGACAAATTGGTAACCTAACCGGCTGATAGCGAACAGGACTGAGATTTCTGAATGGGACAAAGGAGGTAAAAACTCCACGTTATCTGTTTTGGAGCAGTTATCAGGCAACGCAACCATCCTGCCACAACTAGAGAGCGGTCCTGAACTACTATCTACCTCAATGGTGACCCTCGGGCTGTCTTTGATCGGACTTTACTGGCTTTATCCTGCGCCAAATGTCATTCTCTTTATCATGTATCTGGGAACTGTGGACGGCTCGATTGTAATCACGTACTGTCTTTCCGATGGCGGGTTAGCACGTAACAAAAGCTTTTCACTGTACCTCGGTACACGTGACAATAAACTAAACTAAACCCGAACTGAAGCAGTTGCATTAATGACAACAACCTATAGGGTAGCACGGTGGCGCAGCGGTAGAGTTGCTGCCTCACAGCGCCAGAGACCCGGGTTCGATCCCGACTACGGGCGCTGTCTGAACGGAGTTTGCACGTTCTCCCCGTGATCTGCGTGGTTTTCACCGAGATCTTCGTTTTCCTCCCACACTCCAAAGACGCACAGGTTTGTAGGTTAATTGGCTTGATATAAATGTATAAATGTCAAATTGTCCCTTGTGTGTGTAGGGTGGTGTTAATTTGCGGGGATCGCTGGTTGGTGCGGACTCGGTGGGCCGAACGGCTTGTTTCCACGCTGTATCTCTAAACTAAACTGAACTAAATCTATCAAACCAGCGCCGGCCATCAGCAGTTCATACAAACGCCACTAGACATGGACATCGCAGGCTGATTCCCTTCAGATCTAGTACCATCCCACCACCCTTGGTTAAACAACCAGAGCCCCAGAGGCAGGCTCGTTCCAGGATGACCAGTGACATTTGATAAATAACAGCGGCCGGCTTCCCTCTATTACTGGTGGGAGTCCTGCGGAAAGCATCCAGGCGTTCTCACGTGACCCAGAGGAACAGCGACAGGCTCTGAGGTGTGACTTAAGGTTAAACTGGGGGACGGTTAGAAAAGCGAGTTTTCAACTCAGTGAGATCTAAGGTAGACACAGACTGTGATAAAGTCATAATGCAGTGTGGAAACTAGCCATTCAGCTCAACTTGCCCACACCGACCAACATGTCCCATCTACGAAGATAGACACAAAATACTGGAGAAACTCAGCAGGTCAGGCAGCAACTCTGGAGAAAAGGAATAGGAGATGTTTCGGGTAGAGACACTTATTCAGACACTTTTCTTCAAGTCCTATCTACACTAGTCTCACCTGCCTACGTTTGGCCCATATCCCCCTGAACCTGTCCTATCCATGTACCTGCCTAATAGTTTCTTAAATGTTGTGACAATACCTGCCTCAACTACCTCCTCGAGGGCCTGTCCCACTTGGACGACCTAATCCACGAGTTTAGAAGACCCTAGACGAGTTGAAAAAAATGTCAAGGTTGTGTTGACTCGCCGAAGTAAAAGACCTCCTACGACTATGTCTACGACCTCCTACGACCCCCCTCGACCTCAGTCTTCCACACCTAAGGCCAACTACGACTAGCTACGAGTGGAAAATGATCACATGATAAAATGATGTCATGTTTGCTTTTTTTTCTCGGGCCAGTTACCGACCTACGACTATCTTCGACTAGCATCACGACCGACTACGACCTACCTACGAGTAAAAAGTGTCAATTTTTTCCATGCCAACTTTTTTTTAACTCGTGGACAATTTTTATCAGGCTGGAAAAAACGCCGCGACCTACTTGAGGCCACGAGTACGCGGAGACCACTCACGAGCATGAGGTACAGTTACAAAGACCTACAACCTCCTACGACCTTGTGGCTGCGAGTATGAGTCAAGGGCAAATTCAGCCTAGGTCGCCAATTAGGTCGTGAAAGTGGGACAGGGGCTTCAGGCTGCTCGTTCCATACACCCGCCACCTTTGTGTAAAAAAGTGACCTCTCAGATTACTATTAAACTCTTCCTAGTAACTCTTTCCCCCCTCACCTTAAGCCTATGTCCTCTGGTTCTCGATTCCCCAACTCTAGGCAAGACTCTGTGCATCTACTCGATCTATTCCCCTCATGATTTTGTACACCTCCATAAGATCACCCCTCATCCTCCTGCGCTCCAAGGAATAGAGTCCCAGCCTACTCAGCCTCTCCCTAGAGCTTACACCCTCGGGACATGACAACATCCTTGAAAATCATCTCTGCACCCTTTCCAACTTGACAACATCTTTCCTTTAGATGTCCATGAGTGTGCCATAGTAACCTAGTGGGTCTGCCTGGAGAACATTGATCAACGTTTTGGGTCGGAACCCTTCTTCAGACTGATTATGGTGGGGGAAAGAAAAGCTGGAATGGGGGGGGGGCAGGACACCAGGAAGGGGTGGGAGGGGGGGGGGGGGGGGGGGGGTCTGAGGCAGATGGTTCATAACCAAATGCCAGAGATGAAAGAAAAGGTGTGAGACAAGAGGATTGAAGATTTGCAAATTGTGAAGCAGGATTTCGTGACTAGAACCCTAGTGTGTGGGGTAGTGCTGGAGTACAGGGTGGTTGCTGGTTGTCCTAGACTCAGTGGGCTGAAGGGACTGTTTCATGTTATATCTCTAAAGACTAAAGTCGAAAGTCAACTATAACCAGCCACCTCTCTTCTCCCCTCCTCCCTCAGTCTGAAGAAGGGTCCAGACCCAAAAATTATCCAGAGTTGCTGCCTGACCTGCTGAGTTACTCCAGCACTTTGTGTCCTTCTGGGGGCTGGTGGTCTGGCTATTGGTGAGTAGTTTGGTTTAGTTTAGTTTAGAGATACAGCGCGGAAACAGGCCCTTCAGCCCACCGAGTCCGTACCGACCAACGATGCACCTCTGATGCCAATTAGCCAATAAACCTATACTTATGTGGTAGGAAACCGGAGCACCGGGAGAAATCCCACCCGGTCACAGGGAGAACGCACAAGCTCCGTACAGACAGCACCCATAGTCAGGATCGAACCCAGGTCTCTGGCGCTGGAAGGCAGCATCTCCACTGTACCGCCCCGTACGCTTGAGTGCACTGTCAATTCCTTGACAGCTTCAACCTCTCTCTTATGACTTTATGCATTTTTTTGTTACAGGGTTTTTTCTTGGTTATTCTCGGATTCTGCTGGCGATGCAGTCGAGTTATTTTAATCTGCTGGATTTCCGCGCTAACTCTCCCACACCCATTGCCACAGGCCCCGTGGTTTCTCACTCAGCTCACTGCGGTTAGTGGCACGCTGAAAAATAGCAGCCACGTGCGCTGGTCTGTCCGCCTCTGAATCGCACAGACTCCCACCTCCCCGTTTTGGATCAATCTTTTCCGTTCACTTCTGAAAGACTTCACTCACACCAGCGGCCCTCCAGAACCTAACGCAGCTCGAAACACAAAGTTAGACACAAAAAGCTGGAGTATCTCAGCGGGACCGGCAACCTGTGTGAAGAGAAGGAATGTGTGATGTTTTGGGTCGAGACCCTTCTTCAGACTGTCCCTGGAGAAGCTGTTTACACCGAAGGTTGCTGCCTTACAGCACCAGAGTTACGCCAGCTTGTTGTCACTCACATACACACTCATACACACTCACACACATACACACATGCGCGCACTCACACATACACATACACACACACACATGCACACACGTGCACATACACCCACACACACACAGGTGCATACATACACACACACACAAACGCACACATAAACACGCACATAAACAGACACATAAACAGACACATACATACATGCACACACCTGCATACACACAGGCACATGCACACACACATAAACACACACGTACACATGCATACACCTATATACACACAGGCACATACACACAGGCACATAAACACGCACACACATACAGATATACACACACAGACATACATATAGCTCCAAGATCAATACAGACACGTCAGCACTGGACTGGCAGGGATGGTCAACTCCGGCCAGTTGTTTTGGGGAATAGGACAAGAGGGGTCCAGGTACCTTGTGTGAGACAGGGGAACAACCAGAGGCTGGTAGTCGGAGAGCGAGTGGGGATGAGAGGCCAGGATAAGCTGTAGGTGCCTCCCTGACACGTGGACACCCTACCTGGGTGACTTTCAACTGGAGACAGACACCCTGGCAAATTTAGTGAATGATGCAAAAAATAGTTATCAAGCTTGACTCAAGGAGAAATCGATTTTCAATTGTAGAAATCTAGAAGAAGTGATTTCCAGACTGTCTACTCTTTGCTTATCTTATCAATTTCCTTTATAATAGAAAAGCTTTCCGTCAGGTCACCGCACAATCTCAAGGTGTCCAGCCTTCCCAATACATATATTAACCTCAGTTTAGTGAGCTCCTCAAAATGGTTTTGCACTTTCTGCTGTATATCCAGATTCTTTGCTTAATACGAAGACCAGAATGTGCACAGCATTGAAGAGCATGGAACATAGAACAGTACAGAAGGGGTCGGCGCGGTGGCGCAGTGGTAGAGTTGCTCCCTCACAGCGCCAGAGACTCAGGTTCGATCCTGACCGCGGGTGCTGTCTGTACGGGGTTTGCACGTTCTCCCCCTGACCTGCATGGATTTTCTCCGAGATCTTCGGTTTCCTCCCACACTCCGAAGACGTACAGGTTTGTAGATGAATTGGCTTGGAATAAATGTAAAATGACCCCGAGTGTGTGTAGGATAGTGTGGGGCGATCGCTGGTCGGCACAGACTTGGTGGGCCGAAGGGCCTGTTTCTGCACAGTATCTCTAAAACGAAACAAATAGCCAAACACAAAATGCTGGAGTAACTCAGCGGATCAAGAGTCAAAAGTCAAAAGTTAAGAGTGCTCTATTGTCATGTGTACCAGATAGAACGATTAAATTCTTACTTGCAGTAAATGCAGAAATTCTTCACATTGAAGAAGGGTCTCGACCCGAAACGTCATCTATTTCTTTCCTTCAGAGATGCTGCCTGACCCGCTGAGTTACTCCAGTATTTTGTGTCTATCTTCGGTGTAAACTTACACTTATGACAGTACAGAACAGGAGTAGGCCCTGAGGCCCACCATGCCCGTGTCGAACCAGCATAATGCCAAGTTAAACTAATCTCCTCTGCCTGTATGTGTTCCACATCACTCCGTTCCCTGCTTACCCATGTCTTCTCCGTGGATTGTCACCTTGTCGTGGTGGAGAAGCTTGTGTGGACCTGAGATCCCGAGAGCGATGCCGGCTGGAGCTGTGCTCCTGGTAGGGCCACCCATGGCGGTAAGGTCGAGGGGGAGGTCTCTGACAAAGAGCGATCCAACCAAGACCTCAACGGTGGAACAGGCGGAGGACGATGGCTGGCCTCAGTGGAGCGTCACAACAGCTGGGAAGGCGGATGAAGGCTGCAGCAGAAAAGGGTCTCCGGTCATCTTGGACTCCATGTCACAGGATCCTGACCGAGATCTGTCAAGGACCGTGTGGTGTCTATCTGTGCACCAGTCTCCCCACGTTAAACAAAGTCATGCACAGGCGTCCTCATGACCCTATGGAGAGGAGAGGACAGTCATACTCATTTCGAGTGACCACTAATGATGATGATATCCATATGCCTACTCTATCTAAAAGCCTCTTAAATGCTACTATTGTATCTGCCTCCATCATCACCCCTGGTGGCACGTTCCACGCATCCACCACAGTCAGTGTAAAAAATTAGCCCCACACATCCTTAAACATTGCACCTGTTACCTCAGAGCTAAATCTTCCAGTCTTTGACATTTCCACCCTGGGAAAAAAAGTTCTACCTGTCTGCCCTATCTATGTCTCTCATAATGTTATATATTCTACCAAGTCTCCCCTCAATCTCTGGCACCCCAGAGAAAAAAAAAATCCCTTCCCATTCCCACACTGACCTTTCTGTCCTGGGCCTCCTCCATTGTCAGTGAGGCTAAACTCAAATTGGAGGAACAGCATCTTATATTTCACTTGGGCAGCTCGCAACCCAGTGGTATGAATATTGATTTCTCTAACTACAAGTAACAACGGCATTCCCTCTGACTCCATCCCTCCCCACTCTAGTCACACCAGTTTCAAAGTCGTCCTGTTAAGTCTCGTTCTGTTTCCATTACATTTGTTGCGTATTTTTCATTCATTTGTTCTATATCTCTCGATATCACCGTCTATACCTCTTGTTTCCCTCTCCCCCGACTCTGTCTGAAGAAGGGTCTCAACCCGAAACATCACCTATTCCTTTTCTCCAGAGATACTGCCTGACCCGCAGAGTTTCTCCAGCATTTTGGGCCTATCTTCTAAGTCTGTCCAATCTCTTTTTTTTTCGCTAATACCCCTCAAATCCAGGTAGTCTTCTGGTAAACACAAAAAGCTGGAGTTACCCAGCGGGTCAGACAGCATCTCTGGAGAAAAGGAATGGGTGACGTTTCAGGTCGAGACCTTCATCAAACTGCAGATGTATGAAGAAGGGTCTTGACCAGATGCTGCCTGAGCCGCTGAGTTACACCAGCTTTTTGTTTAAACCAGCATCTGCAGTTCCTTCCAACACAGTCTGCTGGTAAACCTCTTCTGCACCCTCTCTAAGGCCTCCCCATACTTCCTGTAATGGTGAGATAGCAGAACACTAGTGTAAACGGGTGAACGATAGTTGGCAGGGACCCACGGAGAGGCCTGCTTCCCTGCTGTATCTTTCAATCCTTCATAACATTGTTCCTAAGATAGACACAAAAAGCTGGAGTGTCTCAGCGGGACAGGCAGCATCTCTGGAGAGGAATGGGTGACTTTTCGGGTCGGGATCCTTCTTCAGCCACCGTACCTCTGTACCTGTGATAACAAAGAACCATTGAGCCTTTGAACCATTGAACTTGAGTTTAGAAGGATGATGGGGGAGCTCATTAAAACGTACAGAATAGTGAAAGGCTTGGATAGAGTGGATGTGGAGAGGATGTTTCCACTAGTGGGAGAGTCTAGGACTAGAAATCAAAACCTCAGAATTAAAGGACGTTCTTGTGGGAAGGAGATGAGGAGAAATTTCTTTAGTCAGAAGGTGGTGAATCTGTGGAATTCTTTGCCACAGAAAGCTGTGGAGGCCAAGTCAGTGGATATTTTTAAGGCAGAGATAGATAGATTCTTGATTAGTACGGGTGTCAGAGGTTATGGGGAGGTCAGGAGAATGGGGTGATGAGGGAGAGATGGATCAGCCATGATTCTCCAGTCTGAAGAAGGGTCTCGACCGGAGATTTCACCGATACCCTCTCTCCAGAGATGCTGTCTGTCCCGCTGAGTCACTCCAACCTTCTGTGTCTATCTTCGCTTTAAACCGGCATCTGCAGTTGCTTCATGCACGTCTCACTGCTCCTTCTTGCCAAATGGTTCTACTGAAGCATTGGATGGGAATCATCCTCTTGAGTTAATGATCCTACACGTAAGCAGCATGTGGGGGAAGACATTAACCTGAAGTTGTCTCATAACAAACCCAATCCTTGATGCTAGCGTTGTGCGTGACGGTACGTGAGCAGTGAGATGACTTTCAGCAGATATTATGAATCGTCCATGGCCTGTGAGAACACGAACAGTCAGAAGTGTCATCTACAACTGAGCTCCGCCAATAATCTTTTGGATAAAGGCAACACAATTTATTGTGTTATACACCAACAACTTTCTCAGATTTAATTCCTGATGGATTTACTGCGCAAAATTTGCATTTATGCAATGTATCTCTTGATGGCGGAGATGAAATTACCATTGTTCCTTGCAGATATTATGACGGCAGAAGTACAGGAGTTTGAACACACATACCTCCAGATTCAGGGACTGTTTCTGACCCGAAACATCACCCATTCCTTCTCTCCAGAGATGCTGCCTATCCCGCTGAGTTACTCCAGCATTTTGCGTCCATCCACAGTTTCTTCCCGTTTGTTATCAGGCAACTGAACCATCCTCCTACCAGCTAGAGAGCGGTCCTGACCTCCACTCTACCACATTGGAGACCCCCGGACTATCTTTAATCGGACTTTACTGGACTTTATCTTGCACTAAACGTTATTCCCTTTGTCCTGTGTCTATGCCCTCCTTGCACGTGACAGTAATTAATTAAATGAACTAAACACAGATTTAGAAGCAGATGTTGGCACAGGGGAAGAGATGGACGGAGGGAATAAAGCAAGCGCTGGATGTCAAGCAAGAGCCTACGACCATGGGGATGTGGTGGACTTGCTCCTCCAAGATCCAAGATTAACTCCCCCTCCCATTCCGAATCCGACCTTTCTGTCCTGGGCCTCCTCCATGGCCAGAGTGAGCACCACCGGAAATTGGAGGAGCAGCACCTCATATTCCGCTTGGGCAGTCTGCACCCTAGCGGCATAAACATTGAATTCTCCAATTTCCGGTAGCCCTTGCTGTCTCCTCCCCTTCTCAGCTCTCCCTCAGCCCACAGGCTCCTCCTCTTCCTTTTTCCTTTCTTCTCCCCATCCCTACATCAGTCTGAAGAAGGGTTTCATCCCGAAACGTTGCCTATCTCCTTCGCTCCATAGATGCTGCTGCACCTGCTGAGTTTCTCCAGCACTTTTGTCTACCTTCCATGTTGGAGATGTTCTTTGTTGTCCAACTAAAGGGGAGTAATTCATCTTTACTGAATCAACTCTGAACACATGCAAGGCTACACATTGTGTAGGAAGGAACTGCAGATGCAGGTTTAAACTGAAGATAGACACAAAAAGCTGGAGTAACTCAGCGGGACAGGTGGCATCTCTGGAGAGAAGGAATGGGTGATGTTTCGTGTCGAGACCCTTCTTCAGATGTGGCTGTACATTGTTAGTTATAACATTGAGTTCTCCCCCAAAAAACAATGAGTTGTAGGGTATAAGCCTGCAGTGAACTTTAAAAGTAAATAAATTATGCAGAATCTATGGAAGTGAAGAATGGATAGGTGAGTGGAATTAGATTAACTGAGTCACCTAGAAGAGAATAGCACTAACACCAGATTAACTGCTTGCATGGCCTCCATTCTGGTGGCTCTGATTAAAGTACCCCCCTCGCTTGTATCCACCTATCACTTGCATACTGTCAGTCTGAAGAAGGGTCCCGACCCGAAACATCACCCGTTCCTCCTCTCCGGAGATGCTGCCTGTCTCGCTGAGTTACTCCAGCATTCTGTGTCTATCTCCGGTTGAAACCAGCATCTGATGTTCCTTCCCACACTTCCTCTCACTTGCAAGGCTTTGCGCTGCCCCCACCTCTCTTCCAGCAATCTCCCCACCACCACAATCAGTCTGAAGAGCGGTCCCAACCTGAAACGTCACCTGTTCATCTTCTCCAGAGATGCTGCCTGATGAGCTGAGTTTCTCCAGCACTTTGTGTCTAGCATCACTAGTTTACTTTAGTGTATTGAGTAGTGTAGCTGGGACATGTTGATGGTATGGGCAGGTTGGGCCGAAGGGCCTGTTTCCACGAGGTTTGACCCTATGACGTTAGAGATACAGCGTGGAAATAGGCCCTTCGGCCCACCAGGTCCGTGTCGGCCAGCGCTCACCCTGCACACTAGCACTATCCCACACACTTGGGACAATTTACAACTTTACCAAAGCCAATTTAGCTATTCCGAGCGTCCACTGGCCCGATCCCCACACTGTCTCCATTACATTGATGACTGCATTGGTGCTACCTCCTGCACCCGTGTCGAACTCATGGACCTCATTAACTTCACCACCAATTTCCATCCTGCACTCAAATTCACTTGGACAATCCCTGACACTGCCCTCCCCTTTCCTGATCTCATCATCTCCATCACAGGAGACAGACTATCATCCATTACAAACCCATTGACTCTATCTCAACTACACTCTTCCCACCCTGCTTCCTGCAAAGACTCTATCCCCCACTCCAAATTCTTCCGTCTACGCCACATCTGCGCCCAAGATGAGCTGTTCCACACCAGGACATCTATAGGGAACGGGAGTTCCCTTTTTCCATCATAAATGAGACCCTCACTCGTGTCTCCTCGGTACCCCGCAGCTCCGCTCTTGCTCCCTCTCCCCCTCGTCTCAATTGGGACTTTTCCTTGCTTTTCACCCCATCAGCTGTCGCATGCATCACACAATCCTCCGACATTATCTCAACCTCCAACGGGATCCCACCACTAGCCACATCTTCCCATCTCCACCCCTTTCCGCTTTCTGCAGAGACCGTTCCCTCCGCAACTCCCTGGTTAACTCATCCCTTCCCGCCCAATAGCCCCACCCCCTGGTACCTTCCCCTGCAACCACATGAGATGCAACACCTGTCCCTATACCTCCCCCCCTCGACTCTGTCCAGGGACCCCAACTGTCCTTTCAGGTTAGACAGCGGTTCACCTGCACCTCCTCCAACCTCATCTACTGGATCCATTGGTCAAGATGTAGACTCATATACATCGGCGAGACCAAACGCAGACTGGGCGATCGTTTTGCTGAACACCTTCGCTCAGTCCACCTGGACCTACCTGATCTCCCAGTTGCCAAACACTTTAACTCCCCCTACCATTCCCTCACTGACGTTTCCGTCCTGGGCCTCCTCCATTGTCAGGGTGAGTCTAAACGCAAATTGGAGGAACAGCACCTCATATTTTTCTTGTGCAGCTTACAACCAAGTGGTATGCATATTGACTTCTCTAACTTCAAGTAACCCCTGCATTCCCTCTCTCTCCATCCCTCCCCCACCCAAGTCACACCAGCTTCTCGTTCTCACCTAGCAAACATCTTTTCTTTATCATCATTACTTTTTTGCTTATCTTTCATTTATTTGTTCTTTATCTCTCTACATCATCGTCTATATCCCTCGTTTCCTTTCCCCCCGACACTCAGTCTGGAGAAGGGCTCGACCCGGAACATCACCCATTCCTTCTCTCCAGAGATGCTGCCTGTCCCGCTGAGTTCCTCCAGCATTTTGCGTGTGTCAACCTGCAAACCTGTATGTCTTTGGAGTGCAGGAGGAAACCGGAGCACCCGGAGAAAACCCACGCGGTCGCTGGGAGAACGTACGAACTCCATACAGACAGCATCCATAGTCAGGATGGAGCCTGGGTCTCTGGCGCTGTGAGGCAGCAACTCTACCGCTGTGAAACATTGCCACCACAACCCTTATTGCCTCAATCTCCTTTCCTGTTGCTTCTGCAAAGGTTTCTCTGAGGTTGGTCGACCACAATCTACCCCTGAGAAATTATGCGTTAACTATGCTGATTAGCTCACACCTCTCCAAGAGTTTTAATTTCATCCCATATTACACACTCTTGTGCTTTATGCGTTGCAGTTGACTGACTGCTTTATAATTCCCGTGTTATCACTGGCTCCCAGCTCCTTTGGCATGGTTTCTATTCCGAGAAAGATGTACGAGTCAGGTTTTGTACGGATTTTGGGATATCAGTGATCAGTTTTGTTTAGTTGGGTTTTGTCTAGAGATACCAAGCAGAAACAGGCCCTTCGGCCCACCGAGTCCGGGCCGACCAGCGATCCCCGCACACTCGCACTATCCTACACTCCAGGGACAATTTACAATTTACAGAAGCCAATTAACCTGCAAACTTGCCCGTCTTTGGAGTGTGGGAGGAAACCGGAGCACCCGGAGAAAACCCACGCAGGTCAAGGGGAGAACGTACAAACTCCGTACAGACAGCACCCGTGGTCAGGATTGAACTCAAACTTCTGATGCTGTGAGGCAGCAACTCTACCACTGTGCCACCGTGTTGCCCAGTTCATCGGTTACCCTGTCCAACTCTAACTTGAATCGGGCAGCTTAGAGGTAACCGTTGCGTAGGTATACCCCAAATGCATACACATGTGGACACATGCAACAAACAAAGTAGGGCAGCGGTAGGGTTGCTGCCTCACAGCGCCAGAGACCTGGGTCCCATCCTGACTATGGGTGCTGTCTGTATAGAGTTTGTACGTTCTCCCCGTAACCTCGTGGGTTTTCTCCGGGTGCTCCGGTTTCCACCCACACTCCCAAAGACATACAGGTTTGTGGCTGAGGTAGATTCTGTGACATGCCCCTAGTGTGTAGGATTACCTATCAGTTCCAATGACACCCTTCTGAACCATTCCTGCACACGCTTCAATGCATGTGTATTCTGTTTATCATTTTAATTTTAGTTTTAGAGATACAGCATGGAAACAGGCCGTTTTGCCCACCGGGTCCATGCTGACCAGCGATCACCCGTACACTAGCACCATCCTACACACTCGGGACAATTTACAATTTTACCAAAGCCAATTAACCAACAAACCTGCACCTCTTTTGAGTGTGGGAGGAAGCCAGAGCACCCGGAAGAAACCCATGCAGTCACGGGGAGAACGTACAAACTCCGTACCCGCAGCACCCGTAGTCAGGATCGAACCCGGGTCCCTGGCGCTGTGAGGCAGCAACTCTACCGCTGCGCCACCGTGCCGAGGTGCTTTTACCTCTCTTGGAGCTTTCTTTTTAATGCACCACCACAACGGATATTTTTAAGGCAGAGATAGACAGATTCTTCATTAGTACGGGTGCCAGGGGCTATGGGGAGAAGGCAGGAGAATGGGGTTGAGAGGGAGAGATAGATCAGCCATGATTGAATGGGAGAGTAGACTTGATGGGTTGAATGGTCCAATTCTGCTCCTATCATTAATGAACTTATGAACGATTCCATCATTGAAATCTCACTTTGAAAAATCTTCCGAAGTAAATGTTGCGACTCTTAATGGCAGGAATAATTAATGCCAATTTAAACTAACTGAGGAGAGCGGCAAGCACGAGGGCTGATTGCTCACTGCAGTCACCAACGAGGTCAGCTTATCCAGCCTCACACACTGAGGACATCTGCTAGGCCTATTGATTTAATACACTTCATTGGAAGATTTGGCTAATTGAACCTGCTTAATATGACTTTTGATATACAATGAAGTTCTGAATGTTGTCCGCCTGATCTCTGAAGTGTAATTTATTGCTCCTTAATTGCGAATACATTTAAGGCTTGGGTGAAGAGTGCCTCTTCAGGATTCAACCATCACCATGATGAAATTAAGCTTTGAATTCATACAAGGGCATTGGGATATCAGGAGACAAGCCCATAGAAGGCTTTGAAAACAAATCTTCAACTGCACCAGTGATTAAGTTTCCAGGTTAAGCATTCAATATAAGCTGGACACAAAGTGCTGGAGTAACTCATAGAAACATAGAAATATAGAAACATAGAAAGTAGGTGCAGCAGGAGGCCATTCGGCCCTTCAAGCCAGCACCACCATTCAATGTGATCATGGCTAATCGTCCCCTATCAATAACCCGTGCCTGCCTTCTCCCCATATCCCTTGACTCCACTAGCCCCTGGAGCTCTATCTAACTCTCGCTTAAATCCATCCAGTGACTTGGCCTCCACTGCCCTCTGTGGCAGGCAATTCCATAAATTCACAACTCTCTGGGTGAAAAAGTTTTTTCTCACCTCAGTCTTAAATGACCTCGCCTTTATTCTAAGACTGTGGCCCATGGTTCTGGACTCGCCCAACATTGGGAACATTTTTCCTGCATCTAGCTTGTCCAGTCGTTTTATAATTTTATATGTTTCTCAAATAACTCAGTATGTCGGTGGTGTTTTGTGTCAGGACCCTTCTTCTGTATAAGTTGGGTTAGTTGCTCTTTGCTATTGAGGCAAAGACCGTTTAGTTTAACTCAGCGGGTCAGGCAGTATCTCTGGAGAAAAGGAAGAGGTGACGTTTCGGGACGAGACCCTTCTTCAGTGCCTGAATAGTGCCCAATATCCCACTGTGGTTGTCTGAAGAAGGGTCTCGACCGGAAACTTCACCTGTTTCTTTTCTCCAGAGATGCTGCCTGACCCGTGGAGTTACTCCAGCTTTTAGTGTCTATCTTCAGTGTAAACCAGCATCTGCAGTTCCTTCCTACACATTGTTTAGTTTAGTTTAGTTTAGTTTAGTTTAGTTTAGTTTAGTTTAGTTTAGTTCATTGTCTCATGTACCGAGGTACAGCGAAAAGATTTCTGTTGCATGCTATCCAGTCAGCAGAAAGACTATACATGATTACAATCATAGAAACATAGAAACGTAGACAATAGGTGCAGGAGTAAGCCCTATAGCCCTTTGAGCCAGCACCGCCATTCAATATGATCATGGCTGCTCTTGCTTTTTCCCCATATCCCTTGATTCCTTTAGACCTAATACCACTGTCCCATGGTATGAGTTCATTCCAAGAGCTCTCCCGAGTTTAAAAAAAATCAAACTCGTGGTAAGCACGGAGAATGAACGTAGCGGGTACGTCGGAGCTCGAGGACGTCTCTTAGCGGCTCGTAACGCTAACGGCAGGTACTCGGGAAGACTCGCTAATGGCAGGTAAGCACGGGAAGACTCGTGAAGATTTTTCAACATGTTGAAAAATGTCCACGAGAGCCCCGAGTACCGACGAGCGGCCATTACCGTAAATCTCCGAGTTCGCATCAGGGCAAACTTGGGAGAGCTCTTGGAATGAACTCGTCAAGTGGGACAGGGCTTTAAGAGTGCTATCTTAGCTAATCGAACAGTCCACCGTGTACATATATACGATAAAGGGAATAACGTTTAGTGCAAATCCAGTAAAGTCCAATTAAGGATAATCTGCAATGGTGTCGATAGTATGTCAGGACCTCGCTCCAGTTGGTGATAGGATGGTTCAGCTGCCCGATAACAGCAGGGAAGAAACCATCTTTTAATTCTCCCCACCATGTCTACCCATCAGTTTTCTCTGGATTCAAACGCTCACCTCCATACAGTATTGTCAATTAAACTACCATATTGACAATAACCAATTAAGGTCCAAACCCAGTATCTCCTTGGGAAGTGGGAGGAAATTGGAGCATTTAAAACAACACAGCCACAGGGAGAACCTGCAGACTCCACCAAGATAGCACTGGAGGCCAGGCTAAGTAGCTGGGCCTGTGACCTACCCTGCCACTCCCACTGAGGTTGTTTTCTCTGGAGCTTCGGAGGCTGAGAGGAAACCTGATTATAAAATATATTAAATTATCAAGAATAGATGGAGGAGAAATGTCAAAGGCTAGAGAGCAAAGGTGTAAGGTGAGAGGGCCAAAGTTTAAAGGAGACTTTAACCTGCGGGGCAGGTTTTGTACACAGAGGGTGGTGAATATCTGAAATACGCTGCCAGGGGTGGTGGTGGAGGCAGATACATAGTGGCATCTACGAGGCTTTTAGATAAACACATGGATATGCAGAGAATGGAGGGATATGGATCATTTGCAGGCAGATTAGATTAGTTTACCTTGGCATCATGTTTGGCACTAGGGTCGCCAACTTTCTCACTCCCAAATAAGGGACAAAAGGTCAAAATACGGGACAAATTCCCGACAGCAATTCGTCGACCGACTCGGCCGTGGCTGGGTGAATGACGAGTTGGCCCGGGTGCTGGACTGCACACAAAGCCCAGCCGGCGGGCCCAGCTGAGGAGTTTTGGCCCGGGCCGCGCGCCGGGCTTCGCGTGTGACGTCGCGTGCAAGGTCCGGCACCCCATCCAACTCATGAACCGATGATCGGCCGTGAGAAGGAGGGGTGGTGGTGTCGGCGGTAAGCGAAGGTCCGTAGGCCGGACAGCTGGCCGGGCTGCCGACCGACGGGGCCACGGGCGAGGCGCTGCTGCTGCTGCTGCACTCCATGGGCTGCACTACGTCGGGACGGGTGAGGCGGGGCCGGACGTGGCGCTCCGACCCGACAGTCCACTCGACCTGAGTCGTAGCAGTCAAATACGGGACAAGGGCGGTCCCGTATGGGACAAACCAATTTAGCCCAATTTACGGGATGTCCAGGCTAATACGGGACAGTTGGCAACCTTATTTGACACAGAAATTGTGGGCCAAAAGAACTATTCCTCTGCTGTTCTGCTCCGTGTTAGATGTTTGTGCATTTCTACCAAAAGACACATGTTCAGATAGAAATAGTTGTTTAAGAACTCCAACTTGCCTATGCTGGCCAAGATGCACCATCCATACAAGTCCCAACTGCCATACTTGGCCCATATCCCTCTAAACCTTTCCTATCCATGTAGATTCAAGATTCAAGAGAGTTTATTGTCACGTGTCCCTGATAGGACAATCAAATTCTTGCTTTGCTTCAGCACAACAGAACATAGTAGGCATGAATACAGAACAGATCAGTGTGTCCATATACCATTGTATAAATATAAACACACATGAATAAATAAACTGATAAAGTGCAAATAAACAGATAATGGGTCAGAGTTTTGTCCGAGCCAGGTTTAATAGCCTGATGGCTGTGGGGAAGTAGCTATTCCTGAACCTGGACGTTGCAGTCTTCAGGCTCCTGTACCTTCTACCTGAAGGTAGCAGGGAGATGAGTGTGTGGCCAGGGTGGTGTGGGTCCTTGATGATGCTGCCAGCCTTTTTGAGGCAGCGACTGTGGTAGATCCCCTCGATGGAAGGAAGGTCAGAGCCGATGATGGACTGGGCAGTGTTTACTACTTTTTGTAGTCTTTTCCGCCCCAGGGTGCTCAAGTTGCCGAACCAAGCCACGATGCAACCGGTCAGCAAGCTCTCTACTGTGCACCTGTAGAGGTTAGAGAGAGTCCTCCTTGACAAACCGACTCTCCGTAATCTTCTCAGGAAGTAGAGGCGCTGATGAGCTTTCTTAATAATTGCATCAGTGTTCACGGACCAGGAAAGATCTTCAGAGATGTGCACGCCCTGGAATTTGAAGCTCTTGACCCTTTCAACCATCGACCTGTCCAAATGCCTTTTAAATATTGCTATGGTACCTGCCTCAACAACATCCTCTGGTAGCTCATATAGTCCTCCGCCAGTTTCGCCACCGCCAACGTGACCCCTCCACCCGCCACATCTTCCCATCTCCCCCCCTGTCTGCCTTCCGCAAAGACCGCTCCCTCTGCAACTCCCTTGTCCATTCTTCCTCCCCTCCCGCTCTACCCCTTCCCCGGGCACTTTCCCTTGCAACCGCAAGAAATGCAACACTTGTCCCTTCACCTCCCCCCCTCCACTCCTTTCAGGGACCCAAGCAGTCTTCCAGGTCCGACAGAGGTTCACCTGCACTCCTCCAACCTCATCTCTGCATCCGCTGCTCCAGATGCCAGATGATCTATATCGGTGAAACCAAGCGGAGGCTTGGCGATCGCTTCGCCGAACACCTCCGCTCGGTCCGCAATAACCAACCCGACCTCCCGGTGGCTCAGCACTTCAACTCCCCCTCCCATTCCACATCCGACCTCTCGGTCCTGGGCCTCCTCCACGGCCAGAGTGAGCAACACCGCAAGCTGGAGGAACAGCACCTCATATTCCGCTTGGGGAGTCTGCATCCTTTGGGCTTGAATATTGAATTTTCTCAATTCTGTTAACCCTTGCTGTCTCCTCCCCCTCCCACCTCTCCCTCAGCCCTCGGGCCCTGGCATTCCCTCTATCTCTATCTCCCTCCCCCACCCCAGTCGCACCAGCTTCTCATTTTCACACCACAAACAGCTTACAATGGCTTGTTCGCTTTATCAGCCCGATACTTCTTTGCATATCTTTCACTCATTGTTCCTTATCTCTCCACATCACCGTCTATATCTCTCGTTTCCCTGATCCCTGACCAGTCTGAAGAAGGGTCTCGACCCGAAACGTCGCCTATCTCCTTCGCTCCTTAGATGCTGCTGCACCCGCTGAGTTTCTCCAGCTTTTTGTGTACCCTCGATTCTCCAGCATCTGCAGTTCCTTCTTTAAAAAAAATCCTCTGGTAGCTCGCTCCATATAGCCACCACCTTCTGTGTGAATTACTGTGTAGATGGTCCATTAATGAATGCAGATGAATATTCCATTCCCATTGATGTGGTCAAAATGTGTGGGGAGGATCTGCACAGTTTTCTGTGCTGACACCGGAATAGGTGATCACATCATTCCCCTCATGTTAGTTTAGTTCAGATTAGTTTAGAGATACAGCGTAGAAACAGGTGCCTTGGTCCACTGAGCCTGCGCTGACCAGCGGTCACCTGTACACGGGTACTATCCCGCACACTAGGGACCATTTACTATTTACAGAGGCCAATGAACCTACATGCTGTACGTTTTTGGAGTGTGGGAGGAAACCGGAGCTTCCGGAGAAAACCCACGTGGTCACGGGGAGAGTGCACAAACTCCGTACAGACAGCACCCGTAGTCGGGATCGAACCCGGGCCTCTCCCGCTGTAAGGCAGCAACTCAACCGCTGTGCCACCTTGCCGCCCTATTTGGATTTTGCTTTATAAAGATTGACTGCCAACTGTGAGAAGATGTTAAACGTTCTTCATTAACTGCAAGCCTCTTTGCAACATCCTGAGACCATGAAGATCATTGCAAACTTAAATGCTATTAATATTTTGTGCAGATTTGACAGAAACACTGGGATACCGAGATCTTGTGCTGTGGTGTTGCAAGATGTGGCTATTAACTAAAGTGGAACTTGCATTTCATTATTTTCCTTGCCTTTCCCCCTAGGCAAGGAATAATTTAAAAGCAAACAAAATTGATCTTATCGAAGTTCCTTTTCATAAAATCATTTATTTACAGTAGAGGATGCACTCTGTACAGAAACACAGAAAGTTAGCATTGTGGGGCAGTGAGTGATTTGCAAAGCAAATAGAATCTTTATTACCAAGAGGATGGAGTATAAAGTGGAAGTGATGCTGCAAATATGTGGTTTACTGATGAGACCACACCTGGAATAGCATGTACTGTTTGCTCTTCCCGTTTAGAATGGGGTAAGATTGCATTTGGCAAAGTTCACATAAGGCTCACAACAATTGAAGAGGTTGCATAAGAGAGTACCTTGTGCAAGTTCAGAGGAATGATAGTCCTAAGGTCATAAGGAATAAGAGTAGAACTAGGCCATTCGGCCCATCATGTCTACTTCGCCATTCAATCATGGCTGATCTTTCTCTCCCTCCTAACACCATTCTCCTGCCTTCTCCCCATAACCCATGACACCCTCAAGAACCTATCTATCTCTGACTTTAAAAAATCCACTTACTTGCCCTCCCCAGCCTTCTGTGGCAAAGAATTCTACAGATTCACCACCCTCTGACTAAAAAAATCTCCTCATCTCCTCATCTCATACAGTCATACAGTGTAGAAACAGGCCCTCGGCCCAACTTGCCCATGCCGACCAACATGCCCCATCTACTCTAGTCCCATCTGCCTGCATTTGGCCCATACCCCTCCAAACCTGTCCTGTACATGTACCTGTTTCTTCAATGTTGCGATAGTGCCTGCCTCAACTATCGCCACTGGCATTTGTTCCATACACCCATCACCCTTTGTGTGAAAATGTCACCACTCAAGTTCCTATTAAATTTTCTCCCCTCACCTTAAACCACTATTGATTCCCCTACCCTGGGCAAAAGACTGCGTGTCTACCTGACCTGTCCCTCTCATGTTTTATACACCTCTATCAGATCGGCCCTTATTCTCCTGCACTCCAAGGATCAACCCAGCCTACTCAACCTCTCCCTTCGAGGCCTGGCAACATCCTTGTAAATCTTCTCTGTGACCTTTCCGGCTTGACAACATCTCTCCTATAAGATGGTGACCACAACTGAACACAATAAGTAAGTATTAAAGAAGGAACTGCAGATGCTGGAGAATCGAGGGTACACAAAAGGCTGAAGAAGGGTCTCGACCCGAAACGTCGCCTATCTCCTTCGCTCCTTAGATGCTGCTGCACCCGCTGAGTTTCTCCAGCCTTTTGTGTACCCACATTAAGTAAGTAAGTAAGGTTATTGGCCAAGTATTCACATACAAGGAATTTGCCTTGGTGCTCCGCCCACAAGTAACAACATGACATACAGCGACAGTTACGAATGACTCAGAAAACACTAAACATTAATAATAATAAGAAGACATTAATGATAAAACACCATTGATCAAGCATGTGAACCAACAAAATACCAGATCAAAGGGAGGCTACTGTGAAGGTAGACAAAAATGCTGGAGATTTCATTGATTCCATTGCAAATGGAATCATTCATTGATTATTTGAAAGGGCAAACCGGTTCGGCACGAGAACCTGAACTGACCCGAATCAAGGATTAGATGAAGAATTACATTTTATAATTCACGGACATGTCTCCAATAATGCATAATTAGCTGATTATTCCATTCTCTTTTAATTTTTTGGTTTATTTTCTCTCCCTCTCTATTATTTTCTATCTATATAAAAATAAAAAAATATATAGAAGTACAATTATTATACAATTGATATTATAAACAATATTAATAATGTATGACTACCACAAACAAAATGTTTTTTTTTATTATGTATTTACTTCTAATAAAAAATGTATTTAAAATAAATAAATAAATAAATAAAATGCTGGAGAAACTCAGTGGGTGAGGCAGCATCTATGGAGCGAAGGAATAGGTGACGTTTGGTCGGAGAGAGGAGGAGAACAATACTGTGAATGTGGCTTCACCGATGTTTTAGATGACTGCAACATGGCCCCTTAGCAGAAGCGTCCACGTCGCGGGGCTGGGAACTGGAAGTATCCTGAGCTGATTCTGCTACCACCATCATCTATTGTAACAAGTGATGGCTCCCACTGATTGTCACCGGAAGCTTGCATCCCTTTCAGGACGGACGATGACAGCGAGGCCAACATTGGTGACAAGATGGACTTGAAAAGAAGAAGACTGCAACATGACCTCCCGACTTCATACTCGATACTCCGACTGATCACATTCAAATATATTTTTTTTAAACAAGGAAAGACATTCTTGCCATAGAGGGAGTACAGAGAAGGTTCACCAGATTGATTCCTGGGATGTCAGGACTTCCATATGAAGAAAGACTGGATAGACTCGCCTTGTATTCGCTAGAATTTAGAAGATTGAGGGGGGATCTTATAGAAACGTACAAAATTCTTAAGGGGTTGGACAGGCTAGATGCAGGAAGATTGTTCCCGATGTTGGGGAAGTCCAGAACAAGGGGTCACAGTTTAAGGATAAGGGGGAAGTCTTTTAGGACCGAGATGAGAAAAACATTTTTCACACAGAGAGTGGTGAATCTGTGGAATTCTCTGCCACAGAAGGTAGTTGAGGCCAGTTCATTGGCTATATTTAAGAGGGAGTTGGATGTGGCCCTTATGGCTAAAGGGATCAGGGGGTATGGAGAGAAGGCAGGTACAGGATATTGAGTTGGATGATCAGCAATGATCATATTGAATGGCGGTGCAGGCTCGAAGGGCCGAATGGCCTACTCCTGCACCTATTTTCTATGTTTCTATGTTTCTATGTTAACATTGAGTAAATGCAGAGCAGATGTTTCTACTTAAAGGGGAAGCTAGAGCACCAAGACATAGTTTCAGAATCAGGGGTTGCATTTTTAAGACGGAAATGAGAAGGAACTTTTTTAACTCTCGGAAGGCAATAAATCTTAGGGATTCTCTCCTGAGAGTTGTGTAGGATGCATCTGAACCATGGAATATATTCCAGGTAGATGTAGAGATCTTTTTGATACACAAGGCAGCTGATAATAATATGGAATAATCTTAGGGTCATACTGTAAGGAAACAGGCCCTTCGGCCCAACTTGCCGATGCTGACAAAGATGACTAGTCCCATCTGACCATGTTTGGCCCATATCCTTCTAAAGCTTTCATATCCATGTACCTGTCTAAATGTCTTATACATGTTCCAATAGTATCTACCTCAACTACCTCCTTTTGCAGCTCGTTCAATACACCCACCTCCAGTCACCCAGGCAATTAGTTGAGGAAATAAAATAGAGATAAAAATAATCCCCATACACTAGCACTATCGTACACACCAGGGACAATTTACAATCTTTACCAAAGCCAATTAACTTTCAAACCTGTACGTCTTTGGAATGCGAGTGGAAACCGGAGCACCCGTCACAAACGTACTTAGGAGAGCGTACAAACTCCCAACAGACAGCACCCGTAGTCGGGATCGGATCCGGGTCTCCGGTGCAAACAGCCCGCTGCGCCACCGCGCTGCCCTCCGTATTGGCTTCGGAAAATCTAAATTGTCCCTAGCGCGCAAATTCTAAATTGTCCCTTAGCGCTGGTGTGCGGGGCTGGTCGCTGGCCGGCGCGCGGACTGGGTGGGCCGACGGGCCCGTTTCCACGCTGTGTGTCCCTGAAGGCTGAAGGGGACGTGTGCGCGGAAGGAACTGGGACGGAAAGAGTTAAATGTGTTGACTGTGAACTTTCCCCACTTCTGTTTACTGTGATTGACAACCGCTATTATAATTTGCAGAACGTACTGAACAGAAATGGTGAAGAAATGCTCCACGCTGTGAAAGGGGGAGTTTATTAATCTATTCTTTAGTTGGTAGGCATGTCATGGGTTCCAAGAATAGTAATGAAGATTAAAAAGAACATCATTCATTAAACAGTATGCAAACAACTGTTGTGATTAAAGAGCCTATATCCATTCCGTCGGCCTATTTGTGCAATTATTTTAACCTGTCAGAATGTAGATGAGTACAAAATAGTCTCATCAGACTGTCTTCAAATACTTGGGTTTTCTCAATGAGAAAGCTTTTGCCTGCATGTTTTTTCTTTCTCCACTTAAACGGTTACAGGGCCTGACAAATAGTTGCCGCTAATTGTCTTACCCTGTGTTCATCTATTTATGGGTACATTTACTTCAGATTATGAAGGATACAGGGAGGTGATCCAATTTTCCACGGAACACAGATGTTTGCTGCTTTCCTGAGGTCAATGGGCCTGGACTGCGTTCTCCCTGAAAGAGGCCACCTCCTCTTAGAGCAGATGCGCCAATGTACGAGGGTTTGTTGATATTTGCTTGGTCAACTTTGGTTTGGGTGGAACTGAAAAATTGGTGCCACAGCGGTAGAGTTACTGCACCTGGGTTCCATCCTGACTGCGAGTGCTGTCTGTATGGAGTTTGCACGTTCTCCTTGTGACCACGTGCGTTTCCTCCGGGTGCTCCGGTTTCCCCCCACACTCCAAGGCGTGCAGGTTGGTAGGTAAATTGACCTCTGTAAATGATCACAAGTGCGTAGGACAGTGCCAGTGTGCGGGTGATCGCTGGTCGGCACGGACTCGATGGGCCGAAGGGCCTGTTTCTGCTCTGTGTCTCTCAATGCAAAAGCCTAAAGACACACGTAAGGTAGAACTAGTGTATGGGTGATCGCTGGTCGGCACGGACTCGGTGGGCCGAAGGGCCTGCTTCCATGCTTTATCTCTAACCTTCAAACTAAAACTAAAAACGGTCTCATATATTAGAATCTTACAAGGTTAATTCCCGGGATGGCGGGACTGTCATATGCTGAGAGAATGGAGCAGCTGGGCTTGTACACTCTGGAGTTTTGAAGAATGAGAGGGGATCTCATTGAAACATATAAGATTGTTAAGGGTTTGGACACACTAGAGGCAGGAAACATGTTCCCGATGTTGGGGGAGTCCAGAACCAGGGGCCGCAGTTTAAGAATAAGGAGTAAGTCATTCAGAACGGAGATGAGGAAACACTTTTTCTCACAGAGTGGTGAGTCTGTGGAATTCTCGGCCTCAGAGGGCGGTGGAGGCAGGTTCTCTGGATGCTTTCAAGAGAGAGCTAGATAGGGCTCTTAAAAATAGCGGAGTCAGGGGATATGTGGAGAAGGCAGGAACGGGGTACTGATTGGGGATGATCAGCCATGATCGCATTGAATGGTGGTGCTGGCTCGAAGGGCCAAATGGCCTACTCCTGCACCTATTGTCTATTGTCTATTGTCTATTGTCTATTGTCTATTGTCTAATCTGAAGTGGCAATGTTCACAGTAGGGCATCTATGAAAGACCAAATCATCGACACAGTGAAGTCTGGAGTTGGGTGGCAACTTTGATGTGGGAGAAAGACTGAATGAAGGCAACTGTACATAATGACGGAGTCTACGATAGTGGATGTCACGACTGTTTATCATTACATGAATTGTCGTGAGGTTCATTGAATATACTGCACAATATGTAGCCCAGTTGACCTGTATTGATGAATCCATGATGTAGTCGAGGTTGGACCGACTTGGGTCGTTTTCTCTGGACTGTCGGAGGTTCAGGGAAGAGCTCTTTGAAGTACATATAACTATGAGAGGTATTGAAAGGGTAGACAGTCAGAACCTTTTTTCTGGCAGATATGATAGTGGTATTTAAGAGGCTTTTACATAGACACAGACATAAACGATATGGATGAATATGGACAATATACAAGCAGATCTCGACATCAGACAAAGACAAAGACACCGTGGGCCAAAGGACCTGTTCCTGTGCTGTACCGTTATATGTTATATATAGACAATAGACAACAGACAATAGGTGCAGGAGTAGGCCATTCAGCCCTTCGAGCCTGCACCGCCATTCACTGTGATCATTGTTGATCATCCCTAATCAGTACCCCGTTCCTGCCTTCTCACCATATCCCCTGACTCCGCTATCTTTAAGAGCTCTATCTAACTTTCTCTTGAAAGCCTCCAAAGAATTGGCCTCAACTACCCTCTGAGGCAGAGAAGTCCACAGACTCACAACTCTATGTGTAAAAACGTTTTTCCTCGTCTCCGTTCTAAATGGCTTACCCCTTAGTCCTAAACTGTGGCCCCTGGTTCTGGACTCTCCCAACATCCGGAACATTGGAGTCTGTGGAAAGTTAAGTCTTGATTTAGACACTAATGCTTTAGTGATACAGCGTGGATACAGGCCCTTCGACCCACCAAGTCTGCATCTAAATTTACCAGGACTTCTTCCATCGTGGAGCGGGCGAACCCTCGCCGGGGGTCGCCAGAGGAGGAGTGCTCTGATCGCTGGCCCGCGGAATATGGCATCCTGAAGCCATGGTCTGCGGGGCTTCTAACCACGGGCACGGCGCGGACTTTCCATCGCGGAATCTGGGATCCCTCGCCGGGGATCCCCGGAGAAGAGCTCCGACTGCCGGCCTGTGGCCTATAACATCCTGAAGCTGCGGTCTCCGGTAGGAAAGTGTAGAGTCGGGACCTCCAAGTGTGTTCGACCGTTCATGGCCCAGGCCACGGGGGAACAAGGGAGGAGGCCTGGCTGAACTTTGTGCCTTCAAACACAGTGAAGAATGCTGTGGTGGATGTTTGTGTTAAATCTTATTGTGTATTGTGTGTTCTCTTTTCAAGTGTATCGCTGCTGGCAAATTCATTTCACTGTACCTTTGGGTGTATGTGGCTATTAAAATTCACTTTGACTTTGACTTACAAACTGCATAAGGACAGCACCCGTAGTCAGGATCTGGGCCTCTGGCACTGTAAGGCAGAAACTCTACCGCTGCTGTGACACCATTTGAAACAAAGAATGGAAGACATAGGCTTTTGTAACATCTTACACAACTTCAGGATGTCCCAACGTTTTTAGAATCTATTAAATATTTTAAAGGTCATAATGTGGGAAAAGCAACTGCAAACTAGTTGTTGGCAAGACCCCAGAGTATGTCGCCTCTCGTCACCGTAGGCTTGTCAAACCAACATCGACTTTTATTTTAACTATTGCATCCTGAAGAAAGGTCTCGACCCAAAACATCACCCATTCCTTCTCTCCAGAGATGCTGCCTGTCCCGCTGAGTTTCTCCAGCATTTTGTGTCTACCTTCGATTCCGACACCTCCCCTGGGCTGTGGTTGAAGGGGGTAAGACAACAAATACTTTCCGCAAAGATGCAATAGAGGTGTAAATATATGATGGTTATAGCCCTGTCCCACGGTACGTGTTCATTCCAAGAGCTCTCCCGAGTTTAAAAAAAATCAAACTCGTGGTAAGCACGGAGAATGAACGTAGCGGGTACGTCGGAGCTCGGGAACGTCTCGTAGCGGCTCATAACACTAACGGCAGGTACTCCGGAAGACTCGCTAACGGCAGGCAAACTCGGGAAGACTCGTGAAGATTTTTCAACATGTTGAAAAATGTCCACAAGAGCGCCGAGTACCGACGAGCAGCCATTACCGTAAATCTCCCAAGTTCGAATCAGGGCAAACTCGGGAGAGCTCTTGGAATGAACTCGTACCATGGGACAGGGCTTTAACTACTTCACCTTGCGTTTCATTGACTCAGTCTGCAGCAGAAGTCTTTGTTTTTCATGCTAGTTTTTCATTAATGGCCCCAGCATGGAGGCGCAGCGGTAGAGTTGCTGCCTCACAGCGCCAGAGACCCGGGTTTGATCCTGGCTACGAGTGTTGTCTGTGCGGAGTTTGCACGTTCCCCCTGTGACTGCCTGGGCTTTCTCCAGCTGCCCCGGTCTCCTCCCACACTCCAACTATGTACAGGTTTGTAGGTTAATTGGCTTCGGTAAAAATTGTAAATTGTCCCTAGTGTGTGTGGGGTAGTGCTCGTGTACGGGGATCGCTGGTCGGCGCGGACTCGGTGGGCCGAAGGGCCTGTTTCCACGCTGTATCTCTGAAGTCTAAAGTAAACTCGAAGATCTACCAGCCCATGAGTGGAGACTTTTTCCCTCATCTCTGTTTTAATGGCCAGCCTTAATTGCGTGATGGGACATGGTTCTGGACAGTTCAGGACAACCCTCCCTTCAACTAAGCACCCAA
>CM069165.1:11596759-11676759 GCA_035221665.1 Okamejei kenojei
TAGGTGCAGGAGTTTTGGCCCTTCGAGCCAGCACCACCATTCAATGTGATCATGGCTGATCATCCCCAATCAGTACCCCGTTCCTGCCTTCTCCCCATATCCCCTGACTCCGCTATTTTAAAGAGCCCTATCTAGCTCTCTCTTGATAGCATCCAGAGAACCTGCCTCCACCGCCCTCTGAGGCAGAGAATTCCACAGACTCACCACTCTCTGCGAGAAAAAGTGTTTCCTCGTCTCCGTTCTAAATGGCTTACCCCTTATTCTTAAACTGTGGCCCCTGGTTCTGGACTCCCCCAACATCGGGAACATGTTTCCTGCCTCTAGCGTGTCCAAACCCTTAACAATCTTATATGTTTCAACCCTTAACAATCATATATGTTTCTGAAGAAGTAAATAGGTGATGTTCTGGGTTAGTTTAGTTTTGCTCAGTTTAAAGATACTATGCAGAGACAGACCCTTCGGCCCACTGAGTCCGTACTGACCAATGATCCCCGCACGCTAACACCATCATACACACTCGAGGGACAATTTACAATATTACCAAGCCGATTGGCCTACAGGCGCGCACGTCTTTAGAGTGTGGAAGGAGACCGGAGCACCCAGAGAAAACCCACGCGGTCAAGGGGAGAATGTACAAACTCCGTACAGACAGCACCGCTGGTCAGGATCGAATCCGGGTATCTGCGGCTGTGAGGCAGCAACTCCGCCGCTGCGCCACCGTGGGCCCCACCAAGGCACAGGAACTCCTTTTAAAGTTAAACTGAATCATAACATCCAGGGATATAAGTTACTGAGGAGACTGCAATTAAACAAGCACCACGTAAGGAGAATTATAATTTGAGACATTATGCAGGAATATACTGTGTCGGGTACACCAGAAGAAAACTTATAAGATAAGTATTTATTTATATTTTTATGTGGGTGTGATGTGTAATGCAATTATAGGAGGAGGAAGGATCAGGATTTTCTGCTGTGTTACTTTAGTCGTCAGGGATACAACGTGGACACAGGCCCTTCGGCCTGCCGAGTCCGTGCCGACCAGTTATCACCCCGCACACCAGCGCTCTCCTGCACGCTACGGGACAATTTACAGAGGCCAATGAACCCACAAACCTGCACGTCTTTGGAGCGTGGGAGGAAACCGGAGCACCCGGAGAAAAACCCACGCGTACAAACTCCATACAGTCAGCACCCCGCGCTCAGGATCGGACCCGGGTCTCTGGCGTCGAAAGGCAGCCACTGTACTGCTGCGCCACCATACTGCCATACACACACTGTTTGCTTATTCTGCAATATGTAAAAGGAATATACTCCAATCAGGTTCATTAGATCATTTACTACATGCAATCTAGGCAAGCAGAGGTGAAGTAGACGGGTTTAAATGTGACGTTCAGCACATCCTACAGCCTGTTATAGATAGTTTTTTACATATGGAATTAGCACGTAAAGCTTGTGTTTCGTTTAATAAGGTGATCCACACAAAATAGGAAAATATTGGTGGCTGTTAAACAAATACTGACTAAAATTACAGCACAGTGGCACAGCGGGTAGAGTTGCTGCCTCACTGCGCCAGGGAGCCGGGTTCAATCCCCACCCTGGGTGCTGTCTGTGTGGAGTTTGCACAATCTCCATTTGAAATTGTGGATTTCCTCCGGGCTCTCCGGTTTCCTACCACCACATCGCAATGTCGTGTGGGTTTGTGGGTTAATTGGCCCTCTGTAAATTGGCTCTAACATGTAGGGTGAGAAAATGGGGTAATATAGAGCTAATGTGAATGGGTCATGGATGGATGGCGGGGCCAAAGGGCTTGTTTCAATGCTGTGTACCCTCATTCAGTCAAAAACATACTCGTCAAAAATAGAACCAGTAATGGCTAATGTCTGAAGAAGGGTCTCGACCCGAAACGTCGCCTATCTCCTTCGCTCCTTAGATGCTGCTGCACCCGCTGAGTTTCTCCAGCCTTTTGTGTACCCTCGATTCTCCAGCATCTGCAGTTCCTTCTTTAACACCAGTAATGGCTAAAGTGAATTTCGAATCTCAAATCTCACTGGAGCCTGGGTTTGATGCACCTGTAATGTGATTTACTTAATTCCAATCCATACCAATTAGACTTTGGACTTTAGACTTTAGAAACCTCTGTGCCAAACACGTCACCTCACAAATTCACCACCACTCTGTGCCCTAAGATGAAGGGGAACGCGTGAGGTTGCTGCTTCCATGATGGGCTGGTCAACTCTCTTAATGGTTGATTGGATTGATTGAAAAATACCATGGAAACGGGCCCTTTGGCCACCGAGGCCACACTGGCCATCGATCACCCGTCCTGCACTAGTTCTACGTCAGCCCATTCTCGCATCCACTCCCGATACATTTTGGGGCGATTTACAGAAGCCTGTTGGCTTTTAAACCTGCACGTTGTTGGGGATGTGGGAGGAAACTGGAGCACCCGGAGGAAACGCACGCGATCACGGGTAGAACGCGCGCCTGTAGTCTGGATCAAACCCAGGTCTCTGGCGCTGCGAGGCAGCAACTCCACCGGCGCGCCACCGTGCCGTTTCACTGGAACGCAGTTCTCTCATCAATATATCAATATCCGTTTTATTCGTCACTTGCACATAAAGTGCAAGTGAAATGAATTTGCCAGCAGCGGTACAATGAAAAAAGAACACACAATACACAATAAAAATGTAACGCAAACATCCACCACAGCATTCATCGCTGTGGTGGAAGGCACAACATTTGGCCAGTTCTCCTCCATTTCCCCCCGTGGTCGGGACCACAACCCTTCGCAGCCGCCAGATGAGTAGACAAGGTAAAGTCCAGATAAAGTCCAGGTAAGTCCTGAACCGATGCCTCCCCACCGGAGACCGCGGCTTCAGGCTGGTGTAGGCCGCAGGCCGGCGGTCGAAGATCTAAAGTCCCCGCCGGGCCAGAGCACCCGGAGGAAACGCACGCGATCTCGGGTAGATCATTAGGATCTCACTGAAAACGATGCCACAGCTGATTATCTGCCTCTAAAGACATTATTAAAATTGAATCAAAGATGGAAGTAGAACTGCCAGAGATCAGGTATGGATCAGGTAATCAAGGACAAGTCTCATCCTGGCCTTCCCCACCTCTCCCATCAGGCAAGGGGGATAGAAGTGTAAATATCTGCACCACCAGATTCAGGGACCGTTTCTTCCCAGCTGTTATCAGGGAACTGAACCACCAAACAGGCAGCGGTCCTGACCTACATCTACCGCTCAGACTATCTTTAATCGGACTTTACCGGACCTCATCGTACACTAAACGTTATCCCTGACATCCTGTATCTGTACACTGCGTGTTGCAATCATGTATACGCTTTCTGCTGACTGGTTAGATTTTAGATTTGACAGGCCCAGGCCCACCGACCGGCGATCACACACCGACTAGCGACAATTTACAATTTACAGGCGTCAATTAACCTACAAACCTGCATGGCTTGGGCGTGTGGGAGGAATCTGGAGCACCTGGAGAAAACCCACCCGGTCACAGGGAGAACGTACAAGCTGTGTCGACAGTTTCGAACCTGGACCTCTGGTGCTGTAAAACAGTAGCTCCCACACTAATCCATCCTGTGGAATTCACAGCCAGGACACAGCTTATTGGGTCTGAATTGGGGTCATTCACTAGAAAAGACTTATCTTCCTCTGTTTCCATTTTATTTTCCTGCACAACCATGCACCATGTCCAAGGCGGGCACAGTTTTACAGGAGATAAAATGTTCCAAATAATCTTCTGCTTGGCGGAGTTATTGATTGGTTAATTGGAAGATACAGCACGGATAAAGGCCTTTCAGTCCACAGAATCCACACCGACCATCGATCACCCGGTTACTTGACTTGTACTGAAGCACAGAGCGTCTTGTGGATATGGGGATAGTGCAGTGATATCGCGCATTGTCGTGGATCCGTTTCATTTCGCTCACTTTAGTTTAGAGATACAGCATGGAAACAGGCCCTTCGGCCCAGCGAGTCCGCACTGACCAGCGATCCCCGCACATTAACACACACTAAATGTGGGAGATTGCAACCTTCACGTGGTCCGCCCTGTTTCGACTAATGCAATTAACCCGGCGTGCACAAACAAATAGATCAAATGGAACGAGTTGACCTACAACGTTAGGCTAGCGCACGCCATACGCAAGTAGAAGAAGGAGAAGAACACACACTGGGTGCTGTCTGTATGGAGTCTGTACGTTCTCTCCGTGACCTGCGTGGGTTTTCTCCGGGTGCTCCGGTTTCCTCCCGCACTCCAAGGACGTGCAGGTTTGTAGGTTAATTGGCTTCTGTAAAATTGAAAATGTAGCTGTCATGGAATCGGTGAGCCAAAGGGTCTGTTTCCACGCTGTATCTCTAAAGTCTAAAGTCTAAAATTTACTGCGGGAGGATCTTTAACCGACAATCGAGTCTCTTTGGAGAACTTCTTAGAGAAGTGAGAAAAGTTGAAACCTTTAATACAGCAAAATGTACAATGTTGGGTGGCCTGGTGGTAGAATTGTTGCCTTTCAGCGCTAAAGACCCCGGTTCGATCCTGACCATGGGTGCTGTCTGTATGGAGGTACAGGTTTGTAGGTCAATTGGCTTGGCCAAATTGTAAATTGTCACTTATACCAGGCCAATTAACCTACAAACCTGTACGTCTTTGGAATGCTAGTCTTTGGAACTGTTGGTCGTTAGATTCCAGATCCACATAAAACACTTCTCAGCAATTCAGCTCACCATCATGAAATATTCACTTCATGACCAAAGCCCAAATCCCATGAATAAATTAAAAAAGAAAACGAACCCTGGGGATCACGGGGCGCAGAGAGATGAACCATCTTGGAAACCTAAGGATGACTTTAACGTGGGGACTGTTACAGTGAGGCAGATGGTGCTGATGAGACTGAATGGTGCTTTATAAGTTTGTGCATAGGTAGGTTTAAACGCTGGGATTTTCAGATTAAAGCATTGAATCTCGATGATATATATTAGTTTAGTTTAGTTTAGTGATACAGCCCAAAAACAGGCCCTATGGCCCACCGACTCCACGCTGATCCCCACACAGTAACACTACCCTACACACACTAGGGACAATTTACAATGTGGCCAAGCCAATTGACCTACAAACCTGTACCTCCGTACAGACAGCACCCATGGTCAGGATCGAACCGGGGTCTTTAGCGCTGAAAGGCAGCAATTCTACCACCAGGCCACCCAACATTGTACATTTTGCTGTATTAAAGGTTTCAACTTTTCTCACTTCTTTAAGAAGTTCCCCAAAGAGACTTGACTGACGGTTAAAGATCCTCCCGCAGTAAATTTTAGACTTTAGACTTTAGAGATACAGCGTGGAAACAGACCCTTCGGCCCACCGATCCCATGACAGCTACATTTTCAATTTTACAGATGCCAATTAACCTACAAACCTGCACGTCTCTGGAGTGTGGGAGGAAACCGGAGCACCCGGAGAAAACCCACGCAGGCCACGGAGAGAACGTACAGACTCCATACAGACAGCACCCATACTCAGGATCGAATATCCGGGTATCTGGCGCTGTAAGGCAGCAACTCTACCACTGCACGACCGTGATGGCCACAGTAAATTGGTGGAGACATGTGTATTGTGGACTCATAATAGGTTGGATGGAAACAGACACAAAAAGCTGGAGTAACTCAGCAGGTCAGGCAGCATCTCTGGAGAAAAGGAATAGGTGACAGTTTGGGTCAAGACCCTTTTATAAACCATATAACCATATAACAATTACAGCACGGAAACAGGCCATCTGGACCCTTCTAGTCCGTGCTGAACAGACCCTCTTCCTTATCCCATTCCCTTTCTCCAGAGATGCTGCCTGACCCGCTGAGTGACTGGCTTTTTGTGTCTATCTTCGGTTTAAACCAGCATCCGCAGTTCCTTCCGACACAAGTTGGATGGAGATTCCAAGGTGCAGAACATTGTTCTCTGTTTCCAAAAGCTGGATGTGTTCACTCATCCTTTTCCTTTAGTATTACAAAATGCAATTGGTGTAAGTAACTCATGGGATCAACTAATTGCTTTTAAGAGAGAAAAAATGTGTTGATTGGCAGGTGCTTGTAAGTTCAGACAATTATTGTCAATATTTCTTTTATTTTTGATATATTTGTTATTTTCAGTGGCATATAACGATATGGAGAGGCAAGAATAAGGATATAATATTGATAGGGTTATGGCATAACCTCGATAAAGAGGGGTAATGATAGAGTATAACCGAACATAGTCAACAAAATAGAGAGAGTACGGAGGAGATTTACTAGAATGTTGCCTGGGTTTCAGCAACTAAGTTACAGAGGAAGGTTGAACAAGTTAGGTCTTTATTCTTTGGAGTGCAGAAGGTTAAGGGGGGACTTGATTGAGGTCTTTAAAATGATGAAAGGGATAGACAGAGTTGACGTGGATAAGCTTTTTCCATTTAGAGTAGTGAAAATTCAAACAAGAGGGCATGATTTGAGAATTAAGGGACAAATGTTTAGGGGTAACATGAGGGGGAACTTCTTTACTCAGAGGGTGGTGGCTGTGTGGAATGAGCTTCCAGTGGAAGTGGTGGAGGCAGGTTCGATTTTCTCATTTAAAAATAAATTGGATAGGTATTTGGACGGGAAAGGAATGGAGGGTTATGGTCTGAGTGCAGGTAGATGGGACTAGGTGAGAGTAAGTGTTCGGCACGGACTAGAAGGGCCGAGATGGCCTGTTTCCGTGCTGTAATTGTTATATGGTTATATGGTTATTGAATTCTCCAATTTTATTTAACCTCCCCCTCCCTTTCTCCACTTCCCCCCTCCTTTGTGCCTCACCTGGACTCTACCTATTCCCCCCTCCCCCCTCCCCCTCCTCCTCCCCCTTTCAACATTCCTTCCTCTAGCTTCACAATTTGCACCTCTTCAACCCGTCTGTCACTCACACCTTTTGGGCGGCACGGTGGCGCAGCGGGTAGAGTTGCTGCCTTACCACGCTTACAGCCCCAGAGACCCGGGCTCGATCCCGACCACGGGTGCTGTCTGCACGGAGTTTGTACGTTCTCCCCGTGACCGCGTGGGTCTTCTCCGAGTTCTTCGGTTTCCTCCCCACACTCCAAAAACATACAGGTTTGTAGGTTAATTGGCTAGGTGTAAATTGTCTCCAGTGTGTGTAGGATAGTGTTAGTGTGCGGGGATCACCAGTGGATCACCAGTGTCAGTGCGGACTCGGTCGGCCGAAGGGCCTGTTTCTGCGCTGTATCTCTAAACTAAACTAAACATTCTAGTTTTAATTTCAGGCCTCTATTCCAACTTCTTATCACAAAAAATGTGTTTACCTATTACATGCAAAACATTATCCTCTTCCTCTTCACTTCCTGCTATCTAGCCCCCCCCCCCCCCCCACCCCCCCCACCCATGCCTTAACCAATATCTGAAGAAGGGTCGCATCCAGAGATGCTGCCTGACCCACTGAGTCTTAAAAATAGCAGAGTCATATGGATATGGGAGAAGGCAGGAACGGGGTACTGATTGTGGATGATCAGCCATGATCACATTGAATGGCGGTGCTGGCTCGAAGGGCCGAATGGCCTACTCCTGCACCTATTGTCTATTGTCTATTGTTTCTCCAGAACTTTGTGTTCTTCTGCGTAAACCAGCATCCACAGTTCCACGTTTCTACAGTGTAACCTCAATATGTTTAATACTGGCGGATTCAATTACATCCCAGTGGTATGAACGTTGATATCTCTAATTTCAAGTAACCCCTGTATTCCCTCTCTTCCACTCCCCCCCCCCCCCCCCCCCCCCCCCCCCCCCCCCCACATACTTTCAGTCTGAAGAATAGTCCCGACCTGAAACATCACCTGTTCCTCTTCTCCAGAGATGCCGCCTGACCCGCTGAGTTACTCCAGCACTTTGCGTCCGTCTGTCTTCAGTATAAACCAGCATCTGCAGTTCCTTCGCCGCCATTCTGGGAGTGGCAGCGCTGCCCTGGCAGCAGCGGCTCGCCTGCAGTCCGTCTGTTTTTCTTTTTATTTGTTGTTTTCTTGTCTTGTTTTAGCGTTAGTTTGAGTTATTATGTAGTGTGTGTGTGTGGGGGGGGGGAGGAGAAACGTTCTTAGTCTCTTCCTTTTGGGGGGACGCGACTTTTCTTGTCGTATCCTCCGTCTCCGTCTGCGCTGAGGCCTACCGCGGAGCTGGCGGCCTCCAACTTTAACTGCGACCGACCCGAGGCTCCGGAGGCAGAGCCAGCCAGGACTTACCAGCGCGGGGCTGGCCGACTTCGGGGCTGCGGCGGGTTCAGGCGTTCCGGCGGCCCGACTCGGAGCTGCGGCGGCTTTCCGGTGGCGGTGGCGGCGGCGGCAGTGACTTCGGAGGCCCGGCCGCGGGCCCAGTGGACGACATCGTTGGGAGCTCGCAGGTCACAGGTTGGTGACCTGTTTTTCCGGAGCTCCCGCGGCAACAGCTGCGTCCGCTGGACTGGAGGGCGGCAGCTTCGACCGCCCCGGGCCGCGGAGTTGACCGGCCCGCTCACCCGGTGCGGTCACAACATCGGAGGCCCGGGTCGCCTCAGCGCAGAGGAAGAGGAAGAGGAAGAAGGGAAGAGACAAAGACCAGATTTTTGCCTTCCATCACAGTGAGGAGGTGTCTGGTGAACTCACTGTGGTGGATGTTAAATATGTGTTTATTGTGTGTGTTGTTATTTACTATATGTATGACTGCAGGCAACGAAATTTCGTTCAGACCGCAAGATCTGAATGACAATGAAGTTTTCCAAGTTCCAAGTTCCTGCGTACATTGGTGAATGCAATGGGTTTGAATTGCCAAATGATTGCGTGCTGTTTTGATCGATCTTAGTGCCTCGAATAAATCAGTGAGGGACCGGCAGATTAGTATTCAGTAACTTCCAGGGATGTGATGAATCTCAGCAGGGAACATGATCAGCTTAGACTGTGATCCTCCTCATGGCTAAATCATTTATATGGATCATAGGTGACCAATAAAACTACAATCCTGACCCATTTGGCATTTCCCAGAATTTCCCATTCAGGATTCTCCCAGCTCTTTGCCATTTTGGAAATGTTATTTACGCATGATGAGAATGGACACAAAACAATATGAATCGTAGAACATAGAACAGTACAGCACAGGAACAGGCCCTTCGGCCCACATTGTGTGTGGCGAACATGATGCCAAGCTTAACTGATCTCAGCTGTCGGTGATTGGCACATCCTCAGAGCAATAACCTCATAAACTAAACTAAACTACAGCGGCACGAGAGCGCAGCGGTAGAGCGACTGCCCTACAGCGCCAGAGACCCGGGTTCGATCCTGACTATAGGTGCTGTCAGCACGGAGTTTATACACTCTGCATGGGTTTTCTTCCGTTTCCTCCCAATGACGTACAGGTTTATAGGTTAATTGGCTTGGTATCAATGTACAATTCTTCCTGGTAACTAGGATAGTGTTCGTGTTCGGGGATCGCTGGACGGTGCAGACCCGGTGGGCCGAAGGGCCTGTTTCCGCCCAGTATCTCTAAACTAAACTAAGTGAACATTGGGCCACAGTTGCCAGTTGAGCGTTAGGGGTTTGGAAGACCCCTGATGTAGTTTGGTGATATAGTTGACAAATAGAGGCTTCATGGCCTGAGCTGATCATCCATTCCTGTTACAATTGACCGCTGTTGCCATTCCCTGCTGGCACAGTCCTAGTGGCACTCAATGGGTGCAATCGTCCGCTTGTGTACACGCACATGGACCGGTTACACATTCCTCCTTCTGATTATTTATTTTTGTGAACACAGGTCACAGACTACAAAAAAAATAGAATCTATAGATTAAGGAGACTGGTCATTTGCACAAAGAATGTACAAAATATGTAGTCATCCGCCACAAATGTGGGAGTGTGTGTGTGTGTGTGTGTGTGTGTGTGTGTGTGTGTGTTGTGTTGTGTGTGTGTATGGGTGTGTTTGCGTGTGTGTGTGTGTGTGTTGTGTGTGTTTATGGGTGTGTTTGCGTGTATGTATGTGTGTGTGTTATGTGTGTATGTGTGTTTGTGTGTGTGTATGTGTATGTGTGTGTGTGTGTGTGTATGTGTGTATGTGTGTGTGTATGTGTGTGTGTGTGTGTGTATGTGTGTGTGTGTGTGTGTGTGTATGTGTGTGTGTGTGTGTGTGTGTGTGTGTGTCTGTGTATGTGTGTGTGTGTATGTGTGTGTGTGAGTGCATGTGTGAATGTGTGCGACAGTATATGTGTGAGTGTGAGTGTATGTGGGTGTGTGTGCATGTGTGTTTACGAATATATTTGAGTGTACGTGTGCAAATGTGCGTGTGTATGTGCATGGGTACATGTATGTCTGAGTATGTCTGTGAGTGTGTGCATTCATTTCTGTGAGTGTGTGCATGCAAGATGTGCATGCATTGTTGTAAGAGCATATGCATGTGTGTGAGTGCATTTCTGAGTGTGAATGTGTGCATGTATGTGAGTGTATGGGTGTGTGTAAGTGTGTGTTTCAGTACATGGGCGTGTGTATTGGTGTTTGTGTTTGTATGAGCGTGTGTGCATGGGGATGTGTGAGTGTGTGTGTGTTTGTGTGAGTGTGCGCATCAGTGTGTGGGTGTGTATTGGTGTGCATGTTAGTGCGTTTGTGAGAGTGTGTGTGGGTGTGTATTAGTGTGTGTGTGTCTGTGTGTGTCTATGCGTGAGAATTGTAGGTATGTGTGCGAATGTGTGTGCGTATGTGTGTGTGTGTGTGTATGTGTCTGTGTGTGTGAAAATGTGTGCGTCTGTGTGTGAATGTGTAGGTATGTGTATGCGTCTATGTGTGTGTGTATGTGTGTGTGTGCCTGTGTGTGTGAATATGTGTGCGTCTATGTGTGTGTGTGTGCATGTGTGTGTGCATGTCTGTGCATCTGTGTGTGTGTTTGTGTGTGCGTATGTGTGTGTGTAGGTATGTGTATGCGTCTGTGTGTGTCTGTGTGTGTGTCTGTGTGTGGGTATGTGTATCTGTGTCTGTGTGTGCGTATGTGTATCTGTGTGTGTGTGTAGGTATGTATATGCGTCTGTGTGTGTGTCTGTGTGTGTGTGTGTGTGTATGTGTATCTGTGTGTGTGTGTAGGTATGTATATGCGTCTGTGTGTGTGTCTGTGTGTGTGTCTGTGTGTGTGTATGTGTATCTGTGTGTGTGTGTGTAGGTATGTATATGCGTCTGTGTGTCTGTGTGTGGGTATGTGTATCTGTGTGTGGTATGTGTCTGTGTGTGTGTCTGTGTGTGTGTGTATGTGTCTGTGTGTGTGTGTGTGTGTGTCTGTGTGTATGTGTATCTGTGTGTGTGTGTGTGTGTTGTGTGTGTCTGTGTGTGTGTGTGTCTGTGTGTGTGTCTGTGTGTGGGTATGTGTGTGTGTGTGTGTCTGTGTGTGGTATGTGTATGTGTGTGTGTGTGTGTGTGTGTGTGTGTGTGTGTGTGTATGTGTGTGTGTGTGTCTGTGTGTGTGTCTGTGTGTGTGTCTGTGTGTGTGTGTGTGTGTGTGTGTGTGTGTGTGTGTGTGTGTGTGTGTGTGTGTGTGTGTCTGTGTGTGTGCGTGTGTAAATAGGGAAGGCATCTGAGTGGTACATCATCAGCTAACCCCAGAAGGAGCGGCGTCCTGGTGTCAACTGTAAACTGCACCCAGTGTACATGGTAGGATAACCAAGAATGTGTAGCTCCGCAGATGATTAAATCAATGAAAATCTTGACAAGACTTGTTGGTACATGCTTCTTTATTCCACACAATTCCATCCCGTGGCCAGGGGCATTTATCAGGCTGCCTGTCGGCTAATGGAGATTGTTGTTTAGTCCGCACTTGATCGAAGGCCGCGATTATGATGCATGTCAATAATTTAGTGAGATATGACAAAGGAACAAAGAGCGTAGCCCTTGGCTGCTGCCCCCTGGAACACACGGCGAGCCCTCGCTGTACGCGGAGGGCAGAGAAAAAACAGGCGTGTGTGTGTGTGTGTCCCCCCCCCCCCTCTCCGACGGCCCTCTGCGAAACGTGGCAGTCAAGGGTTAAAAACACTGGGCTGCTGCAGACAATAGAGCAAGCCTTGACTAGTGCAAAGAAGGTGTGATGCATGAGAGCGAGAGAGAGAGAGAGAGAGAGAGAGAGAGAGAGAGAGAGAGAGAGAGAGGAAAAACTAATGACAGGTGTAGCTGTGAATTCTTCATTCTGCATAGGCTGATTGCTCAGCTCCACGTGCACTCGACTGTGACTTTACAACTAATCCTGTTTGTAAGTTATTATTTATTTCCACCAAAGTTTGTCAAACTTGGGTTTTAGATTTTTTTTTCCCCCTGATTTCCCACTCGCGGTGCGTTCACACACATGCTCCCCGTATAATTTATGACTGCCTCTGGACCTGATGACAGATTATTAAAAGTAGAATTAGTTTTTTGTGCGGAATTTTTCCACTGGGAATTGAGAAGGCAGTGCTCTCTACGGAAGGTCTCCAGCGAGGTCTCCATTACTAATAGAAGTTTTTTGATGGGGTGAAGAGACTAATGATTTGAATTTACTGTGGCAGGAGTCACGTGCGCTGCAAAGCATCAGGCGAAGAGACTAGAGGTTAACCTCTTCCCTGTGGAGAGGTTTATTGGATTGTTTAGCAGCAGAAGGATAATGTTTTTTGTCATAGACTGCTGCTGCTGTGCTGAAGTAAAAACAGCCAGGATTTGGAGAGGGGGAGAGAGAGAGAGAGGAAGAGGAAGAGAGTGTGTGTGTGTGTGAGAGAGAGAGATGGGGAGGGGGAGAGAGAGAGAGGGAGAGAGACAGAGGGAGAGAGGGGAGAGAATGTGAGAGATAGAACGAGGGTGAGAGAGAGAGATGGGGAGGGAGGAGAGAGAGAGAGAGAAAGAGAGCGATGGGGAAAGGGGAGAGAGAGAGGGAGAGAGTGTGTGTGTGTGTGAGAGAGAGATGGGGAGGGGAGAGAGAGAGAGAGAAAGAGAGAGATGGGGAGGGGGAAAGAGAGAGGGAGAGCGAGCGACAGAATGAGAGAGTGACAGAAAGGGAACAGAGAGAGAGAGGGAGGAGAGAGAGAGGGAAGAGGGGAGAGAACGTGAGAGATAGAGAGGATGAGAGAGACAGAGAGAGAGAGATGGGGAGGGGAGAGGGAGAGAGAATGACAGAAAGAGAGAGAGAGAGGGGAAGAGGGGAGAGAATGTGAGAGATAGAAAGAGGGCGAGAGAGACAGAGAGAGGGTGTGAGAGGGATGGGGAGAGGGAAAGGGAAGGAGAAGTGAGAGGGGGAGGGGGAGAGAGAGAGAGAGAGAGAGAGAGAGAGAGAAAGAGACAAGAGCCACAGAAGAGGGGGATGAAAACATTGCGAGCACCCTGACAGAGCGGGGCATCTTGCGGTGTTTCTGACGGGCAATGGGAGGTAAAAGAGGCCAAAGTGAGAGACACCTGTGCTAATAAGTGGAGGACGGGAGGGGGGGATAGAAAAATGCAATTGTTCACCTAGTGGCCATTCAGCTTGTAGTCCCAGCATGCGGCAGGAGCAGGAGAAGCAGAGGGGAGTCACAGCACAGCTGAGAGCTTGGGCTTAATCTTATGCACCATTACACACTCAGCAGCAAGCTAGTGCCGTTCAGATACATCATCCACGCCTAATAAACATAATGATGACATAAGATGTAATTCTAGATGAATTTTCATTTTATAGGGAAATGGAGAATTCCTGTAGAAAAAAAAAAGGAAATTATCAGGGTAGAGCAAAATAAATGATGTTTTTTCCTCGAGATGAATGGAGCTGTTTGACGCATCAAAAGAGTAAGAAAGCTGGCAATTTTTGTGTTTTAATCGCAGGGCATGATGGACAACAGTGAGACCCCAAGTGCTGTTCATCCATCATTGTAGGAAGTAGAAATCTGCTGCCTTTTTTTTTTAAGTGAGACTTTTTTTTTCTCTCTCCTGCCACAACAGAGGAGATTAAATTCTGATGAGACTAAAGTTCGAAGGGTGAAATTGGCGGAGGGGGGAGAGAAGGGGCAGAGGAGGGGGGGGGGGGGGAGAGGGGGGGATCAGAGCTGGATGCCAAGTTCCCAGGGTCGGTGGTGTGAAACATAGAAACATAGAAAATAGGTGCAGGAGTAGGCCATTCGGCCCTTCGAGCCTACACCTGCGTGGGTTTTCTCTGAGATCTTAAGTTTCCTCCCACACTCCAAAGAAGTACAGGTTTGTAGGTTAATTGGCTTGGTATAGAAACATAGAAACATAGAAACATAGAAAATAGGTGCAGGAGTAGGCCATTCGGCCCTTCGAGCCTGCACCGCCATTCAATATGATCATGGCTGATCATCCAACTCAGTATCCTGTACCTGCCTTCTCTCCATATCCCCTGATCCCTTTAGCCACAAGGGCCACATCTAACTCCCTCGTAAATATGGCCAATGAACTGGCCTCAACTACCTTCTGTGGCAGAGAATTCCACAGATTCACCACTCTCTGTGTGAAATTTCTTTTCTCATCTCGGTCCTAAAAGACTTCCCCCTTATCCTTAAACTGTGACCCCTTGTTCTGGACTTCCCCAACATCAGGAAAAATCTTCCTTCATCTAGCCTGTCCAACCCCTTAAGAATTCTGTACGTTTCTATAAGATCCCCCCTCAATCTTCTAAATTCTGGCGAGTACAAGCCGAGTCTATCCAGTCTTTCTTCATATGAAAGTCCTGCCATCCCAGGAATCAGTCTGGTGAACCTTCTCTGTACTCCCTCTATGGCAAGAATGTCTTTCCTCCGATTAGGAGACCAAAACTGTACCAAAAGGCGACCAAAAGTCAGCATTGGGGGGGGTGGATGAAAGGATGGTCTGAGAGGGGTGGGGGTGGCTGCGGTGAAGTCATTTCCTGGCTTCACTTAGGGTGGGAGAGTTGTTGGTTTAGTTTAGTTCAGAGATACAGCGAGCAGCGATCCCCGCACACTAACACTATGCTACACACACACACTAGGGACAATTTACACTTATACCGAAGCCAATTAACCTACAAACCTGTACGTTGTTGGAGTGTGGGAGGAAACCGGAGCTCCCGGAGAAAACCCACACAGGTCACGGGGAAAACATACAAGCTTCATGCAGACAACACCCGTTGTCAGGATCGAGCCCGGGTGTCTGGCGCTGTGCCATGGGGAATACTCGTAGCCATGTTGGAAATGTGATGGAATAATGATGAAGGGTGGCACGGTGGCGCAGCAGTCGAGTTGCTGCCTTACAGCACCAGAGACCCAGGTTCGATCCCCACCACGGTACTGCCTGTGTGGCGTTTGTACGTTCTCCCCCTGACTTATGTGGAGTTTCTCCAGGTGCCACAGTTTCCTCCAAAGACATACAGATTTGTAGGTTAATTGGTTTGGTAAAATTGTAAATTAGACAATAGGCAATAGACAGTAGGTGCAAGAGTAGGCCATTCGGCCCTTCGAGCCAGCACCACCATTCAATGTGATCATGGCTGATCATCCCCAATCAGTACCCCGTTCCTGCCTTCTCCCCATATCCCCTGACTCCACTATCTTTAAGAGCCCTATCTAGTTCTCCCTTGAAAGTATCCAGAGAACCTGCCTCCACCGCCATCTGAGGCAGAGAATTCCACAGACTCACAACTCTCTGTGTGAAAAAGTGTTTCCTCATCTCCGTTCTAAATGGCTTACCCCTTATGCTTCAACTGTGGCCCCTGGTTCTGGACTCCCCCAACATCAGGAACCTGTTTCCTAGTCTCTCGTGTGTCTCTGGTGTGTGTAGGACAGTGTTTGAGTGCGGGGATCACTGGTCAGTGTGGACTCGATGGGCCAAAGGGCCTGTTTCCGTGCTGTATCTCTAAAGTAAACTCTACTAAACAGTAGTATAATTTTGTTCTTCATCTACTAATGTTTTATGAATGGAACATATAATTCATAAACAGTCCTTGTCTCAACCCTCTTCCTCAAAATAACACAAATGTCGCTCTGATGCCCAAACTTATTGGAATTGAATATTTAATTTGAAGAGCATTGAGATTGCAAGCACAAATATAATGTCAACATACTAACGATCAAAAGCAGGTCAATGCAAAAGAGATATACAGTGGCTTGCAAAAGTATTCATACCCCTTGAACTTTCCCACATTTTGTCACGTTACAACCACAAACGTAAATGTATTTTATTTGGATTTTATGTGATAGACCAACACAAAGTGGCGCATAATTGTGAAGTGGAAGGGAAATGATACATAGTTTTCAAATTTTTTTACAAATAAAAAACTGAAAACTGTGGCGTGCAAAAAGTATTTTATTGAGGGTAGTCAAAACTGTCCCCAACAACTTTAGGGAAAGATTTAATAGGAATGTGAGGGGATCTTTTTTTCACTTAGAGGGTGGTGGATGTATGGAACAAGCTGCCAGAGGAGAGGCACGGTGGCGCAGTGGTAGAGTTGCTGCCTCACAGCGCCAGGGACCTGAGTTTGATCCTGTCTATGAGTGCTGTCTGTACAGAGTTTGCACGTTCTCCCCGATGACGTTGAGCTTGGCGATGGTAAGGCCTTCAACATTGAGCTGGTAGTTGCGCTAAACCACGGCAGTTGGCGGCATTTAACGGTCCACCTGGCCTGGGGAGGCATGGCTTTTAGCGGTCTGCAGACGCGGTAACGTCATTGGTTTCGCTTTGTGGGTTGGTGAGCCTGTAAGCTACTCGTGGAGGAGGCCGCTTAGAGGCTGTCTTTGTCTCCTCATAGTCACGTAGTCACCAGTTGCCCCAAACACCGGCCACCGAATGGTGAACGAGGTCTGATTGACCTGGACGATGACACGTTGGCCTGGCTCGCCTCAACGGAGCTGCAGGTCAAAAAGACACACGACAGAAGAAGAAGAACGTTCTCCCAGTGACCTGCGTGGGTTTTCTCCGGGTGCTCCGGTTTCCTCCCACACTCCAAAGACGTGCAGGTTTGTAGGTTAATAGGCTTCTGAAGAATTGAAAATTGCCCCTGGTGTGTAGCTGTCATGGAATCGGAGGGCCGAAGGGCCTGTTTCCATGCTGTAACTCTAAAGTCTAAATTGTCACTAGAGTGTGTTGGATGGTGCAGGTGTGCGGGGATCGCTGGTCGGCACGGACTCGGTGGGCCGAAGGGCCTGTTTCCGTGCTGTACCTCCAAACTAAATTAAACTAAACTAAACTAAAGGAGGTTATTGAGGCAGGTACTATCACAACATTGAAAAGACATTTGGATAGGAAAGGTTTAGAGGAATGTGCACCAAATATGGGCAAATGGGACTAACTTAGATGAGGCATCTTGGCTGCCATTGGCAAGCTGGGCCGAAGGCCTGTTTCGTGCTGTATGGCTCTATGCCGCTTTTAATTGAGATTAAATGTTATTTAAATAAATAACTTTGAATATCACCGAGGCAATCATATTCTACGATGATTATGGACCAGTATTCAGTGGTAATTCCACTGTACATCACACAATACGAATGGTGGCGCAGCGGTAGAGATTCTGCCTTACGGCGCAAGCCTCCCCGGTACCCCCCCCCCCCCCCACCACCCCCCCCCCCTTATGTCTCCAACAAAAAACTAGTGCTGTCTGTACAGATTTGTACGTTCTTCCCTGTGTCCTGCGTGGGTTTTAATTTTGGAGTGCCCCGGTTCCTCCCGCACTCAAAGGTTTGCGGGTCAATTGGGCCCCTAGTGTGTAGGATTGTGCTGGTTTGCGGGGATCGCTGGGCCAAAGGGCCTGTTTCCGTGCTGTATCTCTAAACAAAACTAAACTAAACTAGACTACAAGATGAAGGATTGCTGGCCCGTCATTCTGCTGAAATGTTATAAATATGCATTGAAAATCAAGGGAACTGCAGATGCTGGAAATCTGAAATAAAAACAGAAACTTTCTCATCCACTCCCGACACACTCGGGGGCAATTTACAGAGGTCAATTAACCTACAAAACCTGTACGTCTTTGGGAGGTGTGAGGAAACCGGAGCACCGGGAGGAAACCCACGCGATCACCGGGAGAATGTGTATGGGTCGAACCCAGGTCTCGTGCTGTGAGGTAGCACCTCTTGTGACTGTCGCTCGCAGTCTCACAAACCAGATCCCAAATCATCACCAGAAACTCCTCAGTGCGGGAAATACAGTTCATCGCTGAATGATAGAACGTAGAATATAGAGTACAGCACAGGAACAGGCCCTTTGGCCCACAATGTCTGCGTGAACAGGATACCAAGACCAACCCTTATCTGCCCTGTACATAACCCATTTCCCTCCATTCCCAGCATATCTATGTACCAATGCGAAAGCCTTTTAAATGTAACTATTGTATTTGCCTCAAGTACGCCCTATAGCATGTGCCAGGCACACTCACCACTCTCTGTGCTAAAAAACGTGCCCCGCATATTTCCCTTAAACCTTGCCCCTCTTACCTTAAAGCTATGTCCTCTGGTATTGGTAATGGGTTCTGACTGCCTGCCCTACCTGTGCCTCTTATTATATGTATATACATCTAACAGGTCTCCCTGCAGCTTCAGCTTTCCAGAGAAAATAATTCAAGTGTGTCCAACCGCAATCTGTAGCTAATACTGCCTAATCCAGGCATCGGGTGTTGTCTGTGTGGAGTTTGCACGTTCTCCTGTGACTGTGTGGGATTCCTCCCACATCGCAAACACGTGCGGGTTTGTAGGTTAATTGGCCCTCTGTAAATCGCCTCACAGCGCCCAGAGATCTTGGTTCAATCCAGACCTCGGGTGTTGTCTGTGTGGAGTTTGCACGTTCTCCCGGTGACCGCATGGGTTTCCTCCAGCTGTTCCTGGTTTCCTCCCACATCTCAAAGAGGTGCGGGGTTTGTAGATTAAATGACCCGCTGTAAATCGCCTCAAGTGTGGCAGGGAGTGGATGAGAAAGTAGGATAACACAGAACCAGTGTGAACGGGTGATCGATGGTCGGCACGGACTCGGTGGGCCGAATGGCCTGTTTCCATGCTGCATCTTTCAATCAATCATAAAGTAACATTGAAGGAGCCAGTACAGCGGGAGTTACCATAGAAACATAGAAACATAAAAAATAGGTGCAGGAGTAGGCCTTTCGGCCCTTCGAGCCTGCACCGCCATTCAATATGATCATGGCTGATCATCCAACTCAGTATCCCGTACCTGCCTTCTCTCCATACCCCCTGATCCCCTTAGGCACAAGGGCCACATCTAACTCCCTCTTAAATATAGCCAATGAACTGGCCTCAACTACCCTCTGTGGCAGAGAGTTCCAGAGACTCACCACTCTCTGTGTGAAAAAAGTGTTTCTCATCTTGGTCTTAAAGGATTTCCCCCTTATCCTTAAGCTGTGACCCCTTGTCCTGGACTTCCCCAACATCGGGATCAATCTTCCTGCATCTAGCCTGTCCAACCCTGTCCAATAGTTGCTCGTGGCTCCACATCCTTTGGAAAGAGATATTTAAAATTGTCTCCACGTCCTCCTCAGTGTGAAGTAGGGTCCCGGCCTGAAACGTTGCCCTTCCACTCCCCCCACAGTTTAGTTTAGAGATACTGTGTGTAAACAGGCCCTTCAGCCACCAAGTCTGCACCAACCAGCGATCCCCATATATATATATAAATATATATACCTATGCCAACTGTGTCATCCATGGTGTTATAAGCAGCTCAGCACCTTTTCACAAATGCACTTGCTCTTCCATCAACCATTGGCATTTTATTAAGTGTTAGTCATTCTCCTGAATATCGAGCCTAACATGTAAGCAAAAAGAAATAAAATCAAGTCCTATGGGGCAACTGGGGATGTGTCTCCCTTGAATGGGGGGGGGGGGGGGGTGGGGGTGGGGCTGGTTGGGGAGGAGAAGATGAATCTTCTGCAGGGGTTAAAACTGAGATTTACATCCTGTTCAAATTTGGGACGGCACGGGGGCGTAGCGGTAGAGTTACAGCGCCGTGGACCCGGATTCGATCCCGACTACGGGTGCTGTCTGTACGGAGTTTGCACGTTCTCCCCGTGAGCTGCGTGGGTTTTCTCCAGGATCTTCGGTTTCCCCCCACACTCCAAAGACGTACAGGTTTGCAGGTGAATTGGCTCGGTATCAATGTAAACTGTCCCTAGTGTGTGTAGGATAGTGTTAGTGCGCAGGGATCACTGGTCGGTGCGGACCCTGTGGGCCGAAGGGCCGGTTTCCGCGCTGAATCTCTAAACTAAACTAAGTCCCCATTTCATTGCCGCTGATTTCCGAAGTTGGTGCGTGTGATATTTTGGGAACAGATTTCCCTCTCTTCCACTTGGCTATAAATAAACTCCACTTAGAGAACAGTAGAAATCTGCTCTGATTAAAATCTGTGATGCCTCACTCATAGAGTCATAGAGTCATACAGCGTGGAAACAGGCCCTTCAGCCCAACTTGCCCACACCGGCCAACATGCCCCATCTACACTACTGCCACCTGCCTGCATTTGGCTCATATCTTTCAAAATCTTCTATCCTTGTACCTGTCCCAAGGTTTATTAAACATTCTAAAGGTACCTGCCTCAACATGGGTTTAAGGTGACGGGGCGTGGGGGGTGGGGAAAGATTCAATAGGAATCTGAGAACTAATTTTTTCACACAATGGGTAGGTGGGTGCATGGAACGAGCTGCCGAAGGGGATAGTCGATGCAGGGACTATTGCAACGTTTAAGAAACATTTAGACACGTGCATGGATAAGCCATGATCACAGTGTATGGCAGTGCTGGCTCGAAGGGCCGAATAGCCTACTCCTGCACCTATTGTCTATTGAAAAGGATGCGGCTCAAACGCAGGCAGGTGCGACTAGTGTAGCTGGGTCACAATCATAGAAACATAGAATATAGGTGCAGGAGTAGGCCAGTTGGTCCTTCGAGCCAGCACCGCCATTCAATATGATCATGGCTGATCATCCAGAATCAGTACCCCATTCCTGCTTTCTCCCCATATCCTTTGATTCTGTTAGCCTTAAGAGCTAAATCTAACTCTCTCTTGATAACATCCAGTAAATTGGCCTCCGCCGTGTGTGGGCGTGGCGCTGATGGACAAGATGCTGAAGCAAATGAGTGGAAGCCAAATAACCAAATGGAAATAAAGCCGGAACGGCAACTACTCGGAAGGCTGCGTCGCCTGCAAGCCAACAGAAAAGTCAAATAACGGACATGACGTTGCCGGGGGAGCGGGACTTGTCAGTGATTGGTCCAGACCCCCGCGTCCATCACATCACTGTGTGGGATGTGGGTCAGGTGGAGCGGAGGTGTGGGACAATGTTCATCCCTCCACAGTGATGTGATCGACGCAGGGGTCTGGACCAATCGCAGAAGAAATTTCTCGGATTTCTTTGCCATCTCAGTTCATAATTCAATTGCCCCATTGTCTAAATAGAAGATCCACTCTGATGTATCTTTGCCCATTAATTTATGATGTCTGACTGATTGATTCCCTGGTCTCCATCACAGGGTAGAGTGGATCCTCTGGTACCTGCTATTTGACACATGCATGTTAACTGGGATTTTTCTCCAATTATTTTTGCTTCCTTGCTTTTCTGTGGCCAGATACTCAAAACAAACCCTCAATAACCACGATGCCTCCAAAGTGGGGATGGTTGAATGCTTGAAGTTCTTAGGAATAAATATCGACAACAATTTGTCCTGAATCAGTCATGGCGATGTAATGGCCAAGAACGCTCACCAACGGCAACATCACAATCTGGTTTGGGAATCGCTCTGCCCAGGACAGGGAGGCTCTGCAGAGAGTAGTGCGTTCGGCCGAACACACCATGGGAACTACACTCGCTCCCCCTGCAGGACCTCTACATCAGGAGGTGCAGATCCAGAGCCAGCAACATTATGGGGGACCCCCTACCACCCACCCAGCTACTGAACCTGCTCCAGCTTGCTACGTCGTGCAAACGCCTCGGCTGTCACCTGTGAAAATGTAGAGGATGAGACGTAGTTTTCTTTCCCACAGGCCGTCAGGACTGTAAGCTCTATCTCACCCAGTGACTAAGTAACCGTTGTAATTCCCCAACATTAAATACTGTGATTCTGTTCCGTTCTGTTCTGTAGTTTAATGCACAAATACACAGGGCGTTGCCCCACTTTCATTCAACCGCAACATCTTGTATGTCTATGTGACAAATAAAGTTGACTTGACTTGACATGACAACGCCTCTACTTCCTTGGAAGGGTTAGGAAGTTGGGAATGTCCCCAATTTCCTTTACCAACTTCTACTGAAGGATTTTATCGGGATGCATCACAGCATGGTTTGGGAACAGCTCCATCCAAGGCCACAAGAAATTTAGAGGGTCGCAGGCCGTGCTCAGACCATCACGCAAACCAACCTCCCTTCCGCTGACTCCATCTACAATGCATGCTGCCTCAGCGAGGCACACTAACATCATCAAGGACCAATCTCACCCCGGACACTTCCGCTTTTCTCATACGGTCAGAAGGAATAGTGGTAGAATTAGGCCATTTGGCCCATCAAGTCATTCAATCATGGCCGATCTCTCTCGCTCACTCCTAACCCCATAGTCCTACCTTTGCCCCATAACCCCCGACACCCATACTAATCAACTAACTGTATTAACCCGTATTACATTTCCTCTCCTATCTACACCATTGGAGACCCTCGGATTATTTTTAATGAGACTTTACTGGACTTTACTTAACATTATATCCTTTATCCTGCCTTCTATACACTGTGGATGGCTTGACTGCAGAGTCTTTCTGCTGACTAGATAGCTAGCAACAAAAAAGCTTTTCACTAGACCTTGGTGTACGTGACAATTAACTAATCACATACTCACTTTATTAGCCAAGTATGTTTTGCAACATACGAGGAATTTGATTTGCACGTACAGTCATACTAATAAAAAGCAACGGAACACACAAAATACATTTTAACATAAACATCCACCACAGTGACTCCTTTCTCGCACATTGACTCTCCCTCACTGTGATGGAAGGCGTCCAAAAAAAAAAATTCAATCTCTTCCCTTCTTTGTTCTCCTCAGCGGTCGGGGGGCCTCTACCCTTCCGTTTGACGGGACGATCTTGCTCCCGTATCCAGCGGCGGGGGCCTCTTCATCTGGAGCGTTTAAGCTCCTGCATCAGGGAGGAATCTCAGTTGCCCATGCGCAAACGGGCGATCTACCTCGGGACGGGGCTACTAGTCGAACGTGGTGGTTGCGGTTTTGGAGCTTCCCGACTTGGGTCTTCTCCGAGACAAGAATAAAGAATAAATCGGGGAAGGGTAGTGTCTCCTTGGATATACGAGGGAAAATCTCAGGGATAGTATCAAAGCAAAGGATGATGCGTACCAAGAGTAGCCAGAAAAATGCAGCATACCAGGGACTGGGAGACATTCAGATGACAGCAGAGGGACAATGGGGCTTAATTTAGGAGAAGAAAAAATAGATTATGAAAGAAAACTGGCAGGGAACATATCTAAAAAAACTGCTGCAAAAGTTTTTATAGAATGATGATGAGAAGAGGGGGTTAGTATAAAACAAATGTAGGTCCTTGCGTCAGGAAACAGTTGGTTGAACATGGGGAACAAGGATCTATGGCGGGACCAATTGAATAACTACTTGGCTCCGTCTTCAACTAAGGAAGACAAATAATCTGCCGGGAAATAGCGGGGACTGTGGGGGTTCAAATTCAATAGAGGAATGGTGAAATCAGGTCAGTCGGGAAGTGGTGTTGGGTAAATTGAATAGATTAAAGGGCCGATAAATCCCCAGGGCCAGATAGGCGCATCCCAGAGTACTTAAGGAAGTAGTCAGGAGAATAAGTGGATGCTATGCGTGAATCTTTCAAACTCTTTAATTCTGGAGTAGTTCTATGGATTGGCGCGTAGGTAGCAAATGTAACCCCTCTTTTTAGAAGGGAGGGGAGAGACGAAAAAGGGGAATTACAGGGACCAGTTAGGTCTAAACATCGTTAGTTGGGAAACTGCTAAGAGTCTCAGTTATTAAAGATGGGATTGGATAGCCAACATTTGAGAAAGTGGTTGGTGAAAATCAGTTGGGACAAAGTCAGCATGGGATGTCAATAAGGTAATCGATGGTCTGACGGAATCTTGCATTGTGGAATTTTAGCGCGGATGTAAAATAGTAGCGTGGATAAGGGAGAACATGGATGTGGTTTATGTCCCAAATAAGAGGAATTAGTATCAAACTTAAAAGCATACGAACAGAAAATTATTAGGGGTCAGGTAAAATTGTTGTGGATAGAGAACTGGCTGGCAAACAGGAAGCAAAGAGTAGTGGAGTAAACGGGTCCTTTTCACAATGAGCAGTGAGTGGGAGTACGCAGGGCTTCTCCCTGTGCTTGGGTCCCCAAGCTATTTACAATATATATTAATGTCGGATGAGGGAATTGAAGGCAATTCTCCAAGTTTGCGGGACAGCTGGGCTGGGCGTGTTAAACATAAACTGTGAGGAGGATGCTAGGGATGGCAAGGTATTTGGATAGGGCTGGGTGAGTGGGCAAATGTTTGGCAAGATTGCAGTATATGTGGATAAATGTGAGGTTATCCACCTTTGGTGGCAAAAAACAGGAGGAAAGCAGACTATTATTTAAATGGTGTTCCGATTAGGAAATGGGGTGTTTTGCAGACGAGATCTGGGTTTAGGTGTCATGCAACCAACGTCAATTGAAAGTAGGCATGCAGAGTGCTCAAGGCAGTGAAAAAAAGCGAATATGGTATGTTAGCTTTCATAGCAAACGGATTTGAAGTACAAGCAGGGATGGGGTTCTACTTCAGTTGTACAGGGTTGGCAATGAGTGAGACCACACCTTGGAGTATTGCGTACGGTTTTGGTCTCAAATATGAGAAGGGCATCTATTGCAAGCTGGGATGCATGAGATAGGTTCACGAGGGATGATTCCTGGGAGCTGTCAGGACATGTTTATGGAAGAAAGACTGTGATAGACTCGTTTATGGCTCTCTGGAATTTAGGAGATTGGGAGAGGGGATTCTTATAGTAACTGACAAAATCTTAAGGGGTTCCTATCTAGATGCAGGAAGATTGTTCGTTCCGATGTTGGGGAAGTCCAGGACAAGGGGTCACAGCTTAAGGATAAAGGGGGGAAACCTTTAAGACCGTTATGAGAAAGACTTTTTTTCACACAGCTAGAGTGGCGAGTAGGAAGCTCTGCCACAGAGGGTGTTGAGGCCAGTTCATGCTTATATTTAAGAGTGTGAGTGAGTTGGATGTGGCCCTTGTGGCTAAGGGGATCAGAGGGTGTTGGTGATGAAGGCAGGTACGGGATAATGAGTTGGATGATCACTCGTCATGATCCATATTGAATGGCAAGTGCAGGCTCGAAGGGCTGAATGGCTACTACCAATTTCATAGGTTTTCTATGTTTCTTGAGACTGCGGCTCCTTGAGTTAAAGTCGCAGCGGCGCGGTTGGAGCGGTCGATCCAGGGCAAGTTGGAAAAAAAATCGGCTCCGTCATGGCAAGTCCAGCCCTCCGCGGTGAGGCTCTAATATTAAACACTAAGGACCAGGAGTTAGGGATGTGGGAAAAAACAGCCCTCACACTTGCTCCACTTCATTAAGGGTCATGGGAATGTCCCGCTTAAAAAGGAACAGAAAAATCAGTTATTGGTGAACAGAGCAAGTCAAAAGTCAACAGAACAATAACTTCACAGGAGACAGAGTAGGTGCATACCCGTCACTTTAAAACTTTTACCTTGGACAAATAGGGATTGAAATTGCCATGACAATTAATGCCCTGTGGTCGAGCTGCAATTCATGCCAAGAGGACCAGAGTTCAGTATCCTGACTCAGATGTAGTGAGTGGCTGTTTAGTGAAAAGTTGTTTGCTAGCTCTCTGTCTGACCACTAGTTTAGTACCTTCTGGGTGCTCCAAGTTACGTCCCACGTCCAAATCGTGGGGATTTGTAGGTTAATCGGACCCCCTGTAAAATTGCCCCTTGTATGTTGGGAGTGGGCGTAGTTGGAGTGGCAGAGAAAGTGGCAGTAGTAGTACGGTAGGACAAGTGTGGACGGCGTAGTCGGTCAGCAGAAGGAATTGTTTCGATGCTGTATCTCTGAACTAAACTGAATGTGGACACAAAAAGCCGGAGTAACTCAGCAGGACAGGCAGCGTCTCTGGAGAGAAGGAATGGGTGACGTTTCGGGCCGAGACCTTCTCTGAACTAAACTAATCTGTAATAAACTACTATGAAGGGAAAATGAACAAGTCTGGAACACAAGTTTTACTTGTTGACCTTCGGCCCACCCAGTCCGTGCCAACCAGCGATCACCCCGCACACTAACACCATCCTGCTCGTTGGGGACAATGTGCCATTTTACTGAAGCCAATTAACCCAGAAACCTACACATCTTTGGAGCGTGGGAGGAAACCGGAGCGCCCAGAGAAAACCCACGGAGAACGTACAAACCCATGGTCACAGGGAGAACGTACAAACTCTGCACGGACTGGAGTTGTACAGTCAGAATCGAAGCCAGGTCTCTGGCGCTGTAAGGCAACAACTCTGCCACGGTGCCATGTATCGCCCCCTTTCCTATCATCTCACTGGAAATAACTTGCCTTGCCTTTAACCTTTCCCCCTCTGACCAAAAAGCTACACATTATATTATTTGACATTTCCACCTTAGGGATAACAAGTCTGACTAACTGTCCAACCATGCTGTTCATGATTTGATATACTTCTATCAGGTCTTCCCTTGGCTTCCAATGCTCCAGAAAAATCAATTCAAGTTTGTCCAATCTCCCCTTTATGGTTAAGGGGGCTGTCACACTGCAGCGACCTAAGATGAGAGTTCAGACAAGTTTGCCCTTGACTCATACTCGCAGCATGGTCAACACGAAGTCCTAGGAGGTCTTTGTAACTCTCCTTCATGCTCGAGAGTAGTCCCCTCGTACTCGAGGCTTCAGCTGGGTCGCGGCGTATTTTTCGAACAGGTTGAAAAATGCCCACAAGTAAAAAAAGGTCACCATGGAAAAAATCGATACTTTTTTTACTCGTAGGTTTAGTCGTAGTAGGTCGGCATGTTAGTCGTAGGTAATCGAGGGGAGTCGAAGGTAGTCTTCAACATATTCGAAGAGAGTTCGAAGGAGATTGAAGGAGGTTGTCTTCACTCTCCACTATTCAGTGTCCAATTTTCCCGAAGCTAGTCTTCAACATAGTCGAAGGAGGTCTGCAACGTGGCATTTTTTCCAAACTCTCCTAAACTCGCCAATTAGGTTGCCGCAGTGGGACAGCCCCTTTAGTGTAATCTAATGCAGGCAACATTCTAGTAAACCTCTTCAGTATTCTCTCCAAAGCCTCCACATGCTTCCTGTAATGGACTCACCAGAATTACACACAACCCTACAAATGTAACCTAACCCAAGTCCACTAAAGCTGCACCATGACTTCCTGACTCATAAGCCCCAACTAATGAAAACAAGCAACGCCTTCCTATCAGCTTGTCATAGAGTCATGCAGCATGGAAACAGGTCCTTTTAGCCCAACTTGCCCATACACCAAGATACCCCATCTACATTAGTCCCATCTGCCCGCATTTGGCCCATATCCCTCAAAACCTTTCCTATCCATGTACCTCTTCAAATGTCATTTAAATGTTGTATTAGAACCTGCATCAAGTACATCTTCTGGCAATGCTTTCCATATACCCACCACCCGCTTTGTGAAAAATTTGCCCCTCAGGTTCCTATTAAATCTTTCCTTTCTCACCTTAAATGTATGTCCTCTGGTTCTCGAGTGCCCCACTCTGGGCAAGAGACTCTGTGCATCTACCCGATCTATTTCCCACATGATTTTATGCACCTCTCTAATATCCCCCTCATCCCCCTGTGCTCCAAGGAATAAAATCCTAAGCTTCCCAGCCTCTTCCTATAGCTCGGGTCTTCAAGTCCTGGCAACATCCTTATAAATCTTCTCTGCATCCTTTCCAGCTTAGCAGAATCTTAGCTATAACAGGGTGGCCAAAACTGAACACCATACTCCAAATGTGGCCTCATCAAAGTCTTGTACAACTTTAACGTAACTTCCCAACTTCTATACCCTGACTGATGAAGGCCAATGCGCCAAAAGCCTTCTTGACCACTTTATCAACCTGTGACACCACTTTCAAGGCACTATGTACCGATTGTCCAAAGTAGATCTATCTTATTTCCCCCATTAACCTCTTGGTCCTGATACACATATAAAATGCTGCAGCTATGGGTGGCAAATAATTAGGAATCTATTTATTTGTGTGGGACCTACTTGAAGAAACTGGATTGATTGTAGGGCGAGGAAATTGGTAAATTGGTTTAACCCTTTAATCTAAATTGGGCTGAAGTTTAAATTCTACCAAGGCATGTGACTAATCAAGCCTCGTTTGTCATTGTCAATGTGAGATGTCCAATTAAACTCTTTGTGACCTCAGGCTAAATAATGAGATAATCAATGGCAGAGTGATTTACCCAACCCGTTCCTTGCTCATCAGCTTTAAAAGACATAGACAGAGGAACTCTTCATTCTCTATAAACTCACCTTCCACCTAGCTCCACTTAGGGTATATTACAGCGGCTGATTGCCCAACCACATAGTTTAGTTTCGTCTAGTCTCAGCCCGAAATGTCACTTAAGGCAGCAGTTCTACCGCTGCGCCCCTGTGCCGCCCCACTGGAAGCTATTCTCCCCACGTCCGCTCCTTTCATTGTTCTGTAGGTTTCAATGAGATCCCCCTTGTTTCCATTCCATTCTGTGGGGTTGATGGTAGTGAATGAAACTCATATGATACCAAACCATGCCATAAATGGAGCTGGGAGTGCTTGACAGGGCAGGCAGGTGAGTAGTTTGGAATACTTCCTTCTGCAGTCATTTTCATTACTTGCTACTGAATAAGACTCTTATTCCTCCTCAGATTCCCTTGTTTTGTTTAGTGGTACAGCATGGAAACAGACCCTTCGGCCCACTGAGTCCGTGCCGATAATTAATCACCCTGTACACTAGTTCTATCCTACAGGGACAATTTATAGAAGCCAATTAATGTACAAACCTGCACGTCTTTGAAATGGAACCCGAGCACCCGGAGAAAACCCACGAGGTCGCAGGGAGAATGTACGCACGTTGTACAGTTTAGTGTAGAGATATGGCGTGAAAACAGGCCCTTTGCCCAAAGTGAGTCCATGCTGACCAGCGATCGCCCCATACACTAGTTCTATCCTATAGGGACAATTTATAAAAGCCAATTAATGTACAAACCTGCACGTCTTTGAAATTGAACCAGAGCAGAAGAACCACACGTCACAGTGAGAACGTACAAACTCCATACAGACAACACCCATCGTCTGGATCGAACCCGGGTCTCTGGAGTTGTTAGACAGCAACTCGACACTGCACCACTGTGCCACCCTCGATACAGATAACAATAAAACACTCTTGACTTTATAATATCCAGTGGCTTCCTTATGCAATGGGAGAGTTCAGGACTAGAGGTCACAGCCTCAGAGTTAAAGGATGTTCCTTTAAGAAGGAGATGAGCAGGAATTTCTTGAGACAGAGGGTGGTGAATCTGTGGAATTCTTTGCCACAGAAGGCCGTCAATGGATATTTTTAAGGCAGAAATAGATAGATTCTTGATTAGCACGGATGTCAAGGGTTATGGGGAGAAGGGCGGAGAATGGGGTTAGGAGGGAGCGATAGATCAGCCATGATTGAATGGTCGAGTAGACTTGATGGGCTGAATGGCCTAATTCTGCTCCTATCCTCTATGAGCTTATGCACCATCGAGTTCTAAACGTCGCAAAAATTACATGGATTTGGCCAGACAACCAGGACTGGGTTGTGTCCACTGTCTGGACATTCAGTCCATGACCAACAGAATTCAACCTTGTAGATTTCACCCTTGTAGATTTCACCCTTGTAGATATCACGCATGTAGATTTCACCCTTGTAGATTTCACCCTTGTAGATTTCACCCTTGTAGATTTCAACCTGAGATAGTGTTTTAAGGTGAGGGGAAAAGATTTAATAGGAACCTGATGGGTATATTTTTTACACAAAGGGCGGAGGTGTATGGAACGAGCTGCTGAAAGGGGTAGTTGAGACAGGTACTATCAGAATATTTAAGAACAATTTAGACAGGTACATGGACAGGGCAGGTGTAAAGGGATATGGGCCAAAGACAGGCAGGTGGGTCTAGTGTGGATGGGACATGTTGGTCGGTGTGGCAAGTTGGGTCGGTGTGCCTGTTTCCATGCTGTATGACTCGAGTGGAATCCGAATTGGATTTGAACATCACTTCTTGAGATCTCCATTCTACAGGCAGTGGTGGAGTTGCTGCCTTACAGCACCAGAGACCGAGGTTCAAACCCGACTATGGGTGCTGTCTGTATGGAGTTTGCACGTTCTCCCTGTGACTGCGTGGATTTTCTCCGGGTGCTCCGGTTTCGTCCCACACGCCAAAGCCAAATGCAGATTTGTAGGTTAATTGGGTTCTGTAAATTTCCCCTGGTGTGTGGAACAGAGAACTAGTGTGAACGGGTGGTCGATGGTCAGTGTGGACATGGTGGATGAAGGGCCAGTTCCATGCTGTATTACTAAACTAAACTAAACTAAACTAAACTAAACTAAACTAAACTAATCCAAGACGAGAGATTCAAGTTGTGAAGTAATTCTGAAAATTAAAAATCAGTGAATAAATAAATTTAAAAATGCATTAAAACAAGGGGGAATAATGGAAGAAAACTTGAATACAGTAAATACTTGTGTCTCTGTAATAAATAGCATGTCCACTCGCACTTACCTTTCTTCAGGGATCAGTAACTCCATTCAGCTTCTTGCATCCAAGACCCTTGCTGGCTAAAAGCCACACACCGGGAGTATCCCGGCAACCACGGGAGGCTGCCGAGACCGAAGGGGGTCCCAGCGGGGGGGGGGGGGGGGTCTGCTGCCTTGTGAGGCAGGCAGAGTCAACCACGAAACATCACCCATTCCTTCTCTCCAGAGATGTTGCCTGTTCCACCTCCTCTCAGTCGAGCCAAGACCTACATGATCTCCCGGTTGCAAAACACTTTAACTCCCCCTCCAATCCCCTCTAAAAAAGGGGACTCTATAAAACAAATTGCCCCCGGTGGATGAGAAAGGGAGACAACGTGGAACTAGTGTAAACGGGTGATCGCTGGTCGGTGTGGACTCGGTGGGCCGAAGGGCCTGTTTCCATGCTGTATATCTCAGTCCGCCCGGACCTACCTGATCTCCCGGTTGCCAAACACTTTAACTCTCCCTCCTATTCCCACACTGACCTTTCTGTCCTGGGCCTCCTCCACTGTCAGAGTGAGGCCCAGCGCAAATTGGACGAACAGCACCTCATATTTCGCTAGAATAGCTAACACCCCAGCGGTATGAATTGATTTCACTAACTTCAAGTAACCCTTGCTTTCCCTCTCTCTCCATCTCTCTCCCATCCTAGTTCTCCGAGTAAATGTTACATTGTTCGCCTCGTTGTAACCTTCCCCTTGCTAACAATGATCGATTCTGTATTTTTCTTGGAGCTTCGCCCCCTTTGATCTATAGTTTTCAAACCTTACCCGTCCATATCTCTCATTTCCCGTTCCGCTCACTCTCAGTCTGAAGAAGGGTCTCGACCCAAAATGGCACCCATTCCTTCTCTCCAGAGATGCTGCCTGTCCCGCTGAGTTACTCCAGCATTTTGTGTCTATCCTTGAAGATATGGCCATTCGATGAGCACTTGTAACGTAACCAGAAACGTGGCCACAGTTGTGTACTGCCGAGGTGAGGTTCATATGTTCATAGGTTCCATGAGCAGAATTAGGCCTTTCGGCCCATTGAGTGAGTCTACTCTGCTGTTTAATCATGGCTGATCCATCGTTCCCTCTCAACCCCATTCTCTTGCTCTCCACATAACCCCCTGACACACACACTAATACAAGTTGCTGTATGGTTTTACCGGGTTGTTTGCAAAAACACAGGATTTCACTGTTCCTAGGTGAGCGGTGAACTTATAGAGGAGTATAAAATCATGAGAGGAATAGATCGGGTAGATACACAGAGTCTCTTGCCCAAAGTAGGGGAATCGAGGACCAGAGGACAGGCTTAAGGTGAGCGGGGGGGGGGGGGGTGAGATTTAATAGGAATCTGAGGGGTAACTTTTACAAACAGAGGGTGGTGGGTGTATGGAACAAGCTGCCAGACGAGGTAGTTGAGGCTGTGACTATCCCAACATTTAAGAAACAGTTAGACAGGTACCTGGATAGGATGGGTTTAGAGGGATGTTAGCTAAATGCAGGCAGGTGGGATGAGTGTAGTCAAGTCAAGTCAAGTTAGTTTTATTTCTATAGCACATTTAAAAAACAACTCTCGTTTGCCAAAGTGCTTTACATTGGTGGAGGTACTAACGTTATACAACAGTGGTTCATAAGATTAAGTACATACATAAATACATACATATATTTCACCAGAGTGGTGAGTCTCTGGAACTCTCTGCCACAGAGGGTAGTTCATTGGCTATATTTAAGAGTGAGTTGGATGTGGCCCTTGTGGCTAAGGGGATCAGAGGGTATGGAGAGAAGGCAGGTACGGGATACTGAGTTGGATGATCAGCCATGATCATATTGAATGGCGGTGCAGGCTCGAAGGGCTGAATGGCCTACTCCTGCACCTAATTTCTATGTTTCTATGTTTCTATATAGCCCTCCCTCAGAGGACGTCAAGAAAGGCTTGAGAGTAAAGATGAGTTTTACGTCTCGACTTAAAGGAGTCGATGGAGGGGCTGTTCTGATGCGAAGAGGGATGCAGTCCCAGTGTAGATGGAACATATTGGCTGATGAGATACGAACAATCCGTATGACTTATCCTTAGGGCCTGTCTCACCAGCATGCAACTCCGTGCGATGAGCGCGACCTAACGTGGTCGCTTGAGCCGTCCGGCGTCGCGGGGCCGGTCCCTCTTCGATCGCCGGAATTGTGCGGAGTTCGTCCCGACATCGCGCGGGGCTCCGAAAAACTGACCATGTTCACAAATTCCGCGTGGCAGCGGCTTGTCGGCTCGCAGTCGCCTCGACGCATTAAGGGCCTGTCCCACCAGCATGCGACCCCATGCGGTGAGCGCGATCAAACTAGAAGCGGGGGCCGCGTGGAGGTCGGGTGATCCCTGTACAGGGCCGTTCCAAACAGCATGTGCCTGCATGCGAAGAGCGCGACCAAACCGGCAGCGGGGGCCGCGCGGAGGTGGGGTGTGTGGCGCAACGCGGCGGGAAGGGAGGCGAACTTGGAGCGAAGTCTGAAAGGTAAGTTCGCCAGGACAGAGAGGGACACACAGAGGGGCACAGAGGCACACACAGAGAGGGTCACGGAGGCACGACGTCGAGGCGGTGTGTAATGTGTCGAGGCGGCTGTGAGTCGACAAGCCGTTGCCGCGTGGAATTTTTGAACATGGTCAGTATTTCCGTACAACTCCGCACAGCTCTGGTGATCGAAGTTGGACCGGCCCCGCGGCGCCGGACGGCTCAAGCGACCACGTTAGGTCGTGCTCATCGCATGGAGTCGCATGCTGCTGGGACAGGCCCTTTACGCACCGCTTCGATGTCGTGCCTCCGTGCCCCTCTCTGTGTGCCCCTCTCTGTCCTGGCGAACTTACCTTTCAGACTTCGCTCCAAGTTCGCCTCACTTCGCGCTGCGTCGCGCCACTCACCCCACCTCCGCGCGGCCCCCGCTTCTAGTTTGATCGCGCTCACCGCTTGGAGTCGCATGCTGGTGGGACAGGCTCTTAACGTTCCGGTCTGCGTTTGCAAAATGCTGCTGCCTGCAGTTGATGAGTGGAAACTGTTTAGTGAGCAAACAGCCTGGAACCTTATCAACTGTAAATAATCAGACATTGTAAAAAGCAGAGGCTCTAGTGACAATTGAGTGTCAAGACTTAAGAGTGAAGTGTCAAGTGTTTAATTGTCATATCGTTTAGTTTGGAGATACAGCGCGGAAACAAGCCCTTCCTCCCACCGAGTCCACGCCGACCAGCGATCCCCGCACGCAAACACTATCCTACACACACTAGGGTCAATTTACAATTATACCAAGCCAAAGGACCTGCAAACCCTGTACGTCTTTGGAGTGTGGGAGGAAACTGGAGCACCCGTAAAAAACCCACCTAGGTCACGGGGAGAACGTACAGACTCCGTACAGACAGCACCCGTAGCCAGGATCAAACCTGGGTCTCTGCCGCTGTGAGGCAGCAACTCTATCGCTGCACCACTGCGTATAATGAGACTGAAGATATTATAGAATATAATATTCTCAAGTCTCAAGAGTGAAGAGTCAAGAGTGTTTAATTGTCATATGTAGTTGAACAGTTGAACAATTAATTTTTAGTTTAGTTTTAGTTTAGTTTATTGGCACGTGTTATAGACAATAGACAATAGGTGCAGGAGTAGGCCATTCGGCCCTTCGGGCCAGCACCGCCATTCAATGTGACCATGGCTGATCATCCCCAATCAGTACCCCGTTCCTGCCTTCTCCCCAAATCCCCTGACTCCGCTATTTTTAAGAGCCCTATCTAGCTCTCTCTTGAAAGCATCCAGAGAACCAGCCTCCACCGGTTTGCAGAGGACTCGCCACTCTCTGTGTGAAAAAGTGTTTCCTCGTCTCCGTTCCAAATGGTTTTCTCCTTATTCTTAAAGGTGTTCTGTGGTACAGTAGTAGTTGAACTATGACTTAAATCTCAAGTACTTTAGGTGTTTTGTTACTTGCTGCAGTTAGTTCCGTTTAGTTTATTGTCACGTGTACTGAGGTACAATGCAAACCTCGTGTGTTGCGTGCTGACCAGTCAACAGAAAGACAATACATGATTACAATCGAGCCATCCAGAGTATACAGATTACAATTGAGCAGTCAACTGTGTACACAGTATACAGTTTACAAGGTAATGGTAAATGTTTGATTAAAAATAGTCCGAGGGTCTCCAATGAGGTAGATGACAGCTCAGGACCGCTCTCAAGTTAGTAATAGGATGGTTCAGTTGCCTGACAACAGCTGGGAAGAAACTGGAGGTGTGCGTTTTCAAATTTGTGTACCTCTTGCCTGATGAGAGTGGGGAAGAGAAGGTGTGAGACTGATCCTCGATGGTGCTGCAGGCCTTGCTGAGGCAGCGTGAAGTGCAAATGGAGTCAACGGAAGGGAGGCTGGTTTGCGTGACGGTCTGGGCTGCGTCCACGATTCTCTGCAATTTCCTTCGGGCTCTTTGACTTAGCAGGCCCATAAAAAAAACCATACACGCTAATAAATATAATAATTTAAAAATCAATAAATTAATCACCATAATCCGAGTGCAAAAAAAAATGGCAGCCAAAGAGAAGCCAAAGAACATGGTGGTTACTGGTCAGTGTTCACGAGTGTGATGGGTGGTGGGAAGAAGCTGTTTATCTTTAGAGATACGTGGAAACAGGCCCTTTAGCCCTTCCGGACTGCCCACTCCTGATCACCTGTACACTAGTGTACACCCGCTCCATGACACACTGGTCAACATGAGGAGCACCTTCAGCAACAGACTGGTTCCACCAACATGCAGGACAGAACGCCACAGGAGATCCTTCTTCCCCGAGGCTATCAAACTCTACAACTCCTCCCCCGTCTGTCGTGGGGTAGACTGAGACTGACCCCCCCCCCCAGTCTTCGCACATCCCCAATCCTTTCCGCTCGTCACTATAACTTTCATGTTCCATGCATTTTGTGTTTTAGGACTGCTGGGCAGATGAATTTCCCTCCTGGGATAAACTTGGCCCACTGGGTCTGTCTGCGTTGACCGACGATCACCCGTTTCCTATCCGACACACTCGGGACAATTTACAAACCTGCACGTCTTTGGGATGTGGGAGGGAATCGGAGCTCCCACACGGACACAGGGAGAACGTACAAACTCCGTACAGACAGCACCCGTGGCCAGGATCGAACCTGGGTCTCTGGTGCTGTAAGGCAGCAACTCTACCGCTGCGCCACCGTGCCACGCATGGTCTCCAGAGATGCTGCCTAATGCAGTGTTAGCCTTTATCTCAAATTATGATATTCAATTTCCTAACCTGCCATAGAGAGATTCAAATGTAGACCTTCTCAATGCTAATTAAGTATCAAATCTACTTGGCTTCTGTAGTCTGAGCTCTTACAAACACTCCTGAGGCATTAGGTTTAAATAATTAAAACTCTAAACAGATGGAAGATACAGATTGATACATTTTATTTCTTTTTTCACATGAATTATTATTGGTACCATTCAAAACTGTATTCATAGTTGAAACCGATGCAGGGGCATTTGTGGAAATATTAGGCACGGCATTAATATTAATGCCCGTGCCGAATACTGATAATGAAGCATGGATGGGAAATGGTAATGGGAAGCTTGTTCACCAGGCGAACACTTAGCACAGGCGGCTACGGTGGCGCAGCGGTAGGGTTGCTGCCATACCGCGCCAGAGACCCGGCCACGGGCGCTGTCTGTACGGAGTCTGTACGTTCTCCCCGTGACCGCCTGGGTTTTCTCCGAGCTCTTCGCTTTCCTCCCACACACTCCAAAGACGTAGAGGTGTGTAGGTTAATTGGCTTGGCTAAATGTAAACATTGTCCCTAGTGTGTGTAGGATGGTGTTAGTGAGCAGGGATCGCTGGTCGGCATGGACTCGGTGGGCCGAAGGGCCTGTTTCTGTGCTGTTTCTCCAAACTAAAACGTATCTTTGGCCTGTCTCTCCTCCCTCCCAGGCTTCTCCTAAATCCCCCACCTCCCCAACTACACAGTCCGACCCAAATTGCCACTTATCCATGTTCTCCAGAGATGCTGGCGGACACATTGAGTTGCTCCAGCACTTTGTGTCTTGTTTTGTTAACCAGGATCTGCCACTGCTTGTATCCACATTCTTTGCTCTCAGTCTGCCTGCGTTTGGTCCATATCCCTCTAAACCTGTCCTATCCATGCACCTGTCTAATTCTTTCTTAAACATTGGGGTAGTCTCTGCCTCAACTACCTCCTCCGGCAGCTCGTTCCATACACCCACCGCCCTTTGTACGAAAAAGTTACCCCTTAGATTCCTATTAAATCTTTCTCCCTTTCCCCTTAAACCTAGGTCCTCTGGTTTTTGATGCCCCTTCTCTGGGCAAGAGACTCTGTGCATCTTCATGATCTATTCCTCTCATGATTTTGTAAACCTCTATAAGATCTCCCCTCATCCTCCTGCGCTCCATGGAATAGAGTCCCAGCTTCTTCAACCTGTCCCTTTAGCTCAGACCCTCAGGTCCTGGCAACATCCTTGAACCTTTTCTGTACCCTTTCCAACTTGACAGTCGTAGGCAGCATGGTGGCTCAGCGGTAGAGTTGCTGCCTCACAACACCAGGGACCCAGGTTCAATCTTAACTGCGGGTGCTGTCTGACCGGAGTTTGCATGTTCTCCTCTTGACCTGCGTGGGTTTTCTCTGAGATCTTAAGTTTCCTCCCACACTCCAAAGACGTACAGGTTTGTAGGTTAATTGGCTTGGTATAGAAACATAGAAACATAGAATATTGGTGCAGGAGTAGGCCATTCGGCCCTTCGAGCCTGCACCGCCATTCAATACGATCATGGCTGATCATCCAACTCAGCATCCCGTACCTGCCTTCTCTCCATACCCGCTGATCCCTTTAGCCACTAGGGCCACATCTAACTCCCTCTTAAATATAGCCAATGAACTGGCCTCAACTACCTTCTGTGGCAGAGAATTCCGCAGATTCACCACTCTCTGTGTGAAAAATGTTTTTCTCATCTTGGTCCTAAAAGACTTCCCCCTTATCCTGAAACTGCGACCCCCTTGTCCTGCACTTCCAAAGCATTGGGTACAATCTTCCTGCATCTAGCCTGTCCAACCCCTTAAGAATGTTGTAAGTTTCTATAAGATCCCCCCTCAGTCTTCTAGATTCTAGCGAGTACAAGCCGAGTCGATCCAGTCTTTCCTCATAAATGTAGAAATTATTCCTAGTGTGTGTAGGATAATGCAGGTGTGGGGGATCGCTGGTGTGCGCGGACATGATGGGCTGAAGGGCCTGTTTACACACTGTATCTCTAAACTAAACTAAACTAAACATTTTTCCTATAAGTTCTCTCTCATGCCGAGTATTTTCTTGGTAATATTTTTAAAGATTCGCTTGACTTGGGAACATGCCTGAAGACTAAGGTCAGCCAGCAGCCATCCACCGCGGGCATGTTGACAGGTCTCGCTGCTTTGCGTAACTCCCACCTGAAGCCAAGTAACCGGGTTCATAAGTTCATACAGTAAGATCTAGGAGCAGAATTAGGCCATTCGGCCCATCAAGTCTACTCCACCATTCAATCACGGCTGATCTATCTTTCCCTCCCAACCCCATTCTCCTGCCTTCTCCCCGTATCCCCTGACACCCGCACTAATCAAGAATCTGTCTATCTCCACCTTAAAATTATCCATTGATTTGGCCTCCACAGTCATCTGTGGCAAAGAATACCACAGCTTCACCACCCTCTGACCAACGAACCCTCTGACTAAAGTACATCCTTTTATTCTGTGGCGATGGCCTCTGGTCCTAGACTCTCCCACTAGTGGAAACATCCTCTCCACATCCACTCCATCCAGGCCTTTCAATATTTGGTCTATCAGGTTCCTTCTCATCCTTCCAAACTCCAAACTGGGTATTATCCTTGAAGCTGGGTTGAGATAGGCCGAACTCTTTTCACATCGGACTCTTGCAGCCAAAAGAGAGGGAAACCTTCACTCCATTTGGACTGCACGGCCGTGCAGCAGTAGAGTTGCTGCCTTAAGGCACCAGAGACCCGGGTTTGATCCTGTCTACGAGTGTTTGTCTGTGCAGAGTTTGTACATTCTCCCCATGACCTGTGTGGGTTTTCTCAAGATCTCTAATGGTAAGTCATGTAAATGAAGTCCATTAAGATTCAGTGAGAATAGATCCAAGCTGAAATCAGACCAAGGGTGTACAAGACCTCTACTCGCTGGAGTTTAGAAGGTTGAGGGGAGAACCTCATTGAAACTTACAGAATAATGAAAGGCGTAGATAGAGTGGATGTGGATAGGATGTTTCCACTGGTGGGAGAGTCTGGGACCAGAGGTCATAGCCTCAGAATTAAAAGGCGCTCTTTTAGAAAGGTGGTGAGGAGGAACTTCTTTGGAGAGAGGTTAGTTAATCTGTGGAACTCATTGCCACAGAGGGTTATGGAGGCCAAGTCAGTGGATATTTTTTTAAGGCAGATATAGACAAATTCTTAATTAAAACAGGTGTCAATGGTTATGGGGAGAAGGCAGGAAAATGGGATTAGGAGGCAGGGATCAGTGATTGTATGGTGGAGTGGGCTGGATGGGCTGAATGGCCTAATTCTACTCCAAAGTACTGACAAAGTGCAGTAGCATATAACAAGCACTTGTATCTGTACAATATATTAACTGTTGACAAGGCATCCCTTGTGTTGGAGCAGCGCCAGAGAACCAACGGTTTTTGGGCATAACATGTCAAACACAGCAATCAGATCTGTTTGTGGAGGGCAGGTTGCATAACGGCCTGGGTCGGCAACTTGGACGCCCAGGAGCGAAGACGGCGGCAAAAGCGGTGACCACTGCCCAGTCCATCACCGGCTCTGACTCCCCACCATCGAAGGGATTTACCAGAATCGCTGCCTCAGAAATGCAGCCAGCATCATCAGATAACCCACACCACCCTGGCCACACTCTCACTTCACCCCTGCCTTCAGGAAGAAGGTACAGGAGCCTGAAAACTGTAACGTCCAGGTTCAGGAACAGCTTCTTCCCCACAGCCATTCGGCTATTAAACACGACAACCTCAAATAAGCTCTGAACTGCATAGACTATTATTATCGTTATTGCACTATTATTGGGTTTATTTGTGTACGTGTGTATATATATATATATGATCAATGTATATGAGTGTATTTGTGAGTATGTGTATACATTGAGCTATTTTCTCTCTCGTTTATTATATTGTTTGCAGTGTACTATGTTTACATATTCTGTTGTGCTGCAGAAACTTACTTACTTACTGCCTATAGTGCCTCCTGGCATGTAGGGCAGCAATGAAGGTCCTCCACTCCTGTCTGTTCCGGGTTAGCTTCTGGACACCACCCCAGGTCAGGTCATCTGTCGATAGCCCTGGATGTCCATCACGCCCAGTAGCGTTGATTCCTTCCGTTGCTGTTTCTGTAACATATTTGTTTTGCGAGACGGGGTCGTTAGCCCTGTGCTCAACCTCCAACCTGGAGGACCAGTGGATCGCTCTTCGCCTCGCCTCTACCCTTCGACCTGTCCAGCACGGGAGACCCTAACAGGAGACGAATCTCCCGCTGGCATAGCTCTAGGGGTCACTGAGACACACAAGCTCCCCGACCACGACAAGGTAGCAATCCAACGGGGAGTGCTGCAGAAAGTAAGAATTACATTGTTCTATCTGGGACATATGACAATAAAACACTCTTGACTTGACTCTCTTGTTTGCAGAAAGGAAGAGATCAACATTTTTAACATCGATACACATTTATAATACACTTCCAACAATATAGATTCTTGCAAGGCTTGTCACAGCCTTTTAAAAAATCGAGTTCATTGTACCATTATGAGCTAAACATTTAGTTTAGTTTAGTTTAGTTTAGTTTAGAGATACAGCATGGAAACAAGCCATTCGGCCAACTGAGTCACGGCCAGCGATTACCCCGTCCACCAACACTATCCCACACACTGAAGACAATTTACAATTTTTACCAAGGCCAATTAACCTTCAAACAGATTTGTGTTTATAAGTGTAGGGGTCACAATGAGGTAGGTGGGAGATTTAGCAAATTAAGTGAATATTTTAGTGTCGATACTCTTATAGTAATGGAAACATGGCAGTTAATTTAAATACAATATGATCCAACAAATCATAGGGGTGGCGCAGTGACACAGCGGTAGAACTGTTGTCTTACAACGCCTTCGATCCTGACCATGGGTGTTGTTTGTATGAAGTTCTCCCTGTGACCGCGTGGGTTTTCACCGGGTGCTCCGGTTTCCTCCCACACTCCAGAGACGTGCAGGTTTGCAGGTTATTTGGCTTCCGTAAATTGTCCCTAGTGTGTAGGATAGAACTAGTGTACGGGGGAATTGTTGGCCGGCCGGTGTAGTGAAGGGCCTGTTTCCATGCTTTACCTCTAAACAAAACTCAATTTATCTAAAGCAAACTTAACTAAACTCAACTAAACGGACAACAATGTATTGCTGAACCTTTCATCTACTTTTGAAACCGAAGATAGACACAAACAGAACACTGACACAAAGTGCTGGAGTAACTCAGCGGGTCAGACAGCACCTTTGCAGAAAAAGGATGGGTGGCGTTTCTGGTCAGGACCGTTCCACCTTTTAAGCTTTTGTGAGGGCTGATTATTGGAAGAACAATAGAGATGATAAGACCACTCTCCTGTGAAGCTGTTGGCTGGATTCCCTCGCCTCCAGTCATAGAGTCACAGTCAGACAGCATGGAATCCGGCCCAACTTGCCCATACCGGCCAACTTGTCCCATCTACCCGAGTCCTATCTGCCTGTGTTTAAGAAGGAACTGCAGATGCTGGAAAATCGAAGGTAGACAAAAATGCTGGAGAAACTCAGCGGGTGTAGCAGCATCTATGGATCGAAGGAAATAGGCAACGTTTTGGGCCGAAACCCTTGAGGAAATAGGGAACGTTGCCTATTTCCTTCACTCCATAGATGCTGCTGCACCCGCTGAGTTTCTCCAGCATTTTTGTCTACCTCCTATCTGCCTATGTTTGGCCCATATCCCTCTAAATCTGTCCTATCCATGTACCTGTCTAACTGTTTCTTAAACGTTGCGATAGTCCCTGCCCCAACTACCTCCTCTGGCAGCTGGTTCCATACACCCACCACCCTTTGTGTGAAAAGGTTATCCTTCAGATTGCTATTAAATCTTTTCCCCCTTTTCCCCGTCACTTTAAACCTATGTCCTCTGGTCCTCGATCCCCCTACTCAGGACAAGAGACTTTGTGCATCTACACAATCTATTCCATTCATGACTTTGTACACCTCTATAAGATCATCCCTCATCCTCCTGTGCTCCAAGGAGTTCCAGCAGGTGCAGCCTCTCCCTATAGTTCAGACCTTTCAGTCCCTCCATCTGTGAGGATAGTTACGATCTTGGTTTAAAACCTCATTTGAAACATAGCGCTTCCAACAGAGCAGCACGCTCTTGAGTTAAAAGAAAAGGCGGCAGAGACCGGGGTTCGATCCTGACTACGGGTCGTGTCCGTACGGAGTTTGTACGTTCTCCCCGTGACCTGCGTGGGTTTTCTCCGAGATCTTCGGTTTCCTCCCACTCTCCAAACACGTACAAACAGGTTTGTAGGTTAATTAGATTGGCGTAAATGTAAAAAAAAAATTGTTAATAGTGTGTGTAGGGTAGTGTTAATGTGCGGAGATCGCTGGTCGGCGTGGACTGGGTGGGCCGAGAGCCTGTTTCCGCGTTGCATTTCTAACCTAAACTAAACGAAACTAAACGAACAGCAATGCGTTGCAGAACAAAACTAAACAAAACTCAACTAAAAAAAAATCCAAACTTCTGTAAATAGAAAATCAGTGAAATATTTTCTGAATTAGGAATAGCAGGGTCAGCAAACTGAAGTGAGTGAGTGATGGAGTCTGGACAATGGTCAAATTGTTTCTCCAACATTACCTCAGGGAGTGGGAGGTAGCGAGCCTGGGAGCAATCAACACATTGAAAAACATCAAAAGAGATGCTTGTCAGCAAATTCAACGATTGGAAAAATTATGTTAGTATAATTAAAAAAAAACCCAAGTCAAGATCCCAGGGTTAGGAAGATAATGTGCCTGACTCTTTTTTTTTTTAACGTTTAGATACAGCGCAGAAACAGGCCCTCTGGCCCACCGAGGCCTTGGCGACCAGCGATCCCCGCACACTAACACTGTCCGACACACGATTTACAATTCTACTGAAGCCAATTAACCTACAAACCCGCACGTCTTTGGAGTGTGGGAGGAAACTGGAGCACCCGGAGGAAGCCCACCTGGTCAGGGCAAGAAGGTACTAAAATCTGTACAGACTGAACAGGTCGACAGGATCGAACCCGGGTCTCTGGCGCTGTAAGGCAGCGACGTTACTGCTGCACCGCTGTGCTGCCCAGTCTTACACTAAAAATACAAAACAATTATAACTTGAAGCTTCTAATGGCTTTGGAAAAGCAAAATGAGAGGGTTTAGTTAATCATCGTGCGATGGCGGGCATCAAATGGTGGCACGGTGGTGCAGCTGGTAGAGTTGCTGCCTCGCGGTGCCAGGGACCCGGGGTTCGATCCTGCCCTCGGGTGCTCTCCGTGTGGAGTTTGCACGCTCTCCCTGTGATCGCGTGGTTTTTCTCCGGGTGCTCCGGTTTTTCCCCCCACATCCCCAAAACGTGCGGGTTTGCAGGCTAATTGGCCTCTGCACAATTGCCCCTAGAGTGCAGGGAATGGATGCCAGAGTGGGATATCATGGAAATAGTGTGAATGGGTGATCGATGGTTGGCTTGGGCTAGATGGGCCGAAGGGCTTGTCTCCATGCTGTATTTCTAAACGAAGATTAATCTGTGGCCATTCAATGCAGTTCATTAAATGGAACATCCACATAAATATAAGTATGACATTTAATGCTTTTGGATTTGTTACATTGCTGAGTGACATTCCAATTGAGCATCAATTCTCTTGTAAGTGAGTGAACATGAGGCAAGATCAAGGATGATGGGACTGCTGATGAACGTCCTTGGAGAAAGAAGACATGAAACTAAACTAAACGGCTGGCACGGTGGCGCTGAGGAAGAGCTGCTGCCTTGCAGCGCCGGAGACCCGGGTTCGATCCCGACTACGGCTGCTGTCTGTACGGAGTTTGCACGTTCTCCCCGTGACCTGCGTGGTTTTTCTCCAAGCTCTTCGGTTTCCTCCCACACTCCAAAGACGAACAGGTTTGTAGGTTAATTGGCTTGGTGTAAACGTGAACTGTTCCTCGTGCGTGTAGCATAGTGTTAATGTGCGGGGATCGCTGGTCGGCGCAGACTCGGTGGGCGGGAGGGCCAGTTTCCTCGCTGTATCTCTAAAGTACATTAAAAACTAAACTAAACTAAACCAAACTAAACTAAAAACGTTCTCCCTAGGGTTTTCTCCGGGTGCTCTAGTTTTTTCCCACACTCCAAAGAAGTGCAGGCTTGTAGGTTAAGTCGGTAAAGTCGTAAATTGTCCCGAGTGTGTAGGAGAGTGCTAGTGTAGGGGATCGCTGGTCGGCACGGACTCGATGGGCCGAAGGGCATGTTTCCTCGCTGTATCTCAAAAGTCTAAAGCCTAAAGTCTGAAACAATGGAACCTGGTCCAGTGCAGTGTGTGGTCGGTCTTGTTTTAGTGAAGCCTGGAGATTTGGGGATGGTGGAGAAGGAGGCAGGAGGCAGAAGAGAGAGAGAGAAAGGTATGGAGGAACACAACACAACGGTAATGTCAAATATTTATTTTAATTAAGTCGAGACCAAAGATGCCCATATTATACTCCTTTGCAGATAAGCCAATCCATGTTACAAAGCTAAGAAAATAAGTAGGCGTAATTAAAAGAAAAATGATTCAGATCAAAGTATGAAGGTTATTTCAATGTCTCACCTCTCTCCCCCGGAGGTCAGGATCCCATGTACATTCTGTGTGGGCTTCGCTGGGAAGTTCTTCAATAAAAAAAAAAAATCACAAGCCAGCTATCTGAAAAGGCTCCGAAATCTGGCACCACTCCCGGCGACCTTGCCCACAAAGAGGAGGCAAGGGCCGATGATCAAGAGAACATTCGCCGTGCCAATTGTCCCCGATGCAAGAGGAGAGAAGTGAGAATTAGCTCATGCTGCCGTCTGTTTGAAATAACATTTATCTTTAAACATTAACCATCTTGGTCACGAAGGTTGCTGCACTGAAGACAGATGAACAGAGCGATGCTGAGACCCCAGAATGTGTCGGAGATTAGAGGCTGACAACCTTCAATGGAAAATTTGAACGAAAAACCTGCAAACTCTGATTCTGAATGATGTACCTTAAGATTCAAGATTCAATTTAATTGTCACATGTACCAATTAAGGTCCAATTAAATTTGAGTTACCATACAGACATACTAAGTAAAAAGCAAAAATACACACAGCACATAAAATAAAGTTTAACATAAACATCCACCACAGTTTAATCAACATTCCTCACTGTGATGGAAGGCAATGAAGTTCAGTCATAGACAATAGACAATAGGTGCAGGAGTAGGCCATTCGGCCCTTCGAGCCAGCACTGCCATTCAATGTGATCATGGCTGATCATCCCCAATCAGTACCCCGTTCCTGCCTTCTCCCCATATCTCTCTTTAAGAGCCCTATCTAGCTCTCTCTTGAAAGCATCCAGAGAATCCAGAGAAGCATCCACCTGAGGCAGAAAATTCCACAGACTCACTCTCTGTGAGAAAAAGTGTTTCCTCGTCTCAGTTCTAAATGGTTTACCCATTATTCTTAAACTGTGGCCCCTGGTTCTGGACTCCCCCAACATCGGGAACATGTTTCCTACCTCTAGCACGTCCAAACCCTTCACAATCTTATGTGTTTCAAATGTTTATATGTCATCTTCCTCCTCCCTTGTAGTTTAGTTAGTTTATTGTCACGTGTACCAAGGTACAGTGAAAAACTACAACCATAAGGCTATTTTACTTCGGAGTCACGGAGTCTTCGGAGCTGCAAGTACCACCGGCAGCTTCGAGACACGTGGGGGCAAGAATGCGGAAGCCGGGCGCTCCCGCTACTTTAGCGCCCGACTTGTCACCTGAGTGGTTTACCGCCCCGGAGCTGGATGCAACGGATCCAGACTTCGAGCCCCCTTCCCCCAAGAAAAGTGGGGGGAAACAGATACGTGCCAAGGGGCCTCGCTCGTCACAAGCAACCCCACCCCGAGCTCCAGTGGACCCGAGGGGGCTGGGCCGGGGGACAGCTGCTCTACAGGGGAGCCCTACAGCTGTGCACCACCACGTACCACTGCCAGGGAGATCTGCCGTAGAGCAGTCTGGCAGCTCTGCTGCTGCGTCGAGCAGGCCTGCAGGGGCAGGTGCCGCCGACTAAACACCCCGTCAGGCTGCGGTCAAGGGCGGAGGTGGCAGCAGTAGACGGTCGGTCAGCTCAGCTCTGGGAGCGGCCGACCATGCGCCTCCACGCCAAAAAATGGGCGATTGTGGAGGTAAGCCTGCACGGACTCCGGGGAGCCAGGTACCGGGGGCCGGCGCCGATCCAACTCACCTGCCGTCGTATCAGACAGGTGGGCCGCCACAGTCTGGGGGAAGACAGACTAGCGGAGAGTCCGTGCGGGAGTCGTATGATCCTACTTGGGCGGTAGATCACGACAACCTACCATTGGACCCTAGACAGCACCTTACGGAGGTGTGGTCCGATGGTGGAAGCCCCAGTGAGTTCGCAGGGCCTGGGGAAGTCGGCTTGTCCGCTGCAGATAGCAGGGACGGTCGCATAGAGCGGTTGGAGCTCTTAGTGGAGCAACTCCTCCAGCGGGACCGGGAACGGGAAGACGGGACTCACGGGCATCCACTAGCCGTGCAAGGGGCCCGCTCAGCATCTCGTCGTCACCAGCCAGAAGTGCTAGCAGCTGCCCAGCCGCTGTGTTTGAAGACGACCCGGGACAGCCAGTGACCGCTGAGCCAGAGCATGAGGAGGATATCACCAACTCCAGAGTCAGGTTCTCAATGATACCATAGAGAAAATAAAACCGCCCGAGAACTGCATCAACCTCAGTGTGCCCTTGGTTAATGCCCAGATCTGGGGACACTTGAGTACGGCCACCAGGATGCAGGATGTCCGCCTCCAGCGTATCTTAAAGGTTCTCTCCACGGGCATAACGGCGTTTGCTAGGACCCTGGACGGGGATAATGTGTCCAGTGAACAGCAAGATGCACTGGCACTCTTATGCAACGCCCAGTATGAGATAAACTGCCTGCGTAAGAGCTCCATAAAGCCCACACTCAACCCCAAATTCGCGGGGTTGTGCCGACCATCAACTGCTCCACCGCCGCATCAGTTATTCGGAGACCTGTCCAAACAGGTGAAGGAACTGGACGAGGAGGCCAAAACAGCGGGCCTCATGAAACCTCCGACAGCCAGACTTCACCCATACCACCGGCAACAGCCAAACACAACCTGGAAACCACGACTGCCGGACAGGACACAAAGGTCCTACCCACCTCCACTTCCGCAAACACAACAACCTTTTTTAGGACCAACAGCGGCCTGCATGGAAGATGCGGCCGCCACCCCGTCAACATCCACCCAAAACACCGTACGTACGGAACCGCCGCTAACCATGGAGGTAAGGGGGCCTGGTTCCTCTCACGCCGTAGCATCCCCTCCTGCACAAATAGGTGGGCGATTGCGGGCTTTTTTTGAAATATGGAAAAACTGTCACCACAGATGAGTTTATTTTACAAAGTGTTCAAGGCTATGTTATAGAATTTATTGGAGTATAAATCCCCCTACCCAGCATTTGCCTCATAGAAAGTTTACACTATCCCAAAAAGAGGTGGAGGCAGGACATGCTGAAATTATACGGCTAGCAGCAAAAGGGGTAATTGGCAAAACCACGCATGAACCCATTGAGTTTGTGTCCAACATTTTCACCAGAATTAAAAAAGATGGGGGATGTCGGATTATAATAGACTTAACTGAGCTGAACACTTTTGTACAATATACCCACTTCAAAATGGATACTTTTGAAACAGCCAAGCAGATGCTTTACCCAGGGTACTTTATGGCATGCATCGATTTAAAAGATGCATACTATACGGTGCCCATCTTTGAGGCTCACAGGAAATTCCTAAAGTTTGTCTGGAAGGATCAATTATGGGAATACAAGGCATTGCCCAATGGAATCACCACAGCCCCTAGGCTGTTTACAAAATTGGTAAAACCTATATTGGCTCTTCTCCGACAACAAAATTACATGGTAATGGCATATTTGGATGATATCCTTATAGTGGGTCAGACCCTCCAATTGACTACACGGGCAGTGGCTGCAACTAAGGCTCTCTTCGAGAAGCTGGGGTTTGTAATCCATCCAGACAAATCAAAATTGCACCCGGTACGGGTTATGGATTATTTGGGGTTCACCCTAGACACCAACTTGATGAAGATTACCATCCCAACCAATAAAGCTACTGCTATAAAAGAAGAGTGCCACAGTCTTACTTGCGCCAGGGTACCGACCATTCGGCAAACAGCAAAAGTTATAGGGAAATTGGTAGCTACATTCCCAGCTGCACAATTCGGACCACTACACTACCGAAATTTACAGAGAACAAAGATCACAGCATTAAAAACAAATGCTGGGCACTTTGATCGGCCAATCCGGTTACCAGCAAAGGCTAGAAACGAGCTACAATGGTGGGTTGACAATATTAGTGAGTGTCACAGACCCATCATAGTAAGCAATCCAGACGTTGTGCTACAAACTGACGCAAGCGCACAAGGCTGGGGAGCAACTGATACGATGTCCAGTTGTGGTGGCAGATGGAACTCTCGTGAGTCTACATTTCTGGAGTCACACGGGATAAACTATATAGAAATGCTGGGGGCATTTCATGGACTGTGGGCTTACTATACTAATTCATGGGATTTACATGTCCGCCTTCAAATAGATAACACTACAGTGGTGGCTTACATCAATCATATGGGTGGTATCAGGTCGCTATCTTGTGATGAATTAGCTAACACAATTTGGCACTGGTGCATTGAAAGGAATATTTGGGTTACAGCGACCTATTTGCCTGGGAAGCTTTATACAGTGGCGGACACCAGGTCACGAGTATTCAATGACAACATCGAGTGGATGTTGAACCCCCAAATTTTTGGAGACATTATAGCTCACTATGGGACACCAGATATTGACCTATTTGCGTCCAGGTTGAACCATCAGATACCAACGTATGTGTCGTGGGAACCAGACTCTGGGGCAATAGCAATGGATGCGTTTTCTATCCATTGGGGGAAATGGTTTTGCTACGCATTTCCCCCATTCTGCCTCATCAGTCGGGTATTGCAGAAAATTAAACTGGACTCTGCAACTGGCATATTGATCATTCCCGACTGGCCTACACAACCATGGTACCCGATGGTCATTAAAATTTTAAAACAACCATGGGTTATATGGTTATATGGTTATATGGATGGCGATTGAGAAACACCCAAATTGATTACTCACCCCATTACGGGGGATAGTCATCCTTGCCATGGTCACTTAAACTTGTTGGCCTGCAGGTTCTGAATAGACCACTCATCCAGGCGGGCATCTCATCACGAGCCATAGAACTTATCGCCGCATCATGCCGAGAATCAACTCGGAAAAAAAACCTCACCCAAATCAGGAAGTGGGAGGCATTCTGTGCTCGGACCAACAAGACTTCCAACTCGGCAACGATACCTGATGTCCTGGAGTTTCTAGCTGGCCTCCATTTCGATGCTGGCCTCAGCTACAGTGCCATTAACAGCGTCAGGAGTGCGCTGTCCTCATACCTGGATATAGGTATCAGCTCCAACCACCTGGTGTCTAAACTATTGAGGGGAATGTTCAACATCAACCCTCCGCGACCCAGATATACTGTCACGTGGGATGTGGGGATCGTGCTGACCCTACTGAGGAGCTGGGCTCCAGTGAATGAGCTACCACTGAAACAGCTCACCCTCAAGGTGATGATGCTGATGGCAGCCCAACGAGTCCAGACGTTACAAAAACTGTGACTGGACAGCATGGTGGCCACCCCTGGTCAAATAAATTTCTTTGTCCAAGATTTATTGAAGCAGCACAGGCCAGGGGCGCATGGGCTGCAGTTGGAATTTCGGGCGTACCCTGTAGATGCCACTCTCTGCATAGTCACCCATCTCCACCACTACATCCGAGTTACTGGAGTTATCAGGATGAAGGAACAAGGGCTCCTCATCAGCCACAAACCTCCGCATCATCGGGTGACTGTACAGACTATCGCCAGGTGGCTCAGGGTGGTGCTGGATGCAGCAGGAGTTGCTACTAACATTTTTAAGTCTCATTCCACCAGGGCTGCATCCACATCAGCGGCGAGGGCCATGGAGGTGCCCATGGACCACATCCTCGCCACCGCGGGCTGGGCCAGTGAAGAAACCTTTCAACAATAAGCCACTGGTCGCCCCTGCGACATTCGCAGAAGCTGTCCTGGGAACCGCTCAGTGAATGTCTGTCCCCGAATTAGGGGTTATTATTTGTTTATTTGTTTAATAAATTGTGTTAATTTTTCAGCCAGTTTCGACTGAACTGCATTAACAGCCTTCCTCCATCAGACTTGCGGCAGTGTGATAAGCATGGACGTTGTCCAGGGCGTGAAATCACAGAGCTTTGAAATCTTCACAAAGTCACTCACGTGACTCCAAAGTAAAACGAGAACTTACCAAGTTTGAAGGTTGATCTGTATTTTACGAGGAGTCGCGGTGAGGGATTTCGTGCCCCCCGCTCCCACCCTCTATCATAGGATCAACTGGGAAGTTCTGCGTTTTCATCTTACTATTTTTAGTCATGGTGCGTTCTGTGATTCCACACCGCTGCTTTGAAGGATGCTGCGCAAGCGTGCTGGCGGGGTCTTCACGAAATCCATCACTGCGACTCCTCGTAAAATACAGATCAACCTTCAAACTTGGTAAGTTCTCGTTTAATCTTACTATTAAACACTACAACACCACAATGAATGGGGCGGTGCTGGCTCGAAGGGCCGAATGGCCTCCCCTTGCACCTATTGTCTATGTTTCTAAGGGTTATTGATTGGGGACGATCAACCATGATCACAATGAATGGCGGTGCTGGCTCAAAGGGCCGAATGGCCTCCTCCTGCACCTATTGTCTATGTTTCTATCTAACCTCCAATTTGGCTCTGGACTAGATATGTAGGAAGGAACTGCAGATGCTGGTTGACACCGAAGATAGACATTAAAAGCTGGACAAAAATGCTGGTGAAACTCAGCGGGTGAGGCTGCATCTATAGAGCGAAGGAATAGGTGACATTTTGGGTCGAGACCCTTCTTCAGTCTGACCCTTCTTTTGTCTACCTTTGATTTTTCCAGCATCTGCAGTTCTTTCTTAAACATTAAATCAGAGCATTGAATATAGGAGTAGGGAAGTAATGTTAAAATTGTACAAGGCATTGGTAAGACCAATTCTGGAGTATGGTGTACAATTTTGGTCGCCTTGTTATAGGAAGGATGTCAACAAAATAGAGAGAGTACAGAGGAGATTTACTAGAATGTTGCCAGGGTTCCAGCAACTATGTTACAGAGAAAGGTTGAACAAGTTAGGTCTTTATTCTTTGGAGCGCAGAAGGTTAAGGGGGGACGATTGAGGTCTTTAAAATGATGAAAGGGATAGACAGAGTTGACGTGGATAAGCTTTTCCCATTGAGGGTAGGGAAGATTCAAACAAGAGGGCATGACATGAGAATTAAGGGACAGAAGTTTTGGGGTAACGTGAGGGGGAACTTCTTTACTCAGAGGGTGGTGGCTGTGTGGAATGAGCTTCCAGCAGAAGTGGTGGAGGCAGGATCAATTTTAACATTTAAAAGTAAAGTGGATAGGTATATGGACGTGAAGGGAATGGAGGGGTATGGTCTGAGTGCAGGTAGATGGGACTAGGGGAAAACAAATGGTCGGCACGGACTGGAAGGGCCGAGAGGGCCTGTCTCCGTGCTGTAATTGTTATATGGTTATATGGTTATATTAAAAGCTGGAGTCACTCAGCGGGTGAGGCAGCATCACCGGAGAAAAGGGAATGGGTGACATTTCGGGTCAAGACCCTTCTTCAGAGTGAGTGTCAGAGGAGAGGTTAATTAGAGATATGAATAGGTACAAATGACAAATGAATGAAAAGTATGCAAAAGGACAAGTCAAAGCCAGCAACGATGATCAGGGAAAGGTGGAGCCCACAATGGTCCATTGTTGGCTGTGGGGAAAGTGATACAAACAGAGAAAATAAGCAGGATGACAGTGAAAGTAGTGGTCAGGGAGGGACGGAGAGAGAGAGAAGATGCAGGGGTTAATTCAAGTTAGAGACATCAATATTCATACCGCTCGGTTACAAGCTGCCCAAGCAAAATATGAGATGCTGTTCCACCAATTTATGTTTGTCCACACTCTGACAATGTAGGAGGCCCAGGACAGAAAGGTCAGCATGGGAATGGGAAGGGGAGTTAAAGAGTTTGGTAACCGGGAGATCGTGTTGGCCAATATAATCTAGATAATTAAAAGTCTCATCTTGACCACTTCCTGTTTGCACTGTATATTGATTTTAGAAAAAATGCTACTACTTACGGCTGTGATTTTTGACCATCTTACTCAGAGCCCCCCTCTACTGCGTGGGACAAGGGGATTTTTCCCATTGATGAAAAATAAAAGTGTTATTAGTGTTTAAAAAATGTTGAGATTCTATCTCCTGTCAATCATCGCCATGAAGGCCACACCCATTCTGGTGGGAGGGGGGAGGGACTATAAAACTTGGAAGTGTGGACGTGGCTCAGTCTCTGCAAGATGGGGGAGGGAGAGGTCACCTTGTTGGCCTTGCACCCTGCTTGAAATGGTAGGAAGTTGCATTTGAATGGTGGTCTTGCTCCCTGCTTGAAATGGAATTTCAAGGAATAGCCTGAGTCAACTGCCAGCCCACCAGCCATGAGTGAGCGCGCTGCCAGCACACCGTGCTTGATTGACTGAGCTGCCAGCACACCAGGCTTGAGTGAATGAGCTGCCAGCCCAAGAGTCCATTCGGCCCACAATGTCCATTCTAGCCCGCTGGAAACCAGTCCCTTCAGCCCACAACACCCATACTAGCGCTCCAGAACGCCCCCCCCCCCCTCAAACTGGCCACCAATATTGGAATTGGTGGAGAGGTGGAAGATGGGGAACCAGCCCTCCCGTGTGAACATGGGACCCAACAGGTCCCACTTGGTCTAGTATATATTATTTTTAACTTTGCACTATTATTGTCTATTTAATTGTCTGTTTTAAAAAATATATAAATACAGAACTTTATTCTTGATGCTATTATGGACGGCATGCTGGCACAGCGGTTGAGTTGCTGCTAAAGACCCGGATTCGATCCCGACTACGGGTGCTGTCTGTACACAGTTTGTACGTTCTCCCTGTGACCTGCGTGGGTTTTCTCCGAGAGCTTCGGTTTCCTCCCACACACCAAAGAGGTACAGGTTTGTAGGTTAATTGGTTTGGGTACAAATGTAAATTGTCCCTAGTGTGAACAGGATAGTGTTAGTGTGTGGGGATCGCTGGTCGGTGCGGTCTTGGTGGGCCGAAGGGCATCTATTTGCGCTGCATCTCTAAACTAAACTAAAGTCATTTATAGGTTTTACAGGTAGACAAAAATGCTGGAGAAACTCAGCGGGTGAGGCAGCATCTCTGGAGCGAAGGAAATAGGCAATGTTTCCCTGTCCCACCTGCCCACGTTTGGCCCATATTCCTCCAAACCTGTCCTATCCATGCACCTGCCTAACCATTTCTTAAATGTTGCGATTGTCCCTCCCTCAACTACCTCCTCTGGCAGTTTGTTCCATACACCCGCCATCCTTGTGTGAAAAAGTTACCCCTCAGATTCCTATTAAATCTTTTCCCCTTCACCTTCAGGGGTTCCCAACCTTTTTTGTCCCGTTTACCCCTGGCAACTTTAATCACACATAACAATGTTATTTCAATTATTTATGAACAACTAATGATGAACAGATACCGGTATACCAGAACCAAAGACAGTCAGTCAATGAGAAAAAATATGTACAAATCCTGAATCAACAAACTTACCCCCTGAGTAGATGAAATTTAGCCCCTGAGGGTAAATTTATCCCAGGTTGGGAACCCTTCCTAAACCTATGTCCTCTGGTGCATCTTCCCGATCTATTCCTCTCGTGATTTTATACATCTCTATAAGATCACCCCTTAGCCTCCTGCGCTCCAAGGAATAGAGTTCCACCCTGCTCAACCTCTCCTGATTGATCAACATCTTCACAAATCCTCTCTGTACCCTTTCCAGCTTGGTAAATATATAAGGTAGACAAAAGTGCTGGAGAAACTCAGCGGGTGCAACAGCATCTATGGAGCGAAGGAAATAGGCAACGTTTCGGGCCAAAACCTTTCTTCAGACGATTTTCCAGAATCTGCAGTTAAACCCTGGTAAATATATAAGGCAGGACATGGAAAATACCAACTCGAATGGAAGCAAATGCAATTTGTCTGGTTGGGCATGAAGATCAGTATGGACGTTATAGGCCTCAAGGCCAGGTTATGTGTTAAACAACTCAATTACAAAGGTCCTATAACCCCCCCACAATTAAAATGTGGATTATTGAAATGTCGGAGACTTACATTTGGAAAGAACTAATTGACAAACAAGAATTATTTGATAGAATATGGTCTCCAATTATTGATTTTTTGAAAGGGTAAATTGGTTCAGCATGGGAATCTGACTGAAACTCAAGCTCATGATCAGATGGAAAGTTATGCTTTATAACTTACGGACTTATCTCCAAACTTGTATTATTGGTAAATTACTCCATTCTTCTTCATCATGCCTTTTTTCTATTTCTCACTTTCCATCTAATTAAAAAAAACGAAATAGAAGCAGAGTTAATATACATCTGATAAAGGAGGACCACTATTATTTTGATAGCTGGATTCCCACCTATTAGCAATCGTAGGATTGATATATTAGAAATGTTTGTATTATGATATGCACATGCTTCTAATAAAAATATTATTTAAAAAAAAAAGAATAGCTCTATTACTGTATGCAGACAAAAAAGGTGAAGGTGCCCATATCTCCACAAAGTTTCTTCAAATTATGCCCACTTTTTAAGTTTTCCTCTCTTTGAAGGGAAGCCCATGAGACCCCCCATTCACTGTTCACTCTGTGGTGTCTGCACCTCTCAAGCTCTTCCACCCCATTCTCATTAAGACTTACTACTACAGTCACGGGTCCTTCATGAGGCACCAGCCATCTTGTCCCTCATGGCGTCCATGTTCGTTTTCAGGCCTCTCTGTTTGGCTCCCGTCATCATCTCACTCCGTACCCACATTCATGGCTTTACTCAATGATATTCCCGCTGTGTCGCACGGTGGCGCAGCGGTGGAGCTTCTGCCTCACAGCACCAGAGACCCGGGTTCGATCCTGACTACGGGCACTGTCAGTGTGGAGTTTGTACGTTCTCCCTGTTGCCACGTGGGTTTCCTCCGGGTGCTCCGGTTTCCTCCCACATTCCAAAGGGGTGCAGGTTGAAAACTAATTGGCTTCTTCAAATTGTCCCAAGTGTGTCAGATATTGTTAGTTTACGGGTGGTCGGCATGGACTCCTGGGCTGAAGGGCCTGTTTGTACGCTGTATCTCTAACGTCAAAAGTCTAAAGTGCCCTATGCTCTACCATCTGTACAATGCAGTGGCACATTCTGTCTCTTTCTCTTTCTTCTGTTCCTGCCCCACACCTCCTGGCCTCCTGCTCTCACGCTCCACAATTCTTCTCTGCCCTTCACTCGATCCAACGCCAACCTGTGCTTCCTCATATCTCCGGCCTCCACAAAGGGCCGGAAACCCGTCCGACTACAGGCCAATACATTTGGGCGGCTCCACTCAACACATTGGAACGGTCCATGGATAGGAAAGGTTTAGAGGGATATGGGCCAAACACGGGCAGCTGGGACCAGCGTAGGTGGGGCATTTTGGTCGGCATGGACAAGTAGGGCCGAATGGCCTGTTTCTATGCTGCATGACTCTATGACTTTATGGTGGCGGTATTCCCCAACATAGAAGATCACTTGATCTATCAATCTATATTGACAATGCCAATCACCTCTGCGTTCCATTCCTTATCTCCCGAAATCTCCCCATGTTCAGCCACTTTTATTCTCATTTTGTTTTTGAGTCATCATAAGTTCATAATTTCATAAGTGATAGGAGCAGCATTAGGCCATTCGGCCCATCAAGTCTACCCTACCATTCAATCATGGCTATTCTATCTCTCCCTCATAACCCCATTCTCCTGCCTTCTCCCCACAACCTGTTCTAATCAAGAATCTATCTATTTCTGCCTTAAAAATATCAATTGACTTGGTCTCCACAGCCTTGTGTGGCAATGAATTCCACAGATTCACTGATTACATAAACTCCTCATCGCCTTCCTAAAGGAACATCCTTTAATTCTGAGACTATGACCTCTGGTCCTAGACTCACCCACCAGTGGAAACATCCTCTCCACATCCATTCTATCCAGGCCTTTAACTATTCAGTAAGTTTCAAAGAGGTTTCCCCTCATCCTGCGAAAACTCCAGCAAGTGGAGGCCGTCAAACGCTCTTCTCTTGCTTCTTACCGACACTTTCAAGTGGAAACGCCACCTATCCATGATCTCCAGAGATGCTGCTGCCTGACCTGCTGAGCTCCTCCAGAACTGTGTGTCCTTTTGGGTAGACCAGCTCCTTGTGCAGGAAGGAGCTGCGGATGCTGGTTTAAATCAAGGATAGACACAAAAAGCTGGAGAAACTCAGCGGGGACAGGCAGCATCTCTGGAGAGAAGCCAGATTTGAGTCTGAAGAAGGGTCTCGACCCATTCCTTCTCTCCAGAGATGCTGCCTGTCCCGCTGAATTACTCCAGCTTTTTGTGTACGTCGTGTTTCAACTTCTTTATGCCTCTGTCCCACTTAGGAAACCTGAACGGAAACCTCTGGAGACGTTGCGCCCCACCCAACGTTTCCGTGCGGTTCCCGGAGGTTTTTGTCCTCCGGCAACCACCTTCAACTAGCATCGCAACCGGCTTCAACTAAAATATTACCGATTTTTAAAACGGAAACCACTTTCGACCATCAGGGAGACTGACAAAAACCTCCGGGAACCGCACGGAAACCTTGGGTGGGGCGCAAAGTCTCCAGAGGTTTCCGTTCAGGTTTCCTAAGTGGGACAGGGGCATTATTTCACTTGCTTTAACTTGAGAGCCCACTGAAGCAGTCTCTATTTGTGGATCTCCCGTGAACGTTTAATTGTTTGAGCTACACTCCCAACATCTCCGCCAGCTTGGACAATCTGCCCGGCAGCACCGACTGATCTCCCGTATTGGTCTGCACGGGAGCACATTAATCAGTTGGATCTTTAACTCCATTAAATGTATGCAGCCCATTAAAACAAGAAAATATCGAAATTAAAGTCTGCAGCAAAAGGCTATGATCATCTTCAGTATTAACTCTCCATTAAAATGATTAAGTACGCTGTAATATTTCTAAGTGTCAGATTAAAATATTAATTTAATTTCTACTAAGTTATTTCAAACAGCACTTACATTTTTGTTCATTCCACCCCTCTCCCCTAGCTCCGATGATTTGTGTGACACTCTCAGGCCCGCTGTGATGTAAAAATGACACTCACGTTGATTGTCAATGAAGTCTTTCAGACATCGGAGATTTGTCACGGGGGTTTTTCTTTCCTGCTCACTTTATATTCCAGCAGCATTTCAAGGAGCCGTGAGCCAGGGTGTAAGGAAGCCTGTACTGGAGCCCAGTGCAGGGATAGCCCATGAATCCTGGCGCTCACCTCTTCAAAGAATCTCAACCCAATTTGTGGGACGTGATTTTGCACGCACAGAGCCATGTCAAGTCAAGTCAAGTCAAGTCTATTTGTCACATACACATACCGAGATGTGCAGTGAAAAGTGCTCTGAAGGGACTGCTCCTCACGTTTTGGTTGCATTTTAGTCCCACGATTTTGGTATTTGGCCACAAGGGCGGCACGAAGTTGGCGCGGCGGTAGAGTTGCTGCCTTGCAGCGCATGCAGTGCCGGAGACCCGGATTCCATCCCGACTACGGGTGCTGTCTGTGTGGAGTTTCCACATTTCTCCCCGTGCGTGACCACTTGGGTTTTTCTCCGAGATCTTCGGTTTCCTCCCACACTCCAAAGAGACGTGCAGGTATGTAGGTAAATTGGCTTGGTGTATGTGTACATTGTCACCAGTGTGTGTAGGATAGCGTTAATATGCGGGAATCGCTGGTCGGCCCGGACCCGGTGGGCCGAAGGGCCTGTTTCCGCGCTGTATCTCCAAAAAAGGTTGGGAGTGGGGAGGCTCGATCTGGAGGGTGGGGTCTCCCTGTCGGTTTGCTCCTGGGCCTGGCCGAGATGGCCATTCGCGGGTCCAGGCAGCGGGTGGTGGATGGTCACACCAGAGATGGCTGCCTGCCCCTGTTCCGGGCCCACGTCCGTGCCCGCGTGTCCCTGGAGAGGGAACACGCGGTGTCCACGGGGACTCTGGAGGACGTCCGTGAGCGCTGGTCTCTGCGGGGGTCGAGAGCATTGTAGACAAGGACGGTACTATTGTATTCTAATGATTGCCTGGTGTAATGTGATTTTGTCTTTGTACTTTCTGCTACATTGTAAAGTGTAAATAGTGAATAAAGCCCCATGAAAGAAGGGGGGGGGGGTGTGAGCCATGTTGCCTATCGCTCTCCAGTCCTTGCCTTTCCAAATGTAAATACTTGCTGGTCCTCAGAAGCTCTTTCAATGTTGGTTACCAGAAGCTCTTTCAATGTTGGTTACCAAAATGACTGAGACCTTGCATTTGGAAAAAAAAAAGACTTGGCTTAATTGACAAACCAGAACTTTTTGTTAGAATATGGTCTCCATTTATTGAATATTTGAAAAGGTAAATTGGTTTAACACAGAATGGCCCAATTCTGCTCCTATCACTTAGGATCTCATGATCTTACGATTCACCTCTGGTGCCCCTCTTCAATAAAGGAACAACATTACCGAACCCTCAAACTTGCGGTACCTCACCAGTGACCAACACAGACATAAAAGTCTCAGTCAAAGCCCCAGCAATCTCTTCTCTTGCATCCCGTAACATTCTCGGATACACTCGTTAAGGGCGGCATGTTGGCGCAGCGGTGGATTTGCTGTCTTACTGCACCGGAGATCCAGGTTGGATCCTGACTACGAGTGCTGTCTGCACAGAGTTTGTGCATCCTCCCTGTGACCACGTGGGTTTTCTCCGGGTGCTTCGGTCTCCTCCCACATCCCAAAGACATGCAGTTTGTAGGTTAATTGCCTTCTGTAAATCGACCCTTGTGTGTAGTATGCAAAACTGGGATAACATAGAACTGGTCGGCATAGACTCAGTGGGCCAAAGGGTCTGTTTCCGCACTGTATGTCTACACTAGACTAAACTAAACTACAGTAAACTACCATCCTCTTCCTCCTACCACCAAGCCAATTTTGAACCTACTTTGTCAGCACACCCTGAATCCCATGTGACCTAACCTTCCAGAGCAGCTGGCCACATGGGGCCTAGTCCATGTAGACAAGGCTGGGGAGGCAAAGACATTGGGTATTGTTAAGGCAGAGATTGATACGTTCTTGATTAGGAAGGGTGCCAAAGGTTATGGGAGAAGGCAGAAGAATGAGGTTGAAGGAAACTAGATCATGGAACGGCATGGACTCGATGGACCGAAGGGACTGTTTCCATGCTGTATCTCTAAACTAAACTAAACTAAACTAAACTCAACTAAATTATATCACCAGACCGGCAGGCTATTTTAGACTGTGTATTGAGTAATGAGGAAGGGTTAGTTAGCAGTCTTGTTGTACGTGCCCCCTTGGGCAAGAGTGACCATAATATGGTCGAGTTCTTCATTAGGATGGAGAGTGACATTGTTAATTCAGAAACAATGGTTCTGAACTTAAAGAAAGGTAACTTTGAGGGTATGAGACGTGAATTGGCCAAGATTGACTGGCAATTAATTCTAAAAGGGTTGACGGTGGATATGCAATGGAAGACATTTAAAGACTGCATGGATGAACTACAAAAATTGTTCATCCCAGTTTGGCAAAAGAATAAATCAGGGAAGGTGGCGCATCTGTGGATAACAAGGGAAATCAGGGATAGTATCAAAGCAAAGGATAATGCGTACAAAGTAGCCAGAAAAAGCAGCATACCAGAGGACTGGGAGAAATTCAGAGACCAGCAGAGGAGGACAAAGGGCTTAATTAGGAAAGGAAAAATAGATTATGAAAGAAAACTGGCAGGGAACATAAAAACTGACTGCAAAAGTTTTTATAGATATGTGAAGAGAAAGAGATTAGTTAAAACAAATGTAGGTCCCTTGCAGTCAGAAACAGGTGAGCTGATCATGGGGAACAAGGATATGGCGGACCAATTGAATAACTACTTTGGTTCCGTCTTCACTAAGGAAGACATAAATAATCTGCCGGAAATAGCAGGGGTCAAAGGAGGAATTGAGTAAAACCGAGGTTAGTCGGGAAGTGGTGTTGGGTAAATTGAATGGATTAAAGGCCGATAAATCCCCAGGGCCAGATAGGCTGCATCCCAGAGCACTTAGGGAAGTAGCTCCGGAAATAGTGGATGCATTAGTGATAAACTTTCAAAACCCTTTAGAATCTAGAGTAGTTCCTGAGGATTGGCGGATAGCAAACGTAACCCCTCTTTTTAAGAAGGGAGGGAGAGAGAAAACGGGGAATTACAGACCAGTTAGTCTAACATCGGTAGTGGGGAAATTGCTAGTCAGTTATTAAAGATGGGATAGCAGTACATTTGGAAAGTGGTGAAATCATTGGACAAAGTCAGCATGGATTTACGAAAGGTAAATCATGTCTGACGAATCTTGTGGAATTTTTCGAGGATGTAACTAGTAGCGTGGATAGGGGAGAACCAGTGGATGTGGTGTATCTGGACTTCCAGAAGGCTTTCGACAAGGTCCCACATAAGAGATTAGTATACAAACTTAAAGCATACGGTATTGGGGGTTCAGTATTGATGTGGATAGAGAACTGGCTGGCAGACAGGAAGCAAAGAGTAGGAGTAAACGGGTCCTTTTTACAATGGCAGGCAGTGACTAGTGGGGTACCACAAGGCTCAGTGCTGGGACCCCAGCTATTTACAATATATATTAATGATCTGGATGAGGGAATTGAAGGTAATATCTCCAAGTTTGCGGATGACACTAAGCTGGGGGGCAGTGTTCGCTGTGAGGAGGATGCTAGGAGACTGCAAGGTGACTTGGATAGGCTGGGTGAGTGGGCAAATGTTTGGCAGATGCAGTATAATGTGGATAAATGTGAGGTTATCCACTTTGGTGGCAAAAACAGGAAAGCAGACTATTATTTAAATGGTGGCCGATTAGGAAAAGGGGAGATGCAGCGAGACCTGGGTGTCATGGTACACCAGTCATCGAAAGTAGGCATGCAGGTGCAGCAGGCAGTGAAGAAAGCGAATGGTATATTAGCTTTCATAGCAAAAGGATTTGAGTATAGGAGCAGGGAGGTTCTACTTCAGTTGTATAGGGTCTTGGTGAGACCACACCTGGAGTATTGCGTACAGTTCTGGTCTCTAAATCTGAGGAAGGACATTATTGCCATAGAGGGAGTGCAGAGAAGGTTCACCAGACTGATTCCTGGGATGTCAGGACTGTCTTATGAAGAAAGACGGGATAGACTCGGTTTATACTCTCTAGAATATAGGAGATTGAGAGGGGATCTTATAGAAACTTACAAAATTCTTAAGGGGTTGGACAGGCTAAATGCAGGATGATTGTTCCCGATGTTGGGGAAGTCCAGGACAAGGGGTCACAGCTTAAGGATAAGGGGGAAATCCTTTAAGACCGAGATGAGAAAGACTTTTTTCACACAGAGAGTGGTGAGTCTCTGGAACTCTCTGTCGCAGAGGGTAGTTGAGGCCAGTTCATTGGCTATATATAAGAGGGAGTTAGATGTGGCCCTTGTGGCTAAGGGGATCAGGGGGTATGGAGAGAAGGCAGGTACGGGATACTGAGTTGGATGATCAACCATGATCATATTGAATGGCGGTGCAGGCTCGAAGGGCCGAATGGCCTACTCCTGCAACTATTTTCTATGTTTCTATGTTTCTATGTTTCATTTTCAGTGATTCTAAATACTGACAATAGACAATAGACAATAGGTGCAGGAGTAGGCGTATTGGCCCTTCGAGCCAGCACCGCCATTCAATGTGATCATGGCTGATCATCCCTGTCCTCAATTATACCTTCACTTGAAGATCTTCAGCAGTTTGCACAATCACCTCAAGGATAAAGATTGATTAAATTGATCAATTGAAATATACAGCACGGATACAGGCTCTTCGGCCCATCGGGTCCATCGATCACCCCAGTGCACAATAGTTCAATGTTATCCCACTAGACTCGATGGGCTGAATGGCCTACTTCCGCTCCTCTGTCTTATGGTCTTAGACCATATCTACTGCTCTGTCCTTGTCAATCCTCTTCGTCACCTCTTCAAAAGACTCATCCAAACTTGTGAGACATGACAGACAATAGACAATAGGTGCAGGAGTAGGCCATTCAGCCCTTTGAGCCAGAACCGCCATTCAATGTGACCATGGCTGATCACGGGGTGGGAGATTGCAACCTTCACGTGGTCCGCCCTGTTTCGACGAATGCCATTAACCCGGCGTGCACAATCAAAAAAGATCAAATAGGACAAGTTGTCCTACAACCTTAGGCTGTGCACGCCATACGCAATAAGAAGAAGATGTCTGATCATCCCCAATCAGTACCTCGTTCCTGCCTTCTCCCAATATCCCCTGACTCCGCTATCTTTTAGAGCCCTATCTAGCTCTCTCTTGAAACTATCCAGAGAACCGGCCTCCACCGCCCTCTGAATCAGAGAATTCCACAAACTTACAACTCTCTGTGAGAAAAGGTGTTCCCTCATCTCCGTTCTAAATGGCTTACACCTTATTCTTAAACCCTGGTTCTGGACTCCCCCAACATCGGGAACATGTTTCCTGCCTCTAGCGTGTCCAAACCCTTAACAATCTTATATGGTTCAATAAGATCCCCTCTCATCCTTCTAAACTCCAGAGTGTACAAGCCCAGCCGCTCCATTCGCTCAGCATATGGCAGTCCCGCCATCCTGGGAATTAACCTTGTAAACCCACGCTGCACTCCCTCAATAGCAAGAATGTCCTTCCTCAAATTAGGGAACCAAAACTGCACACAATACTCCAGGTGTGGTCTCACTAGGGCCCTGTACAACTGCAGAAGGACCTCTTTGCTCCTACACTCGACTCCTCTTGTTATAAAGGCCAACATGCCATTCGCTGTGATAAAGGCCAACATGCCATTCACTGTGATAAAGGCCAACATGCCATTCGCCCACACACAAAACCATGATGGCTATAATTATTAATGGACTGACAGATACAGCATGGGGACAGGCCCTTTGGCCCACCGGGTCTATACCAGCCATTGATCACCCGTTCACTCTCATTCTATGTTCCCCCATTTTCCCGTCCGCTCTCTACAAACCCACAGAGGCCAATTAATCTACAAACCCTCATGTCTCTGAGAGACGGGTGGAAACCAGAGCACCAGGAGGAAACCCACGCGGTTACAGACAATGGGCAATGAGGGCTGGGCAACAAGTGCCTCGAACAATAGCCAGCCGACAAAATGATTCTCAATGCTTCCAAAACGGAAAGTGGGATAAATAAAACTCCAGCTAAAATGACCTAGTTGATAATTATTTTGCTCTGCAAATGTATCCCTGTGGTATTTGTGCCTGTACAGTTCTATCAAGCACGACCCACCAAGGAGATTATTGGATAGTCGTGTTAGTCACCTCTGGCAAAGCTCAGCCATACCACCTCAAAATATGAATCAGACATTATTAATTCCGAATTGTCTCATTTTCTGGGAAGAGACGAAGAACGGGGGAAAAAATAGAAAAAGCCTAAGGTGATGACATAATGTTCTCATCAAAGGCAAGAAGAATTTTCTCTCGTTCTCAATCAAAGCAGTGGGGGAGTGATGGCACTCACAGCACTCAGCAAGATTAAACGAGTGTTAATAGGAAATAATGTGCATATCTCATAGAATATAGAAACATTGAAAATAGGTGCAGGCGTAGGCCAATCGGCCCTTTGAGCCAGCACTGCCAATCAATCTGATCATGGCTGATCATCCAAAACCAGTACCCCGTTCCTACTTTTTCCCCATATCCCTTTTGATTCCGTTAGCCCATAAGAGCTAAATCTAACTCTCTCTTGAAACAGTTTAAGAACGGAGACGAGGAAACACTTTTTCTCACAAAGAGTGGTGAGTCTGTGGAATTCTGAGGGCGGTGGAGGCCGGTTCTCTGGATGCTTTCAAGAGAGAGCTAGATAGGGCTTTTAAAAATAGCGGAGCCAGGGGATATAGAGAGAAGGCAGGAACGGGGTACTGATTGGGGATGATCTGCCATGATCACATTGAATGGCGGTGCTGGCTCGAAGAGCCAAATGGCATATTCCTGCACCTATTGTCTATTGTCTATTGTCTATTGTCTATTGTCTATTGAAAACATCGAGTGAATTGGCCTCCACTGCCTTCTGTGGCAGAGAATTCCACGGATTCACAACTCTCTGGGTGAAAAAGTTTTTTTCTCATCTCAGTCCTAAATGGCCTACCCCTTATTCTTAAACTGTGACCCCTGATTCTGGATATCACATTGTATGTGAGGCTTTGGCAACATCCCAGCACGTTTAAAGGCAGCATTTGGCCAGAGATCAATCATATAGATTGCAAATACTGTAGCAGGCATTCTAACATGCAATGGCACCAATAACAAGCTTATGAATTCAGTGCGATTTATGTTGGGGCCAGTGTTCCAGTGCCGTTTGAGATTTTGTTTGCACGTTTTTTTAGTGTCGGTGAACAGGCAAAATATTTTTCTGATTGCCACTGTCTGGGTTTAATAATTAAGTTCAGTTTAGTTTATTGTCACGTGTACCGAGGTACTGTGAAAAGTGAAAACCAGTCAGCGGAAAGACAATATGTGATTATATAATCGAGCCATCCACAGCGTACAGATTCAGGATAAAGGGCAAATGTTTAGTGCAACATACAAATACATCTCTTGATGCTCCTGAACACATCATCAGTGATGTAACCAGGGGTCATTGGGTGTTTCGGGTCTTTCAACATCAGACGCCCTCGCCCAGGCGACCCAGCCGTGGTTGATCAGACCATGACTTGTGTTCAGGTGGCATTTGCTCCTCCCCGTGGACCTTCTCTCCTGATCCGGAGCCATCTCGAGGCCTTCTCCGCTGCCTCTGTGGTGCTCTTGTTGGCTCTTCTCCTCGCCACTCCGTTGATGCCCAGTGGACTCAAGAGCGATTACCCTGCAAAACCTCTGCAGCCAACCTCGATGGGCACACACCTTGCCTTCTTCTTCTTCTTTCTTATTTCGTGTGGCGTGCGCTGCCTAAAGTCGTTCTATCTGATCTTCCGTTTGTGCACGTCGAGTTGATTGCATTAGTCGAAACATGGCGGACCACGTGAAGGTTGCAATCCTCCACCCCACCTTGCCTTCCAGCCCTGCTTACATAGAAACATGGAAAATAGGTGCAGGAGGAGGCCATTCGGCCCTTCGAGCCAGCACCGCCGTTCATTGTGATCATGGCTGATCGTCCCCTATCAATAACCCGTGCCTGCCTTCTCCCCATATTCCTTGACTCCACTAGCCCCTAGAGCTCTATGGAACTCTCTCTTAAATCCATCCAGTGACTTGGCCTCCACTGCCCTCTGTGGCTGGGAATTCCATAAATGTACAACATCTCTGGGTGAAAAAGTTTTTTCTCACCTTAGTCTTAAATGACCTCCCTTTATTCTAAGACTGTGGCCCCTGGTTCTGGACTCGCCCAACATTGGGAAAAATTTTTTCCTGCATCTAGCTTGTCCGGTCCTTTTTTAATTTTATATGTTTTTATAAGATTCCCCCTCATCCTTCTAAATGGCCGTCTATGACCATCTCTTCATACTTGGTCATCTTCCTCTCGTCGGGCCTCCTCCAGACGGTCCAACATCAGTTCCAACAAGACGATGTTTTTGGTCGCCTCTGAGACCAGGAGGATGTCTGGCCTCACGGTGGTCGTGGCAATGTGCTGTGGGAACTTCAGCTGTTTCACCAGGTCTACAGAAAGCTGCCAGTCCCGCGCAGTCGCCAGGATTCCTGACGGATTCCTGGCTGCTGTGGTTCTTGGCAGCTGCACTCCGGACTTCACGAAGGTGATCATCTGGGTGGTGGGGCGTGCTCGTCTCCAGCTGCTGATTCCCAGGTTTCTGCAGTGGGTTTAAGAACCTGGTTGTGACCCCAGGTGTACCGGCCCTGCCCAAGAGCCTTTGGGCAGCAGCTCAGGATGTCTTCCATTGAGCATTGCGGGCAATCTGGAGATTCCGCTTTGCCCCAGATGAAGAGGTTCGATGGGCTGGGCAAGACATCGTACACTCTGGAGTTTAGAAGGATGAGAGGGGATCTTATTAAAACATATAAGATTGTTAAGGGTTTGGACACACTAGAGGCAGGAAACATGTTCCCGATGTTGGGGGAGTCCAGAACCAGGGGCCACAGTTTAAGAATAAGGGGTAAACCATTTAGAATGGAGATGAGGAAACACTTTTTCTCACAGAGATTTGTGAGTCTGTGGAATTCTCTGCCTCAGAGAGCGGTGGAGGCAGGTTCTCTGGATGCTTTCAAGAGAGAGCTAGATAGGGCTCTTAAAGATAGCGGAGTCAGGGGATGTGGGGAGAAGGCAGGAACGGGGTACTGATTGGGGATGATCAGCCATGATCACAGTGAATGGCGGTGCTGGCTCGAAGGGCCGAATGGCCTCCTCCTGCACCTATTGTCTATTGTCTATTGTCTATTGACCAGGAACTTGATGCACTGTGGTTCAGTCTGCCAGAGCTCAGTCCATGTGACTTGTTGGTCCATGGCCTGCTCCCACCTTGTCCAGGCTCCCTGCTGCCTCAATCCAACTGCTCTGGTAGACCTCTCCTCCTCCACCACTGCCCTCACTTCCTCCTGGACCAGCCTGCGCCTCTTCCTTCCCCTTGGCCTTGTCAAAACTGGGGAGTTGGGAAGATTCCCAGGCCAGCTCTTCCCCGAGCCACTGCTCCCACCAGGAATCTGTGGCGCATCCGAGACTCCGCTTCCAGCACGGCTTCGCTGGCTCTCCACATCCTCCCAGTTTTCACCTCCACCCCTGCCTGAGCCACCTTGGGGTCGCTGGAGTCCCTGTACAGCTTCACCTCTCTGGCCCGAGTCACCTTAAACTCCTCCTCCGGGGTCTTCAGGGGCAGCTGGAGCTTGGTGATATTTCCGTAAAGGGGGATGCTGCTAAGGCTCCTGGGCAGTCCCAGCCACCTCCTGAGAAAGCTGCTGACTTTCCTCTCCATTCTCTCTACGATGGAGATTGGGACTTGGTAGACAAGCAGTGGCCAGAGAGTATCCATGGCAGGATACCATGCTGGTAAATCCATGCCTTGAACCTGCCGGGAAGCCACTGCTCCCAACCACATCTCCAGCTCCTGACAGGTTGCCTGGACAGATGCTGCATCCACCAGGCTGCTGTTAAACACCTTGCCAAGACTCTTCACTGGCCTTTCGGAGAGAGTTGGGATTGGTCTCCCTTCGTTGCTGAAGCGGAACCTGCCCATGACTTTGCCCTTCTTCAGCACCAGTGAGCTTGATTTTCCTGGCTTAAACCTCACCCTTGCCCATCCAATCAGTTTCTCCAACCCCTGCAGGGTCCACCTGCCTCAGTGGTGACAGTCGGGTCATCCATGAAGGCTCTGATTGGTGGTTGTTGCATTCCTGACTTGGTCCGAGGGCCCCGGCGCTCTGGCTCAGCAAACTTGACGATCATGTTCATCGCCAAGGCAACAAGGATGACGGAGATGGTTCAGCCTGTGATGATCCCGACCTCCAGTCTGTGCCACTCTGATGTTACTGACCCTGATGAGGCTCTCATGCTGAACTGGTTGTAATAGTCCAGGGTGAGATCTGCCACTTGGCCCGGCACATGGTGCTTGGCCATGACTGCCTGGGTCAGCTTGTGCGGGATGGAGCCGTAGGCGGTGGCCAGGTCAAGCCAGAGCACTCCCTTGTCAGATTTCCCTTGTTCTCCCTGGCTTCTCTGATGAGCTGGGCCACCACTCCCGTGTGCTCTAGACACCCCGGCACTCCAGACAAGCCTCCCTTTTGTACTCGGCTGTCGATGTAGCCATCGCTGGAGAGGAGGTTGGTCAGCCGCCTCGCCTCTATGCTGAAGAAGATCTTGCCTTCAACGCTTAGCAAGGAGATGATCCTGAACTGATCGATCGTCTTGGAATCTTCTTCCTTTGGAATCCCGACTCCTTCAGCGAATCGCCACTGCTGCGCCACTTTCCCTCTCCTCCAGATGACTTTCAGGATCTTCCACAGCCATTTCAGTAACAAGGGGCAGGTCTTGTAGACCGTGTAGGGGACTCTGCTCGGGCCAGGGGCTGAGCCAGCTCTTGCTCTCTTCACAACGGCCTGGACCTCTTTCAGGAGCGGCTCTCTACTATCAAACTCCTTGATGGGTGGAGGTGGTTTTATCAGGATGTTGCACTGGCCCAGCTCCTGCTGCCTGCGGGGTCACTGTAGGTCGTCTGGATGCGCCGGTCGATCTCCTCCTTAGAGCAAGGCAAACTCCCACTGCGCTTCTGCCCTAGCAGTTGTTTGGTGAAGCCGAGGGGGTTGGCTATGAAGGATGCTCGCTTCCTGGCTCTTTGCTTCCGGCGTCTTCGGTGTCACTCAGCTCTACGGACGGTCATCAGCTTCTTCCTCTGGATGGTTGGCAGCTCAGCCAACCAGGTAGCGAGCATCCTTCATACCCAACTCAGCAGGGGGGGGGGGGTTTGTTGTTCGCTGGCCGCTTTATACTGCTTCTTGAGGGACTTCACTTCTTGCCGGAACTTGTGGATCTTTGTTGCTCGTTGGTTCATGGTGGAAGGTGTTGTGGCCGGCTTCTTCTCCACTGCTCCAAACCGTTCCACAGCATCATCGTCCGCAGCCTTCGGTCCACGCCTCCCTTCGCTGTTGCTTCTAGCACCTCGTCGAACTGATGCCAGACTGCCATTTGGCTCGAACCTTATCGAGAGAACTGTTCCGAGGGACTAGTTGCGCCACTTGGAGGCTCCGGGCTCTATGGGGTGATTCCGGGCCCGGCTCCTCCTGTGTCTCACCAGGTAAAACACCTGTGCGATGTGACACTCCCTCTCCCTCCAAACACTTCATCCGGGTCTGGTGAATCTTCAGGCCTCGGCTGTTCTTGCAGACCTTTCCACATCTGCATTTCATACTCATAGTCGGTTGTCCATTGCCATTAGTCGTTAGCCCTTGATCCGTCAAATTGGGGTGCTCATCCTCCCCCCCCTCTTGGGCATCCTTGGAGGTATTTTTCCGTGAGTTTTTCTGTAGCTTGATTGGGTCTTCTCCTCTCTGAGGATGCGGTTTGGGCTGCCCACCTGCCCTGTCCTGGTTCCCATCTTTCCGAGCTGTCCACTGTCTCTGCAGTCAAAGATAAATTCCAGTAACGTCCGGATCAAAGTTAGTCCGAGGGTCCTGATAGTAGTTCAGGACCGCTCTCTAGTTGTTGGTATGATGGTTCAGTTGCCTGATAACAGCTGGGAAGAAACTGTCCCTGAATCTGGAGGTGTGGGTGTTTTCACACTTCCATACTTTTGCCCGATGTGAAGGGGAGAAGAGGGAGTGACCAGGATGCGATATATATCAAACTAAAAACCATACTGAGGAGCCTCTAGGTCAGATACTCTGTCTGTCTCAAGCAACTATTCAGAACAGGCTGTCTGCACGAAGTCTACATGTTCTCCCTGTGACTGCGTGGGTTTTCTGCGGGTGCTCCGGTTTCCTCCCACACTGCAAAGGCGTGCAGGTTTTTAGGTTCACTGGCTTCTGTGAATTGTCCCTAGTGTGTAGAACAGTACTAGTGTACAGGTCATTGTTGGTTGGCACAGACCTGGTGGGCTATAGGGCCTGATTCCAAGCTGTATCACTAAACTAAATATTTGCAACACGATACGCTGACATACAAATCTAACTACGGGCTCGGTTTAATTAGGTTTATATATCCTGGGCCCAGCACATCGAACAATCACTAAGTTAAGCTCATCAATGCCTCTGCTTCCTTAGAAGATGGAGGTTATTCGGTTCATCGATGAATACTCTATTGAACTTCGATAGTTGCATGGTTGAGAACTCACGGGTGGGTTGCATCACGGCCTGGATAAGCAGCTCGAAGCCCCATGATCGAAGGAGATTACAGAGTGTGGTGGACACTGCCCGGTCCGTCACAGGTACTGACCTCCCCACCGTCGATGGGACCCATTGGAGGCTTTAGACTTTAGACTAGAATAGAATAGAATGCCTTTTATTGTCATTCAAACAGACAAGGTTTGAACAAAATTTAATTCCTACCGTCTTTTACATTACAAAAAAACCCAAGACCCACACTTAACACAGTTTACACAAACATCCATGTCCAACAGTGAATCTCCAACACCTCCTCACTGTGATGGAAGGAAAAAGTCTTATCTCTTCGCTTTGTTCTTCTCCCGCGGTCCAGCAGCCCAACTGCAGCGTCGAGGCGACTGGGGCTCATGATGTTAAAGCCCCCGGCGGGCGATGGTAAGTCCCGCGGCTGTTTAAGCCACGCCGGGCGATGTTAGGCCCAGCTCCGAGTCCTTTAAACCCCGTGATTCCAGCAGGGGAAGTTGCCGTTGCGGGAGCTCCGAAAAGCGGTCTCCCACCAGGGTTCCCGATGTTACCGTCCACCGGGCCTGCGGCCGGAGCCTCCGGAGCTCTGAAGTCAGGTCGCCACCACAGCTCTCCCCGCTCCGAAGTCGGCCAGCTCCGCGATGGCGAGTCCGCAGGCTCTGCGACTGGAGCCCTCAGGTTGGTTCCGGTTGAAGGCTGCCACCGGCTCCACGATGTTAGGCCCAACGACACCGGAGACCCGACAGGGGAAAAGTCGGGTCCCCGTACAGGGAAGAGATTAAACGGTTTCCCCCACCCACATATACACAACTAAAAAATAATAGAAACTAGAATCAAAAATACATTTAACGAGACAAAATTTAAAAAAGACAGACGGACTGCAGTCGAGCCGCTGCCGTTAGGTACTGCCAACACTAGACTTCTCACCTTAGAGACACAATGCGGAAACAGGCCCCTCGGCCCACCGAGTCCACACTGAGCAGCGATCACCCTGTACACTAATACTAGGGACAATTTACAAGTCAATTAACCTACAATCCTGAATGTCTTTGGAGTGTGGGAGGAAACCGGAGCAGCCGGAGAAAACCCACGCAGGTCATGGGGGGAATGTACCAACTCTGTACAAACAGCACCCGTGGTCAGGATCGAACCGGGGTCTCTGGCGCTGTGAGGCAGCTACTCTACCGCTGCGCCACCGGGCCGCCTTGCCTCTTATGATGAATATCAGGAAAGATCATCACCATTCCGGACACACCCTCAGTTCCCTGGTACCTTCAGGTAAAAGGTACAGGAGCCTAAAAACTGTGACCAGCAGGTTCAAGAACAACCTCGTCTTGCACTGAACGTTATTCCCGTCATTCCCTTCATCATGTATCTGAACATTGTGGGTGGCCGGATTGTAATCATGTACTGTCTTTCCGCTGACTGGTTAGCGCGCAGTAAAAGCTTTTCGCTGTACCTCGGTACACGTGACAATAAACTAAACTCAAACCCCAGCAACTGTCTGGCACGGTGGCGCAGCGGTAGAGTTGCTGCCTCACAGCGCTTGCTGCTACGGAGACCCGGGTTCGATCCTGACTAAGGGTGCAGTCTGTACAGAGTTTTACATTCTCCCCGCGACCACGTGGGTTTCCCCCGAGATCTTCGCTTTCCTCCCACACTCCAAAGACGTACAGGCTTGTAGGTTAATTGGTTTGGTATAAATGTATCAATGTAAAATTGTCCCTAATGTGTGTAGGGTAGTGTTAATGTGCGGGGATCGCTGGTCGGTGCGGACTCGGTGGGCCAAAGCTGTATCTCTAAACTAAACCATCAGGCTCTTGAACCCTGCACAGCAGCTACGAACCTGCGGACGTTCGTTGTACAACTTACCGCAGGTTTAGCATTCTGGTGCCTACATGTAGGCCCCCCTCGTTCATGACTGACCATGGGTGATACATTCTAGTTGTTGACCGCTTGCTCCGAACCTCAGGTTGGAGCATCATCGCTTGTGGCTGAAGAGACCAATGCGGGAGTGACAGTCTCTATCGCAAAGGTCACATTTGTGTGTGTGGTCTCTGGTCTGTCGAAATTTCTGCGCTCCTTTCTGCGTGCCCGCTTGTCTGCCGCTGCGTTCAACAGTTTCTCTTCCCCCGTATTGAGATGTTGCTTCAGGGTACCTCTCCACCTCGTGCAGTCGGCTGCAAGGATCGCCCAGCCCTCGTGCCTAAGGGACATTACAGCATCGATTTATTTTATCATTATATATTTTATCTGTTAGCACTGTGTTTAAGGGACCTATTAAATTACTGCAAGTGAGAAATATCATTTTTTTCTATCGTCAGTACATATGACAATTAAACACTCTTGACTCTTGACTGTTGAGTTTAAAAATAAATTAATTAGCCATAAATATAGCTGGCTTGTAATTTACAGCGCAGTTATTCCAGGATTGGCTGTTCTGTTGTGATATTTGCATGGAGTCACACAGTCACACGGGACAAAGGTGGGTCCTTCAGACCTGTATGTCCTTGCTGAAGATAGGCACAAAACGCTGGAGTAACTCAACGGGTCAGGCAGAATCTCTGGAGAAAAAGAAATAGGTGACGTTTCGGCTCGAGACCCTTCTTCAGGCTGAGCGTCAGGGGATGCTGGTTCTGGCTTTGGCACCGATTTGTCCTAGACTGGTCAAGTTTACAAACTGGATTGGGTTTTCGAGGAGTTGACACAGTTGACAAGACTTGATTGATGAGAAAGGGGCAGTCTGTGCTGTCTACATGGATAAGGCTGTTCTGAATCCAAACTACCACATCTACATGGGCCCCATGCATCTTAATCTTGTGGATCAGCCTACCATGAGGGACTTTGTCATATGCCTTGTTAAAGGCCCCTGATGGTAGGCTGATGGAGAAAATTAAGATGCATAGGATGTAAGGCGATTTGGTAGCTTGGATTCAGAACTGCCTTACCCATGGAGGAAAGAGGATGGTTGTGGAATAGTGACTGGAGATATATGATCAGTAGAGCTTCACTGGGATCTGTGCTGGGATGCCTATTGTTTGTGATATATATATATATACGTATATATACAAAAGTGAGATTTTTTTTTCATCCAAGTAATTTATTTATACATTTGGAAAGAGCATTCACGTGGTGGCCCTGTTTCCACCAATCTTTCCACCACTACTCGACAAGAAGAAGATTTCTACATATAATATATGAAACAAATGCTTTGATATAATATGTAACTTGGATGGAAATGTAGATGGGTTCGTAACTTCCGACGTTCTAGGAGCAGAGTTGGGCCGTTCGGCCCATCATATCTACACCGCTATCCAATCATGGTTGGCTAGTAAGTTACAGGTGATGCAAAAATTGGAACAGTTGCAGAAGGCTGTCAAAGAATAAGGCATAGACATGGGGGGGAACAGCGGTAGAGTTGCTGCCTTACAGCACTTGCAGCGCCAGAGACCTGGGTTCGATCCCGACTACGGCTGCTGTCTGTACGGAGTTTGTACGTTCTCCCCATGACCAACATAGGTTTTCTCCGAGATCTTTGGTTTCCTCCCACACTCCAAAGACGTGCAGGTATGTTGGTTCATTGGCTTGGTGTAAATGTAACAATTGTCCCTTGTGCGTGTAGGATAGTGTTAATGTGCGGGGATCGCTGGTCGGCACGGACTCAGTGGGCCGAAGGGCCGGTTTCCGCGCTGTATCTCTAAACGAAACTAAACTAAAATATGGCAGGTTATACATCAGGTGCACATACGTTCGGAAAAATGGCAGATGGAGTTTAATCCGAGCAAACTCAAGCAAGGTCAAGCATAAGTGGAGAGTATACAGTTAATGGCAAGACCCTTAACAGCAGTGATGTACAGTGTGTGCAGGTGTGTAGGAAGGAACTGGAGATGTAGCTTTACACCAAAGATTGAAACAAAATACTGAAGTAACTCAGCGGGTCAGGCAGCAACTCTGGGAAAAAGGAATAGGTGACGTTGTGGGTCGAGACCCTTCCTCAGACTCAACGGTGTGAACCGAGTGAGCGATAGTCTGTATGGACATGATGGGCCGAAGGGCCTATTTCAATATTGCACATCTCACTCTCTTGCACTGAATGGATATTTTTGAGGCAGAGATAGACAAGTTCTTGATTAGAACGGGTGTCCAAGGGTTTTGGGGAGAAAATGGGATTAGGAGGCAGAGATAAGCCACGATTGAATGGCGGAGTAGACTCAATGGGCCGAATGGCCTAATTCTACTGCTATAACTTGTGAACTTGTAAATAGATCCTCCAACAGTTTACTTAGTGCATTACAAAAGTGGTTCAACTTCAAAAGTCACTTCACTTGTTTCGAGAGATCCTGTGGCAGCGAGAAGTGTTGTATCTGTGCCAGATTTTCCATCGAGAGTTTAGCTGAGACGAGAGATACAGCGCGGAAACAGGCCCCGTGTGGCATCTGTGTCACCCAGCAATCCCCGTACACTAGCACTATCCCACACACTCAAGGGACAATTAATAATTTTACCAAGCCAATAATAGCCCTGTCCCACTGTACAAGTTCATTCAAGAGTTCTCCCGAGTTTGCCCTGATTCGAACTTGGAGATTTACGGTAATGGCCACTCGTCGGTACTCGGGGCTCTCGTGGACATTCACAAGCTTACCGCGTTTCCCGAGTACCTGCCGTTAGCGTTACGAGCCGCTAAGAGACGTCCCCGAGCTCCGACGTACCCGCTACGTGCATTCTACGTGCTTCCCCGAGTTTGATTTTTTTTTAAACTCGGGAGAGCCCTTGAATGAACTCGTACAGTGGGACAGGGCTATTAGCCCACAAACCTGCACGTCTGGGAGTGTGGGATGAAACTGGAGATTCCGGACAAAACACATGCAGGTTACGGGGAGAACGTACAAACTCCGTAGAGACAACACTCGTGGTCGGGATCGAACCCGGGTCTCTGGCGCCGGAAGGCAGTAACTCTACCGTTGCGCCACCTTAGCGAGCATAGGTGTGGAGTTGATGAGTGTGTCCTCATCCCTCAGCCAGGGATGGCCGTGAGATGTACAATTACTGAATGTTCAGGATTAGAAAAAAGGGGAATTAAATGTACATAAGTCATCTTGTTACAATCGATATTTTCTAAATTTATAAGAAAATGTTATCCTTATGCAGCAAAGGAGAGTTGTGTAGAAATTCTACTGCAACCGTCTCAGATGTCTAGTTAGCTGACAACGCCTGGTATGTTCAATTATTCACATTTTTGAAAAGGAGAACTGAAACTTAGAGTGAGCGGATGTGGATCAGATATTGGTGTTTGCAGCAGATTTATTATTAGTTTTTAAATTCAAGGAAATCGGAGATTCACTTTAGACTTTAGACTTTAGAGATACTTTAGTGGAAACAGACCCTTGGGCCCACTGAGCCCACGCTGACCTGCGATCACCCAGTACACTAACACTATCTTACACACTAGGGGCAGTTTACAATTTTACAGAAGCCAATTAACCTACAAACCCGTACTTCTTTGGAGTGTGGGAGGAAACCTAGGTACATTGAGAATAGCAAAGGCAATGGACCTATTCTGAGTCAGTGCCTTCAAAGTCTTAGAAGTACCACCACTGTCTGAGGTTGACATGCTGTGAAAGAAAAAAAAATTGGAGGAAACGTACATAATATCATCGCCTATCCATGTTCTCCAGAGACGCTGCCTGACCGTCTAAGCTACTCCAGCACTTTGTGTTCCAATCAAGATCCCAGCATCTGCAGTTCCTTTTGTCTCTGATCTCTCGATGTATTTTAGACCAGACTTTAGAGATCAAGAGAGATCAAGAGAGTTTATTGTCATGTGTCCCTGAGAGGACAATGAGATTCTTGCTTTGCTTCTGCACACCAGAACATAGTAGGCATGAATACAGAACAGATCAGTGTGTCCATATACCATTGCATAAAGATATACCCCCATGAATAATAAAACCGATAAAGTGCAAATAAACAGATTATTGGCTATTAATGTTCAGAGTTTTGTCCGAGCCGAGTTTAATAGCCTGATGGCTGTGGGGAAGAAGCTGTTCCTGAGCCTGGTCGTTGCAGTCTTCAGGCTCCTGTACCTTCTACCTGAAGGTAGCGGGGAGATGAGTGTATTGCCCAGAAGGTGTGGGTCCTTGATGATGCTGCCAGCCTTTTTGAGGCAGCGACTGTGATAGATCCCCTCGATGGACGGGAGGTCAGAGCCGATGATGGACTGGGCAGTGTTTACCACTTTTTGTAGAGATGCAGCATGGAAGCAGGACTTTCAGCCTACCGAGTCCAGAGTCGACTAGTGCTCACCCCGTACACCAGCACTATCCTACACACACTAGGGACAGTTTGCAATTTCTTGCAGAAGCCAATTAACCTACAAACCTGCACATCTTCGGAATGTGGGGGGAAACCTCGATATGTATTGAAATGAAGTGTAACATTGAACGCTGTGCCGACGTTTGTTTCCTTGCCTCATTTGTAAGCAACGCACCCTTGTTGAGTGGTGTGGGCCCTTCTGATGCCAGTGGATTGTAATCAAGTTGGTATCAAGAGCAAAAAGTAGACAATCGAAGAGAACGAACCAACAAGATGACACAACGTTAAACACAAAATGGTGGAGTTACTTCATGGGTCAGGCAGCATCTCTGGAGAAAGGGAAGAGAGGACGTTTCGGGTTGTGACATTACACCCTTCATGATGAACGGTCTCCACCAGAAACGTCACCTATTCCATTTCTCAAGAGATGCTGCCTGACCCGCTGAGTTACTGCAGCATTTCACATCTCTCTTCGGTATAAACCAGCTTCTGCAGCTCCTCCTTACAGAACATGACACAGAGGGCCAGAATAGCTCAGCAGATCACGCTGCATCCCTGGAGAAAAAGGACAGGTGACGTTTCAAGTCAAGTCAAGAGAGTTTATTGTAATGTGTCCCAGATAGGACAATGAAATTCTTGCTTGCTACAGCACAACAGAGTATTGTAATCATAAATAAAGTGGGGAAATCGGGAAGAGTCGCGATCCAGATGTCACCTACACTTTTTCTCCAGCAATGCTGCCTGACCCGCTCAGTTACTCCAGCACTTTGTGTTGATCTTTGGTATAAACCAGCACCTGCAGTTTCTTGTTTGGACAACATGATACATAGTGTTGGAGTAACTCAACCGGGCTCTGGAAAGCAAGGAGCATCTCTGGAGAACATGGACATGTGGCGTTTCAGTTAGGGTCTCGACCCGTAAACATCACCTATCCATGTTCTCCAGAGGTGCCGCCTGGCCCACTGAGTTACTCCAGCACTTTGTGTCCTTTTGTGTAAAACCTGCACCTGCAGTTCCTTGGTTCTACGACCAACAACACGCTTTATTAATGGGAAAAGCCACAGGTTTTTTTTTAATATACAAAACTTACTGAACCTCCAATCAACATTGAGTTATGGCCCATAATGTCGAGATAATCTCTGCGTGCTGTTGCTCTTGCAATACTCCCTCTTTCACTCTAATTAGGAGGCCTTTTAGCACAGCGTAACTGTTATTGCATATAGATCTTGGAAATTTCTGCATAGACAGTGCAAGTAATGGTTTCCATGTTTAAAAGTCATTTCCATAAGTAAGTGCAATCTCTCGACAGTTTGTTCCTGTTTAATGAAGTGAGGTCGTGTTTGCATTCCTTCCAATATCGCAAACTGAAACCAGCCAGGCGTCAGCTAAAAATTAAGGGGCAAAATTAAAACCTACAATCCAAGTAGAAGATGGTAAAACACTGCGGGGGAACATGGTCTGACTCCGCTGAATGCATCTCCATTTGTTTAAGATATTTTTTTATATATATTTTTGTGGAATTAATGACTTTAATGATAATAAGTGCAAATGACATGGAAGGGAAAATGGTTAACATTTATTTGTTCTTGCTGTTATCTTATCTGTTGATGTCATTACAATAGCTCGTTCCATCCCATTCTCTCCCATTAGCTTTAGTATCAGGGGCAACCCAGCAAGACTCCGACAGGGCTATAAATAGTTTCCAAAGACCACATGGAGATCACATCATCTCCACTGAAGCTAATAGCAGGGAAAGAAAAACTCTCTCGTTTTTTTTCTCTCTCTCTCTCTGTTCCCTTCGAAGAATTTTGGTCCTGCTTCTTGGAAACCGAGCCAAGACCCGGAACCGACGCGCTCCTGCCTCCTCGCTGTTTCCTTTCCTCTGGAGGGCCGTGCGGAGTTGAGTCACAGACATCTGCCCCGAAAAGCCAAAGGAAAAGCCTTGCAGATTCACTCGCGCCTCAGAGCAAATGGCTACTTTTAGCCCTGCGGTTCATCCCGTTTCCTGCACAGAGCTCTCTGATTTCGTTACCTCATCCCTTTTTCGTCTCTGTTTCTGAAACGCAACGGTTTTTGAAATTAAATACCAACACACACGTTATAACAATTATTAATGGGACTAATTAATAAATTAATAAATCTATAAACAAAAATTAATAAACAATAAATAACAACAAACAAACAGCCCTGGCATTATGTGTCATAGAGTTTAATGTGATAATATATATATAGCGTTGTGTTTCATTTTCATTGTTTTATGTGATAAATATTATATTTAATTCATATCCAAACATTTTAAATACTGGATTCCTGATAGTTTGATGTTTAGTTTAGTCTAATTAGGTTTAATTTTGTTTCGTTTAGAGATACAGCGTGGAAACGAGCCCATAGCCCACTGAGTCCGCACCAACCAGCGATCCCCGCACACTAACACTATCCTACAGACTAGGGTCCAATTTACAATTTTTACCAAGCCAGATTATCCCACAAACCTGCACTTCTTTGGAGTGTGGGAGGAAAGCAGAGCACTCGGGGAAAACCCGCCCGGTCACAGATACAAACTCCATACAGACAGCACCTGTAGCCAGGATCGAACCCCAGTCAACTCTACCGCTGCGCCTCCGTGAAAACATCCAGTGAATTGGCCTCCACTGCCTTCTGTGGCAGAGAATTCCACAGATTCACAACTCTCTGGGTGAAGAAGTGTTTCCTCATCTCAGTCCTAAATGGCCTACCCCTTATTATTAAACTGTGACCCCTGGTTCTGGACTCCCCCAGCATCGGGACATTTTTTCCTGCATCTAGCCTGTCAAATCCTTTAAGAATTTTATATGTTTCTAGAAGATCCCCCCTCATCCCTCTAAATTCCAGTGAATACCAGTCCAGTCCACCCATTCTTTCATCATATGTCTACAGTATGATTTAAAGATGATGTCCTTGAAGTTGAATATAAATGTGTGGCTTACAGCTTAATATAACCCAATTATTCGAAAACATAACAATGGCACAGTTAGCTAATCTATCATTCCACTGCTCCAGCGTCCAGGCTCATGCCTGGCCTGCAGTACTGACCATGTGGAGTTAGCACGCCCCTGATACCCCACTTTCCCCCAACATTCTATGAATATGTGGGTTGGCAGTTTAATTGACCTTGTAAATTGCCCTGAGTATGTAGGTTTATGTCATAGAGTTATGCAGCATGGAAACAGGCCCTTCCGCCCAACTTGCCCCTGCCGACCAAGACGGACTATCTTAACTAGTCCCACCTGCCCACATTCGGCCCATAACAATCTAAACCATTCCTATCCATATACCTGTCCAAATGTCTTCCAAATGCCGTGATAGTGCCTGCCTCAATTACCTCCTCTGTCAGCTGGTTCGGTACACCCACCACCCTCTGTACGTTGTTACCCCTCAGGGTACTATTAAATCTTTCCTCCTTCACTTTAAACCACTTGTTCTCTAGTTCTTGATTCCCCAATGCTGAG
>CM069165.1:11681759-11781759 GCA_035221665.1 Okamejei kenojei
TAAACCGAAGGTCCTGTTTCCGCACTGCATGTCCAAAACTGAAACTAAAACTAAAAACCTAAAGATGTGTGGGTTTCTTGGTTAAATAGCCTCTTGTAAATTGCCTTTCGTGTGTCGTGAGTGGATGACCAAGTGGGATAACATGGGACTAGTATGAACAGGTGATCGATAGTCAGCGTGGACTCGATGGGCCGAAGGGCCTGTTTCCGCACTGAATCTCTAGTCTAAACTGAACTGAACGAAGTTGGCTCAGTTCGTACTGTGTGTTGAGATTTGTCAAGGTGCAAAGAAAAGTACGTAAACCCCGCTCTTTTAATTATATGAATCCTGAAATAAACCTATAAGTAGCCTGAAGAAGGGTCTCCTATTTCTTATCCCCAGAGATGCTGCCTGACCCGCTGATAGACAAGCATTTTGTGTCTATCTTCAGCCTACCTTAAAAGATTGAGGGGGGTTCTTATCGAGACTTACAAAATTCTTAAGGGGTTGGACAGGCTGGATGCAGGAAGATTGTTCCCGATGTTGGGGAAGTCCAGAACATAGGATCGCAGTTTAAGGATAAGGGGGAAGTATTTTAGGACTGAGATGAGAAGATAATTTTTCACACACAGTGGTGAATCTGTGGAATTCTCTGCCACAGAAGGTAGTTGAGGCCAGTTCATTGGTTATATTTAAGAGGGAGTTAGATGCGGCCCTTGTGGCTAAAGGGATCAGGGGGTATGGAGAGAAGGCAGGTACAGGATACTGAGTTGGATGATCAGACATGATCATATTGAATGGCGGTGCAGGCTCGAAGGGCCGAATGGCCTACTCCTGCACCTGTTGTCTATGTTTCTATGTCTCTTGCGTTTTACATTCTTCAGACAGAGAAAATGCATACGATTTCAACACCAGCTAGACCGTGAAGAGAGAATTAAAAAGAATGAAGATCAGATGAAGGGGCGGTCGATGGCATATCAGTAGAGCTACTGCCTCACAGCGCCGGAGACCCGGGTTCGATCCCGACTACGGGCGCTGTCTGCGCGGAGTTTGCACGTTATCCCAGTGACCTGCGTGGGTTTTCTCCGAGAACTTTACTTTCCTCCCACACTCCAAAGACGTACAGGTTTGCAGGTTAATTGGCTTGGTATAAAATGTAAACACTTGTCCCCAGTGTGTGTAGGGTAGTGTTAATGTGCGGGGGTCGCCGGTTGGTGCGGGCTCGGTGGGCCGGAGGGCCTGTTTCCTCGCTGTATCTCTAAACTAAGAAGTAAACAGACAAAGAAAAAAAGAGGAACTAAATAAAAGCAGTAGATTATTAAAGTGTAAAGTAGATTAGAAAAGGGAATTCAGTCTGAAGAAGGGTTTCGGCCCGAAACGTTGCCTATTTCCTTCGCTCCATAGATGCTGCTGCACCCGCTGAGTTTCTCCAGCATTTTTGTCTACAATACACTGTAGCATCAACAGTAGAGGATAGACACAAAATGCTGGAGTAACTCAGCGGGACAGGCAGCATCTCTGGAGAGAAGTGATGCCCCCTGACCCGCTGAGTTACTCCAGCATTTTGTGCCTATCTTTGGTTTAAACCAGCATCTGCCGTTCCTTCCTACACATCAACAGTAGAGGCACCTTTCAGGTTAAAACCATAGTGTTTAAGAAGGAACTGCAGATGCTGGAAATCGAAGGTCGACAAAAGTGCTGGAGAAACTCAGCGGGTGCAGCAGCATCTATGGAGCGAAGGAAAGAGGCAACGTATTGTGCCAAAACCCTTCTTCCGACTGATCAGACTGATTAAAACCATAATTAGCTTCAGCCCTAAGTGGCACTTCAGATACAGTACCTGACACACAGAAGGGTCTCGACCCGAAACGTCACCCATTCCTTCTCCCCAGAGATGCCGCCTGTCCCGCTGAGTTACTCCCGCTTTTTGTGTCTATGTTCGGTTTAAACCAGCATCTGCAGTTCCTTCCAACACAAACATTACGATGTCCCTTGAAATAGATCTGTTCTGAGGTTTCAAAGGTTCAGCGTATGAAAGGCACCTTTCAGATTAAAACGGCAAAACCTCTCTCCCCTCTTGATGCAGAAGCATGGATCATCATCCTTCTTATCCTTCCTTTCAAATGGAACATGCAGGCAGGCACCTCTACAAACCACTCCAACCAGGAACAAATTGCTTTTTATGACCCTATGTTTGTCTAGAGACAGGCTGGGGGAAATTTGGCTTTGGGTTTTAGCAGCAATAACAGCCATGCCACTTTGTCTCACGCTGTGAGGAACCATTTTAGTGCCTTGGTGTCAATTGCATGACAAATGCAGGGGTCATTGGCTTTTTTTTCGTGAAGTCCCTATTAACTCTTGGTTTCCATGGCTAAGCTTGCAGTGATGGCTGGGTGGTGAAGTTAAACAGAGCAGGCCACACCACGATTCCCCCTCACGTATCAAAAAGACAACCGCATCCAGCTTGCTCCAGAGGCTGAGCATCTATGAGTGCTGAGCATCTATCAGACCGCATTTGCGAACAGGTTTTGGGCCCCGTATCGGAGGAAGGATGTGCTGACGTTGGAGAGGGCCCACAGGAGGTTTTGCGAGGCCGATCCCAAGAAAGAAGGTCGACACAAAATGCTGGAGTAACTCAGCGGGACAGGCAGCGTCTCTGGAGAGAAGGAACGGGTGACGATTCGGGCTTCAATGAGTGGGTTAGCAAATCATGAACGTTTGACAGCACTGTGACGTTTAGAAGGAACGCTTCCTGTTCATTCCTTCCACCAAAGCCGTCTGGCCCATCGAGTTCCTCCGCCGCTTTATATTCTCACTAACCCTGACTCCCAAAATGACTGCCAAATAGATTCTTGATTAGTACGTGTGTCAGAGGTTATGGGGAGAATGGGGTTAGGAGGGAGGGATAGATCAGCTGTGATTGAATGGCGAAGTAGACTTGATGGACCGAATGGCCTAATTCTACTCCGATTCCTTATGACCATGTTGCCGAGATAAGGGCCAGAAAGTGTCACAGCGGGTTATCTCTGTAATCTTCTTACAGTCTGAAGAAGGGTCTTGATCGTCACCTACCCGTGTACTCCATAGCTGCTGCTTAACCCGCTGAGTTATTCCAGGACGTTGTGTCCTTTCGTGGATTGATTAACATCTGCACTTCTGTTTCCACCTCATCTTCCTACTGACTGGTTCATCCTTCCAAACATGGATGAATTGTTTTTACGAGAGACACAATTACTCCATGGGTCTATTATGTCTCTATCTTTGGGGTCAACCTGCATCTGCGGTTCCTTACTACACATATGCGCGGTAGAGTTGCTGCGTTACAGAGCCAGAGACCCGGGTTCGATCCCGACTACTGGTGCTGTGTGTCCCGGGTTTGTACGTTCTCCCCGTGACCTGTGTGGGTTTCCCCCACGAACTTCGGTTTCTTCCCACACTCCAAAGACGTACAGGTTTGTAGCTTAAATGTAAATTGTCCCTGGTGTGCGTAGGATAGCGTTAAGGGCCTGTCCCATTTGGGCGTCATTTACGCGACATCATTTACGCGTCACAACGCACGCATTAAGCACGCACAGTGCGTGGTGACGCACGGTTGCGCGCGCGCCCCAGGATTTTTGGATGTACAAAATCTTCGTACGCCATCTGCGTAACGCAGGTGGGAACAAGCCCTTTAATGTGCGGAGATTGCTGGTCGATCTGACTCGGTGGGCCGAGGGGCCTGTTTCCGCGCTGTATATCTCTAAACTAAACTATCATATCATCATATTATCACATTGTCTAATCATGAGTTTCACTTGTACCTGTCCACTAATCTCTATTAATATCTGTCACATCCTTTTTACCGCTACAACTCTATTGTTCCAATGCTCGCTATTAATTTCTGTCCTCATATTTCCATTAATCTGATATGAATATTCCTGAATAAATATTATCTTTTCTCATCTATATTAACTCCTGTCACTGTTTTCCTTTTAATACCATGACCCAATTAATTGTTGCTCTCGTGGCAATATTGACATCAATGAACTTCCTGATCGTTCGTGGATATCTATCCACATTCATATATTTGCCTTTAACTATTTCCTCATATCAGATCCTATCAATCCAATTTTAATCCAACATATTTTTAATAACAAAATTACCCTCCCTACATTCCTAATACTATATCTGTATGCTTCTATTCTTACCTGTTTGCATACCGAAGCAATTTCCTTTCTATTATTTTTTGGCAGCTCTCCTGAATCAATTAATTTCTTTATTAAACTCTACCCTGTATCAATATTAATGATCTCACTAATATATCTATCAATATGTCTCTGAATCACCTGAAAAGCTGTTTTGGTATCATAATGCATATCTGAATATGAATACAGGATCGCTCAGCATTTGGCTTTTCATGTTCCTGTGTGTGAACAAATACTAATTTTAATCGGAATCTGAGGGGTATCTTTTACAGTTAAAGGGTGGTGGGTGTGTGGAAGCTGCCGGAGGTAGTTAAGGCTGGGACTATCCCAACGTTTCAGAAACAGTTAGACGGGTACATGGCTCGGACAGGTTTGGAGGGATATGGACCAAACGTGGGCAGGTGGGACTAGTGTAGCTGGGACATGTTGGCCAGTGTGGCCAAGTTGGGTGGAAGGGCCTGTTTCCACATTGTATCACTCTATCACTATCACACTATGACTACTTATTTAGACAACAAGGTCATTAGACATAGGAGCAGAATTAGTCCATTCGGCCCCTCTACTCTGCCATTCTATCATGGCTGATCTACATTTCCCTCTCAACCCCATTCTCCCGCCTTCTCCCTGTAGCCTTTGAGACCCGCACTGATCAAGAACCTGTTAACCTCTGCCTTAAAAATATCCAATGCCTTGGCCTCCACAGCCGTCTGTGACAAAGAATTCCACTGATTCACCACCCTCTGACTAAAGACATTTCTCCTCACCTCCATTCTAAAGGTACTTCCTTTTATTCAGAGGCTGTGTCCTCTGGTTCTGAACTTTCGCATTACTGGAAACATCCTTTCCACGTGCGCTTTATTGGGCAGGATTTCAATGAGATCCCCCTCATCCTTCTAAACCCCAGCGAGTACAGACACAAAGCCTTCAAAAGTCCCATACATATTATCCCAATCATTTAAATTCTCATCTCTAAATCATTAGTGCCAACATGCCAACATGTAGCTCGGTCCGCAAAAACCAACCCGACCTCCCGGTGGCTCAGCACTTCAACTCCCCCTCCCATTCCGCATCCGACCTCTCGGTCCTGGGCCTCCTCCACGGCCAGAGTGAGCAACACCGCAAGTTGGAGGAACAGCACCTCATATTCCGCTTGGGGAGTCTGCATCCTTTGGGCTTGAACATTGAATTTTCTCAATTCTGTCTCCTCCCCTTCCCACCTCTCCCTCAGCCCTCGGGCCCTGGCATTCCCTCTCTCTCTATCTCCCTCCCCCACCCTAGTCGCACTAGCTTCTCATTTTCACACCACAAACAGCTTACAATGGCTTGTTCCCTTTATCATCGATACCTTTTTGCATATCTTTCATTCATTGTTCTTTATCTCTCCACATCACCGTCTATATCTCTCGTTTCCCTGATCCCTGACCAGTCTGAAGAAGGGTCTCGACCCGAAACGTCGCCTATCTCCTTCGCTCCTTAGATGCTGCTGCACCCGCTGAGTTTCTCCAGCTTTTTGTGTACCCTGTAGCCAATCCATATTATTTTAATAATATTAATCTTAAAGCTATATATATTTTATATTATTTTATTTTATTTTATTGGCACGTGTACCGAGGTGCCATAGACAATAGACAATAGGTGCAGGAGTAGGCCATTCAGCCCTTCGAGCCAGCACCGCCATTCAATGTGATCATGGCTGATCGTCCCCAATCAGTACCCCGTTCCTGCCTTCTCCCCATATCCCCTGACTCCGCTATTTATAAGAGCCCTATCTAGCTCTCTCTTGAAAGCATCCAGAGAACCGGCCTCCACCGCCCTCTGAGGCAGAGAATTCCATAGTACAGTGAAAACCTTTTTTGTTGCGTGCTATCTAGTCAGCGGAAAGACTATACATCATTACAATCAAGCCATCCTCACTGTACAGATACAGGATCATGTTTAGTACAAGATAAAGGTCAGTAAAATCGGATTAAAGATAGTCCGAGGGTCTCCAATGAGGTAGATGGTAGATCAGGACCGCTCTCTATTTGATGACAGGATGGTTTAGTTGCCTGATAACAGCTGGGAAAATGTTGCCAAAATATTGTGTTCGTACCTGTCCCTAGATCTATTAATAATTTGCATTATCCCTAAACCTCTGCATATAAACATCATTGAGTATTTGTTAATATTTTTCTCTGTACCTGTTTTAATAACACACCATGCCTTTAAATACCAGATCCTGTTACTTTTTCAATACCTGACCCGTGCTGGTATTAATATCTGCCTCCTTGCCTATTAATATCTGTCTCATGCCAATTATGAATAACTTCCCCTTTACCTTGACTAGTAACTCCTTAACATATGTAGTCATGCGTCTATTAATAACTCTCTCCCTGTCTCTGTTAACACACGATTTTATGGATATTTTTCCCTGTCATATCTATTAATGTACTACTTCCAAATGTGTTTTCTCGATTAATACTATTCATGTAACCATTAATAGTTTATCATCTCTTTTAATGTTCCTGTATTTTCTGATTACACCTCTATTAATATGTCCACAAATTTACCTGAATACCTGTCCCAAAAGATAAAACACATGTCTCAGCTTCCCAACTAAAAAATGTACCTATTTTTCCCATAATGTACTTATATTTTCATGTAAACCTCTATGGCTATGACCCTTCTTGAGAAACTTAACCTATAGATTTTAGAGATTTTAGAGATACAGCATGGAAATAGGCCCTTCGGCCCATCAAATCCATGCCAACCAACAATCACCCGTTCACATTAGTTCTATCTTATCCCAGTTTTGTATCCAACATAATTAACAGAAGCCAATTAGCCTGCAACCCTGTATGTTTTTGGAGTGTGGAAGGAGGCCGGCGCACCCGGAGCAAACCCACGCGGTCACAGGGAGGACGTACAAACTCCGTACAGACAGCACCCGTAGTCAGGATCGAACCCGGGCGGCTGCCGCTGTGAGACAGCAACTGTGCCGCCCCTATAGGCAGACCTGCCTCAAGTGAAGGGTCGTGATTGCCGTTACATGATAGACCATTGGTGGTATCCAATTCTCAGTTCATTCTCAGGACGGCACAGTGGGGCAACTAGTAGACTCGCTGCCTCACAGCGGCAGAGACCTCGGTTCATTCTTTAGCACAGGCGCTGTCAGTGTGGGGTTGCTCATTCTCCCTGTGACCGCGTGGGTTTCCTCCGGGTGCCCTGCCTCCTTCCACATCCCAGGGACATGTTGGCCTGTAAATTACTTGCCCTCTGTATGTTACCCCTTCATGACGAGTAGGGAAAGTGGGATAACATAAAACTAGCGTCAACGTGTGATAGTTCACACTTGTTCTATGTTATCCCACTTTCCCCACACATTAGGGTAATCGATGGCCGGCATGGACTCGATGGGCCGAAGGGCCTGTTTCCGAGCTGTACCTCTAAACTAAACTAAACTCTCTGGTGTCCTGAGACACCTGCTGCGGGTCAACCTGTCTCAGAAGGAGGGTGACAGTCACTTTTACTCAACAGACCATGGGATTTGTGTCGAAAAACATGTTTATTTATTCATGTGTGTATATATTTATACAATGGTATATGGACACACTGATCTGTCCTGTATTCATGCCTACTATGTCCTGTGGTGTTGAAGCAAAGCAGGAATTTTGTTGTCCTATCCGGGACACTTGACAATAAACTCTCTTGAATCTTGAATCTAGAACTTTGAAAACCCATTTCCCAGTTGTCCAAAGGCTATATGTGTATGAAGGAACTTCAGATGCTGTTTGATACGAAATATAGACACAAAATGCTGGAGGAACTCAGCGGGTCAGGCAGCATCTCTGGAGAAAAAAGAATAGGAGACCCTTCTTCAGACTGAGAGTAAAGATGGAAGTGGGGGGGTGGGGGAGGGGGGGGGGAATGCATGATCACTGATAATTTGCTCAGATTTGTTAGCGTGCGTGAATTTATTACTTAGTTTGTTCTTTTTGTCGTACCAAATGAAGACTTTTATCTTACTATTGCTGCTCTGTATGTTCTTAGTTTCTTTAGAGACACAGTGTGGAAACGGGCCCTTCGGGAATGCATCGATCGATCGTACGCCTGTTTTATCTTACACCAGGGGGCAATTTACAGAGGCAAATTAACCTACAAATCTGCACGTCTTTGGAGTGTGGGAGGAACCCGATGCACTCTCGAGCGGTCAGAGGGCGAACGTACAAACTCCATACAGACAGCATCCGTAGTCAGGATCAAACTCGAGTCTCTGGGGCAGTAAGGCAGCAACTCTACCACTGCGCCCATTTGTAAATTATGCTTGGCCTCATTTGACCCTATTGTGCTTCCTGTTTCACCTCAAAAAAAGACTATAGTGCAACATGTTATACAAAGGAAAAAGATATGGGGTGGGAGATTGCAACCTTCACGTGGTCCGCCCTGTTTCAACGAATGCAATCCACAAACAGAAGATCAAACAGAACAAGTTGTCTTAAAGGGTACACAAAAAGCTGGAGAAATTCAGCGGGTGCAGCAGCATCTAAGGAGCGAAGGAGATAGGCGACGTTTCGGGTCGAGACCCTTGGTCTCGACCCGAAACGTCGCCTATCTCCTTCGCTCCTTAGATGCTGCTGCACCCGCTGAGTTCCTCCAGCTTTTTGTGTACCCTCGATTCTCCAGCATATGCAGTTCCTTCTTTAAAAAAAAGTTGTCTTAAAGCCCTGTCCCTCGGTACGAGTTCATTCCAAGAGCTCTCCCGAGTTTGCCCTGATTCGAACTCGGAGATTTACGGTAATGGCCGCTCGTCGGTACTCGGGGCTCTCGTGGACATTTTTCATCATGTTGAAAAATCTTCACGAGTCTTCCCGAGGACGTGCCGTTAGCGTTACGAGCCGCTAAGAGACGCCCCCGAGCTCCGACGTGCCCGCTACATTCATTCTCCGTGCTTACCACGAGTTTAATTTTTTTTAAACTCGAGAGAGCTCTTGGAATGAGCTCGCACCGTGGGACAGGGCTACTACAACTTCAGGCTGTGCACGCCATGCGCAAGAAGAAGACCAAAGATATGCCCAAAATGCTGGAGTAACTCAACGAGTCAGGCAGTGTCTCTGGAGAAAATGATTCGGGTGAGGACCTTTCTTCTGACTGACTGTAGGTGGGGCGGGAGCGGGAATCAGTCTGAAGGAGGGTCCCGACCCCATACGTCGACCATCCATTTTCTCCAAAGATGCTGCCTGAACTGCTGAGTTATGCCATGGAGTCACAGAGACATACACCAGGGAAATGGGCCCTTCGGTCCAATTTATTCATGCTGACCAGCATGCTCCACCTTGGCTAGCTCCCATATCCCTCTAAACTGTTACTCCATGTACCTGAACAAAGGTTTTTAAATGATTACTCCCAAAGCCCGGAGTTACTCCAGCATAATGTGACTATTTTTACCGCAGCATGATGAGTGGGCCAAGTACAACTAGCTGGGTCAAATAACAGGGGCTCTTCCTATGAGTTGAGGCTTTGGATAGTATTATCTAATACAGGAGATCGTACCATCGCTTATAACTGAGGGACCATCACAGCAAGTTCCGAGCTGCACTAAACTTTGGCTCAGCACTTCAACTCCCCCTCCCATTCCACATCCGACCTCTCGGTCCTGGGCCTCCTCCACGGCCAGAGTGAGCAACACCGCAAGCTGGAGGAACAGCACCTCATATTCCGCTTGGGGAGTCTGCATCCTTTGGGCTTGAACATTGAAATTTCTCAATTCTGTTAACCCTTGCTGTCTCCTCCCCTTCCCACCTCTCCCTCAGCCCTCGGGCCCTGGCATTCCCTCTATCTCTATCTCCCTCCCCCACCCCAGTCGCACCAGCTTCTCATTTTCACACCACAAACAGCTTACAATGGCTTGTTCCCTTTATCATCGATACTTTTTTGCATATCTTTCATTCATTGTTCCTTATCTCTCCACATCACCGTCTATATCTCTCGTTTCCCTGATCCCCGACCAGTCTGAAGAAGGGTCTCGACCCAAAACGTCGCCTATCTCCTTCGCTCCTTAGATGCTGCTGCACCCGCTGAGTTTCTCCAGCTTTTTGTGTACCCTCCATGTATAGGTACATGGATAGGATAATTTTGAGGGGAAACACAAAGAAAGCTGGAGTAACTCAGCGGGTCAGGCTGCATCTCTGAAGGAAAGGAATAGGTGACGTTTCGGGTCGAGACCTTCAGTCCGATACGTCATCTGTCCATGTCTTCATGGGATGCTGCCTGACCTACTGAGTTACTCCAGCACTCTGCATTTTAATCAAACAGTAGAAGATGCTGAGAAAAGGAGTAATTTTGCAGGTCGGGAAGCATCTCTGGAGAACGTGGATGGGCAACGTTTCAGGGTCAGGACCCTTTTTCAGACTGAAACTTCAGCTACCCATGTTCTCTATCCATATTCTCCGGAGGCTGCCTGTCCCGCTGAGTTACTCCAGTTCCTTGTGTCGATCTTCAGTGTAAACCGGCATCTGCAGTTCCTTCCTACACATTAGGTTTAGAGGGATATGGGCAAAGGGTGGGACTAGAGTAGATGGGACATGTTGGCTGGTGTGGGCAAGTTGGGCCAAAGGGCCTGTTTCAACACTGTGTGACTCTATGGCTCTGTGAGCTCATTCTCAGATTCAGACTCAACTCCATTCATTCCTTGCACTGGCAGCAACATTTCCATCTCCAGTAGGTTTTTGCAATTAAGTTGAAAACAAAATGAAAAGCAATGGTGAGCCATAAACAAGAAGGGTTCGGCCCGAAACGTTGCCTATTTCCTTCGCTCCATAGATGCTCCCTCACCCGCTGAGTTTCTCCAGCATTTTTGTCTACCTTCGAATTTTCCAGCATCTGCAGTTCTTTCTTGAACATTTTATCTACTCCACTGCGATATCTCCTCAAGGTATGCCCACTTTGAAGAAATTCTCCTCTTCCCTCCGAAGGAAAAAGGGTTTTGGCCCAAAACGTTACCTAATTCCTTTGCTCCATAGATGCTGCCTCACCTGCTGAGTTTCCTCACCATTTTTGTCTACCTGTGATCCATAAAGAGCTGAGGCAGTACCTAGCTCATTGATGGGGAGACCACACTTAGCAATGTCTTTGAATTTAAACAGAGCATTCAATAATTGAATGAGTTTGGATGTTGGTTAACTGAACATAGACCCCATCAGTTGTATAGCCAGCTGCCACCCCAGAATTGAATGGGGCGGCACTGCAGAGCAGCGGTAGAGTTGCTGCCTTACAGCGCCAGAGACCCAGGTTCGATCCCAACTACACGTGCTGCCTGTATGGAGTTTGTACGTTCTCCCCGTAACCTGGTGGGTTTCATCCAGGATCTCCGCTTTTCCTCCCACACTCCAAAGATGTGTAGGTTTGTACGTTAATTAGCTTTTGGCAAAATTGTAAATTGTCCCTGGACTGTGTAGGATAGTGTTAGTGTGCGGGGATCGCTGGTCGGAGTGGACTCGATGGGCCAATTTGCCAACCCGCTGAGTTTCTCCACCATTTTTGTCTACCTTCAATTTTCCAGCATCTGCAGTTCCTCCTTAAACATAGAACTAGTGTGAATGGGTGATCGCGGCCGGTACGGACTCGGTGGGACAAAGGGCCTGCTTCCGCGCTGTATCTGTAAACTAAACTAAACTAAGGATAGAACTAGTGTGAACAGGTGATCGCGGTCGGCGCAGACTCCGTGGGCCGTGGTGTATCTCTAAACTAAACTAAAATCTAGGTACATGTTCAGACAAAGAGCAAAGTGGCATCACCAAATGTCAGAGCAGCCTCAAGCTTAATCACAACGTAAACTAATTTGCAATAATGCCCGTTTGTGATTCCATTTTCTTGCAAATATAATCAAAGAGCGAAGAATCTAACAGCCAGTGAATCCCAGCGTTTGGCCCGTCTGCCGTTTTGCCGATACCCACGTGACAGCTAATGAATGTAAACATCCCATCAAATAATCAGCAGTTGAAGTTGATTTATCTACAAACAAAAATCAAGTTGTAGCCTTTTATTTATGTCTGAAGGGGAAATCTATGCTTGACCTTAGTGAGTTTCTCCGTCTATTGATAAATTGGGCTGGACGTCGAGAATGGAATTGGCTTCATTTGTTTCTCTGTCTGGGTAATGACAGCTGGCTATACAATTGATGGGGTATACTCTCCCTTAACCAACATCCAAACTCATTTATTGGCTTTTTTTTTTTGTTGCCACATTTGACAAGTTTGTTCCCTGGCAGTGGTCCTCTGGAGGTGTATGATGCACAACACTATTAGTCAAGTAAAGCATAGTAAGTGCTTTGTGATGTCTAGTTACTGGTAAAGTGACAGTGTCCTGCTGTATGATAGCTGTGTCAGCATATGGAACAGCCGGAGGCTTGCCGAGCTCCGGAGCCCCGTGCAGAAGTCTATTTATCCCTCATCGTGACTGGAGCCAGGTTCGCGTGGCAGAGAGTGATAGAGGCAGAACAGGAGGGTTGTTATTGGTGCCGGGGCAAAGCGTGGGGCCCAATGGAGTCCTGCCCTGGCAGTGGGCAGTGCCTCATTGGGTGCTAATTTCCGGTGTGCGTTAGGCTTCAAGAATGCAATGCAATAACACAAAACTCATCCTTAACAGCTAAAGTGGCGCAGTGGTCGAGCTGCCAACTCTCAAACTCATATTTTTATACTCATCCTGTCCTAATCCATTTTATTCTCTCCACATTCCTATCAGGGGGGGCACGGTGGCGCAATGGTAGAGCTGCTCCCTTACAATGCCAGGAACCGCGGATTCGATCCTGACTACTGGTGCTGCCTGTACAGAGTTGTACATACTGTGGGTTTTCTCCGGGTGCCCCGGTTTTATCCCACATTCCAAAGACATGCAGGTTTGTCACTTAATTGGCCTCTGTAAATGATCCTCAGGGTGTAGGATAGAACTAGTGTAGGGGATGATCGCTGGTCGGCATGGGCTCGGTGGGCCGAAGGGCCTGTTTCCACGCTGCATCTCTCAACTAAACTAATCTAAACTAAACTAGTCGAAACTAAACTCAGCTAAATCTTCAATTTGAAATATGGGACTTAGTATTTGAAAGGGGGTGTGTTTTACAGAAGCGGACGTATGTGAGATTAATAAACTATTTTGGAACCTATTCCGCAAGGCAAGAATACACAAGGAACTGCAGATGCTGGTTTTACAGAAAAAAGACACAAAGTGCTGGAGTAACTCAGCGGGTCAGGCAGCATCTCTGGGGGACATGGATAGGTGATGTTTCGGGTCAGGAACCTTCTTCAGATTAATCTGCAGATGGACTTTAACTTGATTGAGTGGGACCAAATAGCGAACTGGCTGGCCACGTGAATACGTGAATTCAATGGGTCCGTTTGCTGGAATGAATGGGGAGAAGAAGGATCTTTCAACTCAAGTATTGTTCTTTAGGAAGAGAGAGAGGCAAAGTAGGATCAAGGTAGGAACCAAGTTTCCAGGCTAGAATCTCCTGAACACCTCCGCTCAGCCCGCCTAAACCTACCTGATGTCCCGGTTGCTAAACACTTTAACTCCCCCTCCCATTCCCACACTGAGTTTTCTGTCCTGGGCCTCCTCCATTGTCAGAGCAAGGCGCAGGGCAAATTGGAGGAACAGCCCCTCATATATCACTTGGGCAGCTTACACCCCAGTGGCATGAACATTGACGTCTCTAACTTTGTAACCCTTGCTTTCCCTCTCTCTCCATCCCTCCCTCTTCCTAGTTCTACATTAGTCCGACTCTCGCCCTGATTATATTTTATCCCTGTCTGCTTCGTTGTCACCTTCTGCTAGCGCACAATGATCTATTCTACATTTTCCCTGATCATCATCCCCTTTGATGACTCATTTTCCCACCTTACACTCCCTTATCTCCATGTCTCCCTCGCCCCTGAATCTCAATCTGAAGAAGGGTCTCGAGCCGGAACGTCATCCATTCCTTCTCTCCAGAGATGCTGCCTGTCCCGCCGAGTTACTCCAGCATTTTGGGTCTATCTTCGGTTCACAGTCGAGATAGACAGGACAGGGGTGGGCATGGTGGTGCTGCGGTAGAGTTGCTGCCTCACAGCGCCAGAGACCCGGGTTCGATCATGACTACGGGTGCTGCCTGTACGGAGTTAGTGCGTTCACCCCGTGACCTCGTGGGTTTCTCCGGGATCTCCAGTTTCCTCCCACACTCCAAGTACAAACATAAATACATACATAAATACATAGGTAGAGAACACATGCTGGAGAAACTCAGCGGGTGAGGCAGCATCTATGGAGAGAAGGTATAGGCAACGTTTCAGGTCACGACCCATTTTTTGTCCACCTTCGATTTTTCCAGCATCTGCAGTTCTCTCTCATACATAAATAAGTAGGTTAATTGGCTTCCGTAAAAAAATTGTAAATTGTCCCAAGTGTGAGTGAAGGATAGCGTAAAACCCCTGTCCCACGGTACGAGTTCATTCCAAGAGTTCTCCCGAGTTTGCCCTGATTTGAACTCGGAGGTTTACGGTAATGGCCACTCGTTGGTACTCGAGGCTCTCGTGGACATTTTTCATCACGCGGCATTGATTAAAATCTTCATTATACGGTTATTAATTTTGTCTCATCCCGAGTCGCTTACCTGCCGTTGGCGAGTCTTCCCGAGTACCTGCCAGCTAGCGCTAAGAGACGTCCCCGAGCTCGGACGTACCCGCTACGTTCATTCCCCGTGCTTACCACGAGTTTGATTTTTTTTAAACTCGGGAGAGCTCTTGGAATGAACTCGCACCGTGGGACAGGGCTATTGGTGCGCGGGGATCGCTGGGCTGAAGGGCCTTTTTCCGCGCTGTCTCTCTGAACTAAAATAAAGAAAGAGTGAATGACAGAAATATGAGGCAGGTAGAAGCGATAAGATTAAATAAAGAAAGATAAACGGTGAGAAAGAAAAATTGAATAATGTTGATAGTGAGAAAAGTCGGGGAAACTGTAAAGCATTTATTTTGGTCAAAGACTCTCTCGCAACAATTTAATACCTGCAGGAATGCAACTCAACAGCTTAAGTGGCTCCCTTTCTGGATGGGAGAAGTTGCATAATTAATTTTCATCTCATTAATTCACACTCCTAACTTTCTGTAGTGAATTAAATGGGAAATTAATGTGTAAATCTAGGAAGTTGTGAAAACCAACTGTGATGCTGTGATGTTTGGCAAGCAGAGCAGTGTAAATTGACCAGAAAATTCACAACTTATTGCATATCGCTGATTTCCTGAACTTGGGGACTGATTTGTGCATTTTCGTTTAGAGATATCGTTTAGGAAACAGGCCCTTCGGCCCACCGAGCCCGCACTGACCAGCGATCCCCGCGCATTAACACCACCCGAACACACACGAGGGACAGTTTACAATTAACCTGCGAACCTGCATGTCTTTGGAGTGTGGGAGGAAACTGAAGATCTCAGAGAGAACCCGCGCAGGTCACGGGGTGAACATGCAGACTCCATACAGACAAGCAGCCGTAGTCAGGATCAAACCCGGGTCTCTGGCGCTGTAAGGCAAGAGCTCTACTGCTGTGGCACCATAACGTTGAATAGAGTTAACTCATCAACCTACAATGCAACGTTTATTCCTGCATTGAACAATCCTCTGCAGCACAGATAGAACCAGTCATGTTCCTAAGCTCAGTCATGTTCAGAACCAGTCATGTTCCTAAGTACTAGGAGCAGAATTAGGCCATTCGGCCCTTCAAGTCTCCTGCGTCATCCATAGAAAAATAGAAACATAGAAAATAGGTGCAGGAGGAGGCCATTCGGCCTTTCGAGGCTGCACCACCATTCATTGTGATCATGGCTGATCGTCCGCTATCAATAACCCGTGCCTGCCTTCTCCCCATATCTTTTTACTCCACTAGCCCCTAGAGCTCTATCCAACTCTCTCTTAAATCCATCCAGTGATTTGGCCTCCACTGCCCTCTGTGGCAGGGAATTCCACAAATTCACAACTTCACAACTCTCTGGGTAAATTCCATAAATTCACAACTCTCTGGGTAAATTTTTAATCATGGCCGATCCATGTCTCCCTCTCAACTCCATTCTCCTGCCTTCTCCCCATTACCCCTGACACCCGTACTAATCAAGAATCTATCTATCTCTGCTTTAAAAATATCCACTGACTTGGCCTCCACAGTCTTCTGAGGCAAAGAATTTCACAGATTCACCACCCTCTGACTAAAGAAATTCCTCATCTCCTTTCTAAAGGTACATCCATTTATTCTGAGGCTGTGGCCTCTGGTCCTAGACTCTCCCACTAGTTTAGATTTGTTTAGATTAGCCATACAGAGTGGAAACAGGTCCTTCGACCCACCGAGTCCGCACCAACCAGCGATCACCACTCATTAACACTACACATACGAGGGCCAATTTACACTTAGACCAAGCCAATCAACCTACAAACCTGCATGTCTTTGGAGTGTGGGAGGAGATGGGTTGCCAACTTTCTCACTCCCAATTACGGGACAAAAGGTGGGGTGCGACCGCCGCGGTGCGGCTATGGGGCTCACCCGGGATGAAGTGAACGTGTTAGCCTTTCCGTGGGAGGAAGCGACGAGGGAGGGACTTGTGAGGAACCTTTCGGGAGGCGAGATGGACATCGAACGGCAACAGATCTGATGAGCCGGTTGATAAAATCTCAGGCCTTCCACCTGCTGCGACAATTCTCCATGTGTTCACTCCTGAGGGGGCTGGCACTCGGGAGATTTAAGGGGTGTCGGTGTTCAAGGAATTGGTGATTGACATGGGGCGGTGGTGGGAGTGGGGGTAGGATGGGGTGGGTAGTTGAGAGACGCCAAAGAGATGTTATAATTAAAACGTGGAAATTAAAAACACTCCCAGAGGCAGAGGACTGAAGAGGAGAGAGGGAGGGGGGGGGGGGGGGGGGGGGGGGGGGGGGGGGGGGGGGGAATAGCCCGGAGAATGAAAATCCACAAGCACCTGGTGGTCCATCCCTGAACACTCTGGTGATGGTAGGTTAGGTGCATTTTCGACTTACAATATTTTCGATTTACGGTGGCTTTATCGGAACGTAACCACATCATAAGTTGAGGAGCACCTGCTAGTAGCCGTCAAATACGGGACAAGGCTGGTCAATAGACAATGGACAATAGACAATAGGCGCAGAAGTAGGCCATTTGGCCCTTCGAGCCAGCACTGTCATTCAATGTGATCATGGTTGATCATCCCCAATCAGTACCCCGTTCCTGCCTTCTCCCCATATCCCCTGACTCCGTTATCTTTAAGAGCCCTATCTAGCTCTCTCTTGAAAGCATCCAGAGAACCTGCCTCCACCGCCCTCTGAGACACTACGGGACAAACCAATTTAGCCCAATATACGGGACGTCCCGGCTAATACGGGACGTCCCGGCTAATACGGGACAGTTGGCAACTCTAATGTAGAAACAAAGAACTGCAGATGCAGTTTGATATCAAAGGTGGACACAAAGTATTGGAGCAACTCAACGAGTCAGGCGGATATCTCTGGAGATAAAAGATTGGTGATGGACCTTTTCTCAGGCCGGGACCTTTCCAGTTGCTCTACCATCCCACAAGATGCCAACTAATCCTCAGATAGCAGCTTCTGGGCCCAAACCTTGTGCTATCAAAGGCCTTTGAACAGTTTACGGATGCCTCTGATATTCAAGGACATACAAAACATTTGCAGATTATTAAAGATTAATTTAAGCGATAATGAATTTAAATGAGTCTCCACATTCTCCCTGTGACTGCGTGGGTTTTCTCTGGGAGATCCGGCCTCCTTACACATTCCAAAGACATGCAGGTTTGTAGGTTAATTGACTTTGGTAAATTGTTCCCTTGTGTGTCGGATGCAAAACTGGGATAACACAGAACTAGTGATCGATACGGGTGATCGATGGTCGGCATGGACTCAGTGGGCCGAAGGGCCTGTTTGCTGGTATGAACGTTGATTTCTCTCATTTCAAGTAACCCCTGAATTCCCTCTCTTCCCCCTCCCCACCCTGGTAGTCCTGCTAGTTTCACTGTTCGCATCCTTGTATCCTTTGGATATCATCTCTTCCCCAGCCAACAATGGGCCATTATGGGCTCCACCCTTCCTAAGTCACCTATTGCCCTGATCTGTTCTGGCCTCTTCCTACCTCCAGCAACCCCACCCCCCCTCCCTCCCCATCTCCCAACTCTACTCTCAGACTGAGGAGGAGTTACGACCCAAAACGTCACCCATTCTTTTACTCCAGAGATGCTGCCTGACCCACTGAGATACTCCTGCGCTCTGTGTCTATCTTTGGCCTGTTTACGTGCTGTATCTCTGAACAAAAAATTATTGGACATCCCCTCCACGCAACATGGCACCAATCCTGTGTGGCGTAGGAAATATTCTCCAAAGATCTTCATGAGTGGACCTTGTAACGAACCACAAATATGGTCCATGCAAGCAAGCGGACAGGACCATTGACTCATGACTCCATTACCTGGAGTTGCTGTGGAAACCAAGTGGAAAAGATGTACCCAGCAATGAATCTGGTCACTGTGTTAACATCAATAGGCAATAGACAATAGGTGCAGGAGTAGGCCATTCGGCACTTCCAGCCAGCACCGCCATTCAATGTGATCATCCCCAATCAGTACCCCGTTCCTGCTTTCTCCCCATATCCCCTGACTCAGCTATCTTTAAGAGCCCTATCTAGCTCTCTTTTGAACTTCAGATTTGATGTTAGATATAGCTCAGTGCTAATGGAAACAGGGGATGTGGGGAGAAAGCAGGAATGGGGTACTGATTTTGGATGATCAACCCTGATCATATTCAATGGCGGTGCTGGCTCGAAGGGCCGAATGGCCTACTCCTGCACCTATTTTCTATGTTTCTATGCTATTTCTTATGTTTCTATGTCTGTGCATAGCTGTGTCAATGGAGACACAATAAACTGTAGAGGCTGGTATCTGGAGAGCCGGAGGAATACAGTGAGTCAGGCAGCATCTGTGGAGGGAACAGGCAGACAACATTGTGCGTGGGAAGGAACTGCAGATGCTGGTTTAATCCGAAGATAGACACAAAATGCTGGAGTAACTCAGCAGGACAGGCAGTATCTCTGGAGATAAAGGATTGGTGATGTTTCGGTTTGGGACCCTTCATCAGACTGAAAGGTGGAACCAGTGTGTTGCTGAAGGTGCTCCTCAGGTTGACTAGTGCGTCATGGAGGGGGGTGGGCTGTATTGTCCAGGATGCTCCGCAGTTTGAGGAGCACCCTCCCCTCCAAGACCAACCTCCCGTGAATCCAACTCCAACTCCGCACTCCCTGATCCTATTGGCGACCGTGGCCTTCGCCCGGCTGCCCCGGCACACGGCAGCGAAGAAGATGGCGCTGGCTTCGGTACATTGGTAGATTGGCCTACTCCTCAAGGCCAGCACTGCAACTGGCAGTAGACCTGCTCTTTCGCAGCGCCAGAGACCCAGGTTTGCACCTGACCTCAGGTGCTGTCTGTGTGGAGTTTGCACGTTACCCCGTGGGTTTCCTGCGGGTACTTCAGTTCCCTCCCACATCCTAAAGACGTGCGGGTTTGTAGGTTAATTGGCCCTCTGCAAAATGGCCCCTCGTGTGCGGAGAGTGGAGGAGAAAGCGGGATAACAGAACTAGTGTGAACGGGTGGTCGATGGTCGGTGTGGATTCAGTAGGCCGAAGGGGGCTGTTTCCATGCAGTGTCTCTAAATTAAACCCCTGCCTGCACATAATCCATACCCCTCCCTTCCCTGCATATCTGTGTGAAATCCGCGTATGGCTTAGACCCTTCCTTGTCCTCACTCCTCTGTACCTCGTCAGTCTCTTCCTGCTGAACAGCGCGCTGAGATCTCCATGTGTCTCTTTCCCCTGCTGCCTGGTCCTTCTGCCTCAACTAGTTCCACCATTGATGGCTGACCCGTTGTTTGTCCAAGATGCTAAGTTCTCGGACCCTCTACTACGCTCTCTTTAACTCTCTCTCCCCCTCCAACATGTTCTTGAATCATCTGATGGGGCGGCACGGTGGCGCAGTTTTTCCAACTTAAAAAAAAAAAATTTAAGTGTCCTAATGTGTGTTTTTGGTGTCTCTTTGTGTGTCTTGTGTGGGGGGTGGTGTGGGGGGGTGAGGGGGAAACCGTTTTGGTCGCTTCCTCCGCGGAGAGGCGACTTTTTCCATGTCGCCTCCCCTGTGGCCTAACAGCGAGGATCGGTGCGGCCTTTCCCGGAGACGTGCCCGGGGCTTCAGCGGCAGGCGCAGCGCGGACTCTCGTCGCGGAGCGGGCGAGCCCTCGCCGGTCTGCGGAGTTCCAGCTGGCGCGGCGTCCGCAGCCCTGGGATCCCTCGTTGGGGACCCGGGAGGAGAAGAAGCTCCGACCGCTGGCCCGCGGCCTACATCTACCGCGGGCGCGGCGGGGATTTACCATCGGGAGCGGGTTCCCTCGCCGGGAACTCCTGGAGAGGAGCTCTGACCGTCGCCTTGCCATCTACGGTGCTTCTGGCTGCAGCCCGGCGGGAACTTTAGATCTTCGACCGCCGGCCTGCGGCCTACACCAACCTGAAGCCGCGGTCTCCGGTGGGGAGGCACCGATTCAGGACTTACCTGGACTTTATCTGGACTTTACCTTGTCTGAACATCTGGACGCCCGCAGCGGCAGCTGCGGATGGTTGAGGTCCCGACCACGGGGGAAATGGAGGAGAACTGGCCAAATGTTATGCCTTCCACCACAGAGATGAATGCTGTGGTGGATGTTTGTGTTAACTTTTTAATTGTGTTTTCTTTTTTCATTGTACCGCTGCTGGCAAATTCATTTCACTTGCACTTTATGTTGCCAAACTTTAGATCATTGGGCAATGTTCTTGTACAATCCAGTATTAAAATAGTTGATTAAACAAAGAAATGCAGATGTTGGAATCTTGATGGCAACACAAAGTGCTGGAGTCACTCAGCGAGTCAGGCAGCATCTCTGGAGAACTTGGATGGGCAACGTTTTGGTTCAGGAACCTTCTTCAGACTGAAACATCAGCGGCTCGTGTTCTCTATCCATGTTCTCCAGAGATGCTGAGTTACTCCAGCACTTTTAATCAACCAGCTAAAAAAAGTGCTGGAGTAATTCAGCAGGTCAGGCGACATCTCTGGAGAACATGGATGGGCAACATTTTGGGTCAGGACCCTTCTACTGTCTGAAACGTCACTTATCCATGTCATCCAGGGTTCTTATATATCCAGGATTCATGCTTTTTATCAGCATGAGCCAAAATGAAATGGAAAAAGATCTGAAGTGGGTTGATATCTTGCTATCTCCTGTTTTATACCATCACATTTAACTCAACAGGTCAGGCAGCATCCGTGGAGAACATGGGTAGGTGACGTTTCGGTTCTGGAACCTTCTTCAGTAATGCTTCATGCTTCATTGCATCATCTAGGAATATTTCACTGGATTAAAGGTGCTTTTCAGTTATAAATTATATCTCACTCTCAGGGCAGCATCGTGGTAGAGTTGCTGCCTAAGGGCGCCGGAGACCCGGGTTCGATCCTGACAAGGGGTGGCGTCTGTACGGAGTTTGTACGTTCTCCCCGTGACCCGCGTGGGTTTTCACCGAGTTCTCCGGTTTGCTCCCACACTCCAAAGACGTACAGGTTTGCGGGCTAATTGGCTTTGGTAAAATTGTAAAAATTGTGCCCAGTGTGTGTAGGATTGTGTTAAGGGCCTGTCCCACTTTCATGACCGAATTCACGACCTTTTTTACTCGTGGACATTTTTCATCGGGCTAGAAAAACGCCCCGACCTACTTGATGCCACGACTACCTACGACCTCCTACGACCTCCTACGACCTCCTACGACCTCGTGACGACCATGCTGCGAGTATGAGTCAAGGGCAAACTCGACAGAAGTCGTGAATTAGGTCGTGAAAGTGGGACAGGCCCTTTAGTTAGCAGGGATCGCCGGCCGGTGCGGACTCGGTGGGCCGAAAGGCCTGTTTCCACCTCTAACTCCAAACTACACGAAATGCAAAAAAGGAGTCACAACATCAGATCGACACAAAGTGCTGGAGTAACTCAGCGGGACGGGCAGTATCTCTGGGTGACGTTTCGGGTGGGGATCAAGGAAAATGTAGAATAGGATGATGTGTAGAAAGGAACGGCAGATGCTGGTTTAAACCGAAGGTAGACACAAAAAGCTGGAGTAACTCAGCGGGACAGGCAGCATCTCTGGAGAGAAGGAATGGGTGATGTTTCGGGTCGAGACCCTTCTTCAGTCCCGACCCGAAACGTCACGTATTCCTTCTCCCCAGAGATGCTGCCTGTCCCTCCGGGTTACTCCAGCACTTTGTCCCTATCTTCAGTTTAAACGTCCATCTGCAGTTCCTTCCGACACGACACGACATCAGACACCATTAAAGAAGAAAATAAAATCGACATCATTTACATGAGTGAGGATGACAACGGTGTATCTTCCGGTCTTCGATGGTCAGGTCATTCTGTAAACATGCCATGTTCACGCTTCACTGCCTGTGTCTGGGTGCAAGGGCCTGTAATTTCACCACTTAGAAATGAATTTTGTCTAATCTCATTTCACCATGTCAAATGGTACCTTGACACGCTGTTTTATTCTGCAACATTTGGTTATGCTGAAGCAGTTCACTGCCTCCCAGTACTGCCTGAGCCCCCTGGTTATTAAAGAACTGAAATACTTTGGAGAAACTGGATTGTAATTCAGAATCGGAGACTCAGAGCGCTATTAGATGCCGGTGAAGGAGAGAGGGAATATATCATAAAGGGAGAGGGGAAAAAAACCCAATCCCTGAAAATTGCTTTCTTCCACGATAACAATAACACTGATACCTTCCGGATAGCATCGTCAGCAAACTGCCACCTAGACCAGCAGCGTGCTATGCTTGGGCACATGTCTGAACTCATTAAATTTGGAGAATATTTGCATAATTCAAAAAGCATAACATTAAATTTGCATAATTCCTTTGATTACACTTGTTATTAGCTGCAAGTGACATTGATTTACAAAATGGCCTGATATAAGGTTAATAGCACATGTCACCTTCTGAAGGGTTGCGCGCGCGTGTGTGTGTGAGTGTGGGTGTGTTTGTGTGTGTGCGTGTGCGTGTGCGTGTGCGTGTGTGTAGTGTGTGTTTGTGTGTGTGTCATCCGCACGTTGGCATGTTTGAGTGCGTTTCTGTATGTGTGTGCGCGTGTGTGCGCATGTGTTTCTGTATGTGTGTGCGCGTGTGTATTTGTGTAAACTGTGTGTTTTTGCATGTGTCTTTGGCACTTGGCATGTGTGACTGCATTTGTGCATGTATGCGGAAGTGTGCGTGTGTGGAGTGTGTGTTTTTGTGTGTGTCGTAGGCATATGTGCATGTGTGCGTCCATCTATGTATGTGTGCACGTGCCTGCTGCATGCATGTGTGCATGCATATGCATGTCGACGTGCCTGTGCTTGCATGGGTATGTACTTGAATGTGCATTCACACACATGTATGTATATGTGTACATGTCTGCCTGTGCATGTGTGAGTATATTTGTGTGTGCAGGTGTGTGTGCAGCTAATGTACATATATGTGTACGCACACACATGAGTGTATATGTGTACACTGTGCCTGTGCATGCGTGTGAGCCCTTTCTGTGCCCTGCTTTCCATGTGGCCAAAGTCTGATTTCACATCAATGTTCGAGTGTTTATGGTGCTAATCACACACTTCTTTAGTTCTTTCATTCATTCTTCTCTCAATCCCCAAAATAAAAATAGAAGATTCTGTTTAAGTAACAGTTAGACAGGTAGATGGGTCGGACATGTTTAGAGGAATATGGGCCAAACACAGGCAGGTGGGACTAGTGTAGATGGGGCATGTTGGTCAAAGAGGGGAAGTTGGGCTGAAGGGTCCTGTTTCCATGCTGTATCACTCTATTACGCTAGGTTCCAAAGTTTATTTCTCAAAGTCATTCTTTTTTACACTGTCACATTGACCCCTGTGTTTACTTCTGCACTCTATATGTTTTAAATGATTCTCTGCACTTATTTCATACTTCCAATTCTCGCAGCCTCTTCATTTCTATTTGACACTCCCACTCAGGAAGGGGTATGTCTGAACTTTGCACAAATGCCGACACACGGGATCCAACTATGGGGCTTGGATACCACCATCCATAACTCCCAACATAGAAACATAGAAAAATAGATGCAGGTCTGGGTCATTCGGCCCTTCGAGCCAGCACAGCCATTCAATATGATCATGGCTGATTATCCAATATCAATACCTCCTTCCTGCTATTTTCCCCATATCCCATGATTCCGTTAGCCCTAAAGGCCCTGTCCCATGATGCGAGTTTACCCAAGAGCTCTCCCGAGTTAAAAATAAATAAAACTCATGGCAAGTACGTAGAATGTATGTAGCGGGTACGTCGGAGCTCGTGGATGTCTCGTAGCGGCTCGTAACGCTAACGGCAGGTACTCGGGAAACGCGGAAACTCGTGAAATTTTTTCAACAGTGTGAAAAATTTCCAAAAGTGAAAAAATACTCGTGATGAAGTGCCATGAGTTTGATTTTTTTTTTTTAACTCGGGAGAGCTCTTGGGAAAACTCCTATCGTGGGACAGGGGCTTTAGAGCGAAATCTAACTCACTCTTGAAAACATCCAGTGAATTGGCCTCCACTGTCCTCTGTGGCAGAGAATTCCACAGATTCAAATCCTCAGTCATGGGTAAGTACTCCTCGCTTTTTGGTTTGTTTCTAGCGGTGTAGCTAATACTATGAAGGTCACACTTCCTCCGATTGGTTAATGCAAAGAGCTGAGTAAAATGGTGGCAAGACAATAACACGTCCCTCGATAAAGGGTCCCGACCCGAAACGTCACCCATCCACAGATACGGTAATACTCCGTAGAGTTACTTTGCGTTTAGTTAGTTTAGAGATACAGCGCGGAAACAGGCCCTTCGGCCCACCGGGACCACACTGACCAGCGATCCCCGCACATTAACACCATGCTACACCCAATAGGGACAATCTTTACATTTACCAAGCCTATTCACCCACCTACGAACCTGTACGTCTTTGGAGTGTGGGAGGAAACCGAAAACCCACGCAGGTCACGGGGAGGACGTACAAACTCCGTACAGACAGTAGCCGTAGTCGGGATCGAACCGGGTCTCCAGCGCTGCATTGGCTATAAGGCAGCAACTCTACCGCTGCGCCACCGTGACTGCCCTTTAACCTTTATGTCTTTGCAATGTCTTTAACCTTGCCCTCTATATTTGCACACCAGGCCCTTACCCCCTTTGCATGCACACCTTCCACCTCCAACATCTCAGGTTTTCTTCCAAAGCATGAATAGCACTCTGCCCCATTGCCAATCATCTCCGAACTGGACTCTTCTTGCAATGCGGGGTGAGGACCCTGCTGCCCAGGGTAACTCAATAGGTACGTGTGTGAGAAAGGCTCCGTTTCTCAACAATGCTGCATCTGATGCACATCTTTCATAATCTAAAAGGGAAAAAAAATGACCTAACAAATTATTTCTGGAATGTCTAAATCAGATTTTGCAAGTTCCATCTAAATGCAGCCAGATCGGTTTTGTTTCTGGTCTTTTGCCGACCCTCGTTTGAGTACTCTGTTGAAACAGAGTCATGCTTGTTATTGCTACCACTCAACCTCAAAAAATAGAAACGTAGAAAAATAGTTGCAGCAGTAGGCCATTCGGCCCTTCGAGCCAACACTGATATTCTCTATGATCATGGCTGATCATCCAAAATCAGTACCCCGTTTTACCCCATATCCCTTGATTCCGTTAGTCCTTAGAGCTAAATCTAACTCTCTCTTGAAAACATCCAGAGAATTGGCCTCCACTGCCTTCTGTGGCAGAGAATTCCACAGATTCACAACTGTCTGGGTGTAGAGGTTTCTCCTCATCCCAGTCCTAAATGGCCTACTCCATATTCTTAAACTGCAGCCCTGGCCATCGCACAGACGGGACTCCCCACCATTGACCTCATCGACACTTCACGCTGCCTCGGGCAAGCAACCAGCACATTCATGGACCTTCCCTATCCCCATCATTCCTTCTTGTCCCCGCTTGCGTCGGGCAGTAGATACAGAAGCTCGTAATCTTGCACCACCAGACTCAGGACCAGCTTCTTTACCTCTGTTATCATGCTACTGACAGTCCTTCCAAAAAGCTAGTGCACCATCCAGTTCTCATTTGCCTCATTGCGGACATTGGACTGGCTTGCGCGGCTTACAATCGGCCGCGGGACCTCCCATCGCCCGGCGGGGGCTTCAATATCGGGCGCCTCGATCGCCTCGACGCAGCAGTTTGACTGCCCGGCCGCAGGCGAAGAAGCAATGAAGAGATAAGACTTTTTTTACCTTCCATCACAGTGAGGAGGTGCCTGGAGGAGCGTCACTGTGATGGATGTTTGTGTTAAATTGTGTTTAATTGTGTGTCTTGTTGCTTTTTTACTGTTATGACTGCGTGGCAACGGAATTTCGTTCAAACTTGTTTTTGAATGACAAATGAATAAATTCAATTCAATTCAATCTCTGGAGCTGTGTAGGAGATGCTGCCTGTCCCGCTGAGTTACTCCAGCATTTGTGTGTCTATCTTCGTCTCTGGAAATTGTTACGCTACGAAGCTGAGAACTATATTCTGCACTGATGCTCCCTTCACTTTACCTCTTGTGTTTAAGATCGTATTACTGTATAATATCATCTGATTTGATTGGTGAGCATGCAAAACCAAGCTTTTGTTTAGTTTAGACTTTAGAGTTTAGAGAAACAATGTGGAAACAGGCCCTTTGGCCCATCGAGTACGTGCCGACCCGTGATCAACCATTCACACCAAAGATCCTATAGCGGAGCAAGATAGACCACTCCTGCTAATTACAACGGGCTGACGTGTAGTACGCAACGGAACGGAACGTGGGCCTTTTATTCATCCATTTCAGCAACCCGACCCGACCCGACCCGACTCACAGTGTAATCAACGTTGCGGGGGAACAGTTTGTACTAATAAACTAAAATTATGCAAATGAGGAGAAGATTTTTACCAAATAACTTTTATTTTTACGAGGATGTTTCCGTAACCGGCTTCCGTCTCCGCACTAGTATCCTTTGGGATCTTTGGTGCGGAGGCGGAACCGGTTACGGAAATGGGGCCGAAAATTACCCGTGAATCTGCCCATGACCGTACCACGTCTTTTTCGCCGAGTGAACTATTTTGCTCGCTCTGGGATCTTTGATTCACACTAACCTACACACTGGGGTCAACTTACGCAACACAATGCGGATTACAATCTTGTACACCGTCGGGATGTGTAAGGAAACCGGAGCACCGGGAGAACACCCAGGCGGTCACAGGGACTCCGTAACGACAGCACCCGAGGTCAGGATCGAACCCGGATCTCTGGCGCTTTGAGGCAGCAGCTTTACCCGCTGCGCCACCGTGCCTCCCCTTTAACACCTGAAGTCATCCTCCTTGTTTCATCAGCCTGCAGCCCTTGACGGACGAGGGACATTCATTCCTGCTACCCAGAGAAGCCAGCGGCATGTGACACTGGTTCAGCGATGCTTTACTTTGTCTTACCAAGTGCTTGTAAATTGCCTTGGCCTTTACATACTATGGCTGAACCTCCTCCGAGCCTGCTGTCGTGCCACCCGCATGCCTCTTCTAGAGAGCTATATGAAGCGGCACGGTGGCGCAGCGGTAGAGTTACTCCCACGGGTTCGATCCTGACTACGGGTGCTGTCTGTATGGAGTTTGTACGTTCTCCCTGGGTTTTCTCCAGGATCTTCCCACACTCCAAAGACATGCAGGCATGCAGGTTAATTGGCTTCTGTAAAGATTATAAATTGTCTCTAGCGTGTTGGATAGTGCTAGTGTACAGGGTGATCGCTGGTTGGCGCAGGCTCGGTGGGCCAAAGGGCCTATCTCCATGCTGCATCTGTATCTCTAAAGTCTAAAAGGACGTACATTTGGAATGGAGATGAGGAATTTCTTTAGCCAGAGGGTGGTGAATCTGTGGGATTCAATGTCACAGATGGCAGTGGAGGCCAAATCAATGGGTACTTTTAAGGCCGAGATTGTCAGATTCTTGATTAGTTGTCAGGAGAAGGCAGGAGAATTGGGTTGAGAGTGGAAGATAGATTAAGAAGTGTGTACTGTAGATGATGTAAATATTGTCTGTGTACTTGGTAAAGAGGAATAAAATTAATAGCTGTGCAAATATAAAGAGGACATTGGTTTGAGGTGAGGGGGGAAAGATTTAATAGCAGCCTGAGGAGTAACATTTTCTCACAAAGGGTGCTGGGTGCCTGGAACGAGCTGCTGGAGGAGGTAGTTGAGGCAGGTACTATCGCAACACTTAAAAAACATTTAGACAGGTACATGGATAAGTTTAGAGGGATGTGGGCCAAACGCAAGCAGGTAGGACTCGGTAGATGCGACCTGTTGGCTAGTGTGGGCTAATTGGGCCGAAGGGCCTGTTTCCATGCTGTATCTCTCCATGACTAGGGGATTGTTCAGGTGGACTAAAGTTGAAACACAGTTAGCTGCTGAAATGCCTGAGATATTGTGCTGGGTGAGGTCAGATAACACAAGTGAATATCCAATAAACAGGAGGACACTGAAATTTAGAGGAATGTTGAATTGCATTGAATGACCACAGATTAATCTTAGTTTTGAGATACAACACGGAAACAAGCCCTTCGGCCCACTGCGTCCATGCCGAGAGAGTTAGTTTTAGCCCCTAGCATTAACGGAATCAAGGGATATGGGGAGAAAGCAGGAACGGGATACTGATTTTGGGTGTTTAAGAAGGAACTGCAGATGCTGGAAAATCGAAGGTAGACAAAAATGCTGGAGAAACTCAGCGGGCGAGGCAGCGTCTATGGAGCAAAGGAAATAGGCAACGTTTCGGGCCGAAAATAAGTAACGTTTCGGGTCTGAAGAAGGGTTTCAGCCCGAAACGTTGCCTATTTCCTTCCCTCCATAGATGCTGCCTCACCCGCTGAGTTACTCCAGCATTTTTGTCTACCTACTGATTTTAGATGATCGGCCATGATCACATTGAATGGCGGTGCTGGCTCGAAGGGCCAAATGGCCTACTCCTGCACCTATGTTTCTATGATTCTATGTGACCATCCATGGAACTGGATAATTGGATATAGGTTTTCCATTGAATCCATTCACACTAGTTCTATGCTATCCCTTTATCTCACCCCCTCCTTACACGCTAGGGGCAGTTTACAGAAGGCTAATTAACCTGCAAACCCGCATTAATTTGGGATGTGGGAGGAAACTGGGGCATCCCGGATGAAACCCACGTGGTCAGAGGAAGAAGGTAGAACACAGAACAGTACAGTGCAGGAGCAGGCCGTTCGGCCCACATTGTTGTGCTCAACATGAAGCCAAATTAAACTAATTTCCTCTGCCTGCACATAATGCACATCCCTCCATTCCCTGTAGGAGACGATTCGCCGGGATGTTGCCTGGAATGGAGTCATTCAGTGATGGAGTCATAGCATCATACAGCACGGAAGCAGGCCCTTCAGCCCAACTCGTCCATGCTACCCAAGATTTTCCATCTGCGCTCGACCCATTTGCCTACATTTAGCTCGTATCCCTGTGTGGTGAGCTGCGCGATGTAGGGCCTCTGTAGATTCTACTCTAGACATATTCTCCGGTTCATTCCCAGCTCGGTTCAGTTCAGTGAAATAGTGGGGGAGTGGCCAGGGTGCGGCTGGTCCTCGATGATGCTGCTGGCCTTGCCCAGGCAGCGTGCGGTACGAATGGAGTCAATGGAAGGGAGTTTGGTTTGTGCGATGGTCTGGGCTGCGTCCGCAATTAGTTGCAATTCCTTGCGCTCATGGATGGAGCTCTCCCCAAACCCTTGCTGTGCTGCATCCCGATGAAATGCTTCCTACGGCGCATCTGTGGAAGTTGGTGAGTGTTGGGGACATGCCGAACCTCCTAAGTCTTCTAAGGAAGTCGAGGGTGTTGGTGTGCTTTCATGGTCGTTGCTTCAATATGGGTGGTCCAGGAGAAGTCGTCGGTGATATTGGCTATAACAGCCTATTGCACTTATTTATGTTTATTTATGTCAAGTCATGTCAAGTCAATTTTATTTCTATAGCACATTTAAAAACAACTCTCGTTGACCAAAGTGCTTTACATCAGTGCAGGTACTAACGTGCTACATACAGTGGTACATAGATCTAACAATACATACATAAATACATACATATGTGTATATATATGGTCTATGCTATATAGACACACTGGTCTGGTTTGGCTCAGCCACCAAGCACGACACCCGGAGGCTGCAGCGAATCGTCCGATCAGCAGGGAAGATTATTGGCTGCAACCTTCCCTCCATTGATGAACTGTACACTGCAAGGGCCAGGAAGCGAGCGGGCAAGATCATCTCTGACCCCTCTCACCCTGGCCACAAACTCTTTGAATCACTTCCCTCTGGAAGGCGACTCCGGACTGTCAAAGCTGCCACAGCCAGACATTAAAACAGTTTTTATCCACGAGTAGTTGCTCTACTCAACAGCCAAAAATCTGTAGCCTCCCTTTGATCTGGTATTTTGTTGGTTCACATGCTTGATCAATGGTGTTTTATCATTAATGTTTTATTATTATTAATGTTTAGTGTTTTCTGAGTTATTCATAACTGTCACTGTATGTCATGTTGTTACTTGTGGGTGGAGCACCAAGGCAAATTCCTTGTATGTGAATACTTGGCCAATAAACTTACTTACTTACTTACTTAAAACTGTTCTGTATTTGTGCTTACAATACTCTGTTGTGCTGCAGCAAGCAAGAATTTCATTGACCTGTCTGGGACAAATTTACAATAAACTCTCTTGACTTGACTTGACCTGACTCCTAGGAACTTGACGCCAATTTGGGCGTCATCAAAGGCATCTCCAACTAAAAACTCTGTCCCCCATCATGTCAGACCAACAGAGAGCGGAGCTCGTCAAATCCCTCACATAGTATTTGCTCCAGTGGTTCCCAATGGATCCTGCATTGTCCCCCATTGGGAATCCTGCCTAATTTCCCTTCTTTCTCACTCCCCAGTAAGTTACGTGCAGGACTTGCATTCCTTGGTATTTGATTCAACCACTTACATCTCCTCCGTAATCTTCAAAAATGTAAATTGGATCACCGCACCAGAAAGGACAAGTTGGAACTTGCCTCACCTTCCCTCCGAAATGAAACCTCCGTGCTCAATGTCATCCTCACTGCTGATCCTTGACAAGAAATATTATCTTTCCCATGGTCATCGGAGCAGACCCCCCACGCTGCTCCACATGCCGTTCCACCTCATCAAAAGCAGCATCAATATAACCTGCCTTTTATTGGTATCAACTCCTCCCTTCAGTTCAACGTGGTCTTTCACTTGCCACGTTCTCCGGAGTCAAACTTCTGGGTTGGATGCTCCCACATAAATAACACCTTTCACCAACTGGGGCAGCATGGTGGCGTAGCGGGAGCGTTGCTGCCTCACAGCGCTTAAAGTAAGAGACCCGGGCTCCATCCTGACCCTGTACGGGGTTTGTACGTTCTCCCGTGACAGCGTGGGTTTTCTCCGAGATCTTCGGTTTCCTCCCTCACTCCAAAGACGTACGGTTTTTGTAGGTTAATTGGCTTGGTATAAATGCAAATTGTCCCTAGTGTGTGTAGGATAGTGTTAGTGTGTGAGGATCGCTGGTTGGTGCGGATTTGGTGGGCCGAAGGATCTGTTTCTACACTTTATCTCTAAACTAAACGGCGTTACCTTGCACTTATTCCCTTATCATGTATCTCTACACTGTAAACGGCTCAATTATAATCATGTATTGTCTTTCCGCTGACTGGATAGCACGCAACAAATGCTTTTCACTGTACCTCAGTGCACGTGACAATAAACTAAACTGCAACAACTCATTTCAAGCTGGAAAGGGCGCAGAAGAGATCTACGAGGATGTTGCCAGGACCCGAGGCGCTGTGCTATAGGGAGAGGTTGAGTAGGCTGGGACTCTACTACTTGGAGCTTAGGAATATGAAGAGTGATCTTATAGAGCTGTACAAAATCATGAGAGGAATAGATTGGGTAGATCCACTGAGTCCCATCAGTGCCTCCACTTCCTTAGAGGATTGAGGAGATTTGGGATGTCAACAGTGTGCAGCAGAGAGCATCTCGGCTGGCAGCATCGCGGCCTGGTCCGGCTACTCAAACGCCCGGGAATGAGGAAGACCACAAAAAGTGGCCATCACGGGTACTGACCTCCCCAACATCAAAGGGATCTACAGGAGTCGCTGCCTCAAAATGTCAGCCAGCATCGTCAGAGACCCACGCCACCCTGGCCACGCTCTCATCTCACTCCTGCCATCGGGAACAAGATATACTGTAGGAGCCTGAAAACTGTAACGTCCAGGTTCAGGAGCAGCTTCTTCCCGACAACCATCAGCCCATTAAACACTATAACCTCATACAGGCGCCGAACTACATATTGTCTATTTATGCTCTTGTGTATGTGTCTCTATATACACACACACATATTCATGTGTGTGTGTGTGTGTATAATATTGATATAATTTGTATATACTGATATATATTTATATGTACTGATATAACAAAAAAGTTCAGTATAAATATATATATATATTCAACTTTTTTGTTGTTTATTATGGGTTTAACAATGTGTACATTATTCCATTGTTCTGCTGCAAGTAAAAGCCCTGTCCCACGGTACGAGTTCATTCCAAGAGCTCTCCCGAGTTTAAAAATAATCAATCTCGTGGCAAGCACGGAGAATGAACGTAGCGGGTACGTCGGAGCTCGGCGACGTCTCTGAGCGCTAACGGCAGGTACTCGGGAAGACTCGCTAACGGCAGGTAAGCACGGGAAGACTCGTGAAGATTTTTCAACGTGTTGAAAAATGTCCACGAGAGCCCCGAGTACCGACGAGCGGCCATTACCGTAAATCTCCGAGTTCAAATCAGGGCAAACTCGGGAGAACTCTTGGAATGAACTCGTACCGTGGGACAGGGGTTGAAGAATTTAATTGTTCCTTGTCGGGACAAAGGCCAATAAAACAATCTTGACTCTTGGCACCAGCTTGATTTACTTCCGAGTTATAGCTGACGGAGTAGATAAGTGGACAGTCAGGCCATTCTGAAGGTCTGAAGCTGGATATTAGATGCTGTTAGGTTTTTCCACCATGCAGAGCTATTGAAGTCTCATTTTGACTTCACAAGTCAGTGCGTGAGGGATTCGGATAAGATAAACTTATTCAGAGCATGAAACAACCTTGGACGCACAAGCTTTCCAAAGTTCCCCTTAAGTTATGATGTTTCGGGGATGGGTCCCTTCTTCCGACTGGGCACAGAGTGCTGGAGTAACTCAGCGGGTCAGGCAGCATCTCTGGAGAAAAAGGATGGGTGATATTTCGGGTTGGGACCATTCTTCAGGCTCGACATAAAGTGCTGGAGTACATCAGAAGGTCAGGCAGCGTACACTAGGTTAAGCAGGATGGCCACAATGTAGAAACAAAGAACTGCAGATGCTAGATCAAAATGCAGAACTGCCCTGTAGAAGGTCCAGACCCTAAACATCGCCCATTTATTTCTCCAGGGATGCTGCCTGACCCGCTGAGTTTAGTTAAGAGAAACAGCGCGGAAACAGGCCCTTCAGACCTCCGAGCCTGCACACGAACACTACCCTACACACACCAGGGACAATTTTACATTTACACCAAGCCAATTAACCGACAGACCTGTACGTCTTCGGAGTGTGGGAGGAAACCGAACATCTTGGAGAAACCCCATGCGGTCACGGGGTGAACATACAAACTCCGTACAGACAGCACCGGTAGTCAGGATCGAACCCAGGTCTCTGCGCGCTGTATATATAGAAATATATATAGAAGTGCAAATATAGAAGTGTCCTGAAGAAAGGTCCCGACCCGAAACGTTGCCCATTCCTTCTCACCAGAGATGCTGCCTGACCCGCTGAGTTACTCCAGCAATTTGTGACTCTCAGCACTTAATAGTTTTTTTTTCTTTTTTAATCCCCAAATGTATCTTTAAGTTCCCTTTTATTTCCCTCGCTCTAATTTATTTTTCTGCATTTCACTCAGACGATCAGGGGGCCCCCGAACTTCCAAAGGAAATTACAGGAGACCGCTCAAAGTTGGTGTGTAAAATTAATAACCCTAGTATGGTTTTACAGAAGAATGAAAATAACAGCGAGAACATCCCGAACATTTTCTCATTAATGTTATTCTCTGGTTGAACTGACAAATGCTGACGTTGTCATATTTAGCAGCTGTACACGGAGTGTAAGACACAGAGGGTTAACTCACTGGAGCATAAGAAAATTAATAGAAAATGTATTACCTTTGCCTTTTCTTCTGGACAGTGGGGGATAGCAAATTGTGATAAGAGGAAACTAATCCAAGGTATTGTCTGTCCCATTCCCTGCATCACGCCTCGATACACCCCTACCTTCTCCCATAAGCTAATAAGTGATGGGAATAGAATTAGGCCATTCGGCCCATCAAGTCCACTCCGCCATTCAGTCATGGCTGCTCAAGAAGGCACTGCAGATGCTGGAAAATCGAAGGTAGACAAAAATGCTGGAGAAACTCAGCGGGTGCGGCAGCATCTATGGAGCGAAGGAAATATTCAACGTTTTCGGGCCGAAACCCTTCTTCAGACTGATGCAGGGTGGGGACGGGAAGAAGAAAGGAAGAGGACTGAGGGAGAGCTGGGAAGGGGATTCAATCATGGCTGATCCATCTCTCCCTCCCAACCCCCATCCCCCCTGCCTTCTCCCCATAACCCCTGACACCCACTTAACAATGTGGCTTGGGGGACTTCTTTTATTCTTCTCCTTCTGTCGTGTGGCGTGCGCAGCCTAAAGTTGTTGGACAACTCGTTCTATTTGATCTTCCGTTTGTGCACGTCGAGTTGATTGCATTAGTCGACACAGGGCGGGCCACGTGAAGGTTGCAATCTCCCACCCCGGGGGACTTCATTGCAACTTAGCAAATAGTTTAGTTTCGTTTAGAGATACGGCACGGAAACAGGCGCTTCGGCCCACCGAGTCGGGGCCGTCCAGCGATCACCCCGCGCACTAACAGCGCGGTCCAACACACACGAGGGACAATTTATAATCTTTACCTAAGCCGATTAACTTACAAATCTGTACGTCTTTGGAGTGTGGGGGGAAACTGGAGATCCTGGAGAAAACCCACAGGGAGAACGTGCAAACTCCATACAGACAGCACCCGTAGTCAGGATCAAACCCGGATCTCTGGCGCTGCGAGGCAGCATCTCTACCGCTGCGCCACCGTGTCGCCCAATAGTGAAAGGCCAGGACAGAGTGGATGTGGAGAGGATGTTTCCACTGGTGGGAGAGTCTAGGACCAGAGGGCACAGCCTCAGAATAAAAGGACGTACCTTTAGAATGGAGACGAGGAGAATTTTTTTTCGACAGAGGGTGGTGAATCTGTGGAATTAATTGTGGAAGCCAAGTCATTGGGTATTTTTTAAGCCAGAGATATACAGATTCTTGATGAGTATTTGCCGCCATGTGCGCGTCACGCAGATGGCGCGCGAAGATTTTGTACATCGCAAAATCCTGGGACGCCACGCGCGGCCGCGCTTCACTGCCTATGTCATCGCGCACCATGCGCGCATCACGTGCGTGTCACGATGCGCGCACATGCGTCGTGACGCGTGAATGTTGTCGCGTAAATTACGCGCAAATGACGGTTAAGTGGGTCAGGCCCTTTAGGATGCCAAGGATTATAGGGAGAAGGCAGGAGAATAGGATTGAGAGGGATAGATAGATCAGCCATGATTCAATGTCGGCGTAGACTCGATGGGTCGATTACGCCATCGTACACACAAAGGACATTTTACAATTATACAAACCCAATTAACCTACAAACCTGTACCATACGTACTTGGAGTGTCGGAGGAAACCAGAGCGCCCGGTGAAAACCCACGCGGTCACAGGGAGAACGTACAAACTCAGTCCCCGTACAGTCAGCAGCCGCGGCCAGGATCGAACCCGGGTCTCTGGCACTGTGAGGCAGCAGCTCCACCCGCTGCGCCACTGCGCCGCCCTACTGAAATGGGGGATGCGAGCTGAACGTAGGGAGGAGGGGAAGGCACTTGTTGTTAGGCTGGGAAAGCTGGCAGGCATTCTGCTCGTAGCAAAGCTCACTAACAGCAATCAATTAAAAGACTCAACCAAGGGCAACAAATCTGGCTCCACTTGACCAGTTGCTTGGCCCTGCCAGTGCGATTCTTTTACATCAGCGATGCTCATGTGCAGGCTGATATCATAGCTCACACTAACCAGCAAAATGGAGGGGAGGGGACAGGTATTTAAACAGGCAGAGTGAATGTATCTAGCTGAGTTCAAATCTCACCCTGTCTCTGGCAGACGCGTTGCACCAAACACAACGTTGGGCTCAGGCCCACTGTTCAGCAGTCGGTTTAAGGTGATGGCCCTGTCCCACGGTACGAGTCCATTCCAAGAGCTCTCCCGAGTTTGCCCTGATTCGAACTCGGAGATTTACGGTAATGGCCACTCGTCGGTACTCGGGGCTCTCGTGGACATTTTTCGACATGTTGAAAAACCTTCACGAGTCTTCCCGTGCTTACCTGCCGTTAGCGAGTCTTCCCGTCCTTACCTGCCGTTAGCGAGTCTTCCCGAGTACCTGCCGTTAGCGTTACGAGCCGCTAAGAGACGTCCCCGAGCTCCGACGTACCCGCTACGTTCATTCTCCGTGCTTACCACGAGTTTGATTTTTTTTTAAACTCGGGAGAGCTCTTGGAATGAACTCGTACGGTGGGACAGGGCTTTGAGGCGGGAAAAATGTAATAGGAACCTGAGGGGCAACCGTGTGCGGGATGGTGGCCCAGCGGTGGAGCTACTGCCTTACAGCGCCAGAGACGCGGGTTCGATCCTGACCTTGGGTGCTTGTCTGTACGTTCTCCCCGTGACCTGCGCGGGTTTTCTCCGAGATCTTCGGTTTCTTCCCACACTCCAAAGACGTACAGGTTTGCAGGTTAATTGGCTTTAAAATGCCAGACATTTAAAAGCGGTCCTGACCTCCCACCTATCTCGCGGGATAAGATCAGACTATCTCTAATCAGACTTTATGTTGCACTGAACGTTATTCCCTTTATCCTGTATGTGTGGATGTCTTGATTGTCATCATATGTGGTCCTTCCACTGACTGGGTAGCAAACAACAGAAAAACCTTTCAATGTACCTCTTTATGTCGCGACAATAAACTAAACTAACTTAACAAACTAACTAACTGCTATCACAACATTTAAAAAAACATTCGGACAGGTACGTCGATAGGAAAGGTTTTGAAGGGTGAAGGGCCTGTCCCACAGGCTATTTTTTAGGTGACTGCCAGCAACTAGGCTGTCACCACGTGGTTGCCGGGTGTCGCCTGTATGGTCGTGAGCCGTCTCCTCAGACGCCCAGAGGGTCGTAGCGTTTTTCTGGTCGCCGCTGGATTTTGAAATGTTCACAACTTTTCGGCGACAGTTGGCGACCGTGGGCTTGTCGTCGCTTGTCTTCTCCTGACGTGGGCTGTCGCCAGGATGGCGTAGGTTGTCGCCAGGTGACATAGGCTGACTTCGGTGAATTCCATTGTCGTAGTTGCCGGGTCGGGCAAAAAATCGCCCTGTGGGACAGGCTCTGAAGAGGCAAATACAGGCAGGTGGGACTAGTGTGGATGGGGCTTGTTGGTCAGTGTGGGCAAGATGGGCTGAAGGGCCTGTTTCCACACTGCATAAATCTATCACTCTAAAAGGCTTCCAGCATGCATGCATTTAATGTGGGAATAGTGATTGCTGCCAAATACTTAGAGCGGTCACAGTGCGCACAGAGAGAGAGAGTGAGGGAGACAGACAGAGACAAATAGAGAGAGGGAGAGAGAGAGAGAGAGAGGCAGACAGAGAGAAACAGAGAGAGAGAGAGAGGCAGAGAGAGAGAGAGGGCAGAGACAGAAACAGAGAGAGAGGCAGAGTGAGAGAGACAGACAGAGACATAGAGAGAGAGGGAGAGAGAGAGAGAGACAGAGAGCAGAGACAGAGAGAAACAGAGAGAGAGAGAGAGAGAGAGGGAGAGAGAGAGAGAGGCAGAGACAGAGAGAAACAGAGAGAGAGAGAGACAGAGACAGAAAGAGACAGAGCGAGAGAGGGTGAGAAAGGCAGACAGAGACATAGAGAGAGAGGGAGAGAGAGAGAGAGAGAGAGAGAGGGGTAGAGACAGAGAGACAGAGAGAGAGAGAGACAAAGAAAGACAGAGAGAGGGAGATAAAGGTCATACATTCACCTTTAAGGCAATGAGTGGGGTTGTGAGTTCTAACATTGGCCCAGGAGAACTAAGTCTGGGCTGTCTGAACGGAATACTGAGGGAGTACTGCAGTGTCGGTGGCCCTTGTCTCTAAATGGAGCTCCCAAACAAATCTAACCTTTCAGGTAAACATGGAGGGTTCCCTGGCAATATTTCAGCAGAGATGAGGACACTTGCTCAGTGTTGTGGAGCGCCTTTACTCTGCAATCACTATCTGTAACACAAATGATCTGCACATTATTCCACTACTGCTCATGAGAGCTTGCAATGCAGAAATTGGCTGCTGCCTTTCTCGCTTTTACAAGAGTGACTACTTTTCCAAGCCATAAAGTGTCGATAAAGAGCGGGCGGAATATCAAAGAAATAAAGCATTTCCATCAACGTGTCGCCTTCCCCTTTTAATGACATTTCACCTTAAGGTGGAAGGAAAGTGTAACACACTCAAGCAGGGCTCCCAGCTAAAGCTGCTAAGCTCCGTGCCTGACAAACAGTTAAAAAAAATAACAGCTTTGTTCTCCGAGCAGTAATTTTATGTTTTAACACCAAAGTCAATGAGCCAATCTGCAGTTTATGATATTGCTGATAGTATAACTACATTCACAGCCAGGTCACACAGCCAATAGCCTCCTCACATCCAATCACACTGCAATCAGATTGCACTGATGGGCTGGCAGTAAGATGGTTCAATGCTAATATCTCACATCTATCTCATCACCGCCAAATCTATTTTGTTGGTCTATGCAGGTCAGGTTTGTAAAACTGCAGAGGTCATCTGTAATATCAGGATTGCAGGATCCTCACTAACATAAACGTAACAGGTTTTTGCTTCATATCCTTGTCTGAATACAGAAATACCCTTCAGGGCCCTGAGATGGAAGGAACTGCAGATGCTGGTTTAAGCCGAAGATAGACACAAAACGTGATTGACTCCAGCATTGTGTGTCTATCCTCTGCTTGGCAAGACGGTTGGATGGTTACTTTGGGAGGTGACACACTTTCACCGTTTGTACCGGCCCTGCGTGAGTTTCCTCATAAACGGACGGGCTCTCCCAGCGGGATCCAAATTGGTCCTTCACTATTTTGGGAGGACGTCAGCAATCAGAATCAGAATCGTTTATTGTCATTTGAACATTTAAGTTCAAACCAAATTGCGTTTCTGCAGTCGCCATCAAGCGAAAAAACCAAAACACACAATTAACACAATTCCGCACAAAACATCCATCACAGTGAATCCCCAAACACCTCCTCACTGCGATGGAAGGCAAAAGTCTTATCTCTTCCCCGTTCTCTGTGCCCATTCCTCTCCCGCAGTCAAGCAGCCAAACTGCTGCATCGAGCCGATCGATGTTAGATGTTAGAGCCCCTCCGGCGGGCGATGGTAAGTCCCGCTCCGGGCGATGTCAGGCCCCGCTCCGGGTCGACTTAAACCCCTCGATTCGGGCGGGCGAAGTTTGCCGTTGCGGGAGCTCCGAACGGCGGTCTCCCACCAGGGTCCCGCGAGCTCCCGATGTTCCCATCCACAGGGCCTGCACCTGGAGCCTCCGAAGCCCCGAAGTCAGGTCGCAGCCGCGCGCCACCTCAGCGCTCCGCACTCCGAAGTCGGCCAGCTCCACGATGGTGAGTCCGCAGGCTCCGCGACTGGAGCCACAGGTCAATTCCGGTTGGAGGCCGCCGGCTCCACGGTGCTAGGCCCCAACGGCAACGGCAACTGAGAATCGACAAGGAAAAAATCGGGTCCCCGTACAGGGAACAGATAAAAAAGTTTTTATTAAAAATTTCATTGGCCAGGTCAGTCATACAATTAAAAGCAACAGATCACTCAAAAACACATTTTAACATGAACATCCACCACAGTGACTCCTCCACATTCCTCACTGTGATGGAAGGCGAAATAAAGTTCAAGTTCTTTCCCTTAGTTCTTCCTCGGTCGGGGGCCTCGAGCCCCCGTTGACCGGACGATCTTGACTCCCGTTTGGGTGGGAGCGATCCCAGGCAAGGGATCCGCTCCGATGTTAAGCCCGTGGGGCTCACGACAGTCCGAGGAGGCTTCCAGCTCCAGCGATGGCAGGCCGCAGAGCCCGGAGAATGCGACCGAGAAATGATCACATCTCCGGGAAGGTAGGAACCTGAAAAATAAGTTTCCCCTGATACCCTCCCCCCCCCCCCCCCCCCCCACAAAACAAACCGAGCAACATTAAAACACTTTCAACAAATGCTAAAAATTTAAAAAAGATGAAAAAACAAACAGACTGCCGGCAGGGCGGCCATCTCGCCCGGCGCCCCCTGGTGGTCATTATGAGATGCTGTTCTTCCAATTTGCGATTAGGCTCACTCTGACAATGGAGGAGGCCTAGGACAGAAAGGTGGGAATGGGAAGGGGAATTCAAGTGTTTGACAACCGGTTCGGCATTCCAGAGACGCTGCCTGTCCCACTGAGTTTCTCCAGCATTGTGTGTCTACTGTTGAGGGGTCGGCTTTGCATTGGGTGCTCTTTCATCCCACCACTTGCCTCTGATGTCCCTCCTCCCGTAGAAGTGGCTCTGTAACATGAGCACCCTAAGCCACTGGAGATTGTCAGATACACATGCGCTGGTGGTGATCTTCAGGTCCAGGGACCGGTAGGCTTTGGACTTTCAAGGTACAGCGTGGAAACAAGCCATTTGGCCCATCGAGTCCAGCGATCACCCCTGCACACTGGCGCGATGCTACACACTAGGGACTATTTACAATTTTACAGAAGCCAATTAACCAACAAACCTGAACATAGACAGAAACTGCTGGAGTAACTCAGCAGGTCAGGCAGCATCTGTGGAGAAAAGTAATAGGTGATGTTTCGGGTCGAGACCCTTAACATCACCTATTACCTTTCTCTAGAGATGCTGCCTGACCCAAAGAGTTACTGCAGCAATTTGTGTCTATCTTTGGTGTAAACCAGCATCTGCAGCTCCTTCCTACACATCTAACCTACGCGGTCACAGGGAGAACGTACAAACTCTGTATCGACAGTACCCGTAGTCAGGATCGAACCTGGGCCTCTGGCGCTGTGAGGCAGAAGCTCTACCTCTGCGCCACTCTGCCAAGCCACCAGAAGGACGTCATTCAGCTGGAATGGGTGCAGAAGTAATGAATAAAGATGTTACCGTGATGGGAGAATGCGAGGCATGACGAGAGACTGAACTGGCGAAACATTTTGCCCAGTGCAGGTGGCTGATGGGTGACCTTATGTGAATGAAATCAAGAATGGATCAGGCAATGTGAATGGCCACAGTCTTCCATCCCCCCTCCCCTGAGTAGGAGAGTCCAAAACTAGTGTAAAATTCTGAGAAGTGAAAACATTAAAAGACACCTGAGAAACAACTTATACACACAGTGTGGTAGGTAGATGGAACAAGATACCAGATAAAGCAACAGAGATGGAGCAACATGGCCGGGTAGCAGTAGAGAAGACCTGGGTTTGACCTTAACAACGGGTGCTGTCTGTACGGAGCTTGCACGTTCTGTGTGGGGTTTTCTTTGGGTGCTCCGGTTTCATCCCACACACCAAAGACGTACAGGTCCGTGAGCGAACTGGCTTCTGCAACTCGTAAATTGTCCCTAGCATGAGGGATAGTGTTAGTGTACGGGGCGATCGCTGGCGTCGGTTTTCTCCAGGTGCCCTGGTTTCCTGCCAGACCCCAAAGACATTCACGTCAAAAGGTTAATCGGCTTCGGTAAAGATTGTAACTTGTCCCTCGTGCAATGTGGTGTTAATGTTAGGGGATCGTTGGTCAGAATGGAATCCTCGGGCGATGGGCCTGTTTCACCGCTGCATCGCTAAACTAAAACTAAACTAAAGGTGGGTACAAAATGCAATGTTTAAATGACATTTGAATGGGGACATGCACAGAAAAGACGTGAAGAGACGTGAGCCCAATGCATGCAAGTGGGACTAGCTTGAATGGACGTCCAAGTTGATTCAAGTGCCTATATAACACTATACTGTAAAACACTATGTTATTCCACACTGTATAACACTATGACTAGGACTAGTATTATCCCTTTACTTTCATCATGACCTTGTTATTTCTCAGATTCAAGTGCATGTACAAACGTGTGAAAGATTTTAGATTCTCCATCATGTTTTGGGACCCTTCATGTATTTATTTGCCTCTGTCCTCCACAACTTGAGACTTGCAATAGAAAAAAAAAAATCACATGTGGCCAAAATGCACATTGTCAGACCCTAATGAAGGCCACCCCCATACATTTTGGTTTCACCATGCAGGAACCACGGCTGTGTCCAGACATAGTCCCCCCATTTCAGGGCACCATAATGTTTGGGACACATGGCTTCACGGGTGTTTGTAATTGCTCAGGTGTGTTTAATTGCCCCCTAAATGCAGGTATCTCAGCGCATAATCTTTCCCCCAGTCTTTCCATCACCTTTGGAAACTTTTATTGCTGTTTCTCAACATGAGGACCAAAGTTGTGCCAATGAAAGTCAAAGATGAGACTGAGAAACTGAGGCTGAGAAGCACGAATAAAACTGTTTGAGACATCATTAAGGAGAATGCGAGGCTAACCAAAATCAACTGTTTGGACATCATTAAGACGAAAGAGAGCACTGGTGAGCTTACTAATCGCAAAGGGACTGGCAGGCCAAGGAAGACCTCCACAGCTGATGACAGAAGAATTCTCTCTATAATGAAGACAAATCCCCTGACAAAACACCTGTCCGGCAGATCAGAAATTCTCTTCAGGAGTGCTTCAGGAATGGAACCTGCAAGGTTGCCAAAACAGTAAATAAATAATACTATGAAGTCTGGAGAAGTGTCCCGACCCAAAACGTCACCTATCCACGTTCTCCAGAGATGCTGCCTGGCCCTCTGAGTTACTCCAGCACCTTGCGTCTTTTTCTATGAAGCGTAAAGACTGGAATGACGGGTTAGGGCATCACTCGGTGGGAGGCAGCCCAGTTTCGAGCCCTTATATTGCCACTCAATGCCCCCTCTGCAATTGTAATTCAATGTCTTACACCAATTAGATCATATATCATAGAGTCATACAGCGTGGAAAAAAGGCCCCTCGGCCCAACTTGCCCACACCCACCAACATGTCCCATCTACGCTAGTCCCACCTGCCTGCATTTGGCCCAGACCAAGTCAAGTCAAGTTTATTCGTCACATACGCATACGAGATGTGCAGTGAAATGAAAAGTGGCAATGCCCGCGGATTGTGCAAACAAACTACAAACAGAATGGAACAGAATCACATATTCACATATTGCATATTTGTGGGGGGAAAATTAAAGAAAAAAATACAACAGTTTTAAAAAGACACCACACAACAGTAAATTGATTCAGTAAAGTTAGTCCCTGGTGAGATAGGAGTTTACAGACATAATGGCCCCTGGGAAGAAACTCCTTCTCATCCTCTCCGTTCTCACAGCATGGCAACGGAGGTGTTTGCCTGACCGTAGCAGCTGGAACAGCCCGTTGCTGGGGTGGAAGGGGTCCCCCATGATCTTGCTTGCTCTGGAGTTGCACCTTCTGATGTATAGTTCCTGCAGGGGGGGGGGGCGAGTGTAGTTCCCATAGTGCGTTCGGCCGAACGCACTACTCTCTGCAGAGCCTTCCTGTCCTGGGCAGAGCAGTTCCCAAACCAGATTGTCCCGCTAAACCTGTCCTATCCAGGTACCTGTCTAAATGTTTCTTAAACGTTGTGATAGTACCTGCCTCAACTACCTCCTCCTGCAGCTCGTTCCATACACCCACCACCCTATGTGTAAAATAGTCACCCCTCAGGTTCCTATTAACTCATTGTCCCCTTCACATTAAACCTAGGCCATCTGGTTCTTGGTTCCCCTACTCTGGGCAAGAGATCAGTGCATTTACCTGATCTATTCCTCTCATGATTTTGTACACACTCGTGAAGTTGTACATATGGAGAACATCGGGCTGTTGGAATGTGTTGTACAGCGCGAGTGTTGGTCATGATGTGATTGATACTGAAATACATACATGCAGATGGAGTGTTATCACTGGACGCCTAATACTGATGGAATGGCATGTATAAGGAGAATGTTGTCTACATAGATGCATGTATAACAGGGAAGACACAAAATGCTGGAGTAACTCAGCGGGACAGGCAACATCTCTGGACAGAGGAATGGGTGACGTTTTTGGTCGAGACCCTTCTTCAGACTGTAGGACGGGGGCAAGTATGTTTAGAGATACAGCGTGGAAACAGGCCCTTCGGCCCACCGAGTCCACGCCGGCCAGCGATCACCCAGGCACGAGTTCTATGCCTACGCACGAGTGGGGAATTTACAGAAGCCAATTAACCTACAAACCGGCACATCTCTCTGGGGTGTGGGAGGAAACCCGAGCAGCTGGAGAAAACCCACCCGGTCACAGGGAGAACATGCAAACTCCGTACTGACAGCACCTGTGGTCAGGATCGAACCCGGGCCTCTGGCGCTGTGAGATAGTAGTTCTACTTAGAAACTTAGAAATTAGATGCAGGAGCAGGCCATTCGGCCCTTCGAGCCTGCACCGCCATTCAATATGATCATGGCTGATCATCCAACTTAGTATCCTGTACCTGCCTTCTCTCCATACCCCCTGATCCCTTCAGCCACAAGGGCCACATCCAACTCCCTCTTAAATATGGCCAACGAACTGGCCTCAACTACCTTCTGTGGGAGAGAATTCCACAGATTCACCACTCTCTGTGTGAAAAACGATTTTCTGATCTCGGTCCTAAAATACTTCCCCCTTATCCTTAAACTGTGACCCCTTGTCCTGGACTTCCCCAACATCGGGAACAATCTTCCTGCATCTAGCCTGTCCAACCGACTTCTGTGCCACTGTACCTCCCACGTGTGGCTTAAATTCACATCGTCAGAGAGAGATACAGCATGGAAGAAGGCCCTTAAGGTGGACATTCTGGATTACTAATTGGTGTCAGGGGTTATGGGGAGAAGGCAGGAGAATGGTGTTGAGAGTGGAAGATAGATCAGCCATGGTTGAATGGCGGCATAGACTCGATGGGCCGAATGGCCTAATTCTGCTCCTGTAACTTATGAAGTTATGATTCCAACCAGTGGATGGTTCTCCTTCTGATTCTGATCGACTCCTGTTTAACCAGAGCCACAATTTCCCTTCTCATACGCCGAGATCCTTAAGACAATCAAGGCATCGCATGTGTGACCTCCAAGCGATGAGCTCCTCCCACTGTCTGGACCGAACCCACCAGGGCATTCACACATTAGTCATTGAGCCATGGAGCATGTTAAAGAATAGGGTGGCAAGGTGGCGCAGCGGTAGAGTTGCGGCCTTGTACCGTTTACAGCGCCAGAGATCAGGGTTCGATCCCCACTCTCCCGGGTAAGAAAATCAAACACAAGAGGGCGTACGTTTAAGTTGAAAAGAGCAAAATTAATACGCGAGAATGAACGCAAAAATGTAATAAGAACCTGTCGGGCAACTTTTACTCTGTGATGTTGGTGTGTATATGCGACGAGCTGCCAGAGGAAATAGTTCAGGTAGCTCCTATAACTCTTTTAATATTTCAAAGTAGATTTTATTTGAGAAATAAATATATACAATACATGATCCTTACAAAACTCCATCCGATATTCTCGGAGGCTGTAAATACATTCAATAGTTTTATCCAAATCACAATTTTTACCCCCCACCCTTGCCACGGGCGTGGGATACCTTCCCTTATTTTGAGGGGCGTCTCCACCATGCCGTGCCCCCCCAAGTCCAGCAGCGAAAGGTCCCTAGACTGTGGTCCTCCCTCACCGAGCCTTGGCGTTGGCTGCACCGAGCTTCAGTGCGTCCCTCAGCACGTACTCCTGCAGTCTGCAGCGGGCCAGTCGGCAACATTCCCCGACTATATTCCTACTGTAACACCATTTAAAAGATCCCTGGGTAGGTGGGTGCATGGATATGAAAGATTCGGAGGAATATGTGCCAAATGCAGGGAAATGGGACAAACCATATAACCATATAACCATATAACCATATAACAATTACAGCACGGAAACAGGCCCTCTCGGCCCTTCCAGTCCGTGCCGACCATTTGTTTTCCCCTAGTCCCATCTACCTGCACTCAGACCATACCCCTCCATTCCCTTCACGTCCATATACCTATCCACTTTACTCTTAAATGTTAAAATCGATCCTGCCTCCACCACTTCTGCTGGAAGCTGATTCCACACAGCCACCACCCTCTGAGTAAAGAAGTTCCCCCTCACGTTACCCCGAAACCTCTGTCCCCAAACATTTAGGGCGCTGCGGTAGAGTTGCGGCCTAATGGCGCTTAGTGCCAGAGACCCGGGTTCGATCACGATCACGGGTGCTGTCTGTACGGAGTTTGCACGTTCTCCCCGTGACCGCGTGGGTTTCCTCCGAGATCTTCGGTCTCCTCCCACACTCCAAAGACATACAGATTGTCGGCTAATAAATGTTTAAAAAAAGTGTAGGTTAGTGGGAGCGTGTGTGGATCGCTGGTCACCGCGGACTCAGTGGGCCAAGGGGCCTCTTTATGCGCTGTATCTCTGAAACGAAACTAAACTAAACAAAAATGTTCACCATTAAGGCAAAAAGTCTATTTGGATTAATATCCCTGATGTACATGCAGAGAGTTAAAAGCTGCCATAGAACCGAGCTGGCTGCCACTATTACCATCCAACATTAAGTATATTTCAAGTATCATTTAAAATTCCTCAGCCTTTGCAAAATAGTCTAAATTGCATCTTTAAAAAGTTGATGAGAATGAACATCGCAGGCAGTTTTTACAGAGCCATAAAAATTGGTAGCTGCATTGCTGCTGAATTCGCCTCCACGCAGAATAATGCTCCAATTAGTCGACTTCTGTTTTATTTCAAGGCAGCATATGTGCCTTTGTTGAAAATGAGTTATGACTGTTTCTGAGTTCCACAAGATGGCATGTGTATCTATTTAATTGGGAAAACAGTTGTGAATAATTCCTTGTTTGAACAGTTAAAGCGTCTCAGTTAGCAAGTGATGGTAATCAGATTATCGATTGGAATTAACATAAATGAGTGCTGTGGATTTTTTTTAAGTCTTCTGCTTCTTGTACTTGCAGTGAGAATCCTAACAGCTCACATGCTTCTGGTTGCCCTTATTGTCCCCATTTAGCAGCTAGAAAGAAAGAATTTGCAATTATGCAATGCCGATCACAACATCAATATGCCACAGGGCCAATTAAGTATTTTGGAAGTGTTCTAACGAGGGTTATTTCGGGCATGGAAAGGTAATTTTACACACGGCAAGATCCCACAAAAACTAAATGAAGTGAATTGAATGAACTGAGGTAGTTGGGACTGGGTCTATCCCAACCTTTAAGAAACAGTTAGACAGGTACATGGATAGGGGCAGGTTTGGAGGGACATGGACCAAGGGCAGGCGAGTGGGACTAGTGTAGCTGGGACATGTTGGCCAGTGTGGGAAAGTTGGGCCGAAGGGCCTGTTTCCACACTTGACTCTATAATAATCGTGACCCGGAACGTCATACAGTATATTCCTGACTACGGGCGCTGTCTGTACAAAGTTTGTACGTTCTCCCCGTGACCGCGTGCGTTTTCTCCCGGTGCTCCGGTTTCCTCCCCCACTCCAAAGACGTGCGGGATTGTAGGTTAATTGGCTTGGTATAAATGTAAATTGTCCCTAATGTGTGAAGGGGAGTATTAGTATGCGGGGATTGCTGGTCGGTGCGGACTCATTGGGCCGAAGGGCCTGTTTCCACACTATATCTCTAAAGTAAACTATACCAAACTAAACTAAATCCACGAAGAGATACAGCACGGAAACAGCCCCTTTGACCATCGACTGTTAAGCTGTGCATATCTTTTTCTATGACTCTTTAAGTATTGTACCCACGTAAGGCCATAAAGTCATAAGACCTAGGAGCAGAATTAAACCATTCGGCCCATCGAGTCTACTCCGCCATTCAATCATGGCTGATCTATCTCTCCCTCTCAGCCCCATTCTCCTGCCTTCTCCCCGTAAACGTTGATGCCCGTACTAATCAAGAACGTATCACTATCGCTATCCCATTGCGAGGCAGCTCGTTTTATAACAGAACCCAGAGCCTACAGGATGGTTTGGGTAAAGAGCCATTGGAATGTCCAGGCTGTGGGACTACAATAATGTGGAAAAAAGTTGGGTTGCGTTGAGTTTAGTTTATTGCCACGTGTACCGAGGTACAGTGAAAAGCTTTTGTTGCGTGCTAACCAGTGAGCGGAAAGACAATACGTGATTACAATCGAACCGCCCACAGTGTACAGAAACATGATAGAGGGATTAACGTGAATAATGTTTCATGCAAGATAAATTCTGATCAAAAATAGTCCGAGGCTCTCCAATGAGTAGATAGTAGTTCAGGACTTATAGAGACTTACAAAATTCTTAAGGGGTTGGACACGCTAGATGCAGGAAGATTGTTCCCGATGTTGGGGAAGTCCAGAACAAGGGGTCACAGTTGAAGGATAAGGGGGAAGTCTTTTAGGACCAAGATGAGGAAAACATTTTTCACACAGAGAGTGGTGAATCTGTGGAATTCTCTGCCACAGAAGGTAGTTGAGGCCAGTTCATTGGCTATATTTAAGAGGGAGTTAGATGTGGCCCTTGTGGCTAAAGGGATCAGGGGGTATGGAGAGAAGGCAGGTACAGGAAACTGAGTTGGATGATCAGCCATGATCATATTGAATGGCGGTGCAGGCTCGAAGGGCCGAATGGCCTACTCCTGCACCTATTTTCTATGTTTCTATGTCTATGACTTCTCTCTGGTTGTGGTAGGATGGTTCAGTTGCCTGATAACAGCTGGGAAGAAACTGTCCCTGAATCTGGAGGTGTACTTCTGTACCTCTTGCCTGCTGGGAGAGGGGAGAAGAGGGAGTGGTCGGGGTGAGACGGGTCCTTGATTGTGCTGCTGGCCTTGCCGAGGCAGCGTGAGGTGTATAGGTTCTTAGAGTGGAACAGGCCCATCAAAGATTTGAAAATCAATACAGAAGCTGGAAATCTGTAATAAAAAATGATACTGCTGAAAAGATTCTTCGAGAAACAGAGATGACGTCTCTTCACAGTTCTAATAAACGAGCCGCGGTCTAAGACGTTAATGCTTGTTATTATTCCACAGATTGACCCACTGAGGATTATTTATTTATTTTATTTATTTTTCAACACAGAGAAAATCTGTGGTTTAGCATTATAAATGGTGAAGATAGACACAAAGTGCTTGAGTAACTCAGCAGGTCTGGCAGGTCTCACTGGAGAAAAAGGTTGCAGAGTGTTTCGGGTCGAGACCTTTCTTCTGACTTTAAAGAGATGAGGTGGGTTAACTGAGCAGAAGCTTCTTGTTATGGATGATTGGAAAATGTTGGATAGCATGGCAGAATCCTATGATTCTATGGGGCATCTTGTTCGGCACGGGCAAGTTGGGCCGAAGGGCCTGTTTCCGTGCAGTGTGATTCTATGATCTTATGACTAGGTGGGACATCTTAGTCAGCATGGATGAGTTGGGCCGAAGGGCCTGTTTCCATGCAACACGATCCTATGACTCTATGCCTAGATGGGGCTTCTTGGTTGGCAGGGCTGAGTTGGGTCGAAGGGCCAGTATGAACCTATGATTCTCGAAGTGATTGGGATTGGCAATTCACTGCCTGAGAGAAGCAGAGACCGTCACAGGCAACTGAGTAAAGGAAAGAGATGAAGGGATTGCAGGGTATGCAAAAGGTGCGCGTAGAGGTGGGATTACTGGATTACTCCACAATGAACCAAGCAACTTCTATGATTCTTCATCCTAAAGAAAGCCCCAACATCATTTATGTTCAAGAAGGAACTGCAAATGCTGGAAAATCAAAGGTAGACAAAAATGCTGGAAATGTTCTCAGTCTGAAGAAGGGTCTCGGCCCGAAACGTTGCCTATTTCCTTCGCTCTGCAGATGCTGCCGCACCCACTGAGTTTCTCCAGCATTTTTGTCTACCCTACATCATTTAACTGGTCACAATACAGTGGATTAACCACTAAATCTCTATTAGTTATTTTGTGCATTCGTCTTCATAGTGGCACTTCTAAAGTTTTAATTCTCAAGAGAGGACTTTAGACATTAGATTTTAGAGATACAGGCCCTTCGGCCCACTGAGTCTGTGCTGGCCAGTGATCACCCCGTGCATGAACACTGTCCTACGGACTAGGGACAATTTTACAACATACCAAAGCCAATTAGCCTACAAACCCTGTACGTCTTTGGAGTGTGGGAGGAAACCGGGACACCTGGAGAAAACCCAGACAGTCATAGGGAGAACGTACAAACTCCAAAGTCAGGATTGAACCCGGGACCCTGGCGCTGTAAGGCGGCAAATCTACCGCTGCACCACCTGGAGAGGCAGAAGCGGTGCCTCGACCCGAAAAGTCACCATTTTCCTTCTCTCCAGAGTTGCTGCCTGTCCCGCTGAGTTACTCCAGCATTCTGTGTTTATCTCTGGTGTAAACCGGCATCTGCAGGTTCGTTCCAACAAAGAGACAGACCACAGGGCGTTCGTTATACCCTTTTGTGTAGTTGCTTGTTTCGACATACCAATGGGGTTACTGGGATGAGAAAGTGGTCTCTGGTATGAATCCCTCTCCAGAACTTTGAAAGGGTACTTTAGCTTTTTGTTATGCATGGCCTGCGTAGTTCTAACGGTCTCAGCACACCGTTCACTTGCATGGCATGGCGGCTTTGATTTACACTGCTAAGTGCTGAAGCAGGAAACATGTGGCACTCCATTTCCACGTAATGTTCTGAATCAGATGGCACTTTGGCACCATCTGTTTATTTTCCGAGATTGGAGGGAAAGTGCGCAGATTCGATTCAACTTTGTGAAGACGCAGACTCCAGTTTGACATTTCTCAAGGAATTTCTCCGCACAAGAAAAAAAAGTGGATGTGAGAAAATGGCATCGGTCGTTACCAATTTTGTACATTATATGGTCAATATTCTGTTCAGCTTCATTCTGGCACGCAGGGCCTGAATCATAATTGCTTGAGCAATTATCTTTACACACACATATTTTTCTAATATCCTCGTGGGCCAGGCTCAGAGCCAGGGAAACAGAAGTATGAAGTTATCCCCTGGTAGGCAGTGATTGCTACAGATCGTGCCTTTCATTAAATGGATGCTACTGAAGTCTTCTTCCTTACTCCTGTATACTGTACATACAGTGTTAAACTCAAGGCTTGTAACACTTTATCTCATAGAGTGATACAGTGTGGAAACAGGCCCTTTGGCCAAACCTGCGCACAACGGCTAACATGTCCCACCTACACTAGTCCCACCTGCCAGCATTTGGTCCCTATCCCTCCAAACCTGTCCAATCCATGTACCTATCCCCCTGTCCTATCACCCCTGGTTAAATCCCTCCCTACCTATGTTCGAGAACAACCTCCTATCCATGTACCTAGAATGTAGTGAGAAATAACTGCAGATGCTGGTAAAATCGCAGGTAGACATAAAATGCTGGAGTAACTCAGCGGGACAGGTAGCATCTCTGGAGAGAAGGAATGGGCGACGTTTCGGGTCAAAACCCTTCTTCTTTGTGTCTACCCTGTCCATGCATCTGTCTAACTGCTTCTTAAATGTTGGGATAGTCCCTACCTCAACTACCTCCTCTGGCAGCTTGTTCCATACACCCACCACCCTTTGTGTGAAAAAGTTACCTATTAAATCTTTTCCCCTTCACCTTAAACCTATGTGCTCTGGTCCTCGATTCACCTATTCTGGGCAAGAGACTGTGCATCTACCCGATCTATTCCCCTCACCCTCCTGCACTCAAGGAATAGATTCCCAGCCTACTCAACCTCTCCATATAGATCACACCCTCTAGTCCAGCCAACATCCTCGTAAATCTTTATCTTTATTTATCTTTATTTATCTTTATTTCGAACGATTAAAAAAGAGAAAAGAAAAGATGAAAATGAATAAATAAAAGAAAAATTATATATATACATATATATATATACTTAAATAATACACACATACATACATATACATGTACATATATATATACATACATATACACATATACACACATACACATATACATAACATATATGTACATACATAAATTAAAAAATCAAAATCCAATTTCAACATAATACACATTAGACTCGTTCGAAAAGGGATAGGAAGAAGCCTCTGCTTGTCAAGTCCTACCCCCATTCTTCACCATTAACAAATGCAAAATTCAATAAAATAAACTAAACAGGCAATTCAAATAAAACTAGTCCAATCAAGCTATTAATAAAATATATAAAAAAAGAAAAGGACAAAAGAACAAGCAGCATTAACACCTGTGAGATTTACATTCTCCTTCCTCTTTTCAAGGATATATCTTTTGTACATTTTTTTAAAATTGCATTATATTCACACTTTGTTTAATCGTTTTGTCACGACTATTCCACAAAACCACCCCACAAGTGGAAATACACGTACTTTTTAAATGGGTCCGAGCATAATGCTGTTTCAAGTTTAGTTTCACTCTAAAGTTATAACCCCCCTCCCTGTCTTTGAACCGTTTTTGTATGTTTACAGGTAGCAGTTTATTTTTTTTTGCTTTATAAATTATTTGTGCAGTCTTAAATTCTACCAGATCCTTAATCTTTAAGGTGTGTAATTTTAAATACAATATATTGGTGTGGTCATGATATCCTACATTTTTTATTACATTGTAAATTTTCTCTGTACCCTTTGTGTAGAAAGGAACTGTAGTTGCTGGCTTTTACCTAAGGTAGATACAAAGTGCTGGAGTAACTCGGCGGGTCGGGCAGCAAGAAATGTATTGGTGCCGTTTTGGGTTGGGACCCTTCCTCAGACTCCCATCGGATCAAAGTCAGGATCGAACCCGGGTCTCTGGTGCCGTAAGGGGCCTGTCCCACTTGGACGACCTAATCCACGAGTTTAGAAGACCCAAGAGGAGTTGAAAAAAATGTCAAGGTCGTGTTGACTCGCCCAAGTAAAAGACCCCCTACGACCTCCTACGACTATGCTGGAGTAACTCAATGGGTTAGGAGGCATCTCTGGAGAACATGCAGAGGCCAGGACCCTTCTTCAGATTGAAAGTGGGGGGGAGGCAGGGGACGGATGAAGAGCAGGAGTTCTCCCCGTGACCTGCGTGGGTTTTCTCCGAGACCTTCGGTTTCCTCCCACACTCCAAAGACATACAGGTTTGTAGGTTCATTGGCTTGGTAAGTGTGAAAAATTGTCCCTAGTGGGTGTAGGATGGTGTTAATGTGCGGGGATCGCAGGTCGACGCTGACCCGGTGGGCCGAAGGGCCTGTTTACGCCCTGTATCCCTAAACTAATCTAAACTAAACACATTAGTCCCAACTGGTCTTTTTCCCCTCTAATCCTGTCATATCCATGTACCTATCTAAATGTTTCTTAAACGTTGCGATTGTACCTGCCTCCTGCTCTGGCAGCTCGTTCCATACACCCACTACCCCATGGTAATTTTTTTTAAATTTATGAAATGCATTAACTTTTTCCCTCTCACGTACCTATGTCCTCTGGTTCCTCTAACCTATCTTCCCCCCCTCACCTGAAACCTATGCCCTCTGGTCCTCGACTCCCCTACTCTGGCCAAGAGTCTCTGTGCGTCTACCCGATCTATTCCTCTCCTGATTTTGTCGTGACTCATCCTCAGTCAATCAAGTCAAAGTGAATTGCTATCCAGTCAATAATTATTGGGACATCTGTGTGTGAGCCATAGAGAAAGATACAGTATAATCTCAATGATGTTCATCATTATGGTTTACTATCACCAAAGGGGCTTAATGGAGGTCTGTGCAAGCAATATATCTCTCAGATTAGTGCCATCAAAATCTTAATAGAGTTTTGATCCTAATAATTTTTCACACTTACCGAGCAGCAGACTTTGTAAGGGTACAACTCTTCCTAATTATCCCTGAATTAGTTTTTAAAAAAGGGAACAGAATTATTTGCATATCAGCGGCAATCATATTCACCAAAGATGACACTTGTTAGTATCTTACCCGTAAGAAGAGTTCATAATGAAACGCATGCTTTTAATGGGCCTGTCGTGAAATCAGTAGTTTGCAAAAAGCATTTCACGGCGAAAGGGTTATGGTGAATGATCGTATAGTTTGGTTTAGTTTACTCCAGAGATACCACGAGGAAACAGGCCCTTCGCCCCCCCCCCCCCCCCCCCCTCTTCGCAGAGAACTGGCAAATAATTAAAATGGACACTTCTTTTGTCAAGCTTGAAAGGGTTCAGATAAGATTTAGTCAAGTCAAGAGAGTTTATTGTCATGTGTCCCAGATAGGACAATGAACTTCTTGCTCTGCTGCAGCACAACAGAGTATTTTTAAGCATAAATACAGGACAGTTCAGTGTGTCTATAGTGCATAGACCATATATATACACATAATAAACAGGTAAAGTGCAATAGGCTGTTATAGTTTGAGGGCGAGTTTAATAACTCGCCCTGATGGCTGTGGGGAAGAAGCTGTTCCTGAACCTGGATGTACCATATTTCAGGCTCCTGTACCATCTACCTGATGGCAGCGGAGAGATGAGTGTGTGTCCAGGACGGTGTGTGTCCTCGGCTTCAGAGCTGTGTGTGGCGTTCCAGCGGTGCTCCAGCGGCGGCCCGGCTTCAGAGCTGTGGTGCTCCAGCGGTGCTCCAGCGGCGACCCGGCTTCAGAGCTGTGGTGCTCCAGCGGTGCTCCAGCGACGACCCGGCTTCAGAGCTCCGGTGCTCCAGCGTTCCAGCGGCGGACCCGGCTTCAGAGCTGTGGCGGGGTTCCAGCATTCCGGCGACGGCGGTGGTGGCAGCCCGGCTTCGGAGGCTCGGCCGCGGTACTAGTGGACGATAACATCGGAGGCCTGGATCGCCTCAGCGCAGAGGGAGAACAAGGAGGGAAGAAGACAAAGACTTTAAGACTTTTGCCTTCCACCACAGTGAGGAGGTGCCTGGTGAACTCACTGTGGTGGATGTTAAATATGTGATTATTTTAATTTTTTATTATATGTTATGACTGCAAGGTAACAAAAATTTTGTTCAGAGCGAAAGGTGATGATGCTGTCAGCCTTTTTGAGGCAGCGACTGCGATAGATCCCTTCGATGGTGGGCAGGTCAGAGCCGATGATGGACTGGGCAGTGGTCACAACTTCCTGCATTCTTTTCCATTCCTGAACATTCAAGTTGCTGAACCAAGCCACGATGCAACCAGTCAGCAAGCTCTCTACTGTGCACCTGTAGATGTCCAAGAGAGTCCTCTTTGACATGCTGTCTCTCTGTAATCTTCTCAGGAAGTGGAGGTGCTGATGTGCTTTCTTTAAGATTGCATCAGTGTGTTGGGACCAGGAAAGATCTTGCCAGGACTAGAGGGTGTGAGCTGCAGGAAGAGGTTGAGTAGGCTGGGTCTTTATTCCTTGGAGCGCAGGAGGATGAGGGGTGATCTTATAGAGGTGTACAAAATCAAAAGAGGAATAGATTGGGTCGATGCACAGTCTCTTGCCCTGAATAGGGGAATCTAGGACCAGAGGTTCAAGGTGAAGGGGAAAAGATTTAATAGGAATCTGAGGGGTAAATTTTTCACACAAATGGTGGTGGGTGAATGGAACAAGCTGCCAGAGGAGGTAGTTGAGGCTGGGGACTATTCCAACAATTCCAACAGTTAAGAAAGTTAGACAGGTACATGGATAGGACAGGTTTGGGAGGATCTGTCCCCATCCAAGGCTGATCGGTGTGGGCCAGCTGGTTGGTGCGGACAAGCTAGACCGAAGGACCTGGTTCCACACTGTTTCACTCTATGACTCTATAACTCTATGACACAAAGTGCTGGAGGAGCTCAACGGGTCAGGCAGCATCTCTGGAGTTCATGGATAGGTGACTTATTGGGTCGGGATCAATTCAAGATCTTCAGAATCAGTCGATTTTCTGTCCCTGTGGTGGAGACAGAGAGATCGAGAAAGGGGAGAGAGGTGTCAGAGATAGTCCAGGTAAATTTGAGGGCAGGGCGGAAGTTAGTGGTGAAGTTAATGAAATCCATGAGTTCTGCACGGATGCAAGAGGCAGCCCCGATGCAGTCGTCAATGCAACGGAGACTTTAGACTTTAGAGAGATAGTACGGAAACAGGCACTTCGGCCCACTGAGCCCGCACCGACAAACAAAAGCACTATCCTACACACTAGGGACAATTTACAATTGTTACCAAGGCAATTAACCTACAAACCTGCACGTCTTTGGAGTGTGGGAGGAAACCGGAGCACCCGGAGAAACCAGTAGTCAGGATCGAACCGGGGTCTCTGGCGCTGTGAGGCAGCGACTACCGCTGTGCACATGTGGTAAATGCATAGAAACATAGAAAATAGGTGCAGGAGTAGGCCATTCGGCCCTTCGAGCCATTCACTGTGATCTTGGCTGATCATCCAAAATCAATACATCGATCCTGCTTTCTCCCCATATCCCTTGATTCCATTTGCCCTTGGAGCTAAATCTATCTCTCTAGTGAAGAAAGTGAAGAAAGTGAATGGCATGTTGGCCTTTATAACAAGACCAATCGAATATAGGAGCAAAGAGGTCCTTCTGCAGTTGTACAGAGCCCTAGTGGGACCACACCTGGAGTATTGTGTGCAGTTTTGGTCCCCTAATTTGAGGAAGGACATTCTTGCTATTGAGGAGTGCAGCGTAGGTTTAACAAGTTAATTCCCGGGATGGCGGGACTGTCATATCTGAGAGAATGGAGCAGCTGGGCTTGTACACATTGGAGTTTAGAAGGATGAGAGGTGAATCTCATTGAAACCTAAGATTGTTAAGGGTTTGGACACGCTAGAGGCAGTAAACATGTTCCCGATGTTGGGGGAGTCCAGAACCAGGGGCCACAGTTTAAGAATAAGGGGTAAGCCATTTAGAACGGAGACGAGGAAACACTTTTTCTCACAGAGAGTGGTGAGTCTGTGGAATTCTCTGCCTCAGAGGGCGGTGGAGGCCGGTTCTCTCTGGATGCTTTCAAGAGAGAGCTAGAGAGGGCTCTTAAAAATAGTGGAATAAGGGGATATGGGGAGAAGGCAGGAACGGGACTGATTGGGGATGATCAGCCATGATCACATTGAATAGCGCTGATGGCTTGAAGGGCTGAATGACCTACTCTTGCACCTATTGTCTATTGTCTATTGTCTAGTGTCTAAATGCAAGAGGTTGGAGAGTGCACAGATTCCACAAACAACATTTGATAATGATGCCTGAAGAAGGTCTCGACCTGAAACGTCACCTATTCCTTCGCTCCATAGATGCTGCCTCACCTGCTGAGTTTCTCCAGTATTTTTATCTACCTTTGATAATGACGGATAGTATGCTGTTTAAATGGGAGATACAGATATCCTCATTATAATGGACCATAGAGGGCACAGTGACATATGGTATTGCCAGTTGTCAATGGGAACAATGTACGGTGTCACAAAGGACCATTAGGTTTGCGACAAAGCTTACATTATGTTAACTCCTTAAAATATATTTATAATGTTTAAAGTATTGTGTATTTTGTGTACTCTCCTGTTTATTGTGTGTCGTGTTTAGTGTATATTTATTGGCTGTGTTTCCAATAGTTTTTGTTTTAGAGATGCAGCCAGGAAACATGCCCTTCGGCCCATCCAGTCCCCACCAACCAATGATCACCCCCGTACACTAGCACCATCCTACACACACTAGGGGACAATTTACATAAGCCGATTGATCTTCAAACCTGTACGTCTTTGGATGTGGGAGTAGGCCGGAGCACCAGGAGAAAACCCACGTGGTCACAGGGAGAATGTACAAAACCTTGTACAGACAGCACCCGTAGTGGGGATCGAACCGGGTCTCTGGTGCTGTAAGGCAGAAACTCTACCGCTGCACCACCGTGCCACGTTCTGATTACTCTGATTAGCTAGTGTTTTAAGACACTATTACATCCATTAAGGGGCTGTCCCACTTAGGCTTTTTTTTAGGGGACTACGGGCGACTAGGCTGCCGCCACATGGTCGCCGGGGTGTCACCTGTACGGTTGTGAGTCATCCCCTCAATCGCCCAAAGAGCCGTCGTGTTTTTCTGGTCGCCGCTAGATTTTGAATGGTTCCGAAATTTTCGGAGACAGTGGGCTTGACGTCAATGAGCGTAGCTTGACTTCTCCTGACGTAGCTGCTGTCGTAGGTCGTCGCCAGGAAGACATAGGTTATTGCCGGTGCTGTCTTCGGTGAATTCCATTGGCGACTACCTACGTCAACCGGCGACAGGTACCGGCGATTGAATTGTCTTCAGTTGTCTTCAGATGTCGTAGCTAATCGCAGGTGGACGTAGGTTGTCGTAGGTGTGGTCGTAGGTGGACGTCCTAATGGGTCGCCGGTTGTCGGTAGCTTGCCGTCGACTAGGTGGTAGGTTGATTGTCGTAGGGGGGTCCAGTCTCCATTTCTTTGGCGACCTGCTACGGCCATGACAGTCGCTGGCAGTTGCCTAAGTGGGACAAGCCCTTTACTCTACCATTCCTCTTATACCTTCAGACATTCATTCACTAATCTCCAAATCTTTAAACCTTGGCTCAGTGTAGACACAGTGGCGCAACTGTAGAAGTTCTGCCTCACAGAGCAAGGGACCCGAGTTCGACCCTAACCTTGGTTGCTGTGTGTGTGGAGTTTGCATGATCTCCCTGTGCCCGCCTGGGTTTCCTCCCACATCCCAAAGACGTGTGGGTTTGTAGGTTAATTAGCCCCCTGTAAATTGCCCCGAGTCATGTAGGGAATGGATGAGAAAGTGGGATCGCATAGAACTAGTGTGAGCTCCTCATGCTACGCTGACTTTGAAGGAGTTCTCCTCTTCTCACCGACGAGAGTTCTGCGACAATTTCTCGCCTCCAATTTCAACCACCGTCTGACCTCTACCTCTCAGTCCGAAGAATGGTCCCGACCCAAAATGTTACCTATTCCTTTTCTGTAGAGATGCTGCCTGACTCGCTGCGTTATGCCCCTGTCCCACTTAGGAAACCTGAACGGAAACCTCTGGAGACTTTGCGCCCCACCCAAGGTTTCCGTGCGGTTATCAGTCTCCCTAATGGTCAAAAGTGGTTTTTGTTTTAAAAATCGGCAATTTTTTAGTCGAAGCCGGTTGCGATGCTAGTTGAAGGTGGTTGCCGGAGGACAAAAACCTCTAGGAACCGCACGGAAACCTCGGGTGGGGCGCAAAGTCTCCAGAGGTTTCCGTTCAGGTTTCCTAAGTGGGACAGGGGCATTGCTCCAGCACTAGGGGAGTTGAAAAGTTTGGCGACCGGGAGATGGCGTGGGCCAAGACGGACTGAGCGTAGGCGTCGAGCGAAACGACCGGCGAGTCTGCGCTTGGTCTCGCCGATATGTTAGACCCCACCCTGAGAACAATTGATGCAGTCGGCGAGGTTGGAGGAGGCGCAAGTGAATCTCTGCCTCACCTGAAAGGGCTGTTGGAGTCCCTGGATGGAACCAGGATCTTCTCCTCCTTGCAACACATTGCGAAATGGGCGATCCATGGTTGGCATGGACTCAATGGGCCGAGCGGCCTGCGTTTTGTGCTGTAAATCTAAACAAATCTGTCGAACATCTGAGTTTGTCCGTGTTTAAGAAGGAACTGCAGATGCTGAAAAATCGAAGGCAGACAAAAGTGCTGGAGAAACTCTGCAGGTGCAGCAGCATCTATGGAGCGAAGGAAATGGGCAACGTTTCAGGCCGAAACCCTGAAGGAAATGGGCAACGTTTCAGGCCGAAACCCTGAAGGAAATAGGCAACGTTTCAGGCCGAAACCCTGAAGGAAATAGGCAAAGTTTCGGGCCGAAACCCTGAAGGAAATAGGCAACGTTTCAGGCTGAAACCCTGAAGGAAATAGGCAACGTTTCAGGCTGAAACCCTGAAGGAAATAGGCAACGTTTCAGGCTGAAACCCTGAAGGAAATAGGCAACGTTTCGGGCCGAAACCCTTCCGGGTTTCGTCCCGAAACGTTGGCTATTTCCTTCGCTCCATAGATGCTGCTGCACCCGCTGAGTTTCTCCAGTGCTTGGCATTAAAAACTGGGAACAAACAGGACAGTGGGGAGGTGGGGTGGTGGGGGGGGGGGGGGTTTGAAGAGACCACCACCAAAACATCTAAACAAGACATGACACTAAAGAACAAGCTTCCCCTGGTTGCCGTTTGATAAATAGATTTTTCTGTAGCTCCTCGCGAAATCCTTGGTAACCCAACACAAAGCACGGTGGTTGCGAGCCTGGGAGACACTGCATATGTAATCCTAAATAACAGACTTTTAATGATCACATAATCACTTTCTGTTGTTATGTAAAACTGTAACCTTAAGCACTTCTCAGCAATGAACATTTCCATTGCACTCTAACCACTTTCAGCCGGCATGCTGCAGTTCCTTCTGTTCCCCATATGGCCGCTTTGTTTCGGTAATGGCTGATTATGCGCCCCCTCTGTTGCTGTTCACCCCCCCGCAGTGCAGATAAACCATTGGTTCCACTATTCCTCAAAGCTTCCCTCTGAAGGGCTGCAAGTCAATGCCAGGGGACGGGGCGCGATCTGGCTTCGGAGGTTGCCAATTCAATATCCTCCGGGATATATGTACGGGACCGGGCATTCACATCAGATGGGAGAAAGTACCCGGGTCCTGCTGAGCCGGCTCCATCTTTTCGAAAGGGCGGTCAAATGAACCACTAAAAGCCGTGAAGAAGGGTTTCGGCCCGAAACGTTGCCTATCTCCTTCGCTCCTTAGATGCTGCTGCACCCGCTGAGTTTCTCCAGCATTTTGTGTACCCTCGATTTTCCAGCATCTGCAGTTCCTTCTTTAACACTAAAACCCAACCGTGTTCTATTCCCCGAATCCCCCGGTTTTATTCCCTTCATTTCGACCAGTTACTGTAACTTGTGTAGGATGGAACTGCAGATGCTGGTTTAAACCGAAGATAGACACAAAATGCTGGAGTAACTCAGCGGGACAGGCAGCATCTCTGGAGAATGGGTGACGTTTTGGGTCGAGACCCTTCTTCAGACAAAGTTACTGTAACTTTCTGTGTTTGTTCACAGTGAATGCTGATCTTTTTGTCTTTGTTTGGCATAGCTTGTGACCGGCTTCGATTAGTTCAGAGATACAGCACGGAAACAGGCCCTTCGGCCCACCGAGTCCATGACGACCAGTGATCCACACACACTAACACTACCCTACGCACTCCAGGGACAATTCACATTTATACTGAGCCAATTAACCCAGAAACCTGTACATCTTTGGAGTGTTGTGTACAGTATTTTATGATTCATTCCATATCGTTCAAAACTTGCCATACAGTACAGTGGCAGCCCCATCCCCACCAGTACTGTACCCCAGTGTTATACAACTACAGACCTGTCCCCACCAGTACTGTACCCTAGTGTTAGACAGCGACAGACCCATCCCCACCGGCACTGTACCCCAATATTATACAGCGGCAGACCCGTCCAGACCAGTACTGTACCCCAATATTATACAACTACAGACCCGTCCCCACCAGTACTGTACCCCAGCGTAAGACAGTGGGAAACCTGTAAACTGGAGTACTGTAAACCACTAATAAAAACAAAAGTTCTGAGAAACACCCAAGAAGGTGTCTTACTTTTCCAGTTCTGATGAAGGGTCTTCCACCTAAAACCTAAATTCTAAATTCTATGAACCACTGTTGTATAGCGTTAGTACCTCCACCAATGTAAAGCACTTTGGCCAATGAGAGTTGTTTTTTAAATGTGCTTTATAAATAAAAGGGTCTTGACTTGACTATTTCTCTGTCTCCAGATGCTGCCTGACCAGCTGAGATTAACTGGAATTGTTGGTTTTCTTTCAGATTTCTAGCATCTGAATGTAATTGATCTATAATTAATGTAGACCAGCATGATGTCGCTATAAACATCCATCTGGAGTACTGTCGCCCAGTTATATCCATTGTACCCATTGGTAGCTGGTACAGGTGACAATAAACTGACCTTGAAATCTTGAAACCTGAGTACTGCAGCCCAATGTTATGTCGAGATGCACCATTCACCAACTGTATTATCTGCTGGAGTACAGGTGCACAGTAGAGAGCATACTGACTGGTTGCATCGTGGCCTGGTTCGCCAACTTGAACGTCCAGGAGCGGAAAAGGCTACAAAAAGTTGCGACCACTGCCCAGTCCATCACCGGCTCTGACCTCCCCACCGTCGGAGGGATCTATCACAGTCGCTGCCTCAAAAAGGCAGCCAACATCATCAGAGACCCACACCATCCTGGCCACACACTCATTTCACCCCTGCCATCGGGGAGAAGGTACAGGAGCCTGAAAACTGTAACGTCCAGGTTCAGGAACAGCTTCTTCCCTACAGCCATCAGGTTAATAAACACGACAACCTTATAAGCTCTGAACTACAATAGATCATTATTATTATTGCACTATATATGTTTATTTATTGGGTATGTGTTCATGTGTATGAACTTTTGTTTTCCTCCCGTTATGTGCTATGTTCACATATTCTGTTGTGCTGCAGGACATTGTCATCTGACATGATAAAACTCTCTTGACTCTTGATAAACCAGTAGCAGCAATGCAGGAATGATATAAGCAGCGAATGCTGTTAAGTTTTTAAGTTTAAGGATACAGAATGGAAACAGGCTTTTCAGGCCTAAGCTCAAAATCGAACACCCGTTCACTGCTCTCTGCTTTGTTCTATACATTTTCATCCCGTTCGTTTCCCTCTCAGTCTGAAGAAGGATCGCGACCCGAAACGTCACCCATTCCTTCTCTCCAGTGACGCTGCCTGTCCCGCTGAGTTACTCCAGCACTTTGTGCCTACCTTCGGAGTAAACCAGCGTCTGCAGTTCCTATTCCTTTTGGTTTAGTTGAGGTTAGTTTACAGCACGGAAACACGCCCTGCGGCCCACCAAGTCCGCGCCGACCGGCGATCCCCGAACCCTAGCACCCCTGGGACAATTTTGAATTTTACCGAAGCCAATTAACCTACTAACCTGCACATCTTTGGAGTGCCGGAGAAAACCTACGCAGGTCACGGGGACAAGGCACAAACTCCATGGTCAGGATCGAACACTGTAAGGCAGTTGCTCCACCTGCTGCGCCACCGTGCCGCCCTCTTCCCCAAGAGATGCTGCCAGACCCGCTGAGTTACTCCAGCAGTTTGTGTCCGTACCCATTCTATGTTATCTCACTTTCTCATTCACTCCCTACACATGATGGGCAGTTAGCAGAGGCCAAGGAGCCTACAAACACATACTGGACGTCTTTGGGATGTGGGAGGAGAGTTATCTTGGGATCATATTTGGCACAAACATAGTGGGCTGAAGGGCCTGTTGCGATTCTATGTTCTATGTTCTATGTAAACGGGAGCACCCGTGGGAAACCCACGCGGTCACAGGGAGAATGTGTAAACTCCACACAGCCAGCACCCGAGGTCAGGATCGAACCCGGGTCTCTGGTGCTGTGAGGCAGCCACTCTACCAGCCCCATCTGTTCTGATGGACCACCTGTGGGTGTTAGGGTCATAAGGGCATAAGGAATAGGAGTAGAATGAGGCCATTCGGCCCATCAAGCCTAGTCCACCATTCAATCATGGCTGATCTATCTCACCCTCCTAACCCCGTTCTCCTGCTTAACGGTGGTCGATCGGATTATTTTCTGGTGGGACGTAGAGACAGTCCTGTGTCTGCTGGGCACCACAGTAGTCAATTACAGCAAATGTTTAGTTAAGTTTAGTTAAGTTTGGTTAAGTTTAGTTTAGTTTAGTGCGGCACGGAGGCGCAGCGGTAGAGTTGCTGCCTCACAGCGCCAGAGACCCATCATGACTACGGCTGTTGTCTGTACAGAGTTTGTACGTTCTCCCCGTGACCTTTCTCTAAGAGCTTCGGTTGCCTCCAGCACTCCTGACGTACATTTTGAAGGATAATTGGCTTGGTATAAATGTATAAAAGTAAAAACAGCCTGTCCCTAGTGTGTGTAGGTGAGTGTTAATGTGCGGGGATCGCTGGTCGGTGTGGACTCGGTGGGCCGAATGGCCTGTTTCCGTACTGCATCGCTATCTCTATCTCCATCTCTAGTTTAGAGATACGGTGCGGAAAGAGGTCCTTCGTTCCACCGAGTCCGCGCCGATCCCGTACACAAGCGCTATCCCGTACACGCACTGGGGACAATTTACAATCTTTGCCAAAGCCAATTAACCTACAAACCTGCAGGACTTTGGAGAGTGGGAGGAAACCGGAGCACCCGGAGAAAACCCACGTGGTCACGGGGAGGATGTACAAACTCCGTACAGACAGCACCCGTGGTCAGGATCTACCGCTGCGCCACCGTGCCACCCTCTTTCCCTCGAGGTGGGTGCTGCCTGACCCGCTGCGTTACTCCAGCATTTTGAGTCCATACCCATTCAACACTAGTTCGGAGGAACAGCACCTCATATTCTGCAACACCGCAAATTGGAGGAACAGCACCTCATATTCCGCTTGGGGAGTCTGCATCCTCTTGGCATGAACATTGAATTCTCTCAATTCCGTTGACCGTTGCTGTCTCCTCCCCTTCCCACCTCTCCCTCAGCCCTCGGGCTCCTCCTCCTCCTTTTTCCTTTCTTCCCCCCCCCCCCCCCCACCCCCCCCCATCAGTCTGAAGAAGGGTTTCACTCCATAGATGCTGCTGTACCCGCTGAGTTTCTCCAGCATTTTGTGTACCCACACTAGTTCTATGTTATCTCACTTTCTCATTTGATGTACAAACTCTGTGCAGACAGCACCCGTAGTCAGGATCGAACCTGAGGTCCCTGGCGCCTTGAGCCGCTGCGCCACGGGGCCCCCCCGGTGATGAAGAGGGGGTTCAGACCTGCTGCACCCGCGACATCGTCTGTCAGGGGCGATGGGATGCGCCGGGGAGTTGCATCGGTGATATTAATGTGTGCGACGCGTGCCTGCCAATAATGGAGATGTAACTCAGCCCTGACAAACTTCTCGCCCTGAACCGCTTGTCCATGAAATTTAGCAATAGGACGTTAACAAGAGCAGCAATGCTCCAGAGTGGCAGGGAGCATAAATCAACGACCTGGATGTGAAGCATTATCACAGGATACAAGCATGAGCAGACGGAATGAATGGGTTGCGGAGGAAGCCACTAACAGCAGATGCTGGTTTAATCCGAAGATAGACACAAAATGCTGGAGTAACTCGGCGGGTGAATGGGTGACGTTTCGGGACGAGACCCTTCTTCAGTCCAAAGAGGGGTCTTGACCCGAAAGGTCTCCCATGCTTTCTCACAAAAAGTTGGAGTGACTCAGCGGGACAGGCAGCATCTCTGGAGAAAAAGGAATAGGTGACGCTTTGGGTCGAGACCTTTCTTCAGACTCCTTCTGACCTCTGAAGTCATCAGGACTGCCCCCTCCATCGACTCTTTGAAGTCTAGACTTAAAAGTTATTTCTACTCACTAGCGTTTCTTGAGGTCCTCTGAGGGAGCGCTGTATGTATGTAATTATGCATGTATTGTTAGATCTATGTACCACTGTATGTAGCACGTTTGTACCAGCACTGACAGAAAGCACTTTGGTCACTGAGAGTTGTTTTTGACCTGTACTCGCTGGGCCTGTACTCGCTGGAGTTTAGAAGGATGAGGGGATGATTTCATTGAAATCTACAGATTAATAAAAGGCCTAGATTGAGTGGATGTGGAGAGGATGTTTCCACAAAGTGGGAGAGTCTCGGACCACAGGGTACGGCCTAGGAATAAAAGGACGCACCTTTGGAATGAATGTGAGGAGGAATTTCTTTAGCCAGAGGGTGGTGAATCTGTGGGTTTCATTGCCACAGACGGCGGTGGAGGCTATGCCATTGGGTATTTTTAAAGAGGAGATTGATAGGTTCTTGATTAGTTCGAGTGTCAAAGGTTACGGGGAGAAGGCAGGAGAAAGGGGCTGAGAGGGAAAATGGAGCAGCCATGATCAAATGGCAGAGCAGACTTTAGACTTTATGTTAGAGATATCGCACGGAAACAGGCCTTTTGCCCCACCGAGTCCACGCTGACCAGCGATCGTCCCGTATGCTAACACTATCCTACACACTAGGCACAATTTACAATTTTACCAAAGCCCTTTAACCTACAAACCTGCACGTCTTTGTAGTGTGGGAGGAGACCGGAGCACCCGGGTAAAACCCACGCAGGTCACAGGAAGAACGTGCAAACTCCATACAGACAGCACCCGTAGTCAGGATCGAACCCGGATCTCTGCCACTGTAAGGCAGCAACTCTACCGCTGCTCCACTGTGTCGCCCCAAATGATGGGCCAAGTGGCCAAATTCTGCTCCTATGCCTTATTGTGACCTGACGATGATAGATTTTAGCTGATGGAGGCAGAACTTGCCTGACGGTAGACAGAAATGCTGGAGAAACTCAGCGGGTGAGGCAGCATCTCTGGAGCGAAGGTAATAGAGCATAAATCATGACCTTCAGACTGAAGCCATGTTGATTCTTGCGTTCCTGCTTCCTACAATCAGTGGATTATGTAAATTTACCTCAAGCAGGCAGTGCTGGTGGAATCCTGTTCATTCAGTTGATGCCCTCAGTCTTTGCCCAATTCTGTTAATTTTCACTGGTGATGATGGAATTTCTAAAACCACGTCACATATCAGGACACGGAACATCATGAGTGTCACTGACGGTCATTAGTCCATAAGACCATAAGATATGGAGTAGACTGATCGATCACTGGGATCTTCTGAGTGAGTTCATAAGGCCATAAGTTCATGTGATAGGAATCGAATTAGGCCGTTCGGCCCATCAAGTCTACTTCACCATTCAATCATGGCTGATCTATCTCTCCCTCTTAACCCCATTCTCCTGCCTTCTCCCTGTAGCCTCTGACACCCGTACTAATCAAGAATTTCTCTATCGCTGCCTAAAAAATATCCACTGACCTGGCCTCCACAGCTTTCTGTGGCAAAGAATTCTACAGATTCACCACACTCAGACTAAATAAATTTCTCCTCATCTCCTTCCTAAAAGAATGTCCTTTAATTCTGAGGCTATGACTTCTAGTCCTAGACTCTCCCACTAGTGGAAACATCCTCTCCACATCCACTCTATCCAAGCCTTTCACTATTCTGTATGTTTCGATGAGGTCCCCCCTCATTCTTCTGAACTCAAATTCAATGGTTCAAAGGCTCAATGTTTTTTTGTTATCAAAGATACAAAGGTACGGTGGCTGAAGAAGGGTCTCGACCCGAAACGTCGCTCATTCCTTCTCTCCAGAGATGCTGCCTGTCCCGCTGAGTTACTCCAGCATTGCCTGTCCATCTTCGGTTTAAACCAGCATCTGCGGATCCTTCCTACAGTGAAATTCTTTCCTCTGAAAGACTTGAGTAGAGTAGTGCAGGCTGGGCATATCTGGAATTGCAAAGGGATGTGGGAGTGTTGGCGCAGGATTCCCAAAAGGTTCATTTGCAGGTTGAGTCAGTGGTAAAGAAGATAAATGAAATGACCGCTTTCATTTCAAGAGGACTAGAAAATAAAATAAAGGATATCATGTCATTAATGCTGAGGCTTTATTAGGTGCCGCTCAGACCGCATTTGCAATGTTGTGAGCAGTTTTGGGCCCCGTGTCTGAGGTAGGATGTGCTGGCGTTGGAGAGGGTTGAACGGTGGCTTACAAGAATGATCCTGGGGATGATGAGGTTCACTTATCACGGTGTTTAATGGTTCTGGGCCTGTACTCGCTGGAGGGACCGGAGCAAAGATCCTCCTGCCAGCAAGATAGTCCGCTCGACGAAAAAGACGTGGTACGGTCATGGGCAGATTCATGGGTAATGTTCGGCCCCATTTCCGTAACCGGCTCCCGTCTCCGCACCAAAGATCCCGTAGCGGAGCAAAGATAACTACTGTGGGGACGGAAGCCGGTTACGGAAACATCCTCGTAAAAATAAAAGTTAGTTGGTAAAAAACTTCTCATTTTCAGAATTGTAATTTATTAACACAAACTGTTCCCCCGCAACGTTGATTACACTGCGGGTCGGGTCGGGTCGGGTTACAGAAATGGATGAGAAAAAGACCCACATTCCGCTCCATTGCGTACTACACGTCAGCCCTTTGCATTTAGAAAGAGTGATCTATCTTGCTCCGCTATAGGATCTTTGGACTGGAGGGACTCACTGGAGGGACAAGGGAAGATCTCATTGAACCTTCCCAAACAATGAAAGGCCTAATAAAATAAAGCATGGCCATTACTAAGCATAATCTCCGATTAGTACAAAGTGCGAAGAAAGTCCAGTCCGGCCCTCACACCCGGTCTCCTGGAGCGGGTCCCGATCCAGGCGAGCCCCAGGCTGCTGCAGGGCCTCCAGCCGTCGCCTCCGTCCAGATCATCTAGTGAACCATGGTCCCTCTCCTCGCCCGGCCGCCAGCAGCCCTTGTGCCCCAGGGAGGGTGGGGCGCCTCCCGCAGCCCACCGTGTGGCCGCAGAAGGAAAGTAAGACCCCTGGATCACTCTCCCACAAAGTTAAAGTTCACTCAAGTTCACTTAAAGACGATACACACAAAGAGACGTAGTCACTCAGCGGGTCTGATGGCATCTCTGGAGAAGAGGATTCGTAGACATTTCGGGTCGAGACCTTTCTTCAGAGTCAGGGGAAAGGGAAACGAGAGATATAGACAGTGATGTAGGGAGATAAAGAACAAATGAATGAAAGATATGCAAAAAAGTAATGATGATAAAGGAAACAGGCCATTGTCAGCTGTGGGCTGGTGAGAACAAGTTGCGGACAATGAGACTCACCAGGACAACATTGAGACTCGTGCAACAGCTAAGGTGGGGGTGGGACGGAGATAGAGGGGATGCAAGGGGATGCCTGAAATTAGAAAAATCAATATTTATACCGCTGGTAGGAATTTAGGGAGTTAGGCTGAGGATCTCCGCCCCCATCTCTGTGGAGAGGTTAAGTCTTCCTGTGTATTGAGTCAATTTCCCACAGTCCATCTGTTGCCCGGTGATGGACAATGAGCAGGCTCTCCCTGCCAGTCCAGGGCAAATTAGACGCTCAATTTAACCACCATTCGGTATGTCAGTTAATACTCTCTTGAGCATCTACAGGTGAACAGTGGAGAGCATATTGACTGGTTGCATCACTGGTTCAGCAACTCGAACGCCCAGGAGCGAAGAAGACGGCAAAAAGATGTGACCACAGCCCGGCCCATCACGGGTACTGACCTCCCCACCATCGAAGGGATCTACAGGAGTCGCTGCCTCAAAACGGCAGCCAGCATCATCAGAGACCCACACCACCCTGGCCACGCACTCATTTCACTCCTGCCTTCGGGGCGAAGGTGCAGGAGCCTGAAAACTGTAACGTCCAGGTTCAGGAGCAGCTTCTTACCTACGTCCATCAAGCTATTAAACACGACAACCTCCAAATAAGCTCCAAACTACATAGACCTGGCGGCAGTGTTTTTGGCTTTACACTATGAATGTTTGATTTTTTTATATATGTATGGACCTTTTTTGTTTAGACTTTAGACTTCAGAGACACAGCGTGGAAACAGACCCTTAGTCCGCGCCGACCAGTGATCAGCATGTACAGTATCGTACACACATACACTAGAGACAATTTTTTAAAAACTTACCAAAGCCAATTAACCCACAAACCTGTACGTCTTTGGAGTGTGGGAGGAAACGGGAGAACCCACGCAGGGTCACGGGGAGAGCGTGCAAACTCCGTACAGGCTGCACGCAGGGTCACGGGATCGAACCGGGGTCTCTGGCGCTATAAGGCAGTAACTCTACCGCTGCACCCAATAGTTGTTTACAGTTGTTTATTATGGTATCTAGAGAATATTGAAGAAGGGTCTCGACCCGAAACAGCACCTATTCCTTCGCTCCGTAGATGCTGCCTCACCCGCTGAGTTTCTCCAGCATTTGTGTCTCCCTTCGATTTTTCCAGCATCTGCAGTTCCTTCTTAAACATCTAGTCGTGCTGCTGCAAGTAAGAATCTCTGCAAGTCTGAAGAAGGGTCTCGACCCCAAACGTCACCCATTCCTTCCCTAGATGCTGCCTGTCCCGCTGAGTTACTCCAGCTGTTTGCGTCTGCCTAAGAATTTAATTGTTCTGTTTTGTGAAATGTGATGACGAAATACTTGACTCACTCCCTGTGACCCTTGGTTAGTTCTCTGGTTCCTGCTAGCCTTTCCCCCGCTTTCACTACACTCAATCAGACCATTAATCCTGGACTGGATTCATCGGAATTGCCCTTCTGGCTATGTAAACGTAGTCTGAAGTCGTTTCCTCCCCGACTCTCAGGTACCCTTGGCATAATTAATGTCTAATGGCTGTGCCTCACTCTTAATGCTGGACCGGGGTGTGAGACTCATTATCAGGCATGATACCATCAGCACTTCATCTCCTGTGCGAGTAATTCAGCTCCTTCATCCACTTCCCAATCAGGATCTCTCTCCCTGTTTCTCTGCCTTATCACAGATTGTCCCTCAGATTAACTCCTTTGATTAGTGGAGCGCACCCTTCACCCTGCAGCCCCAGGCGGCCACTTCCGGTCCAGAAAGCACGGGCCAAAACACACACAGGCCAAAACCTTTTCATTCAACTGCACGGAGCTGCCGCTGGGAACTTTGGGCCTGCTCTAAAGTGGAGTCAGCATGAAAACGGGCCCATCAGCCAACCTGCCCACTCCGACCAACATGCCCCCACATACACTGAAGAAGGGTTTCGGCCCGAAACGTTGCCTATTTCCTTCGCTCCATAGATGCTGCTGCACCCGCTGAGTTTCTCTGGCACTTTTCTCTGCCCCATCTACGCTAGTCCCACCTGCCTGCGTTTGGCCCATCACCCTCCAAACCGATCCTATCCAGGTACCTGTCTTAAATGTGGCGATAGTACCTGCCTCAATTACCTCCTCTGGCAGCTCGTTCCAGACACCTGCCAACACTTTGTGTAAAATTGATGCCCCTCAGGTTCTCCCCCCCCCCCCCCCCCCCCCCCCCCCCCCCCCCCCCCCCCCCACCTTAAAATCTTGTGTTTTCCTTTAGTATTAATTTTAGTTTCAGAGATACAGTGTGGAAACAGGCCCTTCAGCCCATTGAGACCACACTGACCTGCGATTACCCGTACACTAGTCCTATCCTACACACTGGGGGCAATTTACATGTCAATTAACCTGCAAACCTGTACGTAACATCAAAAGGTGATAAGAGATAGGAATAGAATTAGGCCATTTGGCCCATCAAGTCTACTCCGTCATTCAATCGCTTGATCTATCTCTCCCTCCTAACCCCATTCTCCTGCCTTCTCCCCAGAGCCTCTGACACTGTACTAATCAAGTATCTATCTATTTCTACCTTAAATATATCCGTTGACTTGCCCTCCACAGTCTTCTGTGGCAAAGAATTCCACAGTTTCACCACCCCCTGACTAGTAAATGAATTCCACATCGCCTACTTCCTTTCCTCCACATCCTTACGTCTTTGGGATGTGTGAGGAAACCGGAGCACCCAGAGAAAACCCACGCGGTCACAGGGAGAACGTGCAAACTCCAGACAGACAGCATCCGTAGTCAGGATCGAACTGGGGTCTCGAGCAGGGGGAGGGACCCTGAAATCATTGCTGTGGGGAGGATGGAAGGATAACAATAGACAATAGACAATAGGTGCAGGAGTAGGCCATTCGGCCCTTCGAGCCAGCACTGCCATTCAATGTGATCATGGCTGATCATCCCTAATTAGTACCCCGTTCCTGCCTTCTCCCCATATCCCCTGATTCTGCTATTTTTAAGAGCCCTATCTAGCTCTTTCTTGAAAGCATCCAGATAACCTGCCTCCACCGCCCTCTGAGACAGAGAATTCCACAGACTCACCACTCTCTGCGAGAAAAAGTGTTTCCTCGTCTCCGTTCTAAATGGCTTACTCCTTATTCTTAAACTGTGGCCCCTGGTTCTGGACTCCCCCAACATCGGGAACATGTTTCCTGCCTCTAGCGTGTCCAAACCCTTAACAATCTTAGATGTTTCAATAAGATCCCCTCTCATCCTTCTAAACTCCAGAGTGTATGCAAGTGTGGATGGAATCATAGTCATAGAGAGATACAGCACAGAAACCGGCCTTCAGCCCATCGAGTCCATACTGACACATTCACACTAATCCCCATGAATCCCATTTTTTATTCTCCCCAAATATTCATTAATTGGGCGGTGCAGTGGCACAACCGGCAGTGCTGCCACCTCACAGGCTCGATCCTGACCTCAGGTGCTGCCTGTGTGGAGTTTGCAGGTTCTCCCTGTGACTGCTTAGGTTTCACCGGATGCTCCGGTTTCTTCCCACATCCAACAAGACGTGCGGATTTGTCAACTAATCGGCCCTCTGTAAATTGCCCCCCCCCCCCCCTTCCCCCCCACTGGTGTGCAGGGAGTGGATGAGAAAGTGGGATCACTTGGGACAGATGGTTGTTGGTCGGCATGGGCTCGGTGGCTCGAAGGGCCTGTTTCCTTGCTGTATAAAGTCGCAGCGTCGTAGGTGATAGGAGCAGAATTAGGCCATTCGGTCCATCAAGTCTACTCCGTCATTCAATCGTGGCTGATCTATCTCTCCCTCCTCACCCTATTCACCTGCCTTCACCACATAATCCCTGATATAGTTCGCATACCCCCCTCCCCAATTCTAACACACACCAACACATGAGTGACAATTAACCAACAATGGTGTTCGCTGGTATATCGTGGTTTCTAGTTTATTGCCACTACAGACATACATTGACGTATTTATCACAGCAATTTAATCTGCGTTTCACTTTTTGAGCTGGTGATAAATGTTCCTTCAAGTCCTTTGAAAAGATGATGGAATCTCCAAGAAAATAAAGACTTGCTTTTAATTAACATGAGTATGGGTGATCCCAATGCGCTGGTCAACATCTTTTTAGTTTATGTAGGAGTGTGGTTTGGTTTGGAGATACAGTGCGGCAACAGGCCCTTCGGCCCAACGAGTCCGCGCCGATCAGCGATCCCCCCGTACACCGGCACCATCCCACACACACACTAGGGAACCGAGGATCTCGGAACAAACCCACCCAGGTCACGGGGACAACGTACAAACTCTGTACGGACAGCACCCGTGGCCAGGATCAAACCTGGGCCTCTGGCACAGTAATGCCCCTGTCCCACTTAGAAAACCTGAACAGAAAACACTGGAGACTTTGCGCCCCACCTTTTCACGGTTCCCAGAGGTTCCCGGAGGTTCTCGCACGGAAACCTTGGGTGGGGCGCAAAGTCTCCAGAGGTTTCCGTTCAGGTTTCCTAAGTGGGACAGGGGCATAAGGCAGCAACTCTACCGCTGCGTTGCCCCACCGCCCCACCACCCTTTAAACATCTCCCTAAACAGATTATGTAGTCCTGATCATTTGATCTTGATGGGAGCACGCTGTTTACAAAATGGCTGCTGGATTTCCTAGATGGCAACAAGATCAGGATTTCAAAGAGCTTCATGTACTGTAATCCTCGGGCTGTGTGTGGAGCCATGGCAGGGTAAACGTTGCCTTCTTTAGGGCAGCACTGGTTAAAGCTTCTGCCTCACAGCACCAGAGACCCAGGTTCAATCCCGACCTTGGGTGATGTCTGCCTTGGGTTTGCATGTTGTAGTTTTCCCTCGGGTGCTCCTGTTTCCTCTCTCATCCCAAATACACACGGGTTTGAAGCTGAATTGGCCCTCTATAAATTCCCTTAGTATGTAGGGGGTGGACTGGAAAGTGGGACAACATGTAAACAAGCCATCGATGGTCAGCATGGACTCAGTGGGCCGAAGGGCCAGGTTCCATACTGTATCCCTAATCTAAACCAAACTTCTTGGCTGAAGAAGGGTTTCGGCCCGAAACATTGCCTATTTCCTTCGCTCCATAGATGCTGACGCACCCGCTGAGTTTCTCCAGCACTTTTGTCTACCTTGGTTGAAGATGGCTATAGTTTGAAGTGTAGCTCCTGCGGAAGACAAAGGAACAATCTCCAAGCTGGAAAGCAGTAATAATCTGAACTGTACCTATTTTTGAAGATAGACTCAAAAAGCTGGAGTAACTCAGCGGGACTGGCAGCATCTCTGGAGAAAAGGAATGGGTGACATTTCGGGAAGTTTCAGCTCTTGTTGTCATTTAGGAAATCCAGCAGCCATTTTGTAAACAGTGTGCTCCAGCCCCTGTCCCACTGCACGAGGTAATTCACGAGTTCTCCCGAGTTTTCCCCTGATTCGAACTCGGAGAATGTCCGTCGCGGGTCCGTTGGAGTTCGTGGATGTCTCGTAGCGGCTCGTAATGCTAACGGTAGGTACTCGGAACATCCGGTAACTGGTGACGTTTTTTCTTCCACGAATAAAAAAATATCATTAGCATTACGAGCCGCTAGGAGACATCCACGAACTCCTACGGACCCGCCACGGACATTCTCCGAGTTCGAATCAGGGGAAAACTCGGGAGAACTCTTGAACTACCTCGTACAGTGGGACATGGGCGGAAAAATTCCCATCAAGGTCAAGTGATCAGGACTACATCATCTGTTTAGGGAGATATTTAGAGGGTGGGAGGGTTGGTAGAGTTGCTGCCTTACCTGTGCCAGAGGTCCAGCTTCGATGCTGCCTGTCCCGCTGAGTTACTCCAGCTTTTGTGTCTATCTTCGGTTTAAACCAGCATCTGCAGTTCCTTCTGACACATTGTACCTATTTGTGAGTTTACTGCTAATGCCCAAATGGGACTTCTGAAGCCGTCTTCAAAGTAGGTCAAAATTCAATTTTATGCACTTAAAACAAACATCGTAAGGGGACGTCACACTCCTGGTGGGAACGTTCTTGGTTAAACACATCTGCTGACTCTTTGAAGTACACATTGTAGAAAGGCACAGCCATAGTCATGCTCATAGAGTCGTACAGCAGAGAAACAGGCCCTTCAGCCCAACTTGCCCACACTGACCACATGCCCCATTCACATATATATAGTCCCACCTGCCTGTGTTTGGCCCATATCCCCCTAAACCTGTCCTATCCATGTACCTGTCTAAATGTTTTTTAAACATTGTGATAGTACCTGCCTCTACTACCTCCTCTGGCAGCCTGTTCCGTACATCCACCATCCTCTGTGTGAAAAAGCTGCCTCTCAGGTTCCTATTAAATTCCTTTTTAGCAGTGGCGCAGCAGTAGAGGTGCGCCAGAGACCCAGGTTTGATCCTGACTACGGGGTGCTGTCTGTACAGAGTTTGTACATTCTCCCCGTGACCTGCGTGGGTTTCCCCCCACACTCCAAAGGCGTGCAGGTTTGTAGGTCAATTGGCTTGGTGTAATTGTAAATTATCCCTAGTGTGTGTAGAACAGTGTTCAGGGCCTGTCCCACTTACGCGGCCTTTACAGGCGACTGCCGGCACACGTCATAGATCGCCAACATTTTCAACATGTCGGAGACCTCTCACGACCATAGGCTGTATGGTCATGAGCGGTCTCCTATGGTCGCGAGAGGTCACCCGCAACATGTGGCCAGGGGTCGCCTGTACGGGTGCCGGCAGTCGCCTGTAAAGGTTGCGTAAGTGGGACAGGCCCTTTAGTGTGTGGGGATCGCTGGTCGGCGCAGGCTCGGTGGGCCAAAGGGCCTGTGTCTGCTCTGCATTTCTAAACTAAACTAAACTAAATCTTTTGCCCTCCTCACTTTAAACCGATGCCCTCTGGTACTTGATTCCTCTACTCTGGTTAAGGTCTTTGAAGTAAAGCACAGTACAGCTACTACGGAGGATCGAGATGTAGCAGAGAACAGGTGGGATAACATGGACACCAGGTCTATGATCCCTCATCCTGCACACCAGGGACATTTTCTTACAAGAGGCATGCAGGTAAGTAACAATGGCACCCATGCACCTTGTTCCCCGGCCTAGACACAAATGACGGAGTAACTCAGCGGGTCAGGCAGCATCTCTGGAGAGAAGGAATGGATGACGTTTCGTGTCGAGACCCTTCTTCAGACTGAGAATCAGGGGGAAGAGAAAGAGAGAAATAGACGGTGATGTGGAGAGATATAGAACACTCTACGGTAGAGTTGCTGCCTCACAGCGAATGCAGTGCCGGAGACCCGGGTTCGATCCCGACTATGGGTGCTGTCTGTACGGAGTTTGTACATTCAACCTGTGACTGCGTTGGTTATCTCCGAGATCTTCGGTTTCCTCCCACATTCCAAAGACGTGCAGGTTTGTAGCTTAATTGGCTTGGTAAATGCAAAAATTATCCCTAGTGGGTGTAGGATAGTGTTAATGTGTGGGGATTGCTGGTTGGCACAGACCCGGTGGGCCGAAGGGCCCAGTTTCCGTGCTGTATCTCTAAAACTAAATTAAATTAATGAAAGATATCCAAAAATAGTAACGATGATAAAGGAAACAGGCCGTTGTTAGCTGTGTGTCTATCTTTGGTTTAAACCAGCATCTGCAGTTCCTTCCTCCACACTTGTCCCCCAGACATGTCATGTAGCACCTTCACCTAGAACATAGAACAGTACAGCACAAGAACAGGCCGTTCGGCCCACAATGTCCATGCCTACTCGATGCCAAAAGCATCTTGTATCTACCTGCACATAACCTATATCCCTCCATTCCCTGCATATCCATGTGCCTATCCAAAAGTTACTTCAATGCCACTATCGTATCTTCCTCAACCACCACCCCAGGCAGTGCGTTCCATTCATTCACCATCCTCTAAGTTAATAACTTGCCCTGCACATCTCCTTTAGACTTTGCCCCTCTCACCTTAAAGCGGTGCCCTCTAGTATTTGATATTTCCATCCCGGGAGAAAGGATTCTGACTGTCTACCCTATCTATGCCCCTCACAATTGTATACACTTCAATTAGGTCTCCCCACAACCTTTGGCATTCCAGAGGAAATGAGCCAAGTCTGTCCAAGACTCTAATATAGGCACCATTCTGGTAAACCTCCTCTTCTCCCTTTCCAAAGTCTATACAACCTAGGTTGGCATGGTGGCGCAGCGGTAGAGTTGCTGCCTTACAGCGCTTGCAGCCATAACTGGAGACACGGGTTCAATCCCGACTACGGGTGCTGTCTGTATGGAGTTTGTACGTTCTCCCCGTGACCTGCGTGGGTTTACTCCGAGATCTTCGGTTTCATCCCACACTCCAAAGATGTAGTTGCATTGGCTTGGTAAATGTAAAAATTGTCCCTAGTGTGCGTGTAGGATAGTGTTAATATGCAGGGGTCACTGGTCAGCGCAGACTCGGTGGGCTAAAGGGCCTGTTTCCGCGCTGTGTCTCTAAGCTAAACTAAACTAAAATATGGCAGGATATAGATCAGGCGCAGATACGATTGGATAAACCACAGATGGTGCTATATTTTGCAAGGTCAAGTGTAAGTGGAGAGTATACAGTGAATGGGCCGACAAACCTGTTCTTGCTCTGTATCTCTAAACTAAACTAAACTTGTCTGTAATGGGGCAACCAGCAATGCTCCATCGTATCTGCTTCAACCACCACCATTTGGACAGGTGCACAGACAGGACCAGTTTTGAGGGATATGGGTCAAACGCAGGTGGAGATGGGATATGTTGGCCAGTGTGGGCAAGTTGGGCCAAAGGGCATTGTTTCCACACTGTATGACTCTAAAACTCTATGACTAATCTCCACACAACTTACCTTGATCTACACTGGCACCTGCTTCCACGTACGGTCTTTCCGCTGACTGGAGAGCACGCAACAAAATCTTTTCACTGTCCCTCGGTACACGTGACAATAAGCCAAACTGAACTGGACAACGTCTCACTCTGCAGTGCAAACCAGTCAGCGGAAAGACAATAATACACGATCACAACCGAGTCGCCGATTAACCTACAGATTTGGGGACAATTTACAATTTTACCAAAGCCAATTAACCTACAAACCTGTACGTCTTTGGAATGTTGGGAGGAAACCGGAGCACCCGGAGAAAACCCACGCCGTCACAGGGAGAATGTATGAACTCTAGTACCCATGGTCAGGATCGAACCCGGGTCTCTGGCGCTGTGAGGCAGCAAATCTGTGCTGTCCAAATGATAACTAATTATACCAACCGTGCCTGCATTATGGCATTATCCCACTGTACAGGTTCATTCCAAGAGCTCTACCGAGTTTAAAAAAAAATCAAACTCGTGGTAAGCACGTAGAATGAACGTAGCGGGTACGTCGGAGCTCGGGGATGTCTCTTAGCGGCTCGTAACGCTAACGGCAAGTACTCGGGAAGACTCACTAACGGCAGGTAAGCTCGGGAAGCCTCGTGAAGATTTTTCAACATGTTGAAAAATGTGTGCGAGAGCCCCGAGTACTGACGAGTGGCCATTACCGTAAATCTCCAAGTTCGAATCAGGGCAAACTCGGGAGAACTCTTGGAATTAACTCGTCCAACGGGACAGGGCTTCAACATGATCAATATCCTCCCATTCACTGCAGGTGCACGTGCTTGTCCAAATGCCTCTTAAATATCACTATCATATCTGTTTAACTTAACCACCGCTATTCTTGCTATTGAGGGAGTGCAGCGTAGGTTTACGAGGTTAATTCCCGGGATGGCGGGACTGTCATATGCTGAGAGAATGGAGCAGCTGGGCTTGTACACGCTGGAGTTTAAAAGGATGAGAGGGGAACTCATTGAAACATATAAGATTGTTAAGGGCTTGGACACACTAGAGGCAGGAAACATGTTCCCAATGTTGGGGGAGTCCAGAACCAGGGGCCACAGTTTAAGAATAAGGGGTAAGCCATTTAGAACGGAGACGAGGAAACACTTTTCTCACAGAGAGTGGTGAGTCTGTGGAATTCTCTGCCTCAGAGGGCGGTGAAGGCCGGTTCCCTGGATGCTTTCAAGAGAGAGCTAGATAGGGCTCTTAAAAATAGCGGAGTCAGGGGATATGGGGAGAAGGCAAGAACGGGGTACTGATTGGGGATGATCAGCCATGATCACATTGAATGGCGGTGCTGGCTCGAAGGGCCAAATGGCCTCCTCCTGCACCTATTGTCTATTGTCTATTGTCTATAACCACCCAGGCAGCACATTCCAACCTACTGTATCGTGATCCATGTAAAAAGCATGCCTCAAACATCCCCTTTAAACTTTCCTCGCTCACCTTATACCCATGCCCTCTTGTGTTTGACATCTCTCCCCTAATAAAAAATAATATGACTGTCTGCCCTGTCTGTGTCTCTTGTGATTTGATAAACTGTCGACAGGTCTCCCCTCAGCCTCCGATATTCCAGGGAAAACAATCCAATATTGTCCAACCTCTCCTTATAGCTTATACCTAACTGGGGCGGCACGGTGGCGCAGCGGTAGAGTTGCTGCTTTACAGAACCGGAGACCCAGGTTCGATCCTGGCTATGGGTGCTTCTGCGTGGAGTTTGGACGTTCTCCCTGTGACCACGTGGGTTTTCTCTGGGTGTTCCGGTTTCCTCCCACATACCTACGACGTGCAGGTTGGTAGGTTGATTGGCTTCGATAAATTGTCCCTTGTGTGTGGGGTAGAACTAGTGTACAGGCCATCCTTGGTCGGCGCCGACTCAGTGGGCCAAAAGGTTTGTATCGCCACGCTGTATCTCGAAACTAAACTAAACTAATCTGCCCTCAAATCCAGGCAGCATCCTGGCAATCCTCTTCTGCCCACTCTCTAAAGCCACCAGATCCTCCCCGTAATGTGATGATCAGGTCTGCATGCACTACTCCAAATGTGGTCCAACCAATGTCCTTCTCCTTCTTCTTGCGTATGGCGCGCACAGCCTAAAGTTGTCGGACAACTTGTTCCATTTGGTGATATTTGATTGTGCACGCTGGGTTGATTGCATTCGTCGGACCATGTGAAGGTTGCGATCTCCCAGCCCAACCAATGCCCTATAAACCTGCATCATGAAACCTGGGCAACTACTCAATGCCCAGGATGAAGAAGGCAAGCACGCATGATGAAGATTATCCAAAGAAAGGACATCTGTTGATGTACAGAGTCACAGAGTCATGCAGTCATACAGTCTTCAGTCCAACATGTCTATGCTGACCATGATGTCCCATCTAAGCCTTTCTCATTTTCCTGTGTATGGTCCATATTCATGTAAACCTTTTCACTCCATGTGCATGTCCAAGTGTATTTTAAGTGTTGTTATAGTACCTACCTCAACTACTTCCTCCGACAGCCCCTCCAATGAACCCACCACCCTCTGAGTGAAAATGTTGCCCCTCAGATTTCTATTACATCTTTCCCCTCTCACCTTAAACCTATGTTCTCTGCTTCTTGATTGCTCTACTCTGGGCAAAAGACTTGCCCACAGCGGCCAACATGTCCCATATACACTAGTCCCACCTGCCTGCGTTTGGCCCATATCCCTCTACACCTATCCTGCCCATGTACCTGTGTAAATGTTTCTTAAATGTTGCGATAGTCCCAGCCTGAACTACCTTCTCTGGCAGCTCGTTCCATACACCCATCACCCTTCGCATGAAAATGTTACCCCTCAAGTTCCATTTAAGTCTTTGCCCCTCTCTTTAAACCTTTGTCCTTTGGTTCTTGATTCCCCGACTCTGGGCAAGAGACTCTGTGCATCTACTCGATCTATTCCCCTCATGATTTTGTGCACCTATTTAAGATCACTCCGCATCTTCTTGCGCTCCAAGGAATAAAGTCCGAGCCTGCTCAACCTCTCCCTATAGTTCAGGCCCTCGAGTTCTGGCAACATCAATCTTCTCTGCATCCTTTCCAATGTTTCTACCAGTTTTTCTTCCTCCCACAGAGACCCATCAGAGATCTATCTAGAGTCCGTAAGCCATTCATTGATGTGTTATATTCTGTGTAAGTGAACGATGCGATAGAACTTTCTTTATCTGAAGAAGGGTTTTGGCCCGAAACGTCGCCTATTTCCTTTGCTCCATAGATGCTGCCTCACCCGTTGAGTTTCTCCAGCATTTTTGTCCACCTTCGATTTTCCAGCATCTGCATTTCCTTCTTCAACAGAACTTTATTTATCCCAGGAGGGAAACTGATCTGCCAACAGTCGTAAAACACAAAATACATGGAACATGAAATAAAAGTGACGAGTGGAAAGGATTGGGGATGTGCGAAGACTGGGGAGGGGAGTCGGTCTCAGTCTACCCCACGACAGATGGGGGAGGAGTTGTACAGTTTGATAGGCGCAGGGAAGAAGGCTCTCCTGTGGCGTTCTGCGCTGCATCTTAGTGGAACCAGTCTGTTAACCATATAACCATATAACAATTACAGCACGGAGACAGGCCATCTCGGCCCTTCCAGTCCGTGCCGACCATTTGTTTTCCCCTAGTCCCATCTACCTGCACTCAGACCATACCCCTCCATTCCCTTCACGTCCATATACCTATCCACTTTACTTTTAAATGTTAAAATCGATCCTGCCTCCACCTCTTCTGCTGGAAGCTCATTCCACACAGCCACCACCCTCTGAGTAAAGAAGTTACCCCTAAACTTCTGTCCCTTAATTCTCATGTCATGCCCTCTTGTTTGAATCTTCCCTACCCTCAATGGGAAAAGCTTATCCACGTCAACTCTGTCTATCCCTTTCATCATTTTAAAGACCTCAATCAAGTCCCCCCTTAACCTTCTGCACTCCAAAGAATAAAGACCTAACTTGTTCAACCTTTCTCTGTAACATAGTTGCTGGAACCCTGGCAACATTCTAGTAAATCTCCTCTGTACTCTCTCTATTTTGTTGACATCCTTCCTATATCTAGGCGACCAAAATTGTACACCATGCTCCAGAATTGGTCTTACCAATGCCTTGTACAATTTTAACATTACTTCCCTACTCCTATATTCAATGCTCTGATTTATAAAGGCCAGCACACCAAAGGCTTTCTTTACCACCCTATCTATATGCGATTCCACCTTCAGGGAACTATGCACAGTTATTCCTAGATCCCTCTGCTCCACAGCATTCCTCAATTCCCTACCATTTACCATATACGTCCTATTTTGATTTGTCCTGCCAAGATGTAGCACTTCACACTTATCAGCATTAAACTCCATCTGCCATCTTTCAGCCCACTTTTCCAAATGGCCCAAATCTCTCTGTAGACTTTGAGAATCTACTTCATTATCCACAATACCACCTATCTTAGTATCATCTGCATACTTACTTATCCAATTTTCAACCCCATCATCCAGATCATTGATGTACATGACAAACAACAGTGGACCCAACACAGATCCCTGAGGCACCCCACTGGTCACCGGCTTCCAACCTGACAAACAGCCATCCACCATTACTCTCTGACATCTCCCATTCAGCCACTGTTGAATCCATCTTGCTACTCCGCCATTAACACCCAAAGATTGAACCTTCTGAACCAACCTTCCATGGAGAACCTTGTCAAAGGCCTTACTGAAATCCATATAGATCCATATAGCACCTACAACAAATCCATATGTTGCTGAAGGTGCTCCTCAGGTTGACCAGTGTGTCACGGAGGGGGTGGGCTGTATTGTCCTGGATGCTCCCCAGTTTGCGGAGCATCCTCACGTCCAAGACCCACCTCCCATGAATCCAACTAAACTCCGCCCCCAGGACAGAGCCAGCCTTCCTGATGAGTTTGTTCATCCTGTTGGCGTCCACGGCCTTCGCCCTCCTGCCCCGGCACACGGCAGCGAAGAGGATGGCACTGGCCACCACCGATTGGTAGAACATCTGCAGCATCTTACTGCATCCTGACCACCTGCTTTATGGTATGGTACAGCAGTTGCACCGTAGCAGACAGGAAGGCACTACAACGGGTGGTGAAAACCGCCCAGTACATCATCGGTGCCCCGCTCCCTGCCTTGGATGCCCTCCACCGAAAACGGTGTCTGAGACGGGCTGGGAAGATCATCAAGGACCCCTCCCACCCTAACCATGGACTGTTTGCCCTCCTACCATCGGGGAGGCGGTACAGGAGCCTCAGGTCCCGCACCAGCAGGATGAGGAGTAGCTTCTACAATAACACCATCGCACTGCTGAACTCGGAGTCCCGCCGATAGATTCCCACATCTGTATTTATTTTTCTGTATTTATTTACCTGTATTTATCTAAACATTGCTATCACTACGTACTGACACTAAACTGCATTTCGTTGTACCCATACTTGTATCTGTGCAATGACATTAAATTTGAATTGAATTGAGATGTTGAAGGAGTGGAGCCTTCTCAGAAAGTACAGCCGGCCCTGTCCCTTCTTGTACACAACAGTCAGTGGGGGCATTTCATTAATCGGCTGGCTGATTATTGGCATTAAGGATCGGAGTATAGAGATGGTCACTTGGATCGCATAGCGACATTTAATTAGAAAGCTCCTTACAGCAATCAACAATTAAAGAATCATTTATACCTATGCCGCCAATGTCTGCATTTTTCATTCAATGGAACAGTGACGTTTCCGATGCTTAGCAGAAACATTTCTCTGGTAGAGACCTTCTTCTTCCTGCTCTGCTTAGCCCTGCTAGCCTCCGTGCTCTGCCTGTATAAAATCATGAGGGGAATAGATCGGGAAGATGCACAGAGTCTCTTGCCCAGAGTAGGGGAATCAAGGACCAGAGGACATAGGTTCAAGGTGAAGGGGGAAAAGATTTAATAGGAATCTGAGGGGTAACTTTCTCACACAAGGGGTGGTGGGTGTATGGAACAAGCTGCCGGAGGAGGTAGATGAGGCTGGGACTAGGAAACAGTTAGACAGGGACATGGATAGGACGGGTTTGGAGGGATATGGGCCAAACATAGAAACATAGAAACATAGAAACATAGAAAATTGGTGCAGGAGTAGACCATTCGGCCCTTCGAGCCTGCACCGCCATTCAATATGATCATGGCTGATCATCCAACTCAGTATCCTGTACCTGCCTTCTCTCCGTACCCCCTGATCCCTTTAGCCACAAGGGCCACATCTAACTTCCTCTTTAATATAGCCAATGAACTGGCCTCAGCTACCTTCTGTGGCAGAGAATTCCACAGATTCACCACTCTCTGTGTGAAAAATGTTTTTCTCATCTCGGTCCTAAAAGACTTCCCCCAAATCCTTAAACTGTGACCCCGTGTTCAGGCAGGCAGGACTACTGTACCTGGGACGTGTTGGCCGGTATGGGCAAGTTGGGCTGAAGGGCCTGTTTCCACACTGTATCACTATGACTATGACTCTTATGTGCCTCCATCTGCACTAGCTAATGTGCTCCCACATTCCCTCCCCCACCCTAGTCGTTCTACCAGTTCCACTGTTTGCATCAATCCCTCTCGTTATCACATCTTCCCCAGCCAACAATGAACCATTATGTGCTCCACCCGTCCTGAGGTCATCTGTTGCCAGCTCTGCTTTGCCCTGGCCTTTTCTCATCTCCATTTGACCCGAAACCTATGTTAACCTAAAGGTTGGCAAAAAGCTGGAGAAACTCAGCGGGTGAGGCAGCATCTACGGAACGAAGGAATGGGCGACGTTTTGGGTTGAGACCCTTCTTCAGACTATAGGTTAACCTATGATGAGCGTTTGTCGGCACTGGGCCTGTACTCGCTGGAGTTTAGAAGAATGAGGGGGGACCTCATTGAAACATACAGACATACAAGGGGACCTCATTGAAACATACAGACTAGTGAAAGGCTTGGATAGAGTAGATGTGGAGAGGATGTTTCCACTAGTGGGAGAGTCAAGGACCAGAGGTCATAGCCTCAGGATTAAAGGACATTCTCTTAGGAAGGAGATGAGGACAAATGTTTTTAGTCAGAGGATGGTCAATCTGTGGAATTATTTGCCACAGACAGCTGTGGAGGCCAAGTTAGTGGATATTTTTAAGGCAGAGATACATAGATTTGTGATTAGTTCAGGTGTCAGAGGTTGTGGGGAGAAGGCAGGAGAATGGGGTTAGGAGGGAGAGATAGATTCAATGGCGGAGTAGACGTGATGGGCCCAATGGCCTAATTCTACTCCTATTCCTTATGACCTATGACCTTATGAAACGTCACCTGTCCATTTCCCTCCAAGGTCGCTGCCTGACCCGCTGAGATCCTCCAATGCTTTGTGTTTCACCTAAGGTTCCAGCATCTGCAGTTTCTTCCACATGTCTTGAAGGCTAGTCATCTGCTTCAGTGATATTGCTTGAGAGATAAATGATGGCCAAGCCATGGGATCTTTTGCAGTCGCCCAAGGGGCTAGGTGGCACCTTGGTTTACACCCCGGTCTGATGGTTCAATGCTCCCTCAATAATTCATTGTAATGAAAGCCTAAACCATGAGCTCAAGTTGGAATCCACAAGAAACCAGCCTGGAAAGATCTCACTGAATTAAAACTGGCATCTTACCGCATAGCTTCTTCGAGTAATGGGACCGTACAGACCAGAAGTTGGCAAGTTCAGATCTGAATCTACTGACTTTATCTTTAGAGGTACAGAGCGGAAACAGGCCCTTCGGCCCACCGGATCTGCACCGACCAGCGATCCCCGCACACCAACACCACCCCACACCCACTCGGGCCAATTTACACTTATGCCCAGCCAATTAATCTGCAGCAGTGTGGACTCAGTGGGTGGAAGGGTCTGTTTCCATGCTGTATCTCTAAAGTGAACCAAATTCTCAACATTGAAACTCAAGCTTCCCAGGGCAACTCAGTAACCCTTTGGGGTCAAGGAAAGAGCGTTCACGTCGCGGCCCTGTTTCCACCAATCTTCCCACCACCACGCACAGGAAGCCCAAGAAACGCAAGACAGACGCTATTGCATGCAGATGCCGAGACGTGTGTTCAGCTCTGCCTGAACAATTTCTAATCTTGCGATGTGGACTCGAGACGAAGTCACCCTTTGTGGCCAGCCTTGTGACTCAAATAACCATTCAGTGAGGTTTACGAGAACCACTCACACTCACACTCTTGATTTAGTTTAGTTTAGAGATACAGCACGGAAACAGGCCCTTCGACCCACCGAGTCCGCACAGACCAGCGACCCCCGCACACCAACACCATCCTACACCCACAAGGGACAAATAACACTTATACCAAGCCAATTAACCTACAAACCTGCATGCCTTTGGTGTGTGGGAGGAAACCGGTAATCCGGGTGAAAACCCACACAGGTCACGGGGAGAAGATACAAACTCCGTACGGACATGGTGTCTACACAAGGTTCTAGTAAAGTGACCCGGGTTCGATCCTGATGACGAGTTCTCCCTATCAGCAGGTTAATTAGCTTGGTATAAGTGTAAACTGTCCCTAGTGTGAGTGTAGGATACTGTTAGTGTGCAGGGATCGGTGGTTTGCGCACTCAGTGGGCCGAAGGATTCAAGATTCAAGATTCAAGAGAGTTTATTGTCATGTGTCCCTGATAGGTCAATGAAATTCTTGCTTTGCTTCAGAGAATTACAGTAACGATCAGCCACTCGTCGGTACTCGAGGAAATGCAATTTCCCCTCTCCACTTTTTGCAAGCATTTTTTTTTTTTTTAGAACCAATAGAGACACTTTTTGCAAGCATTTTAGAAAATAGAGACACCATTTTAGAACCAAAGACACTTTTTGCAAGCATTTTAGAACAATAGAGACACTTTTTGCAAGCATTTTAGAACCAATAGCAACACTTTTTGCAAGCATTTTAGAACCAATAGAGACACTTTTTGCAACCATTTAGAACCAATAGAGCTTTTTGCAAGCATTTTAGAACCAATAGAGACACTTTTTGCAAGCATTTTAGAACCAATAGACACTTTTTGCATTTTAGAACCAACTGAGACACATTCTGCAACCATTTTAGAACCAATAGTCACTTTTTGCAACCATTTAAGAACCAATAGCCAGAACCAATAGACACCTTTTGCAACCATTTAGAGCCAATAGACACTTTTTGCAATCATTTTAGAACCAATAGGCACTTTCTGCAACCATTTTAGAACCAATAGGCACTTTCTGCAAGCATTTTAGAACCAATAGGCACTTTCTGCAAGCATTTTAGAACCAATAGGCACTTTCTGCATTTCAGAACCAATAGAGACTTTTTGCAAGCATTCTAGAACCAATAGAGACACTTTTTGCAAGCATTTTAGAACCAATAGCGACACTTTGTGCAAGTATTTTAGAACCAATTGGACACTTTTTGCAAGCATTTATAGAACCACATTAAGGGCACTCACAGTTGAGTAGACATGTGTTCAGTGCTATTCAGAGCTCAGAGAGACGTGACCCTCTGGCATCCTCCATCTTGCAGAGACTGAGTGAGGCACACCACTGGTTGTATAGTCCCTCCCCCTCCCTCCAGCAGGGGCAGCAGAGCGAATGGAAATTTAAAAAAAACATTAATATCTCTCTGATTTATCATTGATGGGAAAAATCCTCTGGTCCAGGAAGGCAGAGGGGGGCTCTGAGCGAGCTGGCCAAAAATTATGGCCATAGGTGGCGGCGTTCTCTCGGAAATCACACCACAGTGAGCCAAAAGCGGTCAAGATCAGACTTTTAGTTATATAAGATACACACATGAATAAATAAACTGATAAAGTGCAAATAAACAGATAATGCGTTATTAATGTTCAGAGTTTTGTCCGAGCCAAGTTTAATAGCCTGATGGCTGTGGGGAAGTAGCTATTCCTGAACCAGGTCATTACAGTCTTCAGGCTCCTATACCTGGAGAGATACTGCCAACCTCTTTGAGGCAGCGACTGCGATAGATCCCCACGATGGAAGGGAGGTCAGAGCCGATGATGGACCGGGCAGGTTTACTACTTTTTGTAGTCTTTGGACCTGTTTCCGCAGTGTAACTCTAAACTAAACTGGTGAACAGGCAGGGGTGGCGTGGTTAGTAGGTTTGAGGGTAAGGGAAACACGCAGCACTTTTTACCATAGGTTCGTAGACAGCGTGTAGCAGCTGTTTTTGAAATGAAATGTTGCGTTATGTTATGTTGCTGCAGATTTCAGCTTCACTGACCACAAGCGAGCCTTCTGGAATGTCCCCAGAAAATCTGTTTGCCCTGACCTTCATCCCCTCTGGGGCTGGACTGACAGGAGCAGGCGCAAGCCATTTGATTAGCCATACAGCGCTAGAATAAAACCAATCTCAAGATTCACAGCTGAACCTTAGGAAACCTTCTATCATCTTTGAAACCCCTGTCCCACGGTACGAGTTCATTCCAAGAGTTCTCCCGAGTTTGCCCTGATTCGAACTCGGAGAATTACAGTAATGGCCACTCGTCGGTACTCGAGGCTCTCGTGGACATTTCTCATCATGTTGAAAAATCTTCGCGAGTCTTCCCGTGCTTACCTGCTGTTAGCGAGTCTTCCCGAGTACCTGCCGTTAGCGCTAAGAGTCGTCCCCGAGCTCCAACGTACCCGCTACGATTCATTCTCCATGCTTACCACAAGTTTGATTTTTTTAAACTCAGGAGAGCTCTTGGAATGAACTCGCACCGTGGGACAGGGCTTTTAGTTTAATGTAGGGATACAGTGTGGAAACAGGCCCTTTGGCCCATCGAGTCCGCGCCAACCAGTAATTCCCGCACACTAACACTATCCTTAACACACACTAGGGACAATTTACTATTTTACCAAAGCCAATTACCCTACAAGCCTATACGTCTTTGGAGTGTGAGATGGAACCGAAGCATACGGAGGAAACCCACGCGGTCACAGGGAGAACGTACAAAACTCCGTACATACAGCACCCGTAGTCGGGATCGAACCTGGGTTTCTGGCGCTGTAAGGCAGCAACTCTCCCGCTGCGCCGCTGTGCCACCTCATCTGCTTTCTCCCAGTGAATCCACACGAACATTTCACTGCTTTTTATCTGAATATTCCATGTTTTGCACGTTAATTGGCTTCTGTAAATTGTCCCTAGTGTGTAGGATAGCGCTGGTGTACGGGATGTCTGCTGGTCAGCACAGACTCGGTGGGTCGAAGGGCCTGTTTTGCACCTTATATCTCTAAAGTAAAACCGAATTAAAGTCTTTAAGAGCCCTATCTAGCTCTCTCTTGAAAGTATCCAGAGAACCTGCCTCCACCACCCTCTGGGGCAGAGAATTCCATAGACTCACCACTCTCTGTGAGAAAAAGTGTTTCCTCGTCTCTGTTCTAAAAAGCTTACCCTTATTCGTAAACTGTGGCCTTTGGTTCTGGTCTCCCCCAACATCGGGAACAAGTTTCCTGCCTCCAACGTGTCCAAACACTTAACAATCTTTTATGTTTCAATAAGATCCCCTCTCATCCAAAAGATGGGTGACGTTTTGGGTAGGTACCTTTCTTTGGACTCGAAACATCACTCATCCTTTATCTCCAGAGATGCTGCCTGACCCACTAATCCAGCACTTTGTGTCCATCTTTGGTATAAACCAACATCCATGGTTCCTTTCTGCACAGAAAGTGTGACATTTTGAATAGTTTAGTGATATAGCGTGGAGACAGGCCGTAAGGCCCACTGAGTCCACACCAACCATCCATCACCCGTTCACACTAGTTCTATGTCATCCCACTTTCCCATGCACTTCGTACATACCAGGGGCGATAGACAATAGACAATAGACAATAGACAATAGACAATAGACAATAGACAATAGGTGCAGGAGTGGACCATTTGGCACTTCGAGCCAGCACCGCCATTCAATGTGATCATGGCTGATCATCCCCAATCAGTACCCCGTTCCTGCCTTCTCCCCATATCTCCTGACTCCGCTATCTTTAAGAGCCCCATCTAGCTCTCTCTTGAAAGCATCCAGAGAACCTGCCACCACCGCCCTCTGAGGCAGAGAATTCCACAGACAATTTACAGAAACCAGTTAACCTACAAACCTGCACGTCTCTGGGTTGTGGGAGGAAACCAATGCAGTCAGAGAGCGAACGTGCAAACTCTGCACAGACAGATATGCTGTAGTCAATATCGATTCCTGGTCTCTGGCGCTATGAGGCAGCAGCTCTACCGCTGCGCCACCGTGCCGTCTTGGAAATGTTTAGCGGGTCAGGCAGCATCTACACAGCAAGAGGCAGAGTTAATGTTACAGGTCACTTCCAAAGTCTGCTGTTGTGTATGTTAGGAACATTGGCACTGGGTTATAGGATTTGGGAAGAAAATAACTGCAGCTGCTTAGAAAGATAAACCTTTGGACCAGTAAGGCAAAGTTGATAATTACTGTTTGACTTCCATAATGTTATACCCTGCATTAATGGAGCATTAAGACACAAGAGGTATTAGCCCCATATGGTCGTTGCCTCATCTGATCCTTGAATTATATTTCATTCATATACAGTAAGCTTCCTATAGCTTCTAACTAACTCATTTTAAATCATACCTTCTTTAAGGTATAGTTGACACCTACCGAATAGTGAAAGGCCTGGATGTGGAGAGGATGTTTCCACTAGTGGGAGAGTCTAGGACCAGAGGTCACAGCCTCAGAATAAAAATAATTTAGGAAGTTGACGAGGAGGAATTTCTTTAGTCAGAAGGTGGTGAATCTTGCATTTGAAGGACACAAGATCAGTATTTATCAAGACTACCCAGCAGAGGTCTCCAGGAAACGAAAAACGTTTAATGAGACCAAATGATTCTTGAGGGAAGTGAAGAATTTGAAATATGGTCTGAGGTATCCAGCCACCCTAAGATCAGAAGGAACACTTTTTCACCAACCCTGTGGAAGCATTGGACTTTGCCCAGAAGATTAAGGTTCGAGAGGATGCTTGAATAATACTTTTAAAACTGAACTTCATTATTGAATAAACTGACTTTGCAGGACTGGATGGAATTAAAGTCATGACTAAGGAAGCTGGAGAAAGATGTGGATCAGAACCTCTCCCATGGATACTAATAATTAGTATAACTGCACTACTAATATAAATAACTAATAAATACTAAAATTATAGCGTGATATCTTTACTAATCAGAGTTAATAATTATCACTAATGACTAATACTTATAATGGAATGATTAGAGTCAAATATAGAGTTTGATTTCATTTGCCCTCCTTGGAAACCTTTTTTCTTTTTTATTAGTAATTTTTATTTTTATTTTATTTTTTCCTTTCTTTTCGTTTTTTTATTATATTTTCAAACAAGTTTTAAATATATGTATCCTCACATTTACGACTATTGGAACCCGAATATTTTAAAATCTAATATCCCCAGTAAAATACTGCTATGGAATAAAAATTCCAAGAAACCAAGGAGCTGGTTAAGTTGGTAACATCAACTACGGAAGTCGGTAGATGGTTAGCCATGCTAGTATGGCTAGCACTAACTACACTAATACTAGATGTAGTTTTTTCCTTCTTTGTGCACAATACTAATTTCTTAACCTATCCTCTTTTCTTCTCTATTATAATCTATCATTATTATTTTCAGTTTGAATAGAGTTACAAATTGGATCAAAGGAGATATACACGTGAGAGACATTCAAGGGTCTTAAAATTCGTCTATTCGGAGTTCGGGTGTAGGGTCGGGTCTGTCGAACTGAACCAATGGCTCTATTATAGACCCCCATAAAAGATGCAAGATTTAAAAATGAATAAGGGGAATGAAGGAATACATTCCTTGTATTACATGTAGCTGGAACGTTAAAGGTATTAATGAACCAATTAAGAGAGGTAAAGTACTAGCACATTTAAAAGCAATTAAAGCTGATGTGATTTTTATTCAAGAAACACATTTAAAAAAAGATGCCGAGCATAGGCTGAAAGCTAAATGGATAGATAAAACGTATCATTCTTCTTTTACACACAAATCCAGAGGCGTAGCAATATTATTTCGTAAAGGCACTTTATTTAACCATACATCAACTATAACTGACAGTGACGGTAGATACATTATTGTAATAGGAGAATTAAATGCACAAAAAATGATTTTTGTCAATGTATATGGACCAAACTTTGATAGTCCACTATTTTTTAAGAAACTATTTAATAACATCCCGGAAATAACACAACATAACTTAATAATTGGAGGAGATTTAAATTGTACATTAGATTCTTATTTAGACAGATCCACAAGACAAAGGAAAACCAAATCCCATTCCAGTGACTTATTAAATGCACATATGGATACTTGTAACATTAAAGATGTTTGGAGAGTAGAAAATCCAACTGGACGAGAATATTCATTTTATTCACCTGTACATAAAACCTATTCAAGAATAGATTATTTTTTGGTTGACGCTAAACTTATCTCACTTACTTATAATTCAAAATACCATAATATTATAATCTCAGATCACGCACCTTTAATATTTATGATTAAAATAAATGGTAAAACGGAAAAACAGGGACAATGGAGATTTAACCCACAAATTTTAAAAGACAAAGTAACTCAGGAATATATTATAGAACAGAGCAAGATTTTCTTTGAAATAAATGATAAACCGGAAATGTCTTCTTCCCTATTATGGGAAACTTTTAAAGCATATGCCCGTGGAATTATGATTTCTTCTCCAGCATTTTATAATAAAGAGAATTGGAGGGAACAACAGGAATTGGAAAAGGAGATTAAACAATTAGACACAGAGAATGCTGCTAATCCATCCATAACAAAACATAACAAAATCGCTGCACTGAAATATAAATAAAATAAAATATACTCAGATCAAGTTGTAAAACACTATCAATACACTAAACAATTACAATTTGAATTTGGAGATAAACCTCAAAAATTATTTGCTCGTCAATTACGGAAAATGGAGGGAGAAAAAATAATCCATAGGATTAAATCATACAATGGTGAACCATTAGTACAACCCAAAGATATTAATGGGAGATTTTTGCAATATTATAAAAAAATATATTCAGCTAAAACGACAGAAAACAAGATAGGAATAGAAGCATTTAAAAAAAATGTAATCTGAATGGGTTGGATTCACAAAATAGAGAATCACTAAATGCTGAAATGTCAGTAAAAGAAATCAAAGAATCTATCAGATCATTAAAAAATGGTAAAACACCGGGACCAGATGGTATTGGTTCGGAATTTTATAAAACATTTTATGATCTGATTGCACCACGTTTGAAGATACTCTATGAATACATTTATACCCACCAGAAACTATCAGAAATGTTAAATGAATCTATTATAACACTTCGACAAAGATCTGGATGACCCAGGATCATATAGAGCTATAGCTCTTTTAAATACTGATCAAAAGATACTAACCAAAATATTAGCACAAAGACTAAGCACAGTTATTAATAAATTAATTCACCCGGATCAAACAGGATTTATACCAAAACGATATTCCTCATATAATCTGAGACGATTATTCAATATTATATATTCGAAAAGAGGTATTAATAAAGACCTAGTAATTATATTGTTAGATGCGGAGAAAGCCTTTGACCAGGTGGAATGGTCTTACTTGTTTTCGGTTATGGAAACTTTTAAGTTGGGAGAGAAGTTTATTACTTGGGTTAAATTATTATACACTAACCCAACAGCCAGAATAATAACAAATCAAATGCTATCAACTAAATTTAATTTATTCCGAGGCTGCACACAAGGTTGTGCTTTATCCCCGCTACTGTTTGCACTTGCAATAGAACCATTAGCTCAACGTGTGAGATTACATCCTGAAATATATGGGTATGACACCAGAGATACTGAAAATAAAATCTCCTTATATGCGGATGATGTATTACTTTATATTACAAAGCCGGAAATTAGTATTCCAAATTTACTAAAATTAATAACTGAATTTGGATTATTTTCAGGATATAGTATTAATTGGAATAAAAGTGAACGTCAATAATGGTAAATAACTTACATATATTACAACAATTTCCTTTTAAGATAGCAAACGAAAAAATCAAATATCTTGGAATTTATGTAACAAAAAGATTCAATTCTTTATTTAAATCCAATTTTCCACTTTTATTGAATAAATTAAATAAGAATATTTTATATTGGAAAACATTACCTATTTCAATGCTAGGTAGAATTAATGATATAAAAATGATTTTTCTCCCGAAATTACTATATCTCTTCCAATTGATTCCGATATATCTTCCTAAAAAATTATTTAAGAAAATTGATTCTATAGTCACCAACTTTATCTGGGATTATAAGAGCCATAGAATAAATAAAAAACATTTATGTAAATCAAAAATAAATGGAGGTCTAGCACTGCCAAATTTTATGTTTTATTACTGGGCAGTTAATATTAAAAATATGAATTTTTGGTTAGTAGAGACAGATAAACAACCAATCTGGTTAAAAATGGAAAAAGAAGATTGTTCGCCTTTTGAAATTAGCTCGATTTTATTTGCTAATATTAAACTAGGTAAGAAAATCTATAGTGAAAATACTATAATAGAAAGTGGGATACGTATCTGGAAACAAATAAAGAAAACATTAAAATTGAAATGTATACCACTAGCCCTAACCATTGTAAATAACGTTACATTTAAACCTTCAATCATGGACAAAGGTTTTTTTACAATGGAAAAACTATGGAATTAATAAGATGGGTGATCTCTATAGGGAAAACTCCTTCATGTCATTTCAAGAATTACAACAAATTTATGGATTACATTCAAAAGATTACTTTAAATATTTACAAATTAGAGACTATGTAAAAGCAAACACACAAGAAATCAGAAATAGAAAGACAGAAATTTTAGATGAATGTCTAAATAAACACCCGAACACAGAAAAATTGATATCATATATTTATAACATTTTATTGGAAAACGATGTTCCAATGACAGAAATATATAGACAATCATGGGAAAACGAATTAGGTCAATTAATCAGACTAGAAGTATGGGATGAAAGTTTACAACATATACACCATTGTTCATTAAATGCTAGACTCTCTTATACAATTTAAAATATTACATAGATTACATTATTCAAAATCCAAATTACATAGTATTTTTTTCAAATGTATCTGCCATATGTGATAAATGTCAGCACTTAGAAGCTAACTTAACGCATTCATTTACAAATTGTATAAAAATTACTAAATTTTGGACAGAAATATTTAAGATAATTTCGAATGTTGTTAATATGAATCTGATCCCTGACTCAAAATTAATAATATTGGAAATATTAGAAACAGATCAACTAATAACAACGAATGAAAGAATTTTTATTGATTACAGTTTAATAATTGGGAAAAAATTAATATTGAAATTCTGGAAAGGTCCTACATCCCCCACAACCAAAATGTGGATTACAGGAATGTCGGCGACACTTCATCTGGAAAGATTAAGGCTTGTCCTACTGGACATGTTGAATCTTTTCAGAGGGATATGGTTTCCATTTATTGAATATTTAAAGGGTCAAAATGGCTCGGTGCGAGAGCCTGACTGAAGCCTGAATAAAGGAATGGATGAAGAATCATATATAACAAATCATGGATATATCTTCAATGATGGATAACCTGTTTAACACTCCACTCAATTTTTTTTTTTGATTTTATATTTTTACTTTATTTTTCTCTATTTTTTCCTATCTGCAATAAAAAAAAATGTATAGAAATACAAATAAGGCATAATTGTTAATATTAATAATATTACAAATGTATGTGACAAGTATACTCATTTAATATGTACTTACGTCCAATAAAAATATTTAACAAAAAAAATAAAATAAAAATAAGGTGGTGAATCTGTGGAATTCATTGCCATAGAAGGCTGTGGAGGCCAAGTCAATTGATATTTTTAAGGCAGAGATAGATAGATTTTGATTAGTACAGGTGTCAGAGGTTATGGGGAGAAGGCAGGAGAATGGGAATAGGACGGAGAGATAGATTAGCCATGATTGAATGGCGGAGTAGATGTGATGGGCCTAATAGCCTAATCCTATTGCTGCCACTTATGAACATTAAATATAATTGAAATTATACTTATACAGGTCCACCCATCGATTTCCTGGCAACTGGTGGTCCGGCACGTACTTTAATCCGGACCAAATTATAAGAGCTCGCTTGAAATTTCCCCCAGAAGTCCCCGTAAAAATGTGGTGCTGATACAGGGTGCGTGGCCGCTCCCAACCTCACCAGGACTTCCGCAGCTGATCGCCGGGTCGGATTTTCCCCCTGTGGCTGGGGCAATGGAACTCCAGCCTGGCCGGAGCTGGCAGATCTGTTTCCAAAGCCAACATCCGCGGCCGACTTTGGTTACCATTCAACTCCTCTTGTTGTGACTTCTGTTGGTCCGGCAAAACGGACAACCCAGCAAGCTCTGGAAGCAAGGATGCCCGAAAATCGGTGGTGCACCTGTAAATATCGCACGGGGGAACCCCTGTTTCATGATCATGACGTTTTTACTTGAGGAGATAACAAGGAAGTTTAGTTTAGTTTAGAGATACAGCATGGAAAGAGGCCCTTCGGCCCACCGAGTCCGCGCCGACCAGCGATCCCCGCACACTGACACATTCCTACACACACTAGGGACAATTGTACATTGATACCAAGCTAATTAACCTACAAACCTGTACGCCTTTGGAGAGTTGGAGGAAACTCCGTACAGACAGCACCCGTAGTCTGGATCGAAAACGCGTCCCCCTCCCTCACTCTCAATCTGAAGAAGGGTCTCGACCCGAAACGTCTCCTATTGCTTTTCTCCAGAGATGCTGCCTGACCCGCTGAGTTACTCCAACATCTACGGAGGTGTGGCAGAAGAGTTACTGTGTGAATAAAATACATCTTGTAGATGCGCTGGGATGCATCCTCAGTGATGTGAACTGGGATCATCGGGTGTTTCGGGTCTCACAACATCAGACACCCTCGCCCAGGCGACCCAGCCGGGGTTGATCAGGTCCCGACTTGCGTCCCAGCAGCAACCGCCCATGGATCAGCCATCTTAGTAACCACTCTGCAGGGGTTGGGGGATTCTAGTGCGTGGAGGGACTGGGCTCTGTGGGGGTGAGTCCTGGCCGGGCTCCTCCTGCGTCTCATCAGGTTCAAGGCCTGTGCACTCGCTGCGCCTCATTCTCCTTCTCCGAGCATTTCATTCTCGCCTGATGGATTTTTAGGCCACACATAGCCTCACAGTCTCACAGCGCCAGAGACCCAGGTTCGATCCTGACTATGGGTGCTGTCTGTATGGAGTTTGTACGTTCTCCCCGTGACCTTCAAGGGTTTTCTCTGAAATCATCGGTTTCTTCCCCTTCTCCAAAGACGTGCAGGCTTGTAGGTTAATTAGCATGGTATTTACCTAAAAATTGTCCCTAGTGTGTGGTTATAGTTGGAGATGGTGGATTGGCAATGGACACAACATGACACAAAGTGCTGGAGTAACTCAGCGGGTCAGGCTGCATCTCAGGAGAACATGGATAGGTGACGTCTCAGGTCGGGACCCTTCTTCAGACAGATCCCTGAAGCTGACACGGAAGTTGGCTAGTTTAACCTGCCAGTGCATTTTGAAGAACCAACAGAGACGGATTTGTTGATATCTCCGCTCTTCTGAGGTGCCTGATGTAGATAGGGCAGTCAAAGGGAGCCAGGAACTGCTGCTGATGCTCAGACTGCTCATGTTCATAACTAAACCTCAGGAAGAGATGTAGGCAGGTGGTTGATATAGTCGGGAGGTTGGTATAGCGACACCAGGGATCAGCGGTAGAGTTGCTGCCTCACAGCACCAGAGACACGGGTTCGATCCTGATTACGGGTTCTGTCTGTACGGAGTTTGTACGTTCTCCCCGTGACCGAGTGGGTTTTTCGCTAGAATTTAGAAGATTGAGGGGGGAATCTTATAGAAACTTACAAAATGCTTAAGGGATTGGACAGGCTAGATGCAGGAAGATTGTTCCCGATGTTGGGGAAGTCCAGAACACGGGGTCACAGTTTAAGGATAAAGGGGGAAGTCTTTTAGGACCGAGATGAGAAAAAACATTTTCACGCAAAGAGTGGTGAATCTGTGGAATTCTCTGCCACAGAAAGTAGTTGAGGCCAGTTCATTGGCTATATTTAAGAGGGAGTTAGATGGGGCCCTTGTGGCTAAAGGAACCAGGGGGTATGGAGAGAAGGCAGGTACAGGATACTGAGTTGGATGATCAGCCATGATCATATTGGATGGCGGTGCAGGCTCGAAGGGCCGAATGGCCTACTCCTGCACCTATTTTCTATGTTTCTATGTTTCTATGTTTCCGGGCGCTCCGGCTTCCTCCCACATTCCAAAGACGTGCAGGTTTGTAGGTTAATTGGCTTCTGTAAATTGTCCCTAGTGTGCAGGATAGAGTTAGTATATGGGTGAACGTTGGTCGGCACGGACTCAGTGGGCTGAAGGGCCTGTTTCTACACCGTATCCCTGAAGTAAACTAAACGCAGCGCTCCCTTGACAAATCTTTGTTGCCTCAGAAAACTCTACTTTGTAATGCACAACATATTATCTTATTCTAAATACTTGAGAGTTAGATATCTGGGTCATGTTAAAAGTTAATTAAAACTCTGAGAACCATAAATTGTCCCTAGTGTGTGGGGAGTTGGTGAGAAACTAGGGTAACGTGAGCGGGTGATCGCTGGTCGGCAAGGCCTCAGTGGGCCTGTTTCCACACTGTATCTTTAAACTAAACCAAACTAAACTACATTTTTAACTTTTGCTTCATGTAAGGTTTAACTAAAATGTGGCTGCAAAAGGATTTTAAGAACATTTTTGTGTGGCACGGTGAGAGAGAGAGAGAGAGAGTTTATTGTCGTGTGTCCCAGATAGGACAATGACATTCTTGCTTTGCTTCAGCACAACAGAATATAGATGGCATGAATACAGAACAGATCAGTGTGTCCATATACCATTGTATAAATATATAAACACATGAATAAATAAAACAGATAAAGTGCAAATAAACTGATAATGGGCTATTAATGTTCAGAGTTTTGTTTGAGTTGAGTTTAATAGCCTGATGGCTGTGGGGAAGCAGCTATTCCTGAACCTGGTTGTTCAGGCTCCTGTACCTTCTACCTGAAGGTAGCGGGGAGATGAGTGTGTGGCCAGGATGATGTGGGTCCTTGATGATGCTGCCAGCCTTTTTGAGGCAGCGACTGTGGTAGATCCCCTCGATGGAAGGAAGGTCAGAGCCGATGATGGACTGGGCAGTGTTTACTACTTTTTGTAGTATTTTCCTCTCCAGGGCGCTCAAGTTGCCGAACCAAGCCACGATGCAACCGGTCAGCAAGCTCTCCACTGTGCACCTGTAGAAGTTAGAGAGAGTCCTCCTTGACAGACCGACTCTCCGTAATCTTCTCAGGAAGTAGAGGCGCTGATGAGCTTTCTTTATAAAGTGGAGTTGCTGCCTTACAGCGCCAGAGGCCCGGGGTCGATCCTGACTACGGGTGCTGTCTGCACGGAGTGTTTACATTCTCCCTGCGATCGCGCGGGTTTTCTCCGGGTGCTCCGGCTTCCCCCCACACTCCAAAGACGTACAGGTTTGTAGGTTAGTTGGCTTGGTTTCATTGTAAATTGTCCCTAGTGTGCGGGGATCGCTGGCCGGCACGG
>CM069165.1:11786759-11864259 GCA_035221665.1 Okamejei kenojei
AATAACGTTTAGTGCAAATTAAAGCCAGCGAAGTCCGATCAAAGATAGTCCGAGGGTCACCGATGAGGTAGGTAGTAGATCAGTGTTAAAGAAGGAACTGCAGATGCTGGAAAATCGAGGGTACACAAAATGCTGGAGAAACTCAGCGGGTGCAGCAGCATCTAAGGAGCGAAGGAGATAGGCGACGTTTCGGGTCGAGACCCTTCTTCAGACTGGCAGATCCAGACAGATCAGGACTGTTCTCTGGTTGTGCTGGGATGATTCAATAGACAATGGGTGCAGGAGTAGGCCATTTGGCCCTTCGAGCCAGCACAGCCATTCAATGTGATCACGGCTGATCATCCCCAATCAGTACCCCGTTCCTGCCTTCTCCCCATATCCCCTGACTCCACTATCTTTAAGAGCTCTATCTAGCTCTCTCTTGAAAACATCCAGAGAACCGGCCTCCACCGCCCACTGAGGCAGAGAATTCCACAGACTCACCACTCTCAGTGAGAAAAAGTGTTTCCTCGTCTCCGTTCTAAATGGCTTACTCCTTATTCTGAAACTGTGGCCCCTGGTTCTGGACTCCCCCAACATCGGGAACATGTTTCCTGCCTCTAGCGTGTCCAAACCCTTAACAATCTAGGATTCATTTTAGTTTAGTTTTAGTTTAGAGATACAGCACGGAAACCGGCCCTTCGGCCCATCGAGTCCGTGCCGACCAGCGATCCCCGCACATTAACACTATCCTACACCCATGAGGGACATTTTTAACATTTTTTCCAAGTCAAATTACCTGCAAACCTGTACGTCTTTGGGGTGTGGGAGGAAACCGAAGATCTCAGAGCAGACCCACGTAGGTCACGGGGAGAACATACAAACTCCGTACAGACAGCACCCGTAGTCGGGATCGAACCCATGACCCTGGCATTGTAAAGCAGTGGGTACACAAAAAGCTGGAGAAACTCAGCATCTAAGGAGCGAAGGAGATAGGCAACGTTTCGGGCCGAAACCCAGTAGCTCTACCGCATGCTGCTGTATCAGTTGCCTGATAACAGCTGGGAAGAAACTATCGAAGTTAGACAAAAGTGCTGGAGAAACTCAGCGGGTGCAGCAGCATCTATGGAGCGAAGGAAATAGGCAACGTTTCGGGCCGAAACCCTGAAGGAAATAGGCAACATTTCGGGCCGAAACCCTTCCGGGTTTCGACCCGAAACGTTGCCTATTTCCTTCGCTCCATAGATGCTGCTGCACCCGCTGAGTTTCTCCAGCACTTTTGTCTCCCTGGGAAGAAACTGTCCCTGAATCTGGGGCTGTGCATTGTCACACTTTTATACGTTTTGCCCGATGGGAGAGGGGAGAAGAGGGAGTGGCCGGGGTGAGACTGGTCCTTGATTATGCTGCTGGCCTTGCCGAGGTGTAGATGGAGTCAGCGGACATTTGATATCCGATCCGAATCGTCGCCTACCCTTTTTCTCCTGGCTCGTCGAGTTACTCTCCGGTATAAGCCAGCATCTGCAGTTTCTTCTTTACACAAGATATTTGACTCTTGCCCGGATTAATATACGTAGAACCATTTTGAGTGTCACTGCCTTCGTGTAGGAAACGTTCCAACAAAATTCAAAGATGTCACATGAAGCAACAAAGTATATAAGGGAACGTCCATTTTAGAGATAATCAGTTGGTCCGCAACGAAGATCCTACAGCGAGCAGGATAGTCCACTCGACGAAAAAGGCGTATTACGGTCATGGGCAGATTCATGGGTAATTTGCGGCCCCATTTCTGTAACCGGCTCCCGTCTCCGCACCAAAGATCCCACAGGATACTAGTGCGGAGACGGAAGCCGGTTACGGAAACATCTTCGCAAAGATAAAAGTTATTTGGTAAAAATCTTCTCCTCATTTTCAGAATTTTAATTTATTAACACAAACTGTTCCCCCGCAATGTTGATTACACGGCGAGTCGGGCCAGGTCGGGTTACGGAAATGGATGAAAAAAAGGCCCACGTTCCGCTCCGTTGCGTACTACACGTCAGCCCGTTGCATTTAGCAGGAGTGGTCTATCTTGCTCCGCTGTAGGATCTTTGGTCAGATACTGCTCCAGAGACCCAGGTTCGATCCTGACTACGGGTGCTGTCTGTATGGAGTTTGTACGTTCTCCCCGTGACCTGCGTGGGTTTTCTCTGGGATCTCCGGTTTCCTCCCGCAATCCAAAGCCATAAAGGTTTGTAGGTTAATTGGCTCGGTAAAATTGTAAATTGTCCCTCGAGTGTGTAGGATGGAGTCAGAGTGGGGGGATCGCTGGTCGGCATGGACTCGGTGGGCCGAAGGGCCTGTTTCCCAGCTGTATCTATAAACTAAAGTAAACTAATTATCCTTCAGAAGAGTGTCATTGGATTTTTTTTGCATCCACTTGAGAGATCAAAAGGCTTCAGTTTAACATCTTATCAGAAAGCAGGATCTTTGTCATCTAGTATACCTCCTCCCTCGCCCCTCCCCAACCTGCTCACTCCATTCTCCCCCCTCTCCACCCTCCCCGGACCCCTTCCCTCCCCTGTTGCCTCCTCCCCTTCCTGGAGTCTCGGCCTAGTCCTTAATGTTAATGTCTCTTGGGATGGAATCAAAACCACAGCCTTCTGGCTCAGTATCATACGGTCATGTCATAACGTCATGTGATAGGAGTGGAATTAGGCCATTCGGCCCATCAGACCTACTCCCCCATTTTTATGTTTCTAAGAAGGAACTGCAGATGCTGGAAAATCGAAGGTAGACAAAAGTGCTGGAGAAACTCAGCGGGTGCAGCAGCATCTATGGAGGAAGGAAATAGGCAACGTTTCGGGCCGAAACCCTTCAGGGTTTCGGCCCGAAACGTTGCCTATTTCCTTCAGGGTTTCGGCCCGAAACGTTGCCTATTTCCCTCAGTGTTTCCTATTTCCAGAACGTTGCCTATTTCCTTCAGGGTTTCGTCCCCAAAACATTGCCTATTTCTTTCGCTCCATAGATGCTGCTGCACCCGCTGAGTTTCTCCAGCACTTTTGTCTACCTCCTCCCATTCAATCACAGCTGCTCTATCTCTCCCTCCCAACCCCATTCTCCTGCCTTCTCCTCATAACCCCGGACACCCATATTAATCGAACATCTGTCTATCTCCTCCTTAAAAATATCCACTGGCCTGGCCGCACAGCGTCTGTGGCAATGAATTCCACAGATTCGCCAATCTCTGACTGAAGAAATTCCTCCTCATCTCATTCCTAAAGGAACGTCCTTTAATTCTGAGGCTGTGACCTCTGGTCCTGGACGCTCTCTCTGGTGGAAACGTCCCCTCCACATCCACTCTGCCCAAGCAGAGATGAGTTGGATGGTGTTGGCCACTTTCCCGAGGCAGTGTGAAGTGCAGATGGAGTCGATGGAGCCCTTCACTATTACGAGCCTCAGCTGAGACCTGGTGGAGCACAAGCGGCAGAACTCACCAACAAGCACCAAGGGCTGGCGGTGACGGCAGCCCTCCCAGTCAGATCCTTCCTGCACCGTCGGAACCTCACTGCCAGCGCACGCTGCCCTCGGGACGGCTGCTTATGGAGAGGAGACGGTTGCCCAGCTCTTTGCAGAGTGTGGATTGGCGAAAAAAAGAGTCTGGAGAGGGTTGCAAGAGTCCCTGTCATGCTTCATTCCGAGCAGCTCCATAACAGAGGACTCTGTGATTTACAGACTGTTCACAGCGACACATTCTCCGGCACAGAAGGCAGTGGAGGACAATTCAGTGGATGTTTTCAAGAGAGAGTTATGTCCCTGTCCCACTTAGGAAACCTAAACGGAAACCTCTGGAGACTTTGCGCCCCACCCAAGGTTTCTGCGCGGTTCCCGGAGGTTTTTGTCAGTCTCCCTAAAGTGATTTCCATTTTAAAAACCGGTTGCGATGCTAGTTGAAGGTGGTTGCCGGAGGACAAAAACCTCCGGGAACCGCACGGAAACCTTAGGTGGGGCGCAAAGTCTCCAGAGGTTTCCGTTCAGGTTTCCTAAGTGGACGGGGCATTTGGCGTTATCTCTTAAGACTAAAGGAATTAAGGGTTATGGGGAGAAAGCAGGAACGGGGTACTGATTTTAGATGATCAGCCATGATCATATTGAATGGCAGTGCTGGCTAGAAGGGCCGAATGGCCTACTGCTACACCTATTTTTCTATGTTTCAGTGTTTCTATTCGGAGACGGATGTCGAGCGCTGCTAAAAAGTCATCATCTCGGGGAAAGGCGCTCGTTGGTCAGCCCGATCTTTGTTGACCGCCCAGCAGACTGCGGGACGCACTGAAGCTCGGTGCAGCCAACGCCAAGGCTCGGTGGGGGAGGACCACAGTCTAGGGTCTTTCTACTGCTGGACATTAGGGGGGCAGAGTCCAGTGGGGACACCCCTTAAACAAGGACGGGATATCACCCCAGGGGGGCAATGTGTGGCAAGGGTGTGGGGCAAAATTGTGTAATTTGTTTAAACGGTATATATGTAAGCCTCCGAGAATGGATTTGTTTGCACGGTTCCTGTAATGTACATATTTTTTAGTTGAATAAAGTTTATTTTGACTTTTTTTTTAAAGGGACAGAGGATCAGGGAAACCTGGGGTGATTGAAACATATAAAGGGCCTGTCCCACGAGATGCGGCAAGCACGACCAAACCGGAAGCGGGGGCCGCGCGGAGGTCGGGTGAGTGACGCGAAGTTGGAGCGAAGTCCACGGTAAGTTCACAAGGACAGAGAGGGACACGGAGTCACACACAGCGAGGGACACGGAGTCATACACAGAGAGGGTCACGGAGACACACACAGAGAGGGTCACGGAGACACACACAGAGAGGGTCACGGAGTCACACACAGAGAGGGGCACGGAGACACACACACAGAGAGGGGCACGGAGACACACACAGAGAGGGTCACGGAGACACACAGCGAGGGACACGGAGTCATACACAGAGAGGGTCACGGAGACACACACAGAGAGAGTTACAGAGGCACGATGTTGAGGCGGTGCGTAATGCGTCGAGGCGCCTGCGAGCCGACAGGCCGATACTGCGCAGAATTTTTGAACACGGTCAGTTTTTCGGAGCCCCGTGCGATGTCGGGACCAGCTCCGCACAACTCCATACGGCTCTGGCGATCGGTGGGACCGGCCCCGCGAGCCCGGACGGCTCAAGCGACCATGTTAGGTCGCGCTCACCGCCTGGAGTCGCATGCTGGTGGGACTGGCCCTTAAGATTGTTAAGGGCTTGGACACGCTAGAGGCAGGAAACATGTTCCCGATGTTGGGGGAGTCCAGAACCAGGGGCCTCAGTTTAAGAATAAGGAGTAAGCCATTTAGAACGGAGACGAGGAAACACTTTTTCTCACAGAGTGGTGTGTCTGTGGAATTCTCTGCCTCAGAGGGCGGTGGAGGCAGGTTCTCTGGATGCTTTCAAGAGAGAGCTAGATAGGGCTCTTAAAAATAGTGGAGTCAGGGGATATGGGGAGAAGGCAGGAGCGGGGTACTGACTGGGGATGATCAGCCATGATCACATTGAATGGCGGTGTTGGCTGGAAGGGCCGAATGGCCTACTCCTGCACCTATTGTCTATTGTCTATGGTCTCTGGGATGTGGGAAGAAACCGGAGCACCCGGAGGAAACCCACAGTCGCAGGAGTTTGTGCAGCTCCTGACGTCAGAATTGAACCTGGGCTCGGGCACGGTGAGGCAACAGCTCAACTGGTGTGTCGCCCTACGGAATGTTAAATTTCCTGACAAGCGCCTTGGCCTACTTACAATGGTGGAAAGTTGTACCCTAAAGAATTTCACAGGACATAGAAAGGACCAGGCATTTCATCCGACATTATCCGTGCCGAACATCTCTGCCTGATCTACGTGTTCCACTCCAAACCCTGGGTATCCATGTGTTTAATTTATTTTAGTTTAGAGATACAGCGCGGAAACAGGCCCTTCAGCCCACTGAGTCCACACCGAGAAGCGATCCCTGCACACTAACACTATCCTACACACACTAGGGATAATTCACACTTACACCAAGCCAATTTACCTGCAAACCTGTACGCCTTTGGAGTGTGGGAGGAAACCGAAGATCTCGGTGAAAACCCACGCAGGTCACGGTGAGAACGTACAAACTCCGTACAGGCAGCACCCGTAGTCGGGATCGAACCCGGGTCTCCGGCGCCGCAAGGGCCTGTCCCACTATGGCGATTTTTTCAGCGACTGCGGATGAGTGACATAGCCGTAGCAGATCGCTGAGAAATCGGCAACTGGACCCCCCTACGACAAAGTCTACGACAATGTCTATGACAATGTTTACTACACGCTACATCAACCTACCACACAGTTGACGCCAAGCTACGGCAAGCTACCGACAACCGGCGACCCATTAGGGCATCTACCTACGACCACCAACGACCACACAGGCGACAACCTACGACAACCGGTCAACCGACGTCCACCGCGACCAGCCACGGCCCTGTCGGCGACAACTGAAGACAATTCAGTCGCCGGTACCTGTCGCCGGTTGGCGTAGATTGACGTAGGTAGTCGCCAATGGAACTCACCGACGTCAGCACCGGCGACAACCAACGCCACCTGGCGACAACCTGCGACAGCGCCTACGTCAGCAGAAGACAAGCTACGACAAGCCCGCAGTCGTCGACTGTCGCCGAAACGATTTGAGCATTTCAAAATCCAGCGGCGACCAGAAAAACGCTACGACTCTTTGGGCGACTGAGGAGACGACTCATGTCCATACAGGCGACACCGCGCGACGGTGTGGCGACTGCCTAGTCGCCGGCAGTCGCCTAAAAAATCACCTAAGTGGGACAGGCCCTTTACTCTACCAACGCTCCACCATGCTGCCCCAAAGCCTTATCTAAGGCTTATCTAAAAACCGCTAGCACCACCACCCCTGGCAGCGCACTCCAGGCACTCACCACCCTCAAAACCTGCCCCTCACATCTCCTTAAATGTTACACGCAGGAAGGAACTGCAGATGCTGGTTTACACTGAAGATAGACACAAAACGCTGGTGCAACTCAGTGGGTCAGGCAACATCTCCGGAGAAAAGGACTAGTGGACATTTTGGGTCGAGACACTTCTGTTAAACCCTTCTCTCTGAAGTGGGGTCTCAACCCAAAACGTCACCTATTATTTTTCTCTGGAGATCCTGCCTGACCCGTTGAGTTACTCCAGCATTTTGAGACCACCCTTTAAAATTTATTTTAGTTTCGTTCAGTTTCGTTCAGTTTTGTTTCAGTTTTTTTATTATCACATTGTACCGAGATACATGGAAAAGCATTTTGTGGCATGCTATCCAGTGAATGAAATGACACTGCCATTCACAGTGTACAGATACAGGATAAAGGATAGAACATTTAGTGAGTGGTGGATTCTTGCGTTGGGGGAACAGGGCCCATGGGTCCCATGTAGTCCAGTATTAGATAAGCATCTCAGATACAGTTCGCATGTAACATAGAAAGTAGGTGCAGGAGTAGGCCATTCGGCCCTTCGAGCCAGCACCGCCATTCAATATGATCATGGCTGATCATCCAGAATCAGTTCCTGCTTCCTCCTCATACCCCTTTAGCACTAAGAGCTATAGCTAACACTCTCTTGAAAGCATCGAGTGAATTGGCCTCCTGCCTTCTGTGGAAGAGAATTCCACAGATTCACAACTCTCTGGGTGAAAAAGTCTTTCCTCATCTCAGTCCTAAATGGCCTACCCCGTATTCTTAAACTGTCACCCCTGGTTCTGGACTCCCCCAACATGGGGAACAGTGTCCAAGCCTTAACAATCTTAAGGGCCTGTCCCACCAGCATGCGACTCCAGGCGGTGAGCGCGACCTAACATGGTCGCTTTGAGCGGTCCGGCCTCGTGGGGCGGTCCCACTTCGATCGCCGGAGCCGTATGGAGTTGTGCGGAGCTGGTCCCGACATCGCACGGGGCTCCGAAAAACTGACCGTGTTCAAAAATTCCGCGCGGCATCGGCCTGTCGGCTCGCAGTCGCCTGTCGGCTCGCAGTTCTACTGCATTCAGCCTGTCTAATCCCTTAAGAATTTTACATGAAATTAGCAGTACTACACTCTATACAGACTCCTGGCTCCATTTTCAGGTCCCAGTTGGTGTAGAAACATAGAAACATAGAAAATAGGTGCAGGAGTAGGCCATTCGGCCCTTCGAGCCTGCACCGCCATTCAATATGATCATGGCTGATCATCCAACTCAGTATCCCGTACCTGCCTTCTCTCCATACCCCCTGATCCTTTTAGCCACAAGGGCCACATCTAACTCCCTCTTAAATATAGCAAATGAAGTGGCCTCAACTACCTTCTGTGGCAGAGAATTCCACAGATTCACCACTCTCTGTGTGAAAAATGTTTTTCTCATCTTGGTCCTAAAAGACTTCCCCCTTATCCTTAAACTGTGACCCCTTGTTCTGGACTTCCCCAACATCGGGAACATCGGTAAGTGCAGGGATCTAGACCTGACCATGAAGGCCCATTGTCATGGCAACGTTGCAGGGTCGGCCTGGCCAAGCGTAACCATTGGTGTTCTCATCCGCTGCTCCACCGCTGTTTTTCCCCCTTATTTTAAAATTCGGGATTTTTTTCCATTTTATTTTTAACGCATCTTCTTCTCTCCGTTGAGCCTTCCATCTACCAGAACAAATGGCGGCAGTCTCGTTGGCTTTTGAAAAGTGGCACGTGAATTTTTTTTCTTTCTTTGAATAAATCAGGTGGAAAACAATTAGCGTCCCGAGCGGAGAAGATACTCAGTAACTCTTCGCAACACAGAAGACTTGTTGTCTGTGTGACAACAGACATTATCATTTCACCACAAGTTAATTCATTCAAGTATCTAACTACTGGCTAACATATGTTTTATTAACAGCCCGGAAGCATGTGCATATTGCAAATTATGATTCTCATTGTGGTGTTGTTCAGCGCTAATCTAACATACAGTACCTGGGAGAAAGCTACAATATCTAATCCAATTAGACTCTGTAATATTCAGCTGGAAAAAGCTCTGCCCCACAGTACGAGTTCATTCCAAGAGCTCTCTCGAGTTAAAAAAAAATTAAACTCGTGGTAAGCACGGAGAATGAACGTAGCGGGTACGTCGGAGCTCGGGACGTCTCTTAACGCTAACGGCAGGTACTCGGGAAGACTCGCTGACGGCAGGTAAGCACGGGAAGACTCGTGAAGATTTTTCAACGTGATGAGATCTGTCCACGAGGGCCCCGAGAACTGACGAGCGGCCATTACCGTAAATCTCCAATTTCGAATCAGGGCAAACTCGGGAGAACTCTGGGAATGAACTCGTACCGTGGGACAGGGCTTCAAGGGTGTGGAGAATATTTACGAGGATGTTACCTGGACTCGAGGGCCTGAGCTATAGGGAGAGGTTGGGCAGGCTAGGACTTTATTTCTTGGAGCACAGGAAGCTGAGGGGTGATCTGATAGAGGTGTATAAATTAATGGGAGGAACGGATAGGGTAATTACTCAGTCTTTTACCCAGCTTTCTCCCCCCCACTTCCCCCCCTCCTCCCCTCTCCCCCCCCTACACACACACACTATCAGTCAGAAGGGTCTCAACCTAAAACATTACCAATCCAGTTTCTCCAGAGATGCTGACTGACCCGTTGAGTAAAGGGCCTGTCCCACTTACGTGTCCTTGGCATGCAAATTACGTGACCTCGTGGTCGACTTCATGAGCCCGCGCAGCCGTCTGGAGCACGTGACTTCATTTGAAGATAGACACAAAATGCCGGAGTAACTCAGCGGGACCGGCAGCATCTCTGGAGAGAAGCAATGGCTGATGTTTCATGTCGAGACTCTTCTTCAGTGTGAAAGAAGGGTCTCGACCCGAAACGCCACCCATTGCATATTCGGCGATCGTTTGCCGGCTTCTGCTGCTGTTGGAGGTGAGGCGTTGCGTCGTACCAGGGTCTTGGGCCTGTCCCACTTTGGCCGTCAGGTACGCGACAGGCCGTTGGCGCGCGAAGATTTCGTTCGCGACAAAAATTTCGGAGCCCAGCGCGATGTCGCGCACAACTACACACGCCTCCACCTTTCTCAGTGGGACAGTCCTTGTGCAGCCAAACAATGCCCGTATGCCTCAACGTGACTACGAGGTCGCGTAATTTGCGTGCCAAAAACATGTAAGTGGGACAGGCCCTTTACTCCAGCGCTTTGTGTCCTTTGATTTAGGAATATCAGCCAGCCACTGGAAAAATTGTCAATGAGTTTTCCGATGCCGAATGGCCTGCAAAACCCCCATGTAAATAGATATGATTTGTTTGCACTCATGGGGCACTGGCTCAACCAGCTTCTCAAGGCCACAGATAGAACCATTCAAAATGGCAATAAAATGGATGATGTCCCCAACAACTCTCACCAACTTCTGCAGCTTGCTTTGGGAACAGCTCCATCCAAGACCGCAAGAAATTGCAGAGAATTGTGGACGCAGCCCAGACCATCACACAAACTAACCTCCCTTCCATTGACTCCATTACACCTCGGCAAGGCCAGCAGCATCATCATGGATGTGTCGCACCCTGGCCACCCCCTCTTCTCCCCTCTCCCATCAGGCAAGAGGTACAGAAGTGTGAAAACGCACACCTCCAGATTCAGGAACACTTTCTTCCCAACTGAACCATCCTACCACAACTAAAGAGCAGTCCTGAAATACTATCTACCTCATTGGAGACCCTCGCACTATCTTTGATCGGACTTTTCTGGCTTTATCTTGCACCAAAGGTTATTCACATTAGGGTCCCTTCATCATGTATCTGTACACTGTGATAATAATCAAGTATTGTCTTTCTGCTGACTGGAGAGCACACAACAAAAACTCTTCACTCTTCCTTGGCACACGTGGCAATAAACTAAACTCAAACTCAAGCATTTGGGGTGGCACGGTGGCGCAGCGGTAGAGTTGCTGCCTTACAGCGATTTCAGCGCCAGAGACGCAGGGTCGATCCCGACTACGGGTGCTTGTCTGTACGGAGTTTGTACGTTCTTCCCCTAAACTGCGTGGGTTTTCTGCAAGATCTTCAGTTTCCTCCCACACTCCAAAGACATACAGGTTTGTAGGTTAATCGGCCTGGTATGACAATAGACAATAGACAATAGGTGCAGGAGTAGGCCATTTGGCCCTTCGAGCCAGCACCGCCATTCAATGTGATCATGGCTGATCATCCCCAATCAGTACCCCGTTCCTGCCTTCTCCCCTTATCCCCTGGCTCCACTATTTTTAAGAGCCCTATCTAGCTCTCTCTTGAATTGTATAATTGTAAATTGACCCTAGTGTGTGTAGGGTAGTGTTAGTGTGTGGCAGGGATCGCTGGTCGGCGCGGACTCGGTGGGCCGAAGGGCCTGTTTTCGCGCTGTATCTCTAAAGTAAACAAAACTAATTAAATAATCAGTCTGAAGAAGGGTTTCGGCCCGAAACGTTGCCTATTTCCTTCTCTCCGTAGATGCTGCCTCGCCCGCTGAGTTTCTCCAGCATTTTTGTCTACCTAAACCAATTAAAATGTATCTGTACTCTGTGAATGGCTCGATTGTAATCATGTATTGTCTTTGCGCTGACTGGCTGACACACAGCAAAAGCCTTTCACTGTACCTCGATGGTGAACGTGACAATATGGCAAACTCGTATTTTAATTCCGTGATCCCTGGCGATGAAGGTCCTCAACTGGCTTGAGGCTACGTTAACCAGTGCTGAAACATTATCTGAATCCTACCATCATGATCAATTATAAGCATCATAGTAAGTGGCAGCTGGGAAAACATACACAGGACCCAAACGAGAGGCCTGGGAGCAAGTGAAGGATTAACCAGATTAACAGTCATGGTGAATAAGCGAAAGAATTTTGACACGCAAATTCCACTGTGATATAAATAATTAACTCCAAACCTTTGCATATCATTTTCGTCCACTCCAACAAAGCCAATGTGTTCTCCAGCCTGTTCAATAAAGAAAACAAGACTCTTAACAAAACTGCGCCTCTGGCTACTCGATTCCACTGAGACCGGCAGGCAGGCAGTGGACTTGTTCTGTCGTAGGCTTAGCTCTCACAACCGGCTTGAGATGAGGCACAGGCAGAGAACAGTGTGGGGTGAAGGCACAGAGTCTTTGACCCTGGGTTAGGGGAAATCAAAGAGCAAGTGACGTATTTTTAAGGTGAGGGGGGCAAGATTTAAGGGAAGAATGAGGGGCGTCTTTTTCACACAGATCCTGGCGGGTATATGGAACAAGCTGCCAGGGGAGGTAGTTGAGCAGGTATTATTACAACATGTAAACAACATATTAAGGAGAGAGGGGCAAGATTTCACTGGAAAATGAGGGGTGACTTTTTCACACAGAGGGCGGGCGGTGAGCTTATGGAACAGGCTTCCAGAAGATGTAGTTGAGGCAGGGACAATAGCAACATTTAAAAGGCATTTGGAAAGGTACATGGATAGGAAATTTTGTTTATTTTAGTTCATTGTCACGTGTACCGAGGTACAGCACAAAACCTTTGTTGCGTGCTAACCAGTCAGCGGAAAGACCATCCATGATTACAATCGAGCCGTCCGCAACGTACAGATACATGATGAAGGGAATAACCTTTAGCGCAAGGTAAAGTCCAGTAAAGTCCGGTTAAAGTTAGTCCGAGGATCTCCAGTAAGATAGCTGGGAAGACACTGGCGCTGAATCAGGGGGCATATGAATATTAGAGGGATATATGCCAGTGTGGGTGAATGGGACTCGCTCTGTAGGGTCATCTCAGTCGGTATGGATGAGTTGGGCCAAAGGGTCTGTTTTCATGCTGTATGACTCTACGATTCTACAACTTTAATAATGATTGTTCAGGGCCAAAGCGTTACAAAACAGGCCTCACCGCTGGTGGTCATATGCTCCTTCCTTCTGATGCCTCCCTTGCTTTAGACTTTCCACTTTAGAGATACAGCGCGGAAACAGGCTTTTCGGCCTACCGAGTCCATGCCGACCTGCGATCACCCCGTACACCAGCTCTATCCCACACACTAGGGACAGACAGTTTGGAATTTTGCCAAAGTCAATTAACCTACAAACCTGTCCGTCTTTGGAGTGTGGGAGGAAACTGGAGCGCCCGGAGAAAACCCACGAGGTCACAGGGAATATGTCCAATCTCCGTACAGACAGCACCCGCAGTCAGAATTGTACCCGAGTGTCTGGCGCTGTGTGGCAGCAACGTGTACCACCATGCCACCCCATTGCTGTTATATAATTTCCCGTGGCTAAGAGAAAGCATTTTATTTCAAAGTTTTAGTTTCAGTGTTTAGTTTTAGTTTTAGAGATACAGTATGGAAACAGGCCGTTCGGCCCACTGAGTCCGCGCCGACCTGTACACTAGTTCTATGTCATCTCAATTTTACTTCTTACACACTAGGGGCAATTTACAGAGGCCAATTAAACGTACGGATTTGGGATGTGGGAGGAAACTGGGGCACCCGGAGGAAACCCAGGCAGTCACAGGGAGAGCGTGCAAACCCCACATGGAAAGCGGCCGACGTCGGGATCGAACCCAGGTCTCTGGCCGTGTGAGGCAGCGGCTCTACCAGCTGTGCCACAGTGTACGGTGGATCAATCACAGGGTCATGTGATCATGCAGGACAGGAACAGGCCCTTCGGCCCACCGGGTCCATGCTGACCAGCGATCCCCGCATATTAACACCATCCTACACACACTAGGGACAAATTTTACATTTACTAAACCAATGGAGTGTGGGAGGAAACCGAAGATCTCAGAGAAAACCCACGCAGGTCACGGGGAGAACGTGCAAACTCCATACGGTCAAACCGCATATAGACACTAAAAGCTGGAGTAACTCAACGGGACAGGCAGCATCTCTGGAGAGGAGGAATGGGTGACGTTTTGGGTCGAAACCCTTCTTCAGAGGTAGATGAGAGGTCAGTTGGTGAGAGGACAGTTCAGTTGCCTGATAACAGAAGTGTAGAAACTTTGTCTGACTCTGTCACTTGGACTGAAGCCTGCTAGGCCCTGCACGGTGGCGCAGCGGTAGAGTTGCTGCCTTACAGCGCCAGAGACCCGGGTTCGATCGCGACTACGGGTGCTGTCTGTACGGAGTTAGTACGTTATTTCCTATGACTGCTTGGCTTTTTTCCTTAAGCTCCAGGTTTAGTTTTGTTTAGAGATACCAAACGGAAATATGCCCTTCAGCACACCGAGTCCGCACAAACCAGCGATCCCCGCACACTAACACTATCCTACACACTCTAGGGACAATTTACACTTATACCAAGCCAATCACCCTAAAAATCCTCTACGTCTTTGGAATGCAATTTTCCTCACACACTCCAAAGACATGTGGGTTTGGAGGTTAATTGGCTTCTGGTGAATTGCCCTGTGTGTAGGACAGAACTAGTGCACTGGTGATTTGCTGCTGGCTTGGACTCGTTGGGCCGAAGGGCCTGATTTCATGCTGTGTCTGAAGACTTGCTGACTAAGGAACCGGGAACCTGCGCAAAGGTTGAGTGGACCGTGTGACTGGGGATGTGGGACGTGGGGAGTGGGCCGGAGGGCGGGTGAACCGGGGTGATGCCTCCAGCGCTCCCCGGGGCACGAGGATGGCCGGACGAGGAGAGGAGAGGGACATTGGTTAGTGGGCCGATCCAGTCAAAGGAGACGGAGGAAGGCCCTACAGGAGCCTGGGGCTCGCCTGGATCCGGAGCTGCTCCAGTAGACCGAGCCGATCGGACATTGGAATTGGCGGCAAAACATGGCGGCACCCACACGTGTAATTATGCGAAAGGAAATGGCTAATAAAGCGCCATTGAACAATTGAGGTGAGTAAAATCATGAGGGGAATAGATAGGGTGAATGCACTGAGTCTCTTACCCAGAGTAGGAAAATCAAAAACAAGAGAACTTATGTTTAGGTCGACAAGGGCAACATTTAATATGAGAGTGTGAATGTGAAGATTTAATGCAAACATGAGGGGCAACCTTTTCACTCTGGGGGTGGTGAATCTATGGAACGAGCTGCCAGAGGAGGTAGTTGGGCCTGATACTATAACAGCATTTAAAAGATACTTGGACAGGTGCATACATAGGAAAGATTCAGTGGAATATGGGCCAAGCTGGGAAATGGGTCTAACGTTTTGGGCGGCACGGTGGCGCAGCGGTAGAGTTGCTGCCTTACAGCGCTCACAGCCCCAGAGACCCAGGTTCGATCCCAACTCCGGGTGCTGTCTGTACGGAGTTTGCACGTTCTCCCCGTGACCGCGTGGGTCTTCTCCGAGATCTTCGGCTTCCTCCCACACTCCAAAGACGTGTGGGTTTGTAGGTTGATTGGCTGGGTGCAAATGTAAAATTGTCCCTAGTGTGTGTAGGATGGGGTTAATGTGCGGGGATCGCATGGGCCTGTTTCCACGCAGTATGACTCTATGACCATGACTAAATCAGGGTGGTTGCAATGTGCAGCATTGGCTGGAGAGACTTCATGGTCTTTGGATGGGAGTGTGAGTGTGAGTGGGTCTTGCAACCCTCATTGGATGGTTACACAAGTCACTAGGATGGCTACCAAGGGCAGCTGTGTTGCCCTGAGAAGCTTGAGTTTCAATGTGGAGAGTTTAGTTCACTTTAGAGATACGACACGGAAACAGGCCCTTCCACCCACTGAGTCCACACTGCCCATTGATCACCCGTTCACACTAGTTCTATGTTATCCCACTTTCTCATTCACTTTCTCAACAGTGTGGAGTGGATGAGAAAGTGGGTTAATATAGAACTTTCTATGTTAAGAATTTCATTGTCCCGTCTGAGACATATGACAATAAAACACTCTTGACTCTTGTCTCTAACTTTCTATGTTCGAGGAAGTAACACAGACTTGCTAAGTTACTTTAGAAGAAGCAGGTAACTGGGGATGAATTGCAGAGGCCGGTTAGCCCACAAAGTCAACAATGACCCCGTACACTACCATTATCCTACATACTAGGGAAAATTTACAATTTTACGAAAACCAATTAACCTGCAAACCTGAGGTAGACACAAAATGCTGGAGTAACTCAGCAGGACAGGCAGCATCTCTGGAGAGAAGGAATGGGCATCGTTCCGGGTCGAGACCCTTCTTCAGACTGATGTCAGGGGAGAGGGAGATACATAGATAAAGAAGTGTATAGATAAGGAGTATAAGGTGTGAAAACAAGACCAAGGGAATGGAGGTCATTGTTAATTAGGACAAGTAACAACAAAGCAAACAGAGACAGGACGTAGTCGGAGACATTAAGACTGGTGGGAGAGCTGGGAAAGGGGAGGGGATGGAGATAGAGTGAAAGCAAGGGCTACTTGAAGTTAGAGAAGTCAATGTTCATACCGCTGGGGTGTAAACTACCCAAGCGAAATATGAGGTGCTGTTCCTCCAATTTGCACTGGGCCTCACGCTGAAAATGGAGGAGGCCCAGGACAGGAAGGTCAGATTGGGAATGGGAGTGGGAGTTGAAATGCTGACCTACCAGGAGATCAGGTAAGTTAAGTCGGACTGAGCGGAGGTGATCAGCGAAACGATGGGCGAGCCTGCGCTTGGTCTCACTGATGTAGAGAAATTGACACCTGGAACAGCGGATACAGTAGATGAGGTTGGAGGAGGTGCAGGTGAACGTCTGCCTCACCTGGAAAGACTGTTTGGGTCCTTGGATGGAGTTGAGGGGGGAGGTAAAGGGACAGGTGTTGCATCTCCTGGGGAGGGGGTGGTTTGGGTGGGAAGGGACGAGTTGACCCGGGATTTTCGGAGGGAACAGTCTCAGCAGAAAGCAGAAAGGGGTGGAGATGGGAAGACGTGGCCAGTGGTGGGATCCATTTGGAGGTGGCGAAAATATTGGAGGATTATATGCTGCATGCGACAGCTGATGGGATGGAAGGTGGGGACAAGGGGGACTCGGTCCTTGTTACGAATCGGGGGAGGGGATGTAAGAGTGGAGCTGCGGGATATAGAGGAGACCCTGGTGAGAGCCTCATCTATAATGGAAGAAGGGGACCTCCGTTTCCTAAAGAATGAGGACATCTCCGGTGCCCTGGTGTGGAACACCTCATCCTGGGCGCAGATGGGACGTAGACGGAGGAATTGGGAGTAGGGGATAGAGTCATTACAGGAAGCAGGGTGGGAAGAAGTGTAGTCAAGATAGCTATGGGAGTCAGTAGGTTTGTCGTAGATGCCAGTCAATAATCTGTGTATTTCTTACACATGCTGCAAACCTGTACGTCTTTGGAGTGTGGGAGGAAACCGGAGCGCCCGGACAAAACCCACACAGTCACATTCCATTTTTTTTTGAGATGCAGAGAGGAAACAGGCCCTTCGGCCCACTGAGTCCATGCTGACCAGCGATCACCCAAACTCTAGTTCTATCCCACACTCCAGGGACAATTTACAGAAGCCAATTAACCAACAAACCCGCGCGCCTTTGGAACGTGGGAGAAAACCGGAGAAAACGCACGCAGTCACGGGGGCAAGTTCAAAGTCTGTACAGACAGCACCCAAGGTCAGGATCGAACCTGGGTCTCTGGTGCTGTAAGGCAGCAACTCTACCGCTGTGCCACCAACATATCAGGGATAAAGAAAATGACTCAGATCAAAGTAACCAAATGCCACTGGAATAATGTGAACCAATGCTATTTTATATTCATGGTTTATAACCTTCCTCTGACCCCAATATTCAAATGCAAATCACCTTATTATGCTCCCGTTGCTCTATACATGAGTCAATATTCACCAAACATAAAATGGACCAACATAGTTTCATTATCTTAATGATATCAGATTAGGATCCAACATCTTTAAATAAAAATATGTTCCGGCTGATTGTGAAGATAAAGTAATATTCTGTCATAATCTTGTGATATCTACAACAGGCAGTGTTTAGCAAAAGGCAGGACGGTTATTTTAGTTTGTTTTTTTTAACTTTAGTTTATTGTCACATATACCGAGTTAGAGTGAAAAGCTTTTTTGTTGCGTGCTATACAGTCAGCGAAATGGGCTAGTACATGATTGCAAGCGAGCCGTCCATGTAAAGTCCGGTGAAGTCCGATTAGAGATAGTCCGAAGGTCTTTGGAGTTGCAGAATCAACAGATTTAAGGGCCTGTCCCATTGGGCGACCTAATCGGCGAGTTAGGAAGAATGTCTTCAACCTTCCAGCTCGAGGGCACTCGCCTGGAAAGCCTCGAGCTGGATCGTCCGTGCGCGTTGAAACCGCGAGCTGCATCGACCGACCGAACCACACACACACACACACACACACACACACACACACATCACAACGACGGGGGCCAGGTAAAGCAGAGGAGCGCTGTCTGCGCCATGAAGGTAAAATGGCTGCACAGTAACGGTAAGTCCTTTAGAGAGGGCGGAGGGGGAGAGAGAGAAGGAGAGAGAAGGGGAGAAGGGGGGGAGGGGAGAGAAGGGGGAAGGGGGAGAGAAGGGGGGAGAGAAGGGAGAGAAGGGGAGAGAAGGGGGAGAAGAAGGGGAAGAAGGGGGGAGAGAAGGGGGAGAAGGGGAGAAGGGGGGGGAGAAGGGGGGAGAATGGGGGGAGAAGGGGGGAGAAGGGGGGAGAATGGGGGGAGAAGGGGGTGAAGGGGAGAAGGGGAGGAGAAGGGGGGGAGAATGGGGAGAGAATGGGGAGAGAAGGGGGGGAGAAGGGGGGGAGAAGGGGGGGAGAAGGGGAGAGAGGGGGAGAGAAGGGGGGGGGGAGAAAGGGAGAGAAGGGGGAGAAGGGGGGAGAAGGGGGAAGAGAAGGGGAGAAAGGGAGAAGGGGGAGAGAAGGGGAAAGGGGAGAAGGCGGGAGAAGGGGAGAGAAGGGGAGAGAAAGGGGGAGAAGGGGAGAGAAGGGGAGAGAAGGGGGAGAAGAGAAGGGGAGAAGGGGGAGAGAAGGGGGGGGGAGAAGAAGGGGGGAGAAGGGGGGGAGAGGGGGGGAGAAGGAGTGGGGACACGTTTAAGAAGTATAATAAAGTTTAGCGGGCATTTTACCTACCAGTCGGTCTTCCTTGGTCCTGAAAACTCCAATGAGCCAATCAAAATGTCTACGGCTACCCTTGACTGCCTCTAAGTAAATAGCGACCCCACTCGACTGCACTACGAGTTAGAAAGACCCATGCTGACCAAACATTACTCGTGGAAAATCTTTCAACATGCTGAAAAATTTTCCGCGACCTAGCTGAGGCCGCGAGTATTCGGGAACTTCCCTCAAGCACGAAGGAGAGTTCCAGCGACCTCATAGAGAACCTCCTGGGACCTCGTGTCGACCATGCTGCGAGTTTGACTCCAGGGCAAACTGGTCTAAACTCGCGGATTAGGTCGCCGCAGTGGGACAGGGCACTTAAGACTTTAGACTTCAGAGATATAGAGAGTGGAAACAGGCCCACCGACCCACGGAGTCCTTGCTAACTAGTGATCACCCCATACACTAGGGATAATTTACAATATACAAAAGACAATTAACCTAGTGTATTTTGTACAAGTGTACAGATACAGGAGAGAGGAACAACGTACAGTGTGACATAAAGTCCAGTAAAGTCCGATTAAAGATACTGAGAGTCGCAGGGGTCAGAGAATTGACAGATCAGGAGAATCCAGATTCAGGGACAGTTTCTTCCCCGCTGTTGACAGGCAACTGAATCATCCCATCCACAGCTAGAGAGCAGTCCTGAACTACTATCTACCTCATTGGAGACCCTCGGACTATCTTTGATCGGACTTTACTGGCTTTGTCTTTTACCAAATGTTATTCCCTTTACCATGTATCTGTACACTGTGAGCGGCTCGATTGTAATCACGTATTGTCTTTCCGCTGACTGGTTAGAACGCAACAAAAGCTTTTCACTGTACCTCGGTACACGTGACAATAGACTAAATTGAACTAAACAAAATAGACAATAGACAATAGGTGCAGGAGTAGGCCATTCGGCCCTTCATGCCAGCACCGCCATTCAATATGACCATGGCTGATCATCCCCAATCAGTACCCCGTTCCTGCCTTCTCCCCATATCTCCGCTATTTTTAAGAGCCCTATCTAGCTCTCAGTTGAAAGCATCCAGAGAACCTGCCTCCGCCGCCCTCTGAGGCAGAGAATTCCACAGACTCACCACTCTCAGTGAGAAAAAGTGTTTCCTCGTCTCCGTTCTAAATGGCTTACTCCTTATTCTTAAACTGTGGCCCCTGGTTCTGGACTCCCCCAACATCGGGAACATGTTTCCTGCCTCTAGCGTGTCCAAACCCTTAACAATCTTATATGTTTCAATGAGATTCCCTCTCATCCTTCTAAACTCCAGAGTGTACAAGCCCAGCTGCTCCATTCTCTCAGCATATGACAGTCCCTCCATCCCGGGAATTAACCTTGTAAACCTACGCTGCACTCCCTCAATAGCAAGAATGTCCTTCCTCAAATTAGGGGACCAAAACTGCACACAATACTCCAGGTGTGGTCTCACTAGGGCTCTGTACAAAACAAAACTAAAGATCTGAGAGGAGATGAGGGAGAGCATAGTTAAAGCACAAAATGCTGCTGTTGTAGTAGAGGTTGAAGAGAGTGGAGCAGTTGTAATGAGTGATTGCAGATCCGCTTCTGAGAGTCGCCAGGCCTCTTACTGCAGGGCACGTTGTTGAATAAGGAAGCAGATGGGTGCAATGTGTGCAGAGCCAGCCCATGCCAGTGGCTGGCATCAGGGTGACTTGTGCAGGAGGAGATGAGGAAGCAGCCTGCAATCCCCTCTCTGCTCACCCCATGCTGGACATTGCTGAAAGCTCGTGGACGCTTGTAGCCCTTAGCCGAGACTCGCTGCAAGGCACCATATGGCCAAATAGCCTGCCAGCTCACCGAGGTTTGTTCAGTTTAGCTCAGGGAACCAGCGCGGAAACAGGGTCATAAGACCCACCGAGTCCGCCCCGACCAGCGATCCCTGCACACTAACACTGCCCTACACACACTGGTGACAATTTTGCATTTATACATTAATACCAAGCCTATTCGCCTACAAACCTGCACGTCTTTGGAGTGTGGAAGGAAACCGAAGATCTCGGAGAAAACCAACGCAGGTCACGGGGAGAACATGCAAACTCCGTACAGACAGCACCCGTGGTCGGGATCGAACCCGGGTCTCCGGCGCTGTGAGGCAGCAACTCTACCTCTGCACCACCTGTGTGGTTTATGAATGAACGGTGACTTAGTCCTGGAGTATTACGTACAGTTTTGGTCTCCTAATCTAAGGAAAGACATTCTTGCCATAGAGGGAGTACAGAGAAGGTTCACCAGACTGATTCTTGGGATGTCATGACTTCCATATGAAGAAAGACTGGATAGAATCGGCTTGTACTCGCTAGAATTAAGAAGATTGAGGGGGGATCTTATAGAGACTTACGTAATTCTTAAGGGGTTGGACAGGCTAGATGCAGGAAGATTGTTCCCGATGTTGGGGAAGTCCAGAACAAGGGGTCACAGTTTAAGGATAAGGGGGAAGTCTTTTAGGACCGAGATGAAAAAATTATTTTTCACACAAAGAGTGGTGAATCTGAGGAATTCTCTGCCACAGAAGGTAGTTGAGGCCAGTTCATTGGCTATATTTAAGAGGGAGTTAGATGTGGCCCTTGTGGCTAAAGGGATCAGGGGGTATGGAGAGAAGGCAGGTACAGGATACTGGGTTGGATGGTCAGCCATGATCACATTGAATGGCGGTGCAGGCTCGAAGGGCCGAATGGCCTACTCCTGCCCCTTTTGTCTATGTTTCTATGTTTCTATGTTTCTAAAGTGCATTTACCCTGTGCTCTAAAGGTATTTTACAAATCAACAATTGAGCTCTATTTACAGATCTTTGAGTGAGGAAGTTCGACTCATTTTTAATTAAAATATGTATTGACAATGGAACAATGAAATTCATATTTGCAGCAACATAATGGACCTGTAACACAATACACACAGATAATATATAATAAACAAAGGATTTAAATAATTATTAACCCTAAAACCCGCGCAGAAAAAATATCCAATGTCATTAGTGGAACTGAAGAAAGTCCATAATTCATAGGTTAGTGCTGTGTAGTGTTCAAGAGCCTGGTTGTAGACATACTCAAGTAGAGCCAAACGGCACAGAAACAGGCCCTTCAGCCCAATTTATCCATGCTGACCAAGATAGACACCAGAACGTTGGAGCAACTCAGCGGGTCAGGCATCATCTAACTGGTCGCCTGCCCTGCTGAGTTACTCCAGCTTCTGGTGTCTATCTTTGGTGTAAACCAGCATGTGCAGTTCCTTTGTCTGAGGAAGGGTCTCGAGCCGAAACGTCACCCGTTGCTTCTCTCCAGGGATGCTGCCTGCCCTGCTGAGTGACTCCAGCATTTTTAGTCCACCTGCAGTTCCTTGCTACACATGGTGACCAATATGTCTCACCTAACCTGGCCCCATTGACCATGCCCCAAGCACTTGCCCAAGCATATGATGAGCGTTTGACGGCACTGGGCCTCAACTCGCTGGAGTTTCGAAGGTTGAGAGAGGACCTTGTTGAAACTTACAGAATGATGATAGGGTGGATGTGAAGAGGATGTTTACACTGGTGGGAGAGTCTTGGACCGGAGATCATAGCCTCAGAATTAAAGGGCGCTCTTTTAGAAAGGAGGTGAGGAGGAACTTCTTTAGTCAGAGGGTATTTAAACCCCTGTCCCACGTTTCCAGTTCATTCCAAGAGCTCTCCCGAGTTTGCCCTGATTCGAACTCGGAGATTTACGGTAATGGCCGCTCGTCGGTACTCGGGGCTCTCGTGGACATTTTTCATCATGTTGAAAAATCTTCACGAGTCTTCCCGTGCTTACCTGCCATTAGTGAGTCTTCCCGAGTACCTGCCGTTAGCGCTAAGAGACGCCCCCGAGCTCTGACGTACCCGCTACGTTCATTCTCCGTGCTTACCACGCGTTTGATTTTTTTTTTAACTCGGGAGAGCTCTTGGAATGAACTTGCACCGTGGGACAGGGCTTTTAATCTGTGGAACTCATTGCCACAGAGGGCTATGGAGGCCAAGTCAGTGGATATTTTTAAGGCAGACAAATTCATGATTAGAAAGGATGTCAAGGGTTATTGGGGGGAAGGCAAGAAAATTGGATTAGGAGGCGTTAGGTCAGCCAGATTGAATTTAAGCCATATAACCATATAACAATTACAGCACGGAAACAGGCCCTCTCGGCCCTTCCAGTCCGTGGGACTTTGTTTTCCCCTATTCTACCTGCACTCAGACCATACCCCTCCATTCCCTTCACGTCCATATACCTATCCACTTTACTCTTAAATGTTAAAATCGATCCTGCCCCTCTACCACTTCTGCTGGAAGCTCATTCCACACAGCCACCACCTCTGAGTGACGTGTCCCTTAATTCTCACATCATGCCCTCTTGTTTTGACTTTTACCCTTCAACCTTTCCTCTGAGGGTAACCTGGGAAGATTCTATGTAACCTCTGTAATTTTGAGGGCATAACTAGGCGACCAAAATGACACCCTAATCCAGAATTAAGGGACAGCCTTGTACAGTTTTAGGGTACAACTACCCTACTCCTATATTCAATGTCTGATTTATAAGGCAGCACACCAAAGGCTTCTTTTATCTACATGCGATTCCACCTTCAGGGTGGTGGTTTCCACAGCATTCCTCCTCAATGTACGTGATATGTAGCTTCACACTGCAGCCATCTTTCAGCCCACTTTTCTTCCCCAAATGGTGGAGGCTTTGAAAATCTATTTTAACAACACCACCTATCTTAAAAGTAAATCCAATTTTCCACCCCATCATCAAGTCATTGATAGGTACATGACAAACATCAGGGAAACACAGGGAATCCCTGAGGCATGGTCTTCCAACCTGAAAAACAGCCATCCACCTTTACTCCTCTGACAGGTCTCCCATTCAGCATGTTTGAATCCATCTTGCTACTCCGCCACATTAACACCCCAAGATTGAAAACCAAATGGGAACCTTGTCAACCTTACTGAAATGCACGCTTTACCCTCATCAATTTCCTAGACTTCAAAAAATTCAAGGAAGGTTTGTCAAACATGAGGCACTCAAATCCATGTTTGTTCCGATCAAGCCTGTAATCCAGATGTTATATATGGTATATCTCTAAGGTATATTTCCATTAATTTGCTCACCACTGTCAACTAACAGGCAATATGGTATTGGGGTTATTCTTTGAAACCCTTTTTTAAACAATGGAACAACATGGCAGTACGAATCCTCCGGCAATGGTATTCCCCGTAGGAGACAGAATATTTCATACTCCTGCTCACTGCATGTATTCCCTCAAGGGAGGGATTCCTTCAGCGGAGTATCAGACATCAACATGATGGGCCGAATGGCCTAATACTACTGCTATAACTTGTGAACATGTCTTTTTTAAATGTTGTTGTAGTCTCTGACTCAAATTCCCCTCTGGCAGCTCGTTCCATAAACCCACCACCCTGTTGTTGAGAGAAGGTCGGCTGGGAAGAAGCTATTCTTGAACCTGGCGGTCATGGTCTTCAGATTCTTACGACCTTCTTCCTGATGGCAGGAGTGAAGTGAGAGCATGGTCAGGGTGGTGTGGGTCCCTGATGACGGTGGCTGTCTTTCTGAGGCAACGCCTCCTACAGATAGATCCCTCCGACAGTGCGGAGGTCAGAACCGTGATTGTCCATTTTCCAAAGAGGTTTTCTCTGGGGAAGCAGAAAGCAAAGAGCTGGAAAGGCTCAAAGGAAGAGGTGGCTGTAGGAGTTGGGCATTAGAACCTCCTGTCACCGATATGGTGTTGGAGGGAGTGAGAAATGCATCATCAGATGGCACGGTGGCGCAGCGGCAGAGTTGCTGCCTCACAGCACCAGAGACCCGGGTTCGATCCTGACTACGGGTGCTGTCGGTGCGTAGTTTGTACGTTCTCCATGTGACTGCGTGGGTTTTCTCCGGGTGCTCCGGTTTCCTCCCACACTCCAAAGATGTGCAGGTTTGCAGGTTAAATCGGCTTTGGTAGAATTGAAAACTGTCCCTAGTGTGTGTAGGATAGTGCAAGTGTACGGGGTGATCGCTGGTCGGATCGGACTCGGTGGGCCGAAGGGCCTGTTTCCACGCTGTATCTCTAAAGTCTAAACGGCCAGTCTGGGGAATATGAAGTGTGGGACTGGGATGACCGGAACTCCTGGAGGGCAAAGAGACTGAGGTAAATTTTAACTTTCTACACAAGCGGCACGATGGCGCAGCGGTAGAGTTGCTGCCTCACAGCGCCAGAGAACCAGGTTCGATCCCGACTACGGGTGCTGTCTGTACGGAGTTTGCACGCTCTCCCCGTGACCAGCGTGGGTTTTTTTCCGAGATCTTCGGTTTCCTCGCATACTCCAAAGACATACAGGTTTGGAGGTTAATTGGCTTGGTGTAAATATTTAAAAAATTGTGCCTAGTGTGTGTACCACAGTGCTAGTGTACGGGGGGTCGCTGGTCGGTGTAGACTCGGTGGGCTGAAGGGCCTGTTTCCACGCTGTAGCTCTATATTCTAAAATCTGGGAAATAAGAAGCATAGAAATATAGAAAATAGGTGCAGGAGTAGGCCATTCGGCCCTTCGTGCCAGCACCGCCATTCAATGTGATCATGGCTGATCATCCCCAATCAGTACCCCGTTCCTGCTTTTTCCCCATATCCCTTGATTCCGTTAGCCCTAAGAGCTAAATCTAACTCTCTCTTGAATACATCCAGTGAATAGAAATGAGCGACTTGGATGGCAGGAACTGGAGGGCAAAGAGACTGAGGTAAATGTTAGCTTTCGACACGAGTGCAAATCGGTTTATCATGTATCCTAAACGTTATTTCCTTATCGTGTATCTGTACACTGTAAATGTCTCGATTGCAATACAGATGCTCCTCGACTTACGATGCTTCGGCTAACGATATTTTGACTTTACGATGGTACAAAAGTGATACACATTCAGTCGAAACCGTACTTCAAACCGTACTACGGGCTAGCGATATGCGGTACGATACTCTCTGGCGATGCTGCGCAACGGCAGCGAGCCAGTCAGCCATGAGTGTGAACAAGCGATACTCTACAGTGTACCGCGTTGCCAGCGTTTGTCGGATATACAGTGTATTGTGTACTGTGTTTTTGCATCCCACCATGTCTTCAAAACGCCCATCTGTGTCTCCTGCTTCTGGCGACAAGAAGAAGAAGATGAAGGCGATTACTCTTGAGATGAAACTCAAGATAATTGGCCAGCATGAAGGCGGCAAGCCAGTAATGGTCATCGCACGTGAGTTAGAACTTTCGCAATCGACGATCCCGACCATCTTAAAGGATAAGAAACGAATCAGTGATGCAGTGAAATCGTCAGCACCGTTTAAATCCGGTCACTGGTCATCGTGAAGAAAAGAGCTGGGCGATTGATGATATGGAGAGATGTCACGTGGATGGAAGACCAGATACACGAGCGCATACCGCTTAGCCTGCTGTCGATCCAGGATAAGACAAGATGTCTCTTCAACTTACCATATTTTCGATTTACTATGGGTTTATCGGAACGTAAGCTGAGGAGCAGTACAGTCTTTCTGCTGACTTGATAGCTTTTCACCGTACCTCGGTACACGTGACAATAAACTAAACTGGACTGAAGGGGCGCCCAGTCTTAAAGGGCTGTCCCACTCGGGCGACCTAATCCGCGAGTCCAGAAGTGTGTCTTTGACCTTCAAGTTCGAGGGCACTCGCCTGGAAAGCCTCGAGCTGGATCGACCGACCACGTGCGCGCACACACACATGCACACACACACACGCACACGCGCACGCGCACACGCACACGCACACGCACACGCACACACACGCACACGCACACACACACGCACACACACGCACACACACACACGCACACACACACACGCACACACACACACACACACACACACACACACACACACACACACCGCAAAGGCGGGGGCCAGGGAAAGTGGGGGAGCGCTGTCTGAAATTCACGCCCGAGATGAAGAAGGAGGTAAAACGGCTGCACAGTAACGGGAAGTCTTTTAGAGAGTGCGGGGGGGGGGGGGGAGAATGGGAGAGAAGGGGGGAAGAAGAAGGGGGGAGAAGGGGGGAGAAGGGGGAGGAGAAGGGGAGAGAAGTGGAGAGAAGTGGAGAGAAGGGGGGGAGAAGGGGGGGAGGAAGGGGGGAGGAAGGGGGGAGGAAGGGGGGAGAGAAGGGGGAGGAAGGGAGTGGAAAGGGGGGAAGGGGGGGAGAGAAGGAGTGGAGACACTTTAAAATGGTAGACTAAAGTTTAGCGGGCATTTTACCTACCGGTAGGTCTTCCTTGGTCCAGAAAACTCCAATGAGCCAATCAAAATGCCCACGGCTACCCTCGACTGCCTGTAAGTAAAAAGCGACCCCAGTCCACTGCACTACGAGTTAAAAAGTCCCATGCCGACCAAATTTTACTTGCGGAAAAATTTTCAACATGCTGAAAATCTTTCCGCGACCTTGCTGAGGCCACGAATATTCAGGAACTTCCCTCGAGCATGAAGGAGAGTTCCAGCGACCTCATAGGACCTCCTTGGACTACATGTCGACCATGCTGCAAATTTGAAGGTCGAAGACACTCTTCTAATCTCGCAGATTAGGTCAGTGGGACAGCCCCCTTACAACTCTGCCCACTTGTCTCTAAGTCAACGGAAGTAAAAATGGCAGCGTTGTGAAATGCACTGGCTGGCTATCACCTGCCTTCAATGAGCGCACGGAGCCAAAAATCCACCCCGATCAATTTAATTTGAATGCAACACAGGACAGGGCAAACTCACACGCAGGGAGAGGAATGAAAGAAGTGCAAGAAAATAATGGCCCAGAAAATCTATTTAACCTGATATCATCTAAATTTTCTAGCCTGAAATATTTAATTGAATGTGGTTCCCAGGCACACTGTGTACCTGCTTGAGTTCCAGTTGTTTGGCACTTGAGTGACTTTGCAATAGTTCACCGACTTCTTGGAGCCATGAATGTGAGTGGTTCTCAGATGGTGTGGAGATATGGCCCTCCACTTTAAATGACTGAAACAAAAAATAAAACCCCTTGATATCTTTTTACTCTTTACTTTTAGATGCACAGAGTCTCTTGCCCAGAGTAGGGGATTCAAGGGCCAGAGGACGTAGGTTGTAGGTGAAGGGGAAAAGATTTACTAGGAATTTGAGCGGTAACGTTTTCACGCAAAGGGTGGTGGGTGCAGGGAACAAGCTGCCGGAGGAGGTAGTTGAGGCTGGGACTATCCTATCATTTAAGAAACAGTTAGTCAAGAGCCCTCTTCTGTCTCGACCCGTACGGTCAGGTTGAGAACATGCAAACTCCACACAGACAGTACCCGAGGTCAGAATCGAACCCGGGTCTCTGGCGCTGTGAGGCAGCAACTCTACCGCTGCGCCACCGTGCCGACCTTGAGCAGCCAGGTGGGAACTCAGTCTAATGACACAACTGAGAGAGCGACACTCCCTCAGATTGTGAGACATTGTGGGCCTAAGGGCCTGTGCCTGTGCTGTACCTTTCCATGTTTAGTTTTAGTTTAGAGATACAGCGTGGAAAAAGGCCCTTCGGCCCACCGAGTCTGCGCCTGCCCCAGCTGAGTTTTTTTGCGTCTATCTTCGGTTTAAACCAGCATCTGCAGTTCCTTCTTGCACCTAGTGTTCTTTTACTGTATCACAGCTGACAATGGGCGACAAGAGATGAAAATGTGGATCGAGGCAGAATTCTGACAACGTACCAGCCCCATCGCGCAAACCAACCTCCCATCCATCCACTCCATCTACACTTCACGCTGCCTCGGCAAGGCCTCCAGTATTATGATGGACCAGTCTCACCCCAGCGCAGAAACAGGCCCTTCGGCCCACCGAGTCTGCGCCGACCAGCGATCCCCGCACACTAACGCGATCCTACACAAACCAGGGGCAAGAGGTGCAGAAGTGTGAAAACGCACTCCTCCAGATTTAGAGACAGTATCTTCCCAGCTGTTATCAGGCAACTGAACCATCCTATCAACATCTCAAGAGTAGCCCTAAACTACTATCCATCTCATTAGAGACCTTCAGACTATCTTTAATCGGACTTTACTGGACTTTAGACCATAGACAATAGACAATAGGTGCAGGAGTAGGCCATTCGGCCCTTCGAGCCAGCACCGCCATTCAATGTGATCATGGCTGATCATCCACAATCAGCTTTATCTTGCACTTAATCTTATTCCCATTATCCTGTACCCGTACACAGTTGCCGGCTCGATTGTAATAATCTACAGTCTTTCCGCTGACTAGATAGCACGCAACAAAAAGCCTTTCACTGTACCTCGGTATACGTGACAATAAACAAAACTAATAACAAAATATCAGTCTGGAGAAGGGTCCTGTCCGAAATGTCACCATCCATTTCCTCTAGAGATGGAAGGGCAACACGGTGGCAGCGGTAGAGTTGCTGCCTTACAGCGCTTGCAGCACCGGAGACCCGGGGGTCGATCCCGACTACGGGTGCTGTCTGTACGGAGTTTGTACGTTCTCCGAGATCTGCGGTTTCCTCCCACACTCCAAAGCCGTGCAGGTTTGTAGGCTAATTGGCTTGGGGTATGTGTAAACTGTCCCTCGTGTGTGTGGGGTATTGTTTGTTAGTGTGCGGGGGATCGCTGGTCGGCACAGAGTCGGTGGGCCGAAGGGCCTGTTTCCGCACAGTTTCGCTCCAAGCAAAACTGAACTAAGATGCCGCCTGACCCGCTGAGTTACTCCCGCACTTTGGCCCGCAGAGTACGTTCCGAGCGGCAATCACCCGCGCAGCGATCATCTAATGCCCCACGATCTAAGGGAGCGCGGCATTCCTAGTTGTGAGTTGTGAGGAGGCCCCACCTTGCCAGCCATTATTGCATCAGTCCGAAGAAGGGTCTCGACCCAAGACGTCACCCATTCCTTCTCTCCCGCTGAGTTACTCAAGCATTTTGTGTCAATTATCGCATGTTCGTTACAAAATTTAAAATTTAGCATGGCGTACAGGAAAATGAGTGGCATTATAGACCCCCCATGAGCAAAGTGTCTGATGAACAGCCTAAAACTATCAATGCAGTAGACATTTCTTTCACCCTTCTTGCTGATGTTGGGCAGGTAAAATTAAATCAACTCCTAATTCAAATTAAGTCTGAATTTTAAAAGCTCTGTATTAATAGGGTTTTAGTCAGCATCTTTTAACTTGTTCCCTTAATTACATTACTTGTCCAATGTCATTAAAGATATCCGAGGAAAGCCATTTAATTATGCCCACATAAACAAGCACTGTCTCTCGGTTATGCCGAAACCTCGCACTTGCCGGTTCATACTTAAGAGCAGTCAATGATAATGAGTTGATTCCCTCCATGTATAATTAACTACTAGCAGAATGGTGCAGCAAAGGAGATATCTTGATGTACAAGTCTTGGTGATGCAAATTAAATGGTTTAAGGAGAGTTCCTGCTGGGACCAACACTAAAGAGAGATATTGCATGCATCCTTACATGTCACTCCTAGGCTGTGTGTACAAGTTGGAGAACCAGGCTCATTATTTTCACTCACATGAAAATAATAAACCAAACGGATACCTCCTCACGTTCTCATTAAAGCTTTCTTCCTCACTCCTTGGGGTGGCTGGTGGAGAAGCAGTAGAGTTGCCGTCTCACAGCGCCAGAGACCCAGGTTCGATCCTGACTGCGGGTGCTGCCTGTACGGAGTTTGTACGTTCTCCCAGTGACCTGCGTGGGTTTTCTCCGGGGTCTCCAGTTTCCTTCCACATGTGCAGGGTTAATTTGCTTTATATAATTGTAAATTGTCCCTAGTGTGTTTAGGATAGTGTTAGTGTGTGGGGGTCGCTGGTCGGCATGGATTCGGTGGGCTGAAGGGCCTATTTCCGTGCTGTATCTCTAAACTTGACTAAAAAAACAGAACTAAATGCACACACATCATGGTACAGCTTTTACAGGCCCTTTATCATATGTCTGTTGGCTATGGCGATGGTGTGCACCATGATGGATTTGTGTTTGGTTTATTTTATTCTCCTTGTTATTTTATTACCACCAGGGGGCGCCGGGGGAGATGGCTGCCCTGCCGGCAGTCTGTTCGTTTTTTATTTATTTTTTTAATTTTTAGCGTTTGTTGAAAGTTTGTTTTAATGTTGCTCAGTTTGTTTTGTGTGGGGGGAGGGAGGAGGGGATCGGGGGAAACTTTTTTCAGGTTCCTACCTTCCCGGAGATGTGAGCATTTTTCGGATCACATTCTCCAGGCTCTGCGGCCTGCCATCGATGGAGCTGAAAGCATCCTCGTTTTTATGATCACTGTTAAATTCTTTGATGTTGTGTCTTATCTTTATTTGTGTGCTGCATGGCAAGTCAAATTTCACTACACCAATTGGTGTATGTGATAATAAATGTCCTTCGCCCTTTGGACTGTCGTGAGCCCCACCGCCGGGCGCGGACTTACCATCGGAGCGGATCCCTTGCCTGGGATCGCTCCCACTGCGACCACCACGGACTCACCACCAAAGGCTCGCAGTCACGGGTGAGGCTAGTCGGGAGCTCCAACGCCGCGGAAGGTTCGCCCAGCCCCGACGCGAGGTTCGATCGCCCGGCGCGGGGGAGCTGACAACCCCCCGATGCGGGAGCTGATCGCCTCGACGCGGATTGGCCCGAATGCCACCGGCTACGGGAGTCAAGATCGTCCCGTCAACGGGGGCTCGAGGCCCCCGACCGATGAAGAACTAAGGGAAGAGACTCGAACTTTATTTCACCTTCCGTCACAGTGAGGAATGTGGAGGAGTCACTGTGGTGGATGTTCATGTTAAAATGTGTTTTGAGTGATCTGTTGCTTTTAATTGTATGACTGACCTGGCCAATGACATTCCTCGTATGTTGTGAAACATACTTGGAGAATAAAGTGTGATTCTGATTCTGATTCTGACTCTGATTCTGTTTGTTGTGTGTACTGAGGCACAGTAAAAAGCTTTTTGTTGCACGCTTTCCAGTCAACAGAAAGACTAGACGGTAGAGTTTCCGCCTCACAGCGCCAGAGACCCGGGTTCGATCCTGACTACGGGTGCTGTCTGTACGGAGTTTGTACCTTCGCCCCGTGACCGCGTGGGTTTCCTCCGGATGCTCCGGTTTCCTCCAACATTCCAAGGACATCCAGGTTTGTAGGTTAATTGGCTTCTGTAAATTGTCCCAGGATTGTGAGCAGGACACAAGCGTGCGACTGTATGTTGCCGGGTCATATACCGTGGATACAGGCCCCTCAGCCCAACCTGCCCACACCCACCAATATACCCCATCAACACTAGTCCCACCTGCCTGCATTTGGTCCACATCCCTCCAAACCTATCCTATCCATGTACCTGGCTAAATGTTTCTTAAACATTGTGATAGTACCTGCCTCAACTACCTCCTCTGCCAGCTCATTCCTTACACCTACCACCCTTTGTGTAATAAAGTTACCCCTCAGGTTCCTATTAATTCACATTAAACCCATGTCCTCTGTTTTTCGATTCCCTGACTCTGACCAAGAGACTCTGCATTTACCCGATCCATTCCTCTCATGATTTTGTACGCCTCTATAATAATCACCCCTCACCCTCCTGCACTCCAACCTGCTCAAGCTCTCCCTATAGCTCAGGCCTTCGAGTCTTGGTGAGTCCTCGTCAATCTTCTCTGCACCGTTTCCAGACATTGTGGGCCGAAGGGCCTGTTCCTGTACTATGGTTAACACTATGTAAGGCGTCTCCTGCAATCATGTCCACTTTCCAAGTCCGCTGCCTCCTCTTCTCAATCAGTCGACCCCAATCAGTTTGAAGAAAGATCCCAAGCCAAAACGTCACCTATCCATGTTCTCCGGAGATGCTGCCTGACCCGCTGAGTTAATCCAGCACTTTGTGTGTTTTTTTGATAAACTGGCAGCTCTGTTCCTTACGTCTCATCTTCTCCGTTGCATATTGCTTCTATCTCTCTTGGTTGATTTAGTTTTAGTTTAGTTTAGTGATTTAGTTTAGAAATGCAGTGTGGAAACAGGCCCTTCGACCCACCAAGTCCATTCCGACCAACACTCACACTAGTTCCATCCTAGACACTGGGGACAATTTACAGAAGCCAATTAACCTACAAACCTGCAACCTTTGCAATGTGGGGGGAAGATTTATTGAATAGTGAAAGACTTGGAGTGAGCAGATGTGGGGAGGATGTTTCCACTAGTGGGAGAGTCAAGGACTAGAGGTCATAGCCTCAGAATTAAAGGACATACCTTTTGGAAGGAGATGAGGAGGAACTTCTTTAGTCAGAAGGTGGTGAATCTGTGGAATTCATTGACACTGAAGGCTACGGAGGCCGTCAATGAATATTTTTAAGGCAGAGATGGATAGATTCTTGATTAGTACGAGTGTCAGGGATTATGGGGAGAAGGCAGGAGAATGCGGTTAAAAGGGAAAGAAGACCCACAGCCAGACATAAAAACAGTTTTTATCCATGAGTAGTTGCTCTACTCAACATATAACCATATAACCATATAACCATATAACAATTACAGCACGGAGACAGGCCCTCTCGGCCCTTCCAGTCCGTTTTCCCCTAGTCCCATCTACCTGCACTCAGACCATACCCCTCCATTCTCTTCACAACCATATACCTAAACAGCCAAAAATCTGTAGCCTCCCTTTGATCTGGTATTTTGTTGGTTCACATGCTTGATCAATGGTGTTTTATCATTAATGTTTTATTATTATTAATGTTTAGTGTTTTCTGAGTCATTCGTAACTGTCACTGTGTGCCATGTTGTTACGTGGGCAGAGCACCAAGGCAAATTCCTTGTATGTGAATACTTGGCCAATAAACCTACTTCCTTACTTACTTAGATCAGCCATGATTGAATGGGCGAGTACAGTTGATGGGCCGAATGGCATTGTTCTGCTCCTATGGCTTATGAAACTGGAGTACCCAGTGAAAACCCACGCGGTCACAGGGAGAATGTTCCAAACCCTGCACAGACAACACCCGAGGTCAGGATCGAACCCGGGTCTCTGGCGTGGTAAGGCAGTAACTCTACCACTGGGCCACCGTACTGCCCATTGTGTTGCCCACTGATGTGGCGAGGCATGCGTGATGGGGAGATGTTTTGCCCATTCACTGCTTGCTCTTGAATTAAAACATCCTACTTGACTCCTGTCCGCATGGATGAAGTTTATCCCCTTTCTCTTTAAACAAACTTAATCTCCACTTCAACCTGCGGCCTTGGTACAGTAGTACCTCTTCAAAAATTATTTATATTAAAATGCAATAAAAAGCCAAGTATAAATAATCTCCAATCCCACCATGCTAATGTTATACTGTAGCTCCATCTCTAATAAGATAGTAAAAAACTTTATATTCCTCTTTAAAAATTAATAAGATATTTTGGGCCTTATTATATCATTCTTTCACTCGCGTTTTAGTGATGCGAGTCCTTTTATTACTGCTAATCATGATTAACTTGGTTTGATGAGTGTCAATATATCTCACCTTTACTGTTAAAATAGGATCGCAAGCCCCATAATACCATTTTGAACTTTGGTGTTGCGATTCCCCCATTGTATTTGGGGTGGCACGCTGGTGCAGCGGGTAGAGCAGCTACCTCAGAGCGCCAGGGACCCAGGTTCGATCCTGTCTTCGGGTGGTGTATGTGTGGAGTTTGCACGTTCTCCCTGTGACCGCATGGGTGCTTCAGTTTCTTCCCGTGTCCCAAAGGCGCGCAGGTTTGTAGGTCCATTGCCTCCAATGTGGATGAAAAAACTGCGATAACATGAAGCTAGTGTGAACGGGGGCGATCGATAGTCGGCATGGACTCAGTGGGCCGAAGGCCTTTGGTGCCACGCTGCCAGTCTAAACTAAACAAAATATTCTTAGTCATAGTATCATACAGCACAGAGGCAGGCCCTTCGGCCCAACTCACCCATGCTGAAGAAATACACAAAAAGCTGGAGTAACTCAGCGGGACGGGCAGCATCTCTGGAGAGAAGGAATGGGTGACGTTTCGGGTCGAGACCCTTCTTCAGACAGAAAGTCAGGGGAAAGCAACACGAGACGCATAGACAGTGATGTAGAGCGATAAAGAACAAATGAATGAAAGATATTCAAAAAAGTAACGATGATAAAGGAAACAGGCCATTGTTAGCTGCTTGTTGGGTGGAAACAAGAAGCTGGTGCGACTTGGGTGCGGGAGGGATGGAGAGAGAGGGAATGCCGTGGTTACGCGAAGCTGGAGAAGTCAATATTCATACCACTGGGCTGTAAGCTGCCCAAGCAAAATATGAGATGCTGTTCCTTCAATCAGGGCTCCACTCTTCCTTGGTCAACTCTTGCTGAACCTGCTTTGTTCTGGACTTTCCCCCCCACCTCTACTTTCAGTCTGATGAAGGGTCCCAACCCAAAACGTCACCCACCGATTTCTCTAGGGATGCTGCCTGACCCGTTGAGTTCCTCCAGCACTTTGCCCAAGACTCCAGCACCCTGCAGTTCCTTCTGCCTCCCAACCTGATCAATGTCTGGAATTTTAATGTCTAAAGTGAATGTCTAACATGGGCAGGACCTACACAGTGAATGGCAGAGCTCTGGGGAGTGTTGTAGAGCAGAGGGATCTAGGAATGCAGGTACAAAGTTCCTTGAAAGTGGCTTCACAGGTAGATGGGGTGGTTGAAAAGGCTTTTGGCACATTGGCCTTCATCGGTCAGAGTCTTGAGTATAGAAGTTGGGAGGTCATGTTGCAGTTGTATAAGACATTAGTGAGGCCAAATTTGGAATATTGTGTTCAGCTCTGGACACCATGTTAGACAATAGACAATAGACAATAGACAAATAGACAATAGGTGCAGGAGTAGGCCATTCGGCCCTTCGAGCCAGCACCGCCATTCAATGTGATCATGGCTGATCATCCCAATCAGTACCCCGTTTCCTGACTTCTCCCCATATCCCCTGACTCCGATATTTTTAAGAGCCCTATCTAGCTCTCCCTTGAAAGCATCCAGAGAACCGGCCTCCACCGCCCTCTGAGGCAGAGAATTCCACAGACTCACCACTCTCTGTGAGAAAAGGTGTTTCCTCGTCTCCATTCTAAATGGAATACCCCTTATTCTTAAACTGTGGCCCCTGGTTCTGGACTCCCCCAACATCGGAAACATGTTTCCTGCATCTAGTGTGTCCAAGCCCTTAACAATTTTATATGTTTCAATGAGATTCCCTCTAATCCTTCTAAACTCCAGAGTGAACAAGCCCAGCTGCTCCATTCTCTCAGCATTTGACAGTCCCGCCATCCAGGGAATTAACCTGGTGAACCTACGCTGCACTCCCTCAATAGCAAGAATGTCCTTCCTCAAATTAGGGGACCAAAACTGCACACAATACTCCAGGTGTGGTCTCACTAGGGCTCTGTATAACAATGTTAAAGGAAAGATGTTGTTAAGATGGAAATGGTACAGAGACGATTTACAAGGATGTTGCCAGGACTCAAGGGTCTGAGCTACAGGGAGAGGTTGGGCAGGCTAGGACTTTATTCTTGGAGTGCAGGAGGATGAGGGGTGATCTTACAGAGGTGCATACATTTATGGGATGAATGGAGAGGGTAAATACTCAGTCTTTTACCCAGCTTTCTTCCCCCACTTCCTCCTGCTATCAGGTAGATGCACAGAGTCTCTTCCACAATCAAGAACCGGAGAACATAGCTTTATGGTGAAAGTGGAAAGATTTTATAAGAATCCGAGGGGTAACTTTTTCACGCAAAGGGTAGTGGGTGTATGGAACGAGCTGCCAGAGGAGGTAGTTGAGGGACTATTGCATTGTTTAAGAAGCAATTTGACAGGTACATGGATAGGATAGGTTTGGAAGGATATGGGCTAAAAGTAGGCAGGTGAGACTAATGTCTCTACATCGGCGAGACTCGGCGAACTGAACACCTGACTTTATTGTCTGTGTCCCTGACAGGACACTACATTCTTCTCTGAAATTCTTGAAATGGGCAATAGGGAACCTTTCTTTGGGTCTGAAAATGAAGGGTTTCGGCCCGAAATGTTGCCTGTTTCCTTTAAATTCGCAATAGGGACCATATATGCAGCCTCACCCGCTGAGTCACACCAGCATTTTTGTCTACCTCCTGATTCGCTCTTTTTGTTTTGTTTCTCCAATCCCATAAATAACTAGCGGCAAACAAGGAGACAAAGGTCCCCTTCAGAGTATTATACGACCCCCCCCCCCCCCCTTCTTCGAGCCGTGGAGCTCGAGAGATGATCAGTAACGAGCACTGGCCTCTGATCTTGCCCCCATTAGTCAGGGATATAGATGATCGCAGGAACCCAGTCCGCTGTAAGGTGGCGTAGTCGGGAGATGTAACAGTGGCCTGGACAAGAGTGCACTTTCCCAGCCCAGGCTGCCCATTAACCTGGGCTCCGTACACTTAGCGAGGATGTGGGCAGTTGGTTTTAATCCCTCTTTTGTTTTACAACTGACCCTTTGGCTCGCACATACCCTTCTGTATTGACTGCGGTTTATGGGCTGAGACCCCTTGGTTGCCGGGTGAGGGGGGGCGGGGGGGGGGGGGGGGGGGGCAGATTACACCTCAAAGCCCAAGCCCCCAGGGTGAATGAACCAGCAGCCTGGCATCCTCCTTGCGATAATAGATATTTCTTCATGAAAGCCCGCTACAACAAGCAAAAGCGCCGGTCAGGGGCCAGACACCATAAATCCCAGAGCGTTCACAGGTACATACTTTTATTGTTTTCGGTAAAAGGAGGAAACTTTATTGATTTTTCTCTCTCTCTCTCTCTCCCTCTCCCACGGGCTCCAAACACGTACAGGACAATGATTAATGCTTCCCTTTGGAAAAAAGAAATTATATGAAATAAATTAAACTACCGCGGCAGCAAATTGAAAAATAAGGATGTAAATGAGGTTTGAATACTTAATATCTTATGAAGAAAAATAGTCAATGAGGCCAAAAAATGATGAGGGTTTTCCAAAAAAAAACATAAATTTAACTCTAACGACTTAGTTGAGTTCGTCGTTGTTAACCATCATCGCTGATATTCATCGCTGGAGGTGGCGCAGGGGTAGAGCTGCTGCCTCACAGCGCCAGAGACCCGGGTTCGATCCTGACTACGGGCGCTGTCTGTACGGAGTTTGGACGCTCCCCCCCGTGTGGGCTTTCTCCGGGAGCTCCTGTTACCTCCCACACTTGAAAGGCGGGCAGGTTTGTGATACAATTGTAAATTGCCCCTAGTGTGTGTGTGTGTGTGTGTGTGTGTGTGTGTGTGTGTGTGTGTGGGATAGTATTAGGATTGCTGGTTGGCTGGAATCGGTGGGCCGAAGGGCCTGTTTCCAAACTGTATCTCAAAGCAAAACTCAAATGAACTAAACTAAATATAAGTCGCAGCCCGCAGCTGATAAATACTGAGCCTGGACGAATAGTCAGCATTGTTTAATTGATAGGACTCTTATTATGAGTCAGGTGGTTAAGGGTTCAAGACCCGATCCAGGAATTCAAGGGTTAATCTTACCATTGCAATGTCGAACTGATGGAGGAGATTGGGACATTAAGCTGATGGCTGTCTGTGCTGTGAGATATATCATGGCAACTGCAGATGCTGATTTACACCCTAGATAGATACAAAATAGAACGGAGACAAGGAAACACTTTTTCTCACAGAGAGTGGTGAGCCTGTGGAATTCTCTGCCTCAGAGGGCGGTGGAGGCAGGTTCTATGGAAGCTTTCAAGAGAGAGCTAGATGGGGCTCTTAAAAATAGCGGAGTCAGGGGATATGGGGAGTAGGCAGGAACGGGGTACTGATTGGGGATGATCAGCCATGATCACATTGAATGGCGGTGCTGGCTCGAAGGGCCAAATGGCCTACTCCTGCACCTATTGTCTATTGTCTATTGTCTAAAATACTGGGGGGGTTCAGTAGGATTGGGACCCTTCTTCAGAGGGAAAGGTCTGAATCACTACTTCAAGGAAGAGCAGAGTTAAGGCCCTGACCCACTTTCCTGAGTTACTCACGAACTCTCCCGGGTTTTCCCCTTGATTCGAACTCGGGGAATGTCGGGGAATGTCGTTAGCGAGCTCTTAGGAGTGCGTAGGTGTTTCGTAGCGGCTCGTAATGTCAGCCGTAGGAACTCGGGGCATCAGGTAAGTCGGGACGTTTTTTCAACATGTTGAAAAATGTCCACGAGTTAAAAAAAATAGCCCCGAGTACCTACGAGCGGCTATTACCGTAATTCTCCAAGTTCGAATCAAGGGGAAAACTCGGGAGAGTTTGTGAGTACGTCGGGAAAGTGGGACAGGGGCTTTCCTCTCCCTGGTATAAAACCAGAGGTTGCTGGAAATGTTCAAAGGGTCAGTCACAGGAGGGTAAAGGGCCTGTCTCACTTAAGCTATTTTTAGGCGACTGCCGGCGACTGTCATAGTCGTAGCAGGTCGCCGAAAAACCGGCAACTGGACCCCCCCTTCGACATAAAATTTGACATAGAATCATTACCTTAACACCAAAAAATAACCTGGCGACAACTACGACAGCATCTACGTCAGGAGAAGTCAAGCTACGCTCATTGGCGTCAATCGCCGACTGTTGCCGAAAGATTTTCAACATGTTGAAAATCCAGTGGAGACCAGAAAGACACTGCGACTCTTTGGGTGACTGAGGAGACCATACAGGCGACACCCCGGCAACCATGTGGCGACAGCCTAGTCGCCTGTAGTCACCTAAAAAATAGCCTAAGTGGGACAGGGCCCTTAAGAAAGGTTTAGAAGGATGCGGACCAAATGCTGGCAGCAGTTGAGTTTATTGTCACGTGTACTGAGGTGCAGTGGAAAGGTTTTTTTGTTGCGCGCTAACCAGTCGTGTTCGTAAGTTCATAAGTGATAGGAGCAGAATGAGGCCATTCGGCCCATCGCAAGCCTACTCCACCATTCAATCATGGCTGATCTATCTTTCTCTTTCAACCCCATTCTCCCGCCTTCTCTCCACAACCCCTGACACCCGTACTAATCATTACAAGTCAACGGAAAGACTGTACATGGTTACAATCGGGCCGAACCACCGTGGACAGATACATGATAAAGGGAGTATATAACGGTGTAGATGGGGCATCTTGGTTGGCACGATCTGGGTGCAAGTTGGGACGAAGGTATGAGTTCATGACTCTACGAACGAGAAAAACATTTAATATTTCATCAGTGGCCTGCTTTTGATGTAAAGTCATCAGAGCCAAGTCATCAATAATTGACAATAGACAGTAGGTGTAGGAGTAGGCCATTCGGCCCTTCAAGCCAGCACCGCCATCCCCAATCAGTACCCCGTTCCTGCCTTCTCCCCATATCCCCTGACTCCGCTATTTTTAAGAGCCCTCTCTAGCTCTCTTCTGAAAGCATCCAGAGAACCTGCCTCCACCGCCCTCTGAGGCAGAGAATTCCACACTCACCACTCTCTGTGAGAAAAAATGTTTCCTCGTCTCCGTTCTAAATGGCTTACACCTTATTCTTAAACTGTGGCTCCTGGTTCTGGACTTCAAGGACATCGGGAACATGTTTCCTGCCTCTAGCGTGTCCAAACCCTTAACAATCTTATATGTTTCAATGAGATCCCCTCTTATCCTTCTAAACTCCAGAGTGTACAAGCCCAGCTGCTCTGTACAGATAAGGTCAAAGATAGACACAAAGTGCTGGAGTATCTCAGCGGGTCAGGCAGCATCCCTGGAGATAAAGGATGGGTGATGTTTCGGGTCGCAGCCCTTCTTCAGACCCAAGGTCGGAACCTCAGAACTCGAGTTCTTCAGACTCTGGTCGAACCTTCATCTACAGCCTCCTTTCAGGAAGAGGTCCCTACACATTATTGATAAAGTCATTCATCTCGCTGAGACATTAACTCTGTCCAGATCGCGACCCAAAATATTGACTGTGTATTAGCTTCCGCAGATGCTGCTCTGCTTGCAAAGCTCTTCGGGGTAATGGAGTCAAGGGATATGGGGAGAAAGCAGGAACGGGGTACTGATTGGGGATGATCAGCCATGATCATATTGAATGGCGGTGCTGGCTCGGAGGGCCGAATGGCCTACTCCTGCAACTATTTTCTACGTTTTCTATGTCTATGTTTCCTAGTTCCTCCAGTAGTTTGTTTTTCGCTCCAGATTCTAGCATCTCTAGCTTCGGGTGTCTACATTAACGCTGTTTCTGGCTGCACGGATGCTGCCTGACCTGCTGAGTGCTTTTCCACCATTCTCAGAGCAAGCGGCACAGTGGCGCGGCGGCAGAGTTGCTTCCTTGCGGCACGAGAGACCCGGGTTCGATCCTGACTATGGGTACTGTCTGTACGGTGTTTGTACGTTCTCCCCGTGACCGCATGGGCTTTCCTCCGGGTGTTCCAGTTTGATCCCACTTTCCAAAGACTTGCAGGTTTGTAGGTTAATTGGCTTCTGCAAATTGTAAATTGTCCCTAGTGTGTAGGATAGAACAAATGCACGGGGATCACTGCTCGGCATGGCCTCGGTGGGCCGGAGGGCCTCTATACAAGCTGTATCTCCAAACTAAACTAAGATAGATGCAAAATGCTGGAGTAACTCAGCGGGACAGGCCGCATCGCTGGAGAGAACAAATGGGTGACATTTCAGGTCGAGACCATTCTTAAGATTGTCCTAAAAGATTGTCTTAAAAGACTTCCCCCTTATCCTTAAACTGTGATCCCTTGTTCTGGACTTCTCCAACATCGGGAACAATCTTCCTGCATCTAGCCTGTCCAACCCCTTAAGAATTTTGTAAGTCTCTATAAGATCCCCCCTCAATCTTCTAAATTCCAGCGAGTACAAGCCGAGTCTATCCAGTCTTTCTTCATATGAAAGTCCTGCCATCCCAGGAATCAGTCTGGTGAACCTTCTCTGTACTCCCTCTATGGCAAGAATGTCTTTCCTCAGATTAGGAGACCAAAACTGTACGCAATACTCCAGGTGTGGCCTCACCAAGACCCTGTACAACTGCAGTAGAACCTCCCTGCTCTTGCACTCAAATCCTTTTGCTATGAATGCCAACATACCATTCCCTGCTGCACCTGCATGCCTACTTTAAATGACTGGTGTACCATGACACCCAGGTCTCGTTGCATCTCCCCTTTTCCTAATCAGTCACCATTCAGATAATTGTCTACCCTCCTGTCTTTGCCACCAAAGTGGATAACCTCACATTTATCACATTATACTGCATCTGCCATGCATTTGCCCACTCACCCAACCTATCCAAGTCACCTTGCAGCCTCCTAGCATCCTCCTCACACCTAACACTGCCCCCCAGCTTCGTGTCATCCGCAAACTTGGAGATGTTGCATTAAATTCCCTCATCCAGATCATTAATATATATTGTAAATAGCTGGGGTCCCAGCACTAAGCCTTGCGGCACCCCACTAGTCACTGCCTGCCATTCTGAAAATGACCCGTTTACTCCTACTCTTTGCTTCCTGTCTGCCAGCCAGTTCTCTATCCACATCAATACTGAACCCCCAATACCGTGTGCTTTAAGTTTGTATACTAATCTCTGATGTGGGACCTTGTCGAAAGCCTTCTGAAAGTCCAGATATAACACATCCACAGCATCTGCAGTTCCTTTTTACACAACAGAACTAAGATGTCAGACTGACACCTCATCTTCCTCTTTCTTCAATGATCTGAACAACATTTCCACTGCTGCCAAAACTGCTAGGAGATAAACTGGATTTATGACTGTTTGTGATATCTTGCTGCTCACAACTTCGCTCTCAGTTCACCCACATAACAATGCGACTTGGACGAGCTCATTGAAACATACCGAATAGTGAAAGGCCTGGATAGAGTGGATGTGGAGATGTAGAGGATGTTTCCTCTAGTGGGAGCGTCTAAGACAAGAGGGCACAGCCTCAGAATAAAAGGACGTACCTTTAGGAAGGAGATGAGGAGGAATTCTTTTAGTCAGAGGGTGGCGAATCTGTGGAATTCATTGTCACACACGGCTGTGCAGGGGAAGACAATGGACACTTTTAAGGCAGTGATTGCCAGATACATGTTTGGTAAGAGTGTCGGGGTTATGGGGAGAAGGCAGGAGAATGTGGTTGAGCGGGAGAGATAGATCAGCCATGATTGAATGGCAAAGTAGATTCAATGGACAGAATGGCCTATTTCTGCTCCTATGACTAATTAATGTGTAATTTATTTCTTCCAGATGTGATGATGGAATCAAAGTGCAAACTCGATTTCCTCACAGCCTTTATTCCTCCCCTGGCCTGTCCCATCAACCAGAGCAGGCGGGTCAAGTTGCATGTGTAGGGCAGACACACCGGTGCAAGGGGCAGCCCAGTACACACTTGGCACATCTTCCCCAGCCAACAATGGGCCATTGTGGGCTCCACCCTTCCAGAGGTCATCTTTTGCCGGCCCTGGTCTTCTCTATCGTTCAGTCTGACAAAAGGTTCCAGGCTGAAACGTCTCCTCCTGCTTTTCTCCAATGATGCTGCCTGACCCGCTGTTGGGGAAGTCCAAAACAAGGGGTCACAGTTTAAGGATAAGGGGGAAGTCTTTTAGGACCGAGATGAGAAAAAAAAAATTCACACAGAGAGTGGGGAATCTGTGGAATTCTCTGCCACAGAAAGTAGTTGAGGCCAGTTCATTGGCTATATTTAAGAGGGAGTTAGATGTGGCCCTTGTGGCTAAAGGGATCAGGAGGTATGGAGAGAAGGCAGGTACAGGATACTGAGTTGGATGATCAGCCATAATCATATTGATTGGCGGTGCTGGCTTGAAGGGCTGAATGGACTACTCCTGCACCTATTGTCTATGTTTCTATGTTTCTCTAGCATTTTGTGTCTATTTCTGGTGATCCAAGAAATGGCCCTGGGATCTTGGTCTCCTCCATCTCCTGACCCGAGACATTGTAGACCGCGTCGAGTGTCAAAGGCTTTGTATCTCCGTCCTTACACCATGCCTGGCTGTGGATGCTCTTCAATCTGCGGAGCATCCTGGACAATACAGCTCATCCCCTCCATGACACACTGGTCAACCTGAGGAGCACCTTCAGCAACCGACTGGTTCCACCAAGATGCAGGACAGAATGCCACAGGAGATCCTTCTCCCCTCTGGCTATCAAACTTTACAACACCTCACCCTTCTGTCGTGGGGTAGACTGACTCCCCTTCCCCCCCCCCCCCCAATCTTTGCACATCCCCAATCCTTTCCACTCGTCACTATAATTTCTTGTTTCAGGTATCTTGTTGTGTTTTACGACTGTTGGCAAACCAATTTCCCTTGTGGGATAAATAAAGTTCTATCGTATCGCATCGTATCGACCTTGTGTGCACAAATACAACACAACGGTGATTCTGTCCACTTACACAATGCATGGTCCATTGTCACATATATGGCTTGAGACTTCATCTGCATCACACCCAGATCTAGCGATCCCCATGATCTCGGGTTGGTTTCCGATCACCACTCTCCACAAACCTTTAGTGAGTCCTACAGCATGAAACCAGGCCCAACTTGCCCACACTGTCCAACACGTCCCACTTCCATTGGTCCCACCTGCCTGCTTTTGGCCCCTAACCCTCCAAACCTATCCTCGCTGTGTACCTGTGTAGATGTTTCTTAAACATTGCAATAGTCTCTGCCTCGACCACCTCCTCGTAGAGGTTGGTCCGTTCAACCACCTCATCTGTGTAAAAAAGTTACCCCTCAGGTTGCCACTAAATCTGTCCTCCCTCACCTGAAACCTTCCTCTGGTTCTCGTTTAGTTTAGTTTATTGTCACATGAATCGAGGTATAGCAAAAAGCTTTTTCTCATTGCGTGTTATCCAGTCAGCGGAAAGACTATACAAGCTGTCCACAGTGTATAGCTTCAGTATAAAGGGTATAATGTTTAGTACAAGATAAAGTCCAGTAAAGTCCAATTCAAAATAGTCAGAGGGTCTCCAGTGAGATAGATGGTAGGCAGGACTGCTCTTATTTTGATGATAGGGTGGTTCAGTTGCCTGATAACAGCTGGGAAGAAAATGGCCCTGAATCTAGAGGTGTGAGTTTTCACACTTCTGTACCTCTTGCCTGATGGGAGAGGGGAGAAGAGGGAGTGGCCGGGGTGAGACTGGTCCTTGATGATGCTGCTGGCCTTGCCGAGGCAGCGTGAGGTGTAGATAGAGTCGATGGAAGGGAGGTTGGTTTGGGTGATGGTCTGGGCTGCGTCCACAATTCTCTGCAATTTCTTGTGGTCTTGGATGGAGCTGTTCCCACAGCTTGCTGTGATGCATCCCGATAAAATGCCTTCTACGGCGCATCTGTATTGTATGAAGTAGTAAAATCAGTATTCAGAAAATTATACACGTATTCTAACGATACATTAATGACCTATTTCGGGAAAGTTAAATAAGAGAAACAAATAGAAGAATATACAATTGGATGAAAATAAAGAGTAGGCAACCTTAAGGCTGCGTGCTCAGCCCCCTGCTATACTCACTCTATACTCATGATTGCTTAGCCGGACATAGTGCGAACTCCATCATCAAGTTCGCCGACGACACCACTGTTGTTGGACAAATCACAGATAGTGATGAGTCAGAGTATAGAAGTGAGATCGACCGACTGACCAAATTATGGCAGCAAGATAACCTGGCTCTCAACACCAGCAAAACCAAGGAACTGATTGCGGACTTTGGTAGGGGAGGGATGAGGACCCACAAACCTGTTCATATCAATGGAACGATGGTGGAGAGGGTCAAAAACGTCAAATTCCTGGGCGTGCAGATATCAGAAGATCTTTCCTGGACCCAGCACACTGATGCGATTATAAAGAAGGCCATCAGTGACTACTTCCTGAGAAGATTACGGAGATTCAACATGTCAAATAGGATTCTCCTGAAGTTGTGCAGGTGCACAGTAGAGAGCATACTGACTGGTTGCATCGTGGCCTGGTTCGGCAACTTGAACATCCAGGAGCGGAAAAGACTACAGAACGTTGTGACCACTGCCCAGTCCATCACCGGCTTAGACCTCCCCACCATCGAAGGGATCTATCGAAGTCGCTGCCTCAAAAAGGCAGCCAACATCATCAAAGACCCACACCATCCTGGCTCATTTCACCACTGCCATCGGGAAGAAGGTACAGGAGCCTGAAAACTGTAACGTCCAGGTTCAGGAACAGCTGCTTCCCTACAGCCATCAGGATATTAAACATGACAAGAAATAAGCTCTGAACTGCAATAGACTATTATTATTATTGCACTATAGTTGTTTATTTATTGAGTATTGCGCATGTGTATTTATACGCACGGAACTTTTATTTTTCTCCTGTTACGTACTATGTTTACATATTCTGTTGCGCTGCTGCAAGTAAGAATTTCATTGTCCTATCGGGGACACATGACAATAAAACACTCTTGATTCTTGAGGTAAACATTGTCCAGTCCATCTATTTCTAAATAATCATTTTGTCTCAAAGAGTTAAAAAAGAAAGAATTAGACTTTGGACTTTACTTTAGACTTTAGAGGTACAGCATGGAAACAGGCCCTTCGGCCCACGGTGCGATCACCCTGTTGCACTATCCGATACACCAGGGACAATTTACAATTTACAGAAGCCAATTAACCTACAAACCTGTACGTCTTTGGAGTGTGGGAGGAAACCGGAGCACCAGGAGAAAACCTATTGGAGAACGTACGAACTCCGTATAGTGAGCGCCCGAGTCCAGGATCAAACCCCGGGGCCTCTGGCGCCGCGAGGCAACAACCCTACTGCCTGGTGATTCTGAGCAATGAAGCTCGGGAACGATGAAGGTTCATGCAGGGGCCTTGGGAGGAGGAGGGATACTTTATTGAGGGCCGCGAGCCATAATCCATTCCCAGCGAGAGACCCGGGCGCAGTCTGTGACAAGTTCGCGCAGAGGGAGCAAGGTTATCGTTCACACGCGATTCAGCGCCGCAATAAATATGGTCACAACTTTTCCTTTATTTATAAAGTGTAGCCCATGCTTAATTAGCATCAGCGCCCAGCCTCGCTGAATGAAGTGACTAGGAAGATCGGCACTCATGCAGTAAGGTTGTTTGAAGGTTGTATTTAAAGTAACATTGGAACAATTTATTGGGAGGTTTACCCTTCATTTAGGCTCAGCTAAACTTGACTGCAGACTGTTGATGAGGCATTGTCAGGGGAGATTTATTCTACAACCATATTGGACTATACATCACTTGGAAGTGGTTTATGAGGCATGGATTCTACAATACTCTTTGAAATAAGGGCAGGATAAATATCTGCTCATTGAATGAGACTTTGGTGGCCGGTGGTGTGCTGGTATTCACTGTGGCGGATCGCAGCCCTGTCGCGGGGACTGTCGGTGAGGACGAGGCCAGGCCACCAGACGGAAGGAAGGGTTAACTAGTCTGGGATTTGGGGAGCTGGCGTTACAGAGGTCGCCCGGAGAGCTGTGTTCCAAACCCAGCCAGTCGGAAAATGCTGGCACTGCCACGTAGCACCATGCGGTTTCCATCCAACTTCGTGTGGGTGAGAGGCCGACCTCAACGACACTGGGTTGTGGAGAGGGCACGGACATCCCTCTCGTTCTAATTACTTGCCAAGGCCTCCGATTTCACTTTGTGCAGAGAGGTTTGGAACAGGACAAGCACAGAACCTCTGTGCGTGTACACGCTGAATGTGTTTATGGTACCCAACAGTAGGAATCCCAGAGATGACTGGGTAGTCGCATCATGGGTGTCGGGAGGACCTGCGGATGCTGGTTCAACACCGCAGATAGACACTAAAAGCTGGAGTAACTCAGCGCGACAGGCAGCACCTCTGGAGAGAAGGAATGGGTGACGTTTCCTTCCTCTCTACCCGAAATGTCACCCATTCCTTCTATCCAGAGATGCTGCTTGTCCCGGGTACACAAAATGCTGGAGAAACTCAGCGGGTGCAGCAGCAGCTGTGGAGCGAAGGAGATAGGCAACGTTTCGGGCCGAAACCCTTCTTCAGACTGCTGCTTGACCCGCTGAGTTACTCCAGCATTTTATGTCTATCTTCGGATTGTCCCATCAGTTTTAGTTTGGTTTACTGTCATGTGTACCGAGGTACAGTGAAAAGCTTTTGTTGCGCGCTAACCAGCCGGCAGGAAGACAACACGATTACAATCGAGCCATTTACAGTGTATAGACACATGAAAAGGGAATAACATATGAGGAGTGTTTGATGGATCTTGGCCTGTAACCCTGGAGTTTGGAAGGATGAGCGGGGGTTGAGGGTAGGTCTTTTTCTTCTTCTTCTTGCGTGTGGCGTGCACAGCCTAAAGTTGTCGGACAACTTGTTCTATTTGATCTTATTTGATTGTGCATACGCCGGGTTGATAGCATTCGCCGAAACAGGGCGGACCACGGGAAGGTTGCAATCTCCCTCCCCCGGGTAGAAACCTATCAGATAATGAAAGGTGTGGCGGCCCCTGGTGGTGAGCCACGCGCAGTGCGAACCCTCGGCTCTGGCGGGGGGAGTCACGTGTCGTGGTGACGGGAGGTGCAGGTCACGAGGCTCCCCTGGGGGCTATCTAAGGTCAGGAACGCCCGTGCCCAGGGGAGTAGTTGGGAGCTTTAACATTAAAGATTTACTGGCTGGACAAACTTTATGTCCCGTCTCATCTTAGTTGGACAGCTTCGAGACCCTCCTTAATGGTGACCCCGACGTGATCCGAACACGCAGCCTTCTGATCTGGAGTCAGAGGCCTCAAAGGCCTGTATAGAATGGACGTGGACCAGAGAGCTCACCGTGATAATAAAAGGGTGAAGTTTTAGAAATACGAGGAGGGATTTCTTTGGCCAGAGGGTGGTGAATCTGTGGAATCCATTGCTACAGATGGTGGTGGAGGCCAAGTCAGTGGGTATCTTAAATGCAGAGCGTGGCCTAACAGTAGGATTGTAGCCTCACAGTGCAGGAGGCACGGGTTCCATCCTGACTACTGCCGCTTGTCTGTTGGAAGTTTGTGTGTTTTCCCCGGGATCACTGGTCAGCGCGGACCCGGTGGGCCGACGGACCTCTTCACGCCCTGTTACTCAAAACTAAACTGAACAGAAGTGTTAGGTTCTCGATTAGTAAGGGCTTCAAAGGTTATAGTGAGAAGGCAGGAGAATGGGATTGAGAGGGAAAGATAGATCCGCCACGATCGAATGACGGAACAGACTTGATGGGCCGAATGACCTAATTCTGCTCCTGTGTCATGATCTTACAGTCTCATGGAATCATCCACAAGTGGAGAGTGTGAGGAAAGGAACATTCTGATCAGTGTGGGCAAGTTGGGCCGAAGGGCCTGTTTCCACACTGTATGACTCTATCATAATCATACATTATTAGCCAAGTATGTTTTGCCGTTTGGAGCTCCCGACCGTCAGTCCGCGGTATTCCTGCGGCCTGCGGCTTTGAGTCGGAGCTCCTGCTCTGCCTTCGCTACCCGCGAATGGCAGTCTCCGAGCCCGGACTCCTCCTGGGTCACGGGCTTGCCCGACTTCCGGGTAGCGTTGCTGTCAGTCCGCGGTGATCCTGCGGGCTGCGGTGTTGAGTCGGGCTGCCGCTCTGCCGTCGCTACGAATACGCTACCATCCTGGGTCAACGGGCTTGCCCGACTCCGGTCTGTTGCTGCCGCCGTTGACTGCCCGCATTGTGGTCCGCAGTCAGTCTCGAAGCAGCCCGTGGAGTACTCTGTTACACAGAGTCCCTGGTGAAGAAAAAACGACCGCAGGTTAGTTTACCTTACCTGCAGGTCCGTTGCAGTAGAGGAGCGACCCTCCTCCCTGCCTGTCGCTTCGCATGCGGTCGACGATATGTCGCGCATGCGTGCTGGCGGGGTCTTCACGAGGTCACTTACGTGACTCCAAAGTAACATTACAGGGTACTAGCTACAAGGGGAGGTTGACAAGGAGAAACCTGGATTGTTTTCTTTGGGGAGTTGGAGACTGAGGGGAGACTTGATAGATTATAAAATGATGAGCAGCACAGATAGAGTAGACAGCCAGAACCTTTTACTGAGGGTGAAAATGTCAAAGGCTTAAGGGTATGCGTGCAGGTCAGAGCGAGAAAGCTTAAAGGAGATATGCAGTGCAAATTGTTTACACAGAGAGTGGTGGGTGTCTGGAACATGCTGCCAGGGGTGGTGGCAGAAGCTGATATTGTCGATTATCTATTGTCAGGTACAATAGTGGGGTCTACCATTTTTTTCAGATAGGCACGTGGATATACTTTGCCACAGACAACTGTGGAGACAGTCAGTGGATATATTTAAGGCAGAGATAGATGGATTTTGATTTGTACGGGTGCCAGAGGTTATGGGGAGAAGGCACGAGAGTGGGGTTAGGAGGGCAAGATAGATCAGCCATGATTGAATGGCTGAGTAGACTTACATAGATAGATAGATAGATAGATAGATAGATAGATAGATAGATAGATAGATAGATTACATAGAAAATAGGTGCAGGAGGAGGCCATTCGGCCCTTCGAGCCAGCACCACCATTCAATGTGATCAGGGCTAATCGTCCCCTATCAATAACCCGTGCCTGCCTTCTCCCCATATCCCTTGACTCCACTAGCCCCTAGAGCTCTATCCAACTCTCTCTTAAATCCATCCAATGATTTAGCCTCCACTGCCCTCTGTGGCAGGGAATTCCATCAATTCACAACTCTCTTGGTAAAAAAGTTTTTTCTCACCTCAGTCTTAAATGACCTCCCCTTTATTCTAAGATTGTGGCCCCTGGTTCTGGACTCACCCAACATTGGGAAACATTTTCCTGCATCTAACTGATCCAGTCCTTTTATGATTTTATATGTTTCTATAAGATCCCCCCTCATCCTTCTAAACTCCAGTGAATACAAGCCTAGTCTTTTCAATCTTTCCTCATATGACAGTCCCGCCATCCCAGGGATCAATCTCGTGAACCTACGCTGCACTGCCTCAATCACAAGGATGTCCTTCCTCAAATTAGGAGACCAAAACTGTACACGATACCCCAGATGTGATACACAATACTCCAGATGTGGTATACAATACTCCAGATGTGGTACACAATACTCCAGATGTGTACCCTGCCCGTTAATTTACTTGCCCAATTATCTCTTAACCATTATTGTCGTGGCTGCCTCCACCATGTTCCTTGGCAGTGTGTTCGTCATCGACCACTCTCTGCTTAAATAATTTGCCTCCTTTAAACATTCCTCCTCTCTCCATGACTCCATACCCTTTAGCATTTGACATTCCCGTCATGGGAACCATTGTCCTCATCTATGCTTCTCGTAACTTTAAATACTTCGATCAGGTTGCCTCTCAGCCTTTATCATTCCAGGCAAAATAAGTTCGTCCATCCCCTCGGTGGCGCAGCGGTAGAGTTGCTGCCTTACAGCGCTTGCAGCGCCAGAGACCCTGGTTCGATCCCGACTATGGGCGCTGTTTGTACGGAGTTTGTACGTTCTCCCCGTGACCGCGTGGGTTTTTTTCGAGATCTTCGGTTTCCTCCCACACTCCAAAGACGTACAGGTTTGTAGGTAAAATTGGCTTGGTATCAATGTAAAATTGTCTCTAGTGTGTGTAGGGTAGTGTTAATGTACGGGGATCGCTGGTCGGCGAGGACTCGGTGGGCTGAAGGGACTGTTTCCGTGATTTATCTCTAAACCAAACTAAACTAAACCCTCGTTATAGCTAATACTCTGTAATCCAAGCAACATCCTGGTGTGTGTAGGATGTTGCTTGGTGCAGATGCTGGTTTAAACCGAAGATAGACGCAAAAAAGCTGGAGTAACTCAGCAGGTCAGACAGCATCTCTGGAGAAAAGGAATAGGTGACGTTTTGGGTCGAGACCCTTCTTCAGACTGAGAGTCAGGGGAGAGGGAAGCGAGAGATATGGGCGGTGGTGTAGTGAGATATAGAACAAACGAAATGCAAAAAAGTAATGACAATAAAGTAAACGGGCCATTGTTAGCTGTGGTCTAGGTGAAAACGTGCAACAGACAACGAAACTCACCAGGACGACAGAGAAAGACTAGGGTGGGGGAGGGACGGAGAGAGGGGATGCAAGGTTTACTTGAAGTTAGAGAAATCAATATTCACCTTGCTGGGTGTGCATCTGGTGCACCTTCTATTGCACCCTTTCCAAAGGCTCCAAATCCTTCCTGGAACGTGGTGGCCAAAACTGCATACATGTTTTAGATAGCTGCAACATGGCTTCCATTCTTAATACTCAATGTCCCAACTGATGAAGCAAGTCTTCTTGACCATCCTCACCACTTATATTTCTATTTACAGTCAATCAATCAATCAGTTTTACTCGTCACTTGCACATAAAGTGCAAGTGAAATGAATTTGCCAGCAGCGGTACAATGAAAAAAGAATAAACAAAAACACTAATTTAAAAAAAGCTGCAGGCTTGGACCACAAGATGCCTGTGTGTATTACTGCTCCTATGAGTCCTCCAGTACCGTCAGCTTTCTTTTGTCAGGGGGAACTGCAGATGCTGGCTCATACCGATGATAGACACAAAGTGCTGGAGTAACTCGGCGAGTCAGGCAGTATCTCTGGAGAAAAGGATGGGTGATGTTTCGGGTCGGTCTTCTTGAGACTGAAAGCAAAAGAGGGAGGGGTGGGTAACGGGAGGTAGGAAAAGGCCAGGAAGAATCAGGGCCGGCAACAGATGACCGAGGAAGTGGTGGAGCCCACAATGGCCCATTGTTGGCTGGGGTAGCGAGTCCGAGTTAAAACACGGCCACAGAGCCAGAGGGCAGGAGGAATCACAGAGGGGGAGCAGTGATAGAGGGGTTGCAGGACTCCAGTCAGTGAAAGGAGGAAAACCTCTTCAAAGCAGGCATACCTTGAGGAGATCTCACAGTGGAGTAGACAATACGTGGAGGAAGTAACGGTCGGCGTCTATTTGCGGCCTCTGCAGCCAGTCCGATGTTTTCAGGCCCTCTTGCCGGGAAGATGGAATTCCGGCGTCGGGTGAGCACTCCTCAGCGGCTTGGAAATGTCTGGAGCGGCCGCTTCCTCCCCGGAGACCGCGGCTCCCGTAGTCCTCACAGAATACGAGAGAATAATCTAGTCAAGTGTGAAGGGTTGCATTTTAGGAGGTCAAACGTAAGAGGATGGCAGGCAGAAGATAGACACAAAGTGCTGGATTTCACAGTGGAGGAGACAAAATGTACTTATCTTCGGGATAAACCAGCTACTTCCTCCCTGGTGGAATAAAACTGGGTGAAAAAAAGGTCTTACCTTCCACTACCTGCAACCTCCGGCAACCACCTTCACCTAGCATCGCAACCGGCTTCGATTAAAAAATTACCGATTTTTAAAACGGCAACTTATTTTTAGTCGTGGCCGGTTTTGAAATTTTTGAAATAATCGCCGGAACATAGAAGAAGCGGAAACCACTTTCGACCATTAGGGAGACTGACAAAAACCTCTGGGAACCGCACGGAAACCATGGGTGGGGCGCAAACTCTCCAGAGGTTTCCGTTCAGGTTTCCTAAATGGGACAGGAGCATTACTTACTTACTTGTTTGAATAAAAAACAGGGATGTAATGCTGAGGCTCTATAAGGCACTGGTCAGACCGCATTTGGAGTATTGTGAGCAGTTTTGGACCCGTTATTTGAGGAAAGGTGTGCAGGCGCTGGAGAGGGTCCAGAGGAGGTTTACACGAATTATCCCAGGAACGATTGGTTTAAGATATGATGAGTGTTTGACGGCGCTGGGCCTGGACTCGCTGGAGTTCAGAAGGATGAGGGGGGGACCTCATTGAAACTTACCGAATATTGAAAGGCCTGGATAGAGTGGATGTGGGGAGGATGTTTCCACTAGTGGAAGAGTCTAGGACCAGAGGCCACAGCCTCAGAATTAAAGAACGTACCTTTAAAAAAGAGGAGGAATTTCTTTCGTCAGAGGGTGGTGAATCTGTTGAATTCATTGCCACAGAAGGCTGGGGAGGCCGTCAATGAATATTTTAAAGGTGGAGATTGATAGATTCTTGATCTAGGGATTACGGGGAGAAGGCAGGAGAATGGGGTTGAGAGGGAGAGATAGATCAGCCATGAGTGAATGGAGGAATAGACTTGATGGGCCGAATGGCCTAATTCTGTTCCTATCACTTATGAACCTTTGGGATCCCAGTTCTTGGAACATCAGAGGATGAGGAGAGACTTGATAGAAGTATATAAAATCATGACAGGCATAGATAGGGTGGATCTAGTGGACATAGATCAGAAGATGGGTCTCGACCCAGAACGTCACCTTCTCTCTGGAGATGCGGCCTGTCCCGCTGAGTTGTCTATGATAAGCTAGACAGTCAGAACCTTTCTCCCAGGGTAGACATGCCCAACACGAGAGGGCATGGCTATAATGGGGAGGTGCGGGGCAAGTTTAGTGCATCACCTATTCACGTCCACCGGAGATACTGGCCGACAGGCTGAGTTACTCCAGCACTTTTGTCCTTTTGTGTAAAGCGACCTCTGCAGTTCCTTGTTTCTACTCTAAATCTTTTTCTCTGTTCCCTTCACATGAAGCCAACAATTTTGCCCAAATGTATTGATTCTTCCCCAAAATCTTTTGTGGGTCACTGCCAGAGGTTATGGGGAGAAGGCAGGAGAATGGGGTTGAGTGGGAAAGATAGATCAGCCATGATTGAAAGGTGGAGTAGGCTTGATGGGCCATATGACCTAATTCTGCTCCTATAACTTATGAACATGAAATATCATTGATTTTTTTCTAATTCGCCCTTATAAGGTACCACATTGCTCCCAGTTGTCTTCCATCCCCTCCTATGATCAGTCCCGAGAAGGATTCCAACCCGAAACATCACCTGTCCAAGTTCTCCTGTCATTCTCCCTGACCCGCACAGTTACTCCAGCACTCTGTGTCTCCTTTTGCAAACCAATCTGCCACAGGCAATGATGGTCCAATTCTACACGGCCATCGTAGAGTCTGTCCTCACCTTCTCCATCATGGTCTGGTTTGGCTCAGCCACCAAGCACGACACCTGGAGGCTGCAGCGAATCGACCGATCAGCTGAGAAGGTTATTGGCTGCAACCTTCCCTCCATTGATGAACTGTACACTGCAAGGGCCAGGAAGCGAGCGGGCAAGATCATCTCTGACCCCTCTCACCCTGGCCACAAACTCTTTGAATCACTTCCCTCTGGAAGGCGACTCCGGACTGTCAAAGCTGCCACAGCCAGACACAAAAACAGTTTTTATCCACGCGTAGTAGCTCTACTCAACAACCAAGTCTGTAGCCTCCTTTTGCTCTGGGGTTTTATTTCATTCACATGTTTAAACTATAATGTTTTATTCTTAATGTTTTAATGTTTTATGTTTTATTCTTAATTGGTTACTGTATGTCATGTTGTTACTTGCGAGTGGAGCACCAAGGCAAATTCCTTGTATGTGTACACACATGGACAATAAGCTTATTCATTCCTTATGCTTATTACCACCTCCTTGACCCCACATTTTATTTTCCCACACTGAAGGTGCCGCATTAATCCAAATTGTGTAAACACACCCTGCAAAGAGACACTGAAGATAGACACAAAAAGCTGGAGTAACTCAGCGGGACAGGCAGCATCTCTGGAGAGAAGGAATGGGAGACGTTTCGGGTCGAGACCCTTCTTCAGACTGGTTGGGGATAAGGGCAACGAGAGATATAGACGGTGATGTGGAGAGATAAAGAACAATGAATGAAAGATATGCAAAAAAGTATCGATGATAAAGGGAACAGGCCATTGTTAACTGTAGGGTGAAAATGAGAAGCTAGTGTTACTTGGGTGGGGGAGGGATGGAGAGAGAGGGAATGCCGGGGCTACCTGAAACTAGAGAAATCAATATTCATACCACTGGGCCGTAAGCTGCCCAAACAAAATATGAGATGCTGTTTCTCCAATTTGCGTTTAGCCTCACTCTGACAACGGAGGAGACCTAGGACAGAAAGGTCTGTGTGGGAATGGGAAGGAGAATTAAAGTGTTTAGCAACTGGGAGATCAGGTAGGTCCAGGCAGGCTGAGCGAAGGTGTTCAGCGAAACAAACGCCCAGTCTATGTTTGGTCTCACCGATGTATAAGAGTCCACATCTTGAACAACGGATACAGTAGATGAGGTTGGAGGAGGTGCAAGTGAACCTCTGCCTCACCTGAAAGGACTGTCGGGGTCACTGGACAGAGTCGAGGGAGGAGGTATAGGGACAGGTGTTGCATCTCATGTGGTTGCAGGGGAAGGTACCTGGGGAGGGGGTGGCTTGGGTGGGAAGGGACGAGTTAACCAGGGAGTTGCGGAGGGAACGGTCTCTGCAGAAGTGGTGGGAAGAGACACTGATCCTGCCTGAGATTCGACGGCTGCATTGCCTATTCAGGTTGTGCTGTCGCGCAGAGAACTGTCTCTGCGGACGGGAAGTCTGTATTGATCCATGTAGTGGTGTCTGCGTGAGGCACAGCTACATTTTATACTTTCCAGTCACTGGGTAGAAATACTATAACCTTTATATAATGACGTCAACTTAAATGATATGTAGGAAGTTTCCTGGCCATTGGCACATTGATTTTGCATGTGTCTGTGTTTGTAAACTAATGAAGGATGACTTAATCAATTTTATTGTAAACCACTTCAGCACATTGTGGGGAAATTTGATGATGGCCCATTGACACTGGGACCTTGAAAATACAATCTCCGCTTGGTTGAGCAAAGAGTGTGTGGGAATGAATATGTGTCTACAAGATTGGGTGCCAGCCTGGCTAAAGTTGCATTCACGTTTGCATGGGGATGTGAAGATTCCAGCGGAGGTTCGGGATTAATATTGCCACGTGCACCGAGGTACAGTGAAAAGCTTCGCCCAGGACCGGTCGCCCCCACCCCAGACGCTCCCCCTTCTCCCGATCGCCCATCAGGCAGGATTGACCGAACGATCCTTTAATGTCACAGGTGTGGCACGGTGAGTGAAACGCTTGTTTTGCAGGCAACTGAGGCAGTGCACAAGTGCCGCCACGTGTTGGCGCTGACAACGCCGCAAGAGCAGCCCACGTTACAGCTGACCCCCCCCCCCCCCACAATCCCCCAAACGCTGGGGTCACACCGGCCCCTCCACGCCGGGACCCTCTTTGTTCTCAGCGGTCCCTCCCCTCCTCGGGTCCCTTTTTCTCGCGACGGCCCTCCGACAGGCCCCTCCATTGCTCTCATCGGTCCACCCCCGCTCTCATAGAAACATAGCAACATAGAAAATAGTTGCAGGAGTAGGCCATTCGGCCCTTCGAGCCAGCACCGCCATTCAATATGATCATGGGTGATCATCCCCAATCAGTACCCCGTTCCTGCCTTCTCCCCATATCCCCCGATTCCTTTAGCCTTGACAGCAAAATCTAAAGGGCCTGTCCCAGCAGCGTGCAACTCCGTGCGATGAGCGCGACCTAACGTGGTCGCTTGAGCCGTCCGGCGTCGCGGGGCCGGTCCCACTTCGATCGCCGGAGCCGTGCGGAATTATGCGGAGTTCGTCCCGACATCGCGCGGGGCTCCGAAAAACTGACCATGTTCAAAAATTCCGCGCGATGTCGGCCCGCAGTGCCTCCGCATGACCCTCTCTGTGTGTGACTCCGTGGCCCTCTCTGTGTGTGCCTCTGTGCCCCTCTCTGTGTGTCCCTCTCTGTCCTGGCGAACTCACCTTTAAGACTTCGCTCCAAGTTCGCCTCACTTCCCGCCGCGTTGCGCCACTCACCCCACCTCCACGCGGCCCCCGCTGCCGGTTTGGTTGCGTTCACCGCATGGAGTCGGATGCTGCTGGGACAGGCCCTTAACTCTCTCTTGAAAGCATCCAGTGAGTTGGCCTCCACTGCTATCTGTGGCAGAGATTCTCAACTCTCTGGGTGATTCCACAGATTCACAACTATCTGGGTCCATCCTTGCTCGTGGCAGCGTAGTTCCCGTCTGCGCCGGTGGCCCGGGGTCAGTTCACACTCTGCGGAGATCGTACCGCGCGGCCCCTCCATTGTCGGTCCGTGGTGGGCGCGTCAGGTGGGCCCGCCGGGTGTGTCCTGGCCCGCTGCCTGACAGGACAAACGGTGCAGAAGTGTGAACACACACACACCTGCAGATTCAGGGACAGCTTTTATACCCAACCATTATCAGGCAACTGAACCATCCTACCAACAACTAGAGAGCGGTCCTGACCTACCATCTAATTCATACCCCATTCTCCTGCCTTCTCCCCATAACCTCTGACACCCGTACTAATCAAGAATCTATCTGTGCCCGCCTTAAAAATATACACTGACTTTCCCTCCACAACCTTCTGTGGCAATGAATTCCACAGATTCACCACCATCTGACTAAAGAATTTCCTCCTCATCTCATTCCTAAAAGAACGTCCTTCAATTCTGAGGCCATGATCTCTAGTCCTAGACTCTCCCTCTGGTGGAAACATCTCGGTTGGATGATGTCGGCTGCTTTCCCGAGGCAGCGTGAAGTGTAGATGGAGTCAATGATGGGGAGTTTGGTCGGTGTGACGGACTGGCCTACATCTACAACTCGCTGTCATTTCCTGCAGACTTTTTCTTAATCAAAAAATGTATTTAATTATTAAAATTAATATTTACAATACAATAAAACAAAACAGAACCCACCATCACAATACACAACAAACATATATACACAATAAATGACTATACAACGATGTTACACTCCTTGTCAAGGATCCATTCAGCCCCCCCCCCATCCATTCAACCAGCTCAGCAGTTCCAGAAATCCCCCACGGTGCCCGTGGGCAACGCATCGTCTCTCTTGAACACCACCCGGGCATGGATGTAACCCTGGAAAAGGGGCCGGCAGCCGGCTCAGGCAGAGCCCTCTCCGCCTGGCGCCGTGACTCGCGGATGGCCAGCTTGGCCAGGCCCCGGAGCAACCCAACCAGGACATCTTTGGCTCGACCAATTGCTTGTAGTCTTGGGAAGAGCTGTTGCCAATCCAAGCTGTGATGCAACAGTATGCTGTCTATACCTAACAGTGTGCTGTCTATGGAGCATCTATACACGTGTGTGTGGGAATGTGGTCACGTGTGTATTGCTGGTGTATGTATGAGCTTGCTGGTGCCCTCAGTTTGTATTTACAGAGAGACCCAAAACGTCAACCATCCTTTTTCTCCAGAGCAGCCGAGTTTAATTTAGTTTAGTTCACAGTTAGAGATACAGCGTGGAGACAAGCCCTTCAGCCCACCGACCAGCGATCACCACACATCGCACTCTGGGGACAATTTACAATTTTACCAAGCCAATGAGCCTACAAACCTGTACGTCTTTGGAGTGTGGGAGGGAAGCAGAGCTCCTGGAGAAAACCCATGTAGGTCATGGGGAGAACGTGCAAACTCCGTACAGAAAGCACTCGTGGGCCGAATCAAACCCGGGTGTCTGGCGCTGTAAGGCCGCAACTCTACCGCTGTGCCGTTGTGCCTCCCCACCCCCACTGCCGAGTTACTCCAGCACTTTGTGTCTACCTTCGCTATAAACCAGCATCTGCAATTCCTTGTGTAAGAAAGAACTGCAGATGCTGGTTAAAGGATGGAGTCTGAGGAAGGGTCTCGGCCCGAAACGTCGCCCATTCCTTCTCTCCAGAGATGCTGCCTGGCCCGCTGAGTCACGCCAGTTTTTTGTGCCTATCTGCAATTCCTTTCCATACAGATTGCATTTACAGTATTTGCCTTCCATTTACTATATCTTGTTTCCCAATTAACTCCACAGGAGTGGGTTAGTCTTGCAGAGCCCAGAGTTCCATGATCGCACAGAGGGAAATCAGTCAAGAATACTTGACATTACTGCCATCCATCAACTCCCACTGGAAATGCATGTGCTTGTTGGGGAAAGATTCGGATACTGAGCCGGCTGCTGCGGAGCCAGGCTGGGTTGCAGACCACTATCCCATCTAAAGTCAACTTCACAGAGAATAAATCACACCAGAAAGTCCAATTAGGCAATGGTTTTGTGAGTCAACTTGTGACCCATCTTCAGTGTGAAGTAGTAGCCCCTCAGATCTCCTTTAAATCTTTTCTCCCTCAATTTAAAACTTTGGGGCGGCACGGTTTGCGCAGCGGTAGAGTTGCTGCCTCACAGCGCCAGAGACCCGGGTTCGATCCTGACTACGGGTGCTGTCTGTACGGAGTTTATACATTCTCTCTGTGACTACATGGGTTTCTCCGGGTGCTCCGGTTTCCTCCCACACTCCTAAGACGTGCAGGGTTGTAGGCTAATTGGCTTCTGTACATTGCAAATTGTCCCCAGTGTGTCGGATAGTGCTTGTGAATGGGGGCGATCGCTGGCCAGCGTCCACTCAGTGGGCTGTATCTCTAATGGTTAACTTCTCAAAGACCGGGTGGGATGCTTTTCCGAGGCAGCGTGAAGTGTAGTTGCTAGAGTAACTCAGCGTGGTCAGGCAGCATCCCAGGAGAAAAGGAATAGGTGACGTGTCGGGATGGGACCTTCCTCAGACTCAGTGGTGGGCAGTCTGGTCTTTGTGATGGACTGGGCTAGACGTACTGCACTCTGCAATTTCTCACGGAATTGGGCGGAGCTTTTCCAAAACAGAAGACCCTACTTCCCAGGACCCTGCTGTTCACTGTAAAAATCCCACCCTCCCATTGCCCTTCCTAAATAACAGTACAATATTGACAGCCCGACAGTTTTCAGAATGTTGGGAGATGTCAGAGAGTATGGTGGATGCTGTAATGGGGTGGAGATCTGTGTTGGTCCACTGTTGTTTTGTCATGTACATCAATGATCTGGACTGTACCAACTTTGGGACATTTGGAAAAGTGGTCTGATTTTTAATGCTCTATATCTCAAAATAGACCTGTGGAACAGCGACCCTGAAGGTGGAATCGCATGTACCTTTGTGATCAGGCATTGACGTTGGTAAGGGAGTATGGTGTACAATTTTGGAATAGGAAGGATGTCAACCAGAGAGTACAGACTGTTCCAGCAAACTATGTTTACCACGCCTTTAAAATGACTGACATGACAGAAGTCCAATTTTAACATAAAAGTAAAGACGGACTGGAAGGGCCGAGAGGGCCTGTTTCCGTAATTGGGCGACACGACTGTCGGTGGACTGTGATAGTCGCGGCAGGTCGCCGAAACACACCGGCGACTGGAATGTCTAAGACAACCTACCACCTAGTCGACGTGAAGCTACCGCAAGCTGCCGACAACCGGTGGCCATTAGGACGTCCAACTACGGCCACACCTACGACAGCCCGCGTCCATCCGCGACAATTCAGTCGCCGGTACCTATCGACGGCTGACGGAGGCCGACGTTGGTAGTCGCCAATGGAAGTCAGCTGCGACAGCACGTACGCCTGGCTACGATCGTTGGCGTCAAACCCACGGGCGCCGTGAGGTTTTGAACATTTCAAAATCCAGCGGCGATCAGAAAAAAAGTACGACTCTTTGGGCGACTGAGGAAACCATACAGGCGACACCCCGGCAACCATGTGGCGACAGCCTTGTTGCCTGTAGTCGCCCAATAAATCACCCAAGTGGGACAGGGGCATAAGAATGAATCTCTCCAAGGATCTGGGCACTTTCCTCCCTCTCTGCCCACAAGGTCCAACTTGGTCCGTCCCTTGGGATTTATCCACCTTAGTGGTTGTCTGTACGGAGTTTGAACGTTCTCCCGAAGGTAGACACAAAAATGCTGGAGTAACTCAGCGGGACAGGCAGCGTCTCTGAAGAAGGGTCTCGACGTAACAGGTCAGACCCTTCTTCAGAGACGCTGCTGTCCCGAGTTGCTCCAGCATTTTGTGTCTACCTTTGATTTAAACAGCATCTGCAGTTCTTTCCTGCACGCTCTCTCTGTGACCTGCGTGGGTTTTCTCCGGGAACCTCCGGTTTCCTCCCACATTCCAAAGACGTATAGGTTTGTAGGCCAATTGGCTTGGTATAATTGTAAATTGTCCCTAGTGTGTGTAGAATAGTGTAAGTGTGCGGGGATCGCTGGTCGGCGCGGACTCGATGGGCCGAAGGGCCTGTTTCCATGCTGTATCTCTAAGCTAAACTAAACTAAACTGGTGCAACTTTAAACGGCCAATAAGTAAGTAAGTAAGTTTATTGGCCAAGTATTCACATACAAGGAATTTGCCTTGGTGCTGCCCACAAGTAACAACATGACACACAGTGACAGTTACGAATGACTCAGAAAACACTAAACATTAATAATAATAAAACATTAATGATAAAACACCATTGATCAAGCATGTGAACCAACAAAATACCAGATCAAAGGGAGGTCAAAGGGAAAGACCAGATAACTCCTCTTTGGTCATTTTAAACCAAAGAAAACTGGAGGATGGTACATGTATTTCTTATCATGTATCTGTACACTGTAAACGGCTCGATTGTAATCGTGTACTGTCTTTTCGCTGACTGGTTAGCACGCGACAAATGCTTTTCACTGTACCTCGGTACACGAGACAAACTGAACTGAACTGTACTGTTATTAAGAAGGGCGGCACAGAGAAGACAGGGAACTACAGGCCGCTGAGCCTGACGACAACGGTGGGGAAATTACTGGTGGGGATTCTGACTGACACGATCCGCCAGCATTTAGATAGACAAGACTGATTGGGAACAGTCCCATTTCTGCATGGGGAATATATTTCACAATCTGATAAGAGTTTTTTTGAAAACATTGCCACACATTTTGCTCAAGTCCTTAGCATCATGATCTTCTGCGCCATAAAAATTGATGAGAAATCGGCCGCTGCTAAAGTTGCTGCCTTACAGAGCTTGCAGCACCGGAGACCCGGGTTCGATCCCAACTACGGGCGCTGTCTGTACGGAGTTTGTATGTTCTCCCCGTGACCGCGTGGGTTTTCTCCTAGATCTTCGGTTCCCTCCAACACTCCAAAGACGTGCAGGTGTGTAGGGTAATATTGATTGATTTAATTTGATTTAATTTATTGTCATTGTCCTTCAATGAAAAGACAATAAAATTATTTTTCCCTTACAGTCATACAAAAAATAAAATAAAAAAACACAGAACACAGTAGACCACAACACAAACATCCCCACAGCAGCACCAAAGTTCCCCACTGTGAGGGAAGGAACCAAAGTCCAGTCAACCTCCTCGCTGATGTTCCCCAATGTTCACCCGTGGTCGGGGCCTCCCGAGCCCCCCGTAGTCGCCGCTACGGGCGGCCCGATGTTCAGGCCCTCTCGCCGGGAACCTCTCGTCGGCCACCTTCCACCGGAGTCCGCGGCAACCGATGTCCACAGGCCGCGCTGGGCGGAGATTCGCGCTGGCGACCCCCGGCAAAGGGTTCCAGGACTCTGCGATGTTAAAGTCAGCACCGCCCACGTTGGGAGCTCCGCACCCACTGCTCCGCGATGTTGGAGCAACAGCCCAGCACTCCGGAGCTCCAAGCGGCGATCCCAGGAAGGCCTCGCCCGCTCCGCGATGTTTCCAGCGTCTCGCCGCCGCTGCTGAAGCTCTGGTCCGGCAGGAAAGGCCGCGCCGATCCATCTTTGTAGGCCGAGAAGGGGGGGGGGGCGCGAGGACGCGACTCGGATACTAGCCGCATCCTCGCCAGGAAGCAACTAAAGGACGAATTTCCCCTTACCCTACCCGCTTCCCCCCACATAAAATTCCCGAAAAAAAACTAAAAAACTAAAAAAACACACTCTCAACATAACAAAATAAAAAAAGACAGCCAGACCGTGGGCGGAGGCAGCTGGCAACAGCGCCACCGGATGTCCAGATCATCTTGGTATAAAGTGTAAATTGTCCCTAGTGTGTGTAGGATGGTGGCCGGTGAGGACTCGATGGGCCGAACGGCCTGTTTATCTTCAGAAGATTGTCGGGTTTGGATAATCCTGATTTTTTTTAATTTCTAAAATGTGAAGTGTCATATTGATGAATTTCGTACATAATTACAGATGCACACAGTTTATTTATTATGGATTTTACACAAGTGCACATGTTTATATATGTGTATAAAGTAATGTGAGCTGTATTTAAAATCAAAGGCTCACTGGAAATGGCAGAAATATGCACCATTACTTGACGCATGAAGGCACTGAATTGTACATTTAACATGACCCTGTCAATTGGAACCTTTAATTACGAGTCCTCAATATCAGTTACACCAGGCTAGCACAGATGCTAAAATCTTCAAAAGCTTGGCTAGTCTACCTTACTTAATCTCAAAAGAAGTAAAGCACAAACCATGTATCAAAAACTACATCAATGAAATATCATTGCTCCAGTACCAGTCGCCAGTTATTGGCTGGTTAAACCTCACAGGGTCTAACCACCAACCCCCCACTCGACCAAACACTTCCACATATTTATTTTTTATTTACTAGGTTTATTTTTCAGCATCTAGTTTGGCATATACATGAGGCTGAGAATGCTATAAAATTGCTGAGGTATAAAATCGAGTGTGCTCAAACTGTCCACATAGAAATATCTCACAGGCGACATTTCAGTGTAGCAATCTCACCACAATCCACCTTGTAAATCAGCTCGTGTTTAGCTTGTTGGTTTGCTGCTGCAGGCCTCTGGTGTGGTGCGGGAGAGAGGGAGAGAGAGAGAGAGAGAGAGAGAGAGAAAGGGAGAGAGAGAGAGAGAGGGAGAGAGAGAGAGAGAGAGAGAGAGAGAGAGAGGGAGGGAGAGAGCGAGAGAGGCTGGGGTTGCTATCTGCGGTAAAGGATCATAAAACTGAAGGAAATAATGGCTGCCTCCTCCTGTCTCCCTGGCCATAGTCAGGTCATGATTGCTAGCTCATGCCCAGATGACACAGCGGTAGGAGCCCAGTATATCATAAACACACCGAGGAACGTCACCTATCAAGACAGTCTCCAGCAATTCAATTTACTTACGCCTTTCGGAGGCATGCCGTAAAAATGGTCAAATAATACACTTAAGAGGATAGACACAAAGGGCTGGAGTAACTCAGCGGGACAGGCAGCATCTCTGGAGTGAAGGAATGGGTGACGATACGGGCCGAGACCCTTCTTCAACCCAAAACGTCACCCGTTCCTTCTCTCCAGAGATACTGCCTGTTCCGCTGAATTACTCCAGCATTTTGTATCTGTAGTCTGTAGGTGTAAACCAGCATCTGCAGTTCCTTCCTGCGCTTATAAAGATCGTGTATTAAAGCTGCTGATATTTAAGGCTTCCGACCCGAAACATCACCATTCCTTGTTTATCCAGAGATGCTGCCTGTCCCGCTGAGTTACCCCACCATTTTGTGTCTATCTTCGGTGTCACACTTAAGAGGAGGTTTTTTTTGTTTTGTCCAGGTCATTGAGTTTTCAAACTCCAAGTTTGGGTGCCAGCTTCATTTTTGCTGGATTTGTGTAAAATGTATGCGGCAGCTGTAAAAATAGATCACTTTGAATCTATTTCACGTCTTGGTGAAGCAGCAAGTCCACAAGTCAGGTCAATGCAAGAATAATCAATGGGCAAGTTACGTCCATTTAAGGAGGTCAACAGACAGATTGATCAGCAAACAGAATAAGTAACAATTAAATTATCCATTACATGGGTCACTCTGTTGCTAAATATTACTTTTCATTCCTTTTTATATTGAGTCTGAAGAAGGGTCTCGACCCGAAACGTCACCCATTCCTCCTCCCCAGAGATGCTGCCTCACCCGCTGAGTTACTCCAGCTTTTTGTGTCTGCCTTCCTTTTAAAACCTTGTGCGACGACTTGCCTGGTTTATTTTGCTGGTGTTGTGATAACGAGGTGACAGGCACTTGCTAAAAAAAAAGACACAGAGTGCTGGAGTAACTCAGCGGGTCAGACAGCATCGCTGGAGAACACGGACAGGTGATGTTTCAGGTCGGGATCCTTCTTTAGTCTGAGTCGGAAGATTCCTAACCCAAGACGTCACCGAACCATGTTCCCCTTAGGTGCCGCCTGGCCAGCTGAGCTACTCCAGCACTCTGAGACTTAAGGGCCTGTCCCACTTTCACGACCTAATTCACAACCTTTTTTACTCTTGGACATTTTTCACCATGGTAGAAAAAACGCCACGGCCTGCTTGATGCCACGAGTACCTACGACCCACCTACGACCTACCTACGACCTCCTACGACCTAGTGACGACCATGCTGTGAGTATGAGTCAAGGGCAAACTCGGCAGAGGTTGTGAATTAGGTCGTGAAAGTGGGACAGGCCCTTTAGGGTCACAGTTTAAGGATAGGGGGGAAGTCTTTAAGGACCGAGATGAGACAAACATATTTCACACAGAGAGTGGTGAATCTGTGGAATTCTCTGCCACAGAAGGTAGTTGAGGCCAGTTCATTGGCTATATTTAAGAGGGAGTTAGATGTGGCCCTTGTGGTTAAAGGGATCAGGGGGTATGGAGAGAAGGCAGGTACAGGATACTGAGTTGGATGATCAGCCATGATCATATTGAATGGCGGTGCAGGCTCGAAGGGCCGAATGGCCTGCTCCTGCACCTATTTTCTATGTTTCTATGTTTAGAGAATTGCAATGTAGCTGCATTGTGCAGGCCAATGTTTATCTGAATACTTCATTTGTATCAGTTACCTGTTTTTAATAAATGTATTATTACAAGGATTATTTTCAAATTCTTTTACATAATTCCATTCTTTTATATTATTCGAATCAATGTTTTCCAGAGCTGCTGCCTGACCCGCTGAGTTACTCCAGCACTTTGTGTGTCTTTTTTGGTAAACCATCACCTGCAGTTTCTTGTTTCTGCTTGTATGAAATGTTGGCCATTACTGTACCTCATAAGACTTAAGTCAAAGTATTGAGTATAGAAGAGGAGTTAGTTGAGGCAGGGTTGAAGAAAGAATGAGACAGGTACATGGATTGGGCAGGTTTGGAGGACATGGACCAAACACAGGCAGGTGGTTCTAGTGTAGATGGGACATGTTGGTCGGTGTGGGCAGGTTGGGCCAAATGGCCAGTTTCCATAACTGGTATGACACTATGATCCTATAAGACATAGGAGCAGAATTAGACCATTCGGCCCATCGAGTCTCATCCCTGGCTTGGCAGCAGCTCCCCACCTCTGGATTGTGGGTCTGGTATTAACGATGCTTCGTGACTGAGCTTCCATCCAGAGGCCTGGGGCAGTGATCCAGAGACAGGAGTTCAAATCTCACCACGGCAGCAAGGGAATTTAACTTCAAGTAATTAACTAAATTCAGGATTTTTTTTTTAACTTGCATCGGTGTGAGCTTGCTGCGACACAAGCTCAGAGTGCCGGTAACAGAGTTGTGGGCACCAGTGTTAAAATGATGCAGTGAGGGACTCGCGAGACATTTCAGGTCGATCTCCTTACAGGTGAAGTTATCAGATTGTTGGAAAAAACAATGTGATTCCTTCATGGGTTACACAAAAAGCTGGAGAAACTCAGCGGGTGCAGCAGCATCAAAGGAGCGAAGGAGATAGGCGATGTTTCGGGTCGAGACCCTCCTTCATGTCCTTTGGGGAGAGAACAGTATTGTCCTTAGCAAAAAAAAAACATATGTTGGTGGAGGAACTCGGCAGGCCAGACAAAAGCGATGCCGAGCCCAAAGAAAGCAACCGAGAGACCGCGTAGGCCTTGACGGACTGAGCGTAGGCGTTGAGCGAAACGACCGGCGAGTCTGCGCTTGGTCTCGCCGATACATAAGACCCCACCCTGAGAACAATGGACACAGTCGACAAGGTTGATGGAGGTGCAAGTGAATCTCTGCCTCACCTGAAAGGACTGTCGGAGTCCCTGGATGGAGTCGAGGGAGGAACCATAATAGGGTGCAGGAAGGAACTGCAGATGCTGGTTTAAATGGAGATAGACACAAAATGCTGGAGTAACTCAGCCGGACAGGCAGCATCTCCGGAGAGAAGGAATGGGTGACGTTTTGGGTCGAGACCCTTCTTCAGACTGATGTCAGGGGGGAGTCTGAAGAAAGGTCTCGACCTGAAACATCACCCGTTCCAGCATGTTGTGTCTATCTTCGAACTACAGTAGAGTAGCTGGTCGTATCTCCTCATTGTTTGTGGGATCTTACCACACCCAGATATCCGTCACTTTTCCCATACACTAACAGTAGCAGCTCGTCACAGAAAGATTAGTTGTAAAAACACGTTGGCACTCCTGCGATGAAAGGTGCTATAGAAATTCAAGTTAAATCTTTCTTCATCGAACCATTGCTCATATTACAGCATGGCCAAGCATTTTCAGAGTGGGCATATTTGACGGGAACGTGGAAAAAATAAAATATGGCTTTAATATAGGATGAGTGCAAGAGGGAGGTTGGTGATTGTCAGGAACTCAGTGTGCTAACGGAACAGTTTCATGATATATTTCTCAATATTACCGAGTTTGATATATCTTTCAAAGGTGAGTTTGCTTCATGCTAATGCTCCTTAACCAATTGCCTTTAGGTGCAGCGAAGAAACATTTGTATTCAATAACTTATAGCCGTTAATGTGTTTTCAATATATGTGATCTTTGTGCATTTTTGCTATTAGTTAACAAGATGGACGTGACAATGACCCAGATTACAACCATACGTTAGTTAAACGCGATTGTCAATCGCTATTGCTTTAATACACCATTATCCTCAGAGAAAGTCAATATTTGTGGATCATGTGCACCTACCTGAGAACCGTGTAGGACAGAGCCTGTTTGGTTTTGTTTAATTAAGCATAATTCAGTTTAGATGAATTTATTTTAGTTTAGTTTAGTTTAGTAATGCGCCGTCTAAAGCATTTTATCGGGATGCATCACAGCATGGTTTGGCAACAGCTCCATCCAAGACCGCAAGAAATTGGAGAGAAAAAACAAACCTCCCTTCCATTGACTCCATCTACACTTCACGCTGCCTTGGCAAGGCCACCAGCATCATCCTCTCCCATCGGGCAAAAGGTGCAGAAGTGTGAAAACGCACACCTCCCGATTCAGGGACAGTTTCTTCCCAGCTGTTATCAGGCAACTGAACCATCCTACCACAACAAGAGAGCGGTCCTGAACTACTGTCTAGCTCTTCCTAAACCCTCGGACTATCTTTGATCGGACTTTACTGGGCATCGCACACTGTGGATGGCTCGATATGTAATCAGTCCGCTGATTGGATAGCACGCAACTAAAACCCCTGTCACACTTACGTGTCCTTTGCATGCTAATTGAGGCGCGCCGGTCCCGCGATGGTCGCGCGCGACTTGATGCGCCCGCACAGCCGTCTGGAACGCGTGACGTCATTTGAAGATGGACGCAAAACGCTGGAGTAACACAGCGGGACCAGCAGCATCTCTGGAGAGAAGCAATGGGCGATGTTTCGGGTCAAGACTCTTCTTCAGTCTGAAAGAAGGGTCTGTATCTTCAATTTTCCTGGCCCCGCTCTGGGAGTAGAAGTGGGGGCGGATCCAGATCCGCAACGGCCGTGAACCCAGGTCGAGCCCGGCGATCGTTTGCCTGCTTCTGCTGCTGTTGAAGGTGAGACGTTGCGTCGCGCCGGGGTCTTGGGCCTGTCCCACTTTGGCCGTCAGTTACGTGACAGGCCGGTGGCGCATGAAGATTTAGTTCGGTACAAAATGTAGGAGCCCCGCGCGATGTCGCGCACAACTACGCACCCCTCCGCGGGACTGGCCCTGCGCGGCCACACGATGCCCGTGCACCTCAACGCGACGATGAGCTCGCGTAATCTGCGTGCCAAGGACACGTAAGTGGGACAGGGCCTTAAAACTTTTCACTGTACCTTGGTACACGTGACAATAAACTAAACTAAACTAAACTAACTGATTGCGATGAGCTTTGGATAAATTACTGTGCAGCAGGGGACGAAAAAAAGAAAGTTGAACATGGGTGCCATATTATCAATAAGGGAGACAGAAGTACCATCGCTGTTATCGGTCTTTGCAAATCTAATCTAAGCACTGGCAGTAAGATCTATGCTAATTGGTGGCATTTAGATCTCTGCTAATTGCGGGCTGTAAACGGCAGATATGGAGTGTCATTTTAATTCCAATGACAATTACATTTTTCAACCGACATTGATTAATGTAACCGAATATACGGGATGGTTGCCCCGTGAGATCCTTCCCAGTAATTTAGACAATAGACAATAGACAATAGACAATAGATGCAGGAGTAGGCCATTTGGCCCTTCGAGCCAGCACCGCCATTCAATGTGATCACGGCTGATCATCCCCAATCAGTACCCCGTTCCTGCCTTCTCCCTATATCCCCTGACTCCACTATTTTTAAAAGCCCTATCTAGCTCTCTCTTGAAAGCATCCAGAGAACCTGCCTCCACCGCCCTCTGAGGCTGAGAATTCCACAGACTTACAACTCTCTGTGAGAAAAAGTGAGAAAAATCCTCTCCGTGCTAAATGGCTTACCCCTTATTCTTAAACTGTGGCCCCTGGTTCTGGACTCCCCCAACATCGGGAACATGTTTCCTGCCTGTGGCGTGTCCAAACCCTTAACAATCTTATATGTTTCAATGAGATTCCTCTCATCCTTCTAAACTCCAGAGTGTACAAGCCCAGCTGCTCCATTCTCTCAGCATATGACAGTCCCGCCATCCCGGGAATTAACCTTGTAGTACAATGAAAGGTGTTTGTCCTAAACCGTATAACACCGTGAGTGAGGTGCCGTAAAGATGTTTCGCAGGTGGATTTGCGGGCGGCACGGTGGCGCAGCGGTAGAGTTGCTGCCTCACAGCGCCAGAGACCCGGGTTCCATCCTGACCGTGAGTGCTGCCTGTGCGGAGTTTGTACGTTCTCCCCGTGAGCTGTGTGGGCATTCTCCGGGTGCTTCGGTTTCTGCCCACACTCCAAAGGCGTACAGATTTGTAGGTTAATTGGCTTTGGTAAACCAATTGTAGTGGTAGCGTATGGGGTGATCGCTGGTCGGCATGGACTCAGAGGGCTGAAGGGCCTGTGTCTGCACTGTAGTCTCTAAAGTGTGTCTCTAAAGTTTGAAGTCCAAAGATGTGTTAGGCAATTTATTTTTACACAGAGCACTTGGCACGTGCTGCCAGGGATGGTGGTAGAGGCAGATACAATAGTGCCTATAAGAGGCATTTAGATAGGCACATGGATATGCAGGGAATAGAGATATATTGATATGTGAGCTGTCAGAGGAGATTTGTTTAACTTGGCATCATTTTCAATGCGGGCCAAACGAGCTGTTCTATGTTCTATTATAAATAACTATGATAGGATCGTATAGAAACATACAGATGCAGGAAAAATGTTCCCGATTTTGGGGGAGTCCAGAACCAGGGCTCACAGTTTAAGAATAATGGGTAGGCCGTTTGTGACTGAGATGAGGAAAAACGTTTTCACCCAGAGAGTTGTGAATCTGTGGACTTCTCTGCCGCAGAAGGCAGTGGAGGCCAATTCACTGGATGTTTTCAAGAGAGAGATAGATTCAGCTCTTAGGGCTAACGGAATCAAGGGATATGGGGTGAAAGCAGGAATGGGGTACTGATTTAGGATGACCAGCCATGATCATATTGAATGACGGCGCTGGCTCGAAGGGCCGAATGGCCTACTCCTGCACCTATTTTCTATGTTTCTATATCGTAAGTGTCACAGGAGTGCTTGTGTTCATTGTTCTCACGCCTGTTAGGTCCATATTCACCTGGAGATCTTGCAGTGTGAATGTACAAAACATGCCTTAGGTCAGGGAAACCTTGTGCAGCATTGAGTCTTGAGATTAAAACAAGCATCAAATGTTCAAGCCTGAACACCCCTTGCACATGGAGAGGTTTTGACAGCCTGTTAGGTTGCTAAAAATATTATGAATTAATTGTGCCATTCAAATATTTGAAATAAAATATTAAACAGAAATATCAGAACTCTTTAATCACAAAACAATTAAAAATACCTCACACTCACAAACAAAACTGTACATTACCTGAATCCTCCCTCACACCCAGGACTCGCACTAACACAAGCTTCCCTCGGTATCCCCCACACGCAACATGAAGGCACGGTGGCGCAGCGGTAGATTCGCTGCCTTACAGCGCCAGGGTCCCGGGTTCGATCCTGACCACCGGTGCTCTCTGCACCGAGTTTGTACGTTCTCCCAGTAGGACCGCGTGGATTTTCTCCTGGTGCTCCGGTCCCACGCTCCAAAGACGTGCAGGTTTGTAGGTTAATTGGCATCTGCAAGTTATAATATTGTCCCTTGGGTGTGTAACTTAGTGTATGGCACAGACTCGGTGGGCTGAAGGGCCTGTTTCCGCGCTGTTACTTGTGGGCAGAGCACCAAGGCAAATTCCTTGTATGTGAATACTAGGCCAATACACTTACTTACTTACTTACTGTATCTCTGAACAAAACAAGCCTCCCTCAATATCTCCCACACCCCAAAGATGTGCAGGTTTGCAGGTAAATTGCTCTGTAAAATTCCCCTACTGGGATAACATGGAACTAGTGTGAATGGGTGATCGATCGTTGACATGGGCCAAAGTACTTGTTTTTATGCCATCATCCAAGCAATCAACCAGGTTAAAAGGATGGAGGGAAAGGAAGTCCTGCATTTATATAGCCCATATCTGGATAGTGGGTTGGGCGGTTGCACTGACATAGGAGACAAAGGAGCCGTACGTTTGAGAGCAACCATATACAACAGCATTTTGGATCTTTCCTTAGTAAACCAGCTTCTGCAAGTTCCTTGTTTCTACGAAAGTCAAGTGTGTTTATTTCATATGAATGGGAGATTCTTAAACCCCTGTCTCACGGTGCGAGTTTGCCCACGAGTGACCCCGAGTTTTCACTCGTGGTGATCACATAGCGGGAACGTCGGAACTCGCACGAGCAACTTATCGACTCGTGGCGCTAACGGCAGATACTCGGGAAACTTGTTAACTTGTGAAAAAAATCAAACATGTTTGATTTTTTCCACGAGTCAAATTAACTGTTCAAGTTAAAAATGGAAACATGGAAACTTATTACTCATAGTAATAACGTAATGGCCCCGTGCGTTTACCTTAGTGACTCGTGAATCTACCGTGGGAACTTTCTTATAATCCATTCGTTCACTCGAGTAAAGACTGAACCAAAGATAGACACAAAATGCTGGAGCAACTCAGCGGATCAGGCAGCATCTCTGGAGAGAAGGAATAGAGTCGAGACCCTTCTTCAGACTTACCCGAAACGCCACCCATTCCTTCTCTCTAGAGATGAGGCCTGTCCCGCCAGGTTATTCCAGCATTTTGTGTCTATCTTCGGCCTTTCTGCGATGATCTGCCACTTGTCCTTTATTACTGAGGCGCCTGCCCCGTGGCTTCGTATTCGTCACTCTGTCTCATGAGGACACGGTTAAAGACCTGCCGAAGGGGCAAGTCTGGGGTGGTGGGTGGGATGTGTCCACGTGTGATGCTCCATCCACCCCCCAGGGCCTGAGAGTGTGGGATTGGGAAGGAACTGCAGATGCTGGTTCACACCGGAGATAGACACACACAATGCTGGAGTAACTCCGAGGGGCAGGCAGCATCTCTGGAGAGATGGGATGGGTGAGATTTCGGGTCGAGACCCTACTTCAGACTTCTCCAGAGATCCCGCTGAGTTTACTCCAGTAGTTGGTGTCTATCCCGGTGGCGGGGAGCCGGGCTTGGCCGACCCGCCGCCTCTACTTGCCGGTCAGTCCGGTGATCATCGCCCTCCGCCCGGGATGCAGCGGAGGTTTCCATCCGTGAGTTGTCCAGCGCTCACGGTGGACGAGGGAGGACAGCAACAGGCCAGGTGAATGAATAGCAGCACATAAATGAGTCGACCTTTAACATTTCTTGATTTTATGTTTTAATTTACAAGCTGCTTCAAGCGAGGCAAGTTTTATTTTCAGTCCGAAGAAGGGTCTCGACCCGAAACGTCACCCATTCAACGATAGACACAAAAAAGCTGAAGTAACTCAGAGGATCAGGCAGCAACTCTGGAGAGAAGGAATAGGTGACTTTTCGGGTCGAGATCCTTCTTCAGAAGACGAGCCCTTATCCAAAACGTCACCTTCTCCAGAGATGTTACCTGGCCCGCGTTACGCCAGCTTGTTGCGTCTGCCTTCCGTCCAAAGCCTTGGGATCGTCGCCGACGTGAAGACGGTGCGAAGCCCCCGTGCCCGGTGCAATGGACGGGGAGCTGGAGAGGGGAGGGAAGGGGTCACACACATGGCCGGGAAGCAGAGGAGTGGGGGTGGGGTTGGTGACAGTCAGGGCCAACAATGAGATGAAGAATACAGAAACACCGACGTGCAAAGGAGACCTACACTAGCGCAGGATCTCTCTCGCATTATGGCGGGCGATTGTCGCCTGTCCGCTGTTTCTGCCCCTAAAGCCTTGGGATCGTTGCCCTTTGTGTTGGCGTGGAGGGGGGAGGGGGCTATTGTGCTGCTTGATTGCCCCCTGCTATCATAGGGCAGGGAGACACAGCGGCTTTTGAGACTGGTGGGCAATCACTACCAAAGTGTCTGCCTGCAGTCAGCACACCTCTCCTACACATCTCCCGCACTAAGACCATCCTGCAGAGAATGATCCCAGCACCCAAGAGCCTTGTCTGTCACCCCCCACCCCCAACCACCCTCCACCTCAACCTACGCCTGGGCACCAACGCAGCTCAGGAGGCGAACCCTGAGCTCCGTCTCCCAACAATCTGATGTGCAACTGATGTGAAAGAACAGCGGCTGCGGCCGGCACACGGACACTCTCACACACTTACCTTCATTCACGGTTGGCTCAAGAGTAACGGGAGAGGAACTTGGTAACTCGGGAGAGGAACTTGGAACATCGCAGCAATGACATACCCGTGGGAACTCGGTTAAACACTTGATCATAAACTTGAAATCTCGTACATAACCACGAGTCTTTTTTTTTCTTTCACTTGGGGTCACTCGTGGGATGACTCGCACCGTGAGACAGGGCCATTACTTGCTGCATCGTTACAGTAAATTAATCCAAGAACATAATAAATAAATATACAATTATTAATAACAAAATAAATTATCAGTGATATTTGTAACCGGACCATAATAATGCTAGCCCAATTACGTGGTACAATGTTGGCGTAATGGTACAGTTGCTGCCTTAAGGCATCGGAGACCTGGGTTCGATCCTGACTACGGATGCTGTCTGTGCGGAGTTTGTACGTTCTTCCCGTGACCGCGTGGGTTTCCTCCAGTGCTCCAATTTCCTCCCACACTCCAAAGACGTACAGATTTGAAAGTTAATTGGTTTTGGTAAAATTGTAAATTATCCCTAGTGTGAATAGTGTGTTGTTAGTGTGCGGGGATCACTGGTCAGCGTGAACTCGGTGGATGAAGGGCCTGTTTCCACACTGTATCTCTGAACTGAATTAAACCAAACTAATGATAGACACAAAAACTAAAGTATAATAAAGTATCCTTTATTGTGATTCAGACATTTCAGTCTGAACGGAATTGTATACCCTGCAGTCGTAACATAGAATAAAATAACAAAACACACAACACAGTTTTAGCATCCACCACAGTGAGTCTACCAGGCACCTCCTCACTGTGATGGAAGGCAAAAGTCTTAAAGTCCTTGTCTCTTCCCTCCTCATCTCCCTCTGCGTTGAGGCGATCCAGCTTTCGATGTAGGGACCCCGCCGGGTGGTGGTAAGATGGTAAAAGCTGGAGTAACTCAGTGTGTAAGGCAGCATCTCTGGAGAAAAGGAATAGGTGACGTTTCGGGTCGACACCCTTCATCAGAGTGAGCGTCAGGGGGAAGGGAAACAAGAGATACAGATGGTGATATAGAGAGATATAGAACAAATGAATGAAAGATATGCAAAAAAGTAACAATGACAAAATAAATAGGCCATTGGTAGCTGTGGGCTGGGTGAAAAGGAAACTAAAAGGCCTGTCCCACTTGGTGATTTTTTTGGCAAGAGATTTTGAACATTTTGAAAATCCAGCGGCGACAAAAAAATGTTGCGTCACCTGAGAAAACACCGCGCGCCAATACGTCAACACGCCGCGTCACGCTACATCACGCTACATCACGCTACATCACGCTACATCACGCTACATCACGCTACATCACGCTACATCACGCTACATCACGCCGCGTCACGCTACATCACGCTACATCACGCTACATCACGCTACATCACGCTACATCACGCTACATCACGCTACATCACGCTACATCACGCTACATCACGCTACATCACGCTACATCACGCTACATCACGCTACATCACGCTACATCACGCTACATCACGCTACATCACGCCGCAAATTCTTTCGGTGACCTGTTACATCAGTCAATGATGGCGGCAGTTGCCAAAAACAATCACCAAGTGGGACAGGCCCTTAAACCTTATAGCAAGTCCATAGTAGTTTGATGCTGAGGCTGGTTTGTGTATAGGGGGTTGTATAATCTGGCTTAAGAGCCTGATGGTTGATGATAAATAGCCAATAGACAATAGACAATAGACAGCAGGTGCAGGAGTAGGCCATTCGGCCCTTCGAGCCAGCACCGCCATTCAATGTGATCATGGCTGATTATCCCCAATCAGTAACCCCCCCCCGTTCCTGCCTTCTCCCCATATCCCTGACACCGCTATTTTTAAGAGCCCTATCCAGCTCTCTCTTGAAAGCATCCAGAGAACCCTCCTCCACCGCCCTCTGAGGCAGAGAATTCCACAGACTCACAACTCTGTGTGAGAAAAAGTGTTTCCTCGTCTCCGTTCTAAATGGCTTACTCCTTATTCTTAAACTGTAGCCCCTGGTTCTGGACTCCCCCAACATCGGGAACATGTTTCCTGCCTCTAGCGTGTCCAAACCCTTAACAATCTTACATGTTTCAATGAGATATCCTCTCATCCTACTAAACTCCAGAGTGTACAAGCCCAGCTGCTCCATTCTCTCAGCATATGACAGTCCCGCCATGCCGGGAATTAACCTTGTAAAGCTACGCAGCACTCCCTCAATAGCAAGAATGTCTTTCCTCAAATTAGGGGACCAAAACTGACCAGGTGTGGTCTCACTAGGGCTCTGTACAACAGCAGATTGCAAATGTTGGCTTTTAAGGAGTTTAAAGAGAGAGAGAGAGAGAGAGAGAGAGAGAGAGAGAGAGAGAGAGAGAGAGAGAGAGAGAGAGAGCGCTGTCGGTTTGCTCCTGGGCCTGGCCAAGATGGCCATTCGTGGGTCCAGGCAGCGGGCGGTCGATGGTCAGGCTAGAGTCGGCTGCCTGCCCCTTTTCCGGGCCTACGTCCGTGCACGTGTGTCCCTGGAGCGGGAACATGCGGTGTCCACGGGGACTCTGGAGGCCTTCCGTGGGCGCTGGTCACCGCGTGGGGTTCAGTGTATTGTGAACAATGATTGTATTGTTGTACTATAATGGTTATATATAGTGCCATTTTTGATTATGGTTTGATGTGTTGTATTATATGATTGTGTCAATAAAGTTTTTGAAACTAATAAAAAAAAAAAAAAAAAGAGAGAGAGAGCGCTGTCGGTTTGCTCCTGG